>CATIUR010000004.1:67717836-68967836 GCA_949592205.1 Helichrysum umbraculigerum | reverse complement strand
AATGTGACTTCACATGTTAACTGAAGAATCGGCGACTAAGTTAAAGGAGCTGGAGGCTCGAAGACATTCGTTGTATCAATATTCGTTTTCCGAAAAGTCGTGTTGTATAACTCTTTAAAGGATTCTACTATTTTATTATTGATATCGAGAAAAATGATCATATTGTTGGAATCCATCACCACACCAAGAAATCACATGAGACAAAAAGAAGTAATAACACATAATATTTATGTGGATTGGAGAGTAAAAACCGTGAGACGAACATACCACTTAAATTATCCAATATGAAAGATATTACAAGTATGATACATAACTTTCAATAGTTCTTAATATTTTCACACCACTCTCAACGGTGTATTACAATAATACAATAATAGAGATTTATCATAAAGGATGGAGAAAGATATTCATATGCACTAACTTTTAATTGTTTCAGCATTCTACATTAATATAAAAAAGTTGAAGGATTTAAAATATAAAACATTAATTTGTTTTGTGATTGATCAACATTACAATAGAATTATAATGTCAACATTACAAATGATATGATATCCCCTAATAATAATGTAAACCTAACACATTTATCCTAATTCTAATACGATTCAATCAAATATCTCAAATAAGTTTATAAAACAGAGAGTACAATCTGTTAGACTCTAAGATCGTACGTATAATATATGGACAAAAGCCGGTTCACTAAAAGAAAGACTTGCTACTTTGTAAGCACTTAAAGAATGCAAATTATTCTGAAATAAACTTTGATGCATTTTTGGTGTAGCTCAGAAGAGAAGGAGGGGCCGGCGTAACAACTGCATCTTAAGATAAATTTGTAATAGTAAAATGCCGTGTTATTAAGATAAAGTATTGTTAAAATGTAACACTTTTAAAGTGTGACGTCGTTATAATTTAGTGAACTGAGCGGTAAAACCAAAAATCAAGTACTCAACATCCTCCTCTCGCCTTGTTTAAGTCACCATCCCTTTTATCCCGAACCCAAAAAATTGACTCTCGGTGATAGGGGTGTTCAGTATTTGGTTTGAAACCGTTTAACCCGAAAACCGAACCGAATAAAAACCGAAAAAAAACCGAACCGAATTTTGAAAACGGTTTTTGGATCGATAAAACCGAATTCGAATTCGGTTTTCGGTTCGGTTTTCGGTTTTAAAAAATTTGAATTCGGTTTAACCGAAAACCGAATTCAAAACCGAATTCATAAAAATAATATTATTTTTTCGGTTTTTCGGTTCGGTTTTCGGTTTTTTCGGTTCGGTTTTCGGTTTTTCGGTTCGGTTTTCGGTTTTTATGTTCGGTTTTTCGGTTTTTTTGTACGGTTTTCAGTTTTTTTTTTAAAGTTTTTCGGGTTTTTGTTCGAATTCGGTTTTTTCGGTTTTAACCGAAACCGAACCGAATTCGAATTCGGTTTTCGGTTTTCGGTTTGAATTCGGTGTTCGGTTCGGTTTTCGGTTTTGCCTAAAAAAATTTCAAAACCGAACAACCCGAACCGAATAAACCGAGGAAACCGAAAACCGAACCGATGAACACCCCTACTCGGTGAAGTTTTTGGAACGGGAAAGTACCGATTATGACGGGAATGTTAATTCTTTTATTTTTGACTAATCATGGAAGATGAAAAGGCGGAGTGATTGAGGAGGGGCCACATTTCACATTTGACCAAAAAGGTCAAATCAAAATTTAATTAATTATTAATTAATAAATAATTAATTTAAAACACACACACATGATTATGTTCTCCCCCCAGTTTACTCCACTCAACCCAACCCCGTTTCCTTTCTCTCTCTCACTAACACACATAAAACAAAGTCATACAAATTGCTGCAAGTAAGTAACTGATCTACACAAATCAATGCTTATTATCGTTTAATTTCTGTTTACATATCGAATAATACACACGCAATTAAACACTCGCGGTGTTCGTTGATGATGTTTAATTTTTTTGATATTGTTCGTTGAATGATGTGTTTTTTCGCTTACTAATTTGTGTTGATCATTATCAGTTGGTGGATTGTGTGATGCGTTGAAGTGGTTATAGAAATATGGCAGGCGAAATCGAAGAACCGTTGCGGTTAAATTTTCAGGTAATTGCGTTTTAACGGTTATTCTTCAATTGTTGATTAGATCTGATTTGGATCTGATTCATAAAATCGTTTGCAGTTTTCGGATTCTAATTATGTAATTAACTGCCATGGTTTACCACATTAAATAACTGTAAAATGCACATTTACTGTCTTTGTTTTGATAAAGTTGTGATATTAATGATATATTTTGGTTAATGGTTGATTAAATTTAGGGTAAATGATAAAAATCGGCAACGAACTGCCAAAATTTGTTCCAAGTATGCAACCTACCAATTTAATTGCTCAAGTATGCAACAAACCGGATAAATTTGTATTGATGTGAGTAAGATGGTAACCGGTTACCTGATTAACCGGTAATATTCATCATCTGGCTTTTTTTTTTAAATATATATATAAAAAAAAACTGCTTATGTGGCTTTTTTTTGGATTTTTCGTTTTATAATTTCTTCAACCAATTATCATCTTCTTCCTAATTCTTTAAAAGAAATTACAGATCTTAACATGGCCATCATTACCTTTAAGTTTTCTAAACTCACAAATCAACATCATCCTTATTTCATAACAAAAATAAGATTATCACGATCAGCCGAAAACAACACATACAAACAATGATTTTAAAATCAAAATCAGTGAATCTTTTTGAATTTCATTAAATTGAACCTACACAAATATGTTCATATCCATCCATGTACAGACACACATATACATACATAAACCGACGAGCTCCGTCGTTTCTTAGTCACGCCGCCGTCACCGGCCACCGCACCATCTAGATCTCCGGCCTCCATCGTTATCTTAGTAACTGAACAGCCATTACCGACTCCCAATGTCTCTTCTTCATGATCAACCATGTCGTTCTCCTTTCAACCCGCAGCAAACTACATATCACCACACGATAGCAGTTCCGGCAGCACCGGTGGGCCCCAGCCGTCGGGATTGAACGGAAAGTTTCCGTTTTCAAAACGTATCGTCATTGATATTGAAAGGACAAATTAATATGCTTGTTAATCACATATTCTTCCCACGTTATTCTTCTATTGTTTAACAATCGACATCTTTAATTCTGACAATTGATTAAAATATTAACAAAAATTTATTCGAATTGGAAAGAAAAATGTGTAATTTTTATTTTTGTGTTGATAAACACGAAGTATCTACGGATATGGGTTATTATATCAAAAATGATAAATGAATATGCTTGTTAGTATCATCATCCACTAACAGCAGCATATTGTCGAAGACGGAGCTAGATGGCCGAAGTACATCACCTACCTAATCTGATGATATCTCGTTACTAGTTAGTATCATCATCCACTCTGGCTCCGATTCAATTTTCCGGCGAGGTGTCGTCACGGCGGCAGCTGAGACCGACGCCGTTATCTCAAGTAACTCCGGCGGGATTTGCGTCGATGTTATTAGGAATATCCTTGGCTTTATGTTGTTCATTTTGGTGTTGGAATCCAAATCTATGTGTGTGTATGTATAAATATAGGTTGGTGTAAAAATGGATTTATTAAATAGGATAAAAGAAATCGATGGGGTGTTCAGTGTTGATGTTGATGATAAAAGAAATTTGGAATCCAGATTATTCAGATCAAATCAAATATATGATGTGGATGCCACATGTTCGTTTGACGTGGCAAAAAAATCGATGTGGCAGCTTATGTGTAAGCTTAGTCAGCTATTCCAAATTTCAAAAGGTAAAAATGCACTTTATTAAGATCCCAACACATATTAATCCGGTTTGTTGCATACTTGAGCAATTAAATGGGTAGGTTGCATACTTGGAATAAATTTTGGCAGTTCGTTACCGATTTTTGTCATTTACCCTTAAATTTATTACTTTCATCATGTCTTATTTATTGTTATTTTTTTTGGATTTGTGAATGTTAAATATTTAGTTTGATGTTTTTTAGACTAATGATTACACCATCATTTTGTTAAGAAAGATGTTTAGACAAAGTGGATAGAAATGATGTTGTTAGTGATTGGTATTTTCTTATAAAGCACCGATTTTGTCATTGTGCTGAGATCTCCAGCGTTTGTAAGATAGGATGTGTGAATATATATTATTGGCTACCTGGAGATAAAAGAAAGTTTATTTGGGAACGAATTTGATTGTATACTTTCTTTACTAGCAATTTCCTGATGTTAGTTGAATTCCACCAAGAATGGAAATTTAATGTTCATCGTATTACTTAATATAGTATACCATAAGAAAAGCGTATAGTAACTTGTGATCTCAGGACCTGAGTGTTGGGTACTAAAAGGATACTATCTATCAGGCTGTCACCTTAACAGATAAATGTTCTTTTAACTATTGAAGGTTTGTTAAAACTTAAAAGTTTAGGAGTTTAGTTCACTTATCATTCATTATTTCAATCAATTTACCATAAATCATGTGATCATTATAGATGAACTTGGGATTAGGATGAGGCATTGTTGTAGTCAGTAACCATAATTGATGAAAAGCAACAGTGGCTTATATAAGAAACTGCTTGAACAGTTTCAAATTTGTTAGTTATAAAACCATGTACAAAATTTTTAATAATAGCTTTTGCAACGAAAGGTGTTTAACATAACACTCTAATCTCTCCGTTTTTAGTAAGTTTTCAATCGTCAGTACATGTCATGATTTTAATGTTGGCTTTCTTTAATTTGGACAGGCTGACCTCTTGCACTCGGGTTCAATCTCCTTCGGAAGATTTGAATCGGAATCATTATCTTGGGAACGAAGATCGATTTTTTCACATAATAGATATCTTGAAGAAGTTGAGAAATACTCGAAACCGGGTTCAGTTACTGAGAAAAAGGCTTATTTTGAGGCTGAGTTTAGACGGAAAGCTCTTTTGAGGCAACAGTCTTCCGAATGCCAAGATGGGGGAGAGTGCCCTACAAGTAGCAACAGTGATCTTCATGATTTTGAAGGATCTGGCAATGGTAATGAAAGTCCTTGCAGTTCTCATCCTTCCGTATGTAATATGAAAACTGAAATTCAACAGCATGAAAAAGGGAGTGTTGATGCTTTAAGTTATGTGAATGGTGACGGTGGCAGGCATGCTGCATGGTTTGATGAGATCCCCCATAATTCAGGATATGATGAAGAATTTGAAGATATTATAATTCAGGAATGGGAAACTCAAAATTTTGAACTTCTTCCTGTTATAACTCAGGAAGAGCCTGTTATTAACATGGTTGATTCTCCGATCACCATTCCTGAGCCTGTCAAGTTTGATGAAACACATCAAAATGAAACCGAAGATTTAGTGGGAAATACTGAAGAAAGTATTGGGGTGACCCATAATGATGTAGTGGTAAATGCCACATCAGAAGCCAATGATTGTTCAGCTACTTGTCAAACACTTAAGAAGGACCACAATAGTACCAGCTCTGGACCTCGGACAATGTTTTCTCCCAAGGTGAATCCTTCTGACATTGTTTACTTGTTTCTAGGACTCCTCACAAGGTAGCTACTCATTGATAAATCAAGCACTAGAGGTTGCATTTCGACTGATTTTTGTATGAATGGGCTGATTTGGGTTATGTTTTATCTCGAACGACATGGGTTTAAACAGGTTATAGTTGTCCAAAGTGTATATTAAATGCACTAAATCTCCTAAATCATTTTTCTCAAGGTATTATATACTCCCTCCGTCCCTAATCTATTGTCCAGTATTCCATTTTGGGTTGTACCAAATTAATTGTTCACTTCCATAAATAGATAAGAATAAGGAGATAAAGTTCTTTTTTACCCTTAGTGTATATATATAAGACAAAAAAGTAGGTAAAAAGTAGAGGGTAAAACTGTCATCTTACCAAAAAGTAAGAGAGATAATTATGTTTTCTTAAACTGCGTGTTTTTTGTCAGGGGACAATAGAATTGGGACGGAGGGAGTATATATTATTAGTGTAATAAGATAATTTTCGTAATAATTATTGACACACTTATATAATATTATTGGATGGAAAGTGTTACATGTAAACTCAACCAGCCCTGGCCTGTATAAAAATTACCCATATGACCTGAACCAGTTTCTCTATATACTGATCATTCTAAACGGATGCAATTCACGCATGCTCTGCTAAACAAAAAAGGCAATCTAGAATTTGTTTGTATGTACTTATAATCAAGGTTGTAAAAGTCGGAAGTCAGGGTCGAGTCGGTCGGGACCTCGGAAGGACTAGTCGGCCAAGTCGGGGACTAGTCGGATTTTGACTTTTGTTGACTTTTTCATTTAAATAATAAATTTCAAAATTATGTGTAAAAATTAGAGCCATAAACATAAATAAACATAGACTCTAAAATAATTGTCTTGAAATATAAACATAATAGTTCAATTGTTCAAAAACCCGATAAAAATTTTTCTTAAAAATATTGACCAAATTTGACTTTGACCAAAATTCGACTTTGACCTGAATTTAACCCGACTTTGACCAAAAAATTCCGACTAAACCCGACTTTGACCCGTTGACTGACGTTGACCCCACTTTTTAGACCGTCTTGAGCGTAGTTGAGTCGGTCCCCTACTACAGCCCGACTAGTCCCCGACTTGGCGGCCGACCCGGCCGTCTTTTACAACACTGCTTATAATCGAAAGGGAAGATAAGATATGTTCTTTTTTGTATATCAGTCTGTACTAAAAAAATGTTCTACTGCTACTGGTTTTAGGTACAGTCAGCTTCAGAAAAGAAAGTTACAAGGGCAACAATGAAGACTCAGCCCAATATTGGTCGGTCCCAAAAACTTGTTTCTAATGAATCATCTAAAGGATCAATGAAGCCTAGAACAAATGGAACAAAAAGTTTACATGTAAAGAATACAGAAACAGAAAAGAAGTTACCCCGACCTGCTATTCCATTCACTTGTACGGGGATAAAAACTTCAAAAGCAGAGGTGAATGTCAACTATCTTGATATATTACAACTATATTCCCTTTGTTATTGATTTGCAATTGCACAATATTTTCCTGATTGTAAACTTCTGTATTTAGAAACATAGGTGCTAAATTGTACTTTAGTTTATCCTGTTATCGGTTATCTCCGGTATTTACAATATAGCAATATCATTAGGGTAGTGATATATCCACCGCAACTGTGCATTGATTATGTGTATAGTACAAGCTCTTAATGCACAATTTTGGTGGATTTATCAAAATTAAAGGTTAAAATATCACCACCCATATCATTATGTCATGTGTATGTTGCTTGAAATAGTAAATTTATTTGCACATGTGTATTACATTATTATGTTACTACCATCACATCATGTTAATGAACTTTCCTAAATTAGGACGCTCGGACTTTTAAGGAAAAAGAGCTCCAACTGAGAAAAAGGTACGTATTTATGTTGTGTAAAGTTCTATTGTAGGCCTTCCACAGTTCCACATGTTGCTAAGTATTCTCCTTATGCGTGATTTCTGTTTTTTAGTGTAGTAAAAGATCTAAGATCTGAAAAAACAATCAAAGCTCGGATTCCATCATCAAAAAACCCTCTTCCCGGAGTACCTCCGACTAGTAACAGGTTTGTAACAGTATACAAGTTTCATTATAAGAATTATTGAACCCCTGTGTAAGCACTCAACTTCTTTTTCTATCTTTGTTATATTTTTCATCCAGGCCGAAACAGACTATTAGTTCAAGCAAGGGACATGTTATTCAGAATGCCACTGGTTTCAGTTTTAAGACTGATCAACGAGCAGAAAATAGGAAAGAGGTAACTATTGTGTGTTCTTAGATAAAATAAGAATAAACGTCTTAGATCTTTTTTCAAGGTTTAAAGTTGCCAAATCTGAACTGTGGTTCATACGTATCGCAGTTTTATATGAAAATCACGGAGAAAATGCATGCTAAAGAGGCTGAGATTCACTATGTTGATGCAAAAAAACAGGTACCAACCGATGCAAGCCTTCCATTTCTATAAATATCAACAATCGCGTGTACTTGTGTACTAATACTTGTGTTTTCAGGAAAAACAAGCAGCAGAAATGAAGCAATTTCGAAGAAGTCTCATCTTTAAAGCAAAACCAATGCCTTCTTTCTACAATGAGTCTGCTCGTGGTTCAGATCAACACAAGGTATTTCAATAGCATTTTAAAAACTATCATGTATGACATATATTTGTGTTAGAACTTAAACTCATATTCTGTTCCTTATACTTTGTTCAGTGTTTTTTTTATGCACATCCATATTTTTCACATGTCATCTACATCATGATCATGATTTTATCAGTTACAATAAACAAAATGTGACATTTGCAATGCAAATCGCAGGTTACACCAATCAGCAAGACATCAAATCAACCACGGCCCAGTTCACAATCAATGCTTACTCGCCGTGCTAATAACGCCTATAAGTCTTTGGTTCCATCAAATGTCAGACCGAGCTCTGCAACTCCATCAACCAACAGAATCCGTCTTTCTGATAGTGTCGGGACAAATCAACCACGGCCTAGTTCACAATCAATGGCTACTCGTCGTGGTGACCATAACAGCCATAAGTCTTTGGTTCCATCAAGTGTCAGACCAAGCTCTGCAACTCCATCGACCAACAGGATTCGTCTTTCAGAAAGTGGTGGGAGAAATCATATACCTGTAAAGAAAGAGCAAGAGAAGAAAAGGGACACAGTTATAAAGAAACAAAAAGAACCAGAACCAAGAGCTTTAAACATTGTTAAAATACATGCGAAAGGCATTCACATGGGAAAATCAGCCAACTTAGCAGTCTTCTGAGTATTGGTGTTCTTTCCCTTTTAGATATGTTGTAGTAATGTAGAGAATAAAGATGTGGATGTTGTAACAAATTGTGACTACAAATCTCTGTTGATAGTTAAGTTAATATAGTACTTATTCTCGGAATGGAGCTAGAATGGTCAATTTCAGAGCAATCATGCGGTACTGATTTGTGATTGCTTTGGATTTGCTCATTTTAGGTTTAGGAGAAGGTGTAATCTTGGCAAAGATGCTGCCTGCATCTTTGCAAGATTTGACTTTACGTTGATTAGTAATTTACTAGTTATGTGCTGTAGGCACTTGTAATATGTGCGCTACACACAAAAATTTACACGTATGAATTGAATATCTTTTTCTTTTTGCATCTATATGTTGTGTGCACGGCTTGTTTTTAGCATTCCTCAATGGAATATCAACCCAGAATATGCTTGTATGTTGCCAGATATTAGGCATAGTTGATCACATAGTAAGGATTGCTGTATTTGTATGATTATTTTTAATATATTGGTTACACTAATTCCATTAATGTTACTCTTTTACTTCAAAAGTTCCATATAAAAAGAGGAAACAGATGCAACTTGTATAATTATAAGAAGTCAAGCGAGCGTTATTCTGTTATAAGTTTTTAATTGGATCTGGAATGCGAATGGATCTTGCACAATGTTGGTGCAGTTCAACATGGTTGTGTCAACTGACTAAAATGGATAGATGATCTGGTTATTTTGAGGGCAGCTGCAGATGAAGCTGATATGGACAATGCTGAATTGGTGTTCTCAGAGTTTGTTATTTATAAATTGTGTTGAAGTCAAAGAATCTCTATTTGAGGTTTTGAAGATTAGAAACGAGGATATCTTGTACAGTTGGACCCTAATAACCAGGATGTGATCAAGTCTAAGTTTGGATGCAGGAAGACCTGATTAATAGATAAATATATTACTCTATTTTGCGAAAATGTTTTAGTAAGTTACTAGACTAGTGATTTGTTCAATTGAATTATTGAACTATTTGTATATCTAAATTAGACCTTCTTAAAAGTTGTATATTGTTTATAGATTAACTTAATTAAATTCAGACGTAAAGTAAACCGATCTAGTTGTCTACATTAATAAGTTAACTAGTGATTTATTAAGTTTAGTAATTTAATTGAACAAATTTGTAGTGCACGAAGGTTTGACTTTCAGGAGGAAAAAACTCATGAAATGAAAAGAAAAAAATAAGAACAAAAAGAAAAGAAAACGAATTGGGCTGCCTAATACATGGTAATGTGTTGTTAATATAGACTATCTTAATCTAGGGAAATTAATAAAAATGCCATTTTTTCCGGACGTATTTTCGATTTGCCACTTCAAAAAAAAAAGTTGCCGATTTGCCCTACCCAGTCGCAGGTCGCATCATGTGACCTGCGACCCGTTCAACGCGACCTGCGACCCTTCTAGTTATCGAGTAAAAGACAAGCAAAACGAGTCGTAGCCTTCTGGTCGCAAGTCGCAGCACGCGACCTGCGACTTGCGACCTGCGTCCGAGATCAAACCTTGCAACATTGTTATGATTTAATATATTTTATGTTTCGTATTTAATTAACGCAGTGTTTCGTTTTTCTTTGATAACTTTTTATATACAATGTATAAAATAATTCCAAATATATATTCATGATCAGTGTAATTTTATCTACATTTTGACATAAATTTTATCGTCATATGTTATGTATTTAACGAAAACATTTTTTAGTCTCGAAATCAATTTTTTTTATATCCGAATGTAGATAAAAATAAACTGGTCATAGTGGTATATTTAGATTTATGTAGTATAAAGGTGGACTAATAAATTTAGGTTTATTTAGGTTTCGTTTTTCTTTGATAACTTTTTATATACAATGTATAAAATAATTCCGAATATATATTCATGATCAGTGTAATTTTATCTACATTTTGACATAAATTTTATCGTCATATGTTATGTATTTAACGAAAACATTTTTTAGTCTCGAAATCAATTTTTTTTATATCCGAATGTAGATACAAATAAACTGGTCATAGTGGTATATTTAGATTTATGTAGTATAACACATAAAGGTTGAAAAAAGTCAAAAAGTCAAATTATTAGTCCACCTTTATATAACATAAGAAAATTTATTAGTCCACCTTTATACTACAAAAATCTAAATTTACCACCATGACCAGTTTATTTTTATCCACATTCGGATATAAAAAAAAGTTGATTTCGAGACTAAAAAATGCTTTCGTTAAATACATAACATATGACGATAAAATTTATGTCGAAATGTATATAAAATTACACCGATCATGAATATATATTCGGAATTTATTTATACATTGTATATAAAAAGTTATCAAAGAAAAATGAAACACTGCGTTAATTAAATACGAAACATAAAATATATTAAATCATAACAATGTGCAAGATTTGATCTCGATTCTCGGACGCAGGTCGCAAGTCGCAGGTCGCATGCTGCGACTTGCGACCGGAAGGCTACGACTCGTTTTGCTTGTCTTTTACTCGATAACTAGAAGGGTCGCAGGTCGCGTTGAACGGGTCGCAGGTCGCATGATGCGACCTGCGATCGGGTAGGGCAAATCGGCAACTTTTTTTTTGAAGTGGCAAATCGAAAAATACGTCCAAAAAAAATGGCTTTTTTGTTAATTTCCCCTTAATCGAGCTACTTATGGGCTGAATTATATTGACTATAAGTCTATAATGTTTCAAAAGAATGTAACTGGGCCTTACAGGTTTTTTGATCACATGAGGAAAGTGGGCCTGGAAGGTCTGGTGTAGTGGTGTATTAATATTTTAGTTACGATGAGCCCTAGAGATTTTCAATGGCACACGGGTCATGTATTAATTAAGCTGGTGAATTTGGGCCTTGGGCGTGTGACATTGTGTTAGATAGTAATGAGATGTATAGAATGATAGGTATTTTGATTCACAAAAACATGGTTTTGTACAAGTTTGTATCAATTTTTACATGTTTATCCAAGACAATTATCGGGCAGATAAGAATGTTTCAATTGGCCATGCTCAGTTTGAAGTAAATTTACCTTAGTTTTAATACTTCCATTCGTACTAGTTAAAGTGTCTACTTTGACAATATATACACAATATTACAATCTCCACTAACGATACATTTCACCAATCAAATAACCTTTCTACCCTTTTTTTTTTTTTGTTACATAAAAGTGCTTAACTTATTTTGGATAATCCAAAATAGTAAACAAAACACGTGAGATGGGGACCGAGGGAGTAATTATAATCACATGATAGAAGCAATGTATGAGATTAAGCTATAATCGAAGTCAGCTTTGATATATATTGGAATCATATCTTACTCGAGTTTCAATTACCTTAAGAAATCATAGCTAAATAACTTTCATTGATGTCATACTCGGAGAATCCAAATTGAACGAACAAGCATCTGTCTACATCTCTTATTTCGCATGCTTAGACATTAGTACAATCTTTAAGATTAGTTGTTAGCAATAATAATTGCACAAAAAAGACCAACAATAATAACTTGATATTACTGGCTCATTTCATGTGATTAGTTTACGATAAACAGTAATCACAACTTTTTATAGATGTAATTCTGCAAGAATAAAATTGTTTCATAAATATGAAAAATGATGGATACTTAATGAAATACGGAGTAAAAAATAATGACAAATACAAATGTCACAAAAATTTGAAGCTCACTCGACGTGGTTGTTTGTTAAGTTTATATAATCAATGAAGTGCACCGCCTAAATACGAATGGTAGCACTCTCAAAGAACGAATAAGTTTTCAACTAATTTTACACTAAACCGAATTAATAGACTGTTATCACATGCCACCGCTGACTATAATGTAGGTTCGCTCCGGGACAAATACCTTATAAATTTAAACAATTAATGGTAATTAACGTACATTACATAACTAGTTAGTAGTACATTATATATTTATTTATGGCCGTTACGCAGAATATTAAAACACCAATAACAATAAATTTCCCTCAAAAGACTAAAAATACAGCATTTACACCGAAAGTATTTAATTACCATTATCTCTGTTCGTTGACAATTTTGCCCCTTCACAAACAACTTAATACTCCCCACAACATCAAAGATGGTCCATAACAACAACTATACACCACATGTATAGCCATAGAAACAAGATAAAAAAAATAAATTAAAACAATTAACTAGCTAAATTAATCATTGCATATACCTAACTTAACAAGAACCCGAACACAAGAATATGAACCAAGAAGATCACACCTGTCATCGATCCACTTGTCCGATCAGGCGCCAACGAGTTACGAGGGTTACGTGGTGGATCCTTGTAGTAAAAAGGGAACCAAGGGACAATAGGGTCAGGAGGTGGTGGTTGATTACCATTAAAAGTAGGTGTTGAAGGGTTATAAGGAAAAACTTGTTGTGGTGGTGTGTAAATAGCTCCATTAGGAGGAGGGTAATTATTATTCACCGTTTGAGAAGGCGGTGGGAACGTGGTAGCCGGTGGTGGTATGTTGCTGCCACCACCGGCTATTGGTGGTGGGTAGCATGGGTAGGGACACTGAGCCACCGTGGAGTAAAAGGTTATGAGGAGGATGAAGAGAAGAAGTATTGAGGACATGCCTTTTTCTTGAAAGTTAAAAGGTTTAGAGAAAGTAGAAGATTTGGATGAAATGAAGAAAAATGGTTTAAATGTCATTTTCTTTACGGTGGGATGTTAATTTGGTTTGTCTTTTGGTGATGAGGAGGCCACACCTATCTATCATCAATTGTCAATTATGAATGATTGAGTTATGCTAATATTAGTAAATAACTCAAGTCCTGAGTGACGAGTTGGTCAAACTCGGTAGGCTATTGGTTTTTCAAAATAATTTAAGATAACTGGACAATTAATATTAAAACATATAACATACTCCCTCCGTCCCAATATAAATGTCCCGTTTGACTTTTCGGAGTCTTTTTTCTTTATCTTTGACTGTAAATATTTTTGTTTGTGTTATATAATACTTCATGCAAAACATATGAATGAATTGAGTTTTAAATGTATTTTCATTGGTATAATTTCATCAAATATTATATAACACAAAGAAAAATATTTAAAGTCAAAAATGAAAAAAAAAGACTCCGAAAAGTCAAACGGGACACTTATTTTAGGACGGAGGGAGTATATCTAATTCGACACAAAATTTGAGAGCTCACTATCTACATTAGTATTAAAATGGGTTCATTACTTACTTAACTCGGTATAAAAGTGATTGTTGGTTGCCAATCGGTAAATTTAAACCTATTATTTATGTGTAACCGTCGTTTATCTAATTTTGTTATTTAAGATATAGAATAACGTTCAAATGAGTACAATAACCTTTTGTGAGAATATGAGAACCAATAGGAATGTGTCATGTGTCACTAAATTCACATTCCCCACGTTTTTAAAAATTAATTTAAAGTAAAGCTTACAACTTTTTATTGCATATCAACAAACTCAAAGTTTTTAAAATTACTTCAGATAATTACACCCATGCTTATGAGGTTGTATTCCTCTATGATGATTGACAATGAAACCGTACACTTTCATTACGTTGTACATTGAAATCTGGAATGCAAGTACTAAACATTTAATAAAGTAGTGTAGTCCTGAGTTTTTAGAGGCCCTAAGCAAAAATATAATTAATTGACGAAAGGAGGTCCTATAACGAGCCGTAAGATGTTTCCTTATTCTTTTTGTTGTGACTGAATCAAATTTGAAACAACCATAACATATTTTTCTTCTTGCAATTAACAATTAAATTATATGTATATACTTAAACACACATACATTCACACAAACACACATTTTGAGGCTCCTATAATTCGAAGTTTCCAGGCTCACCCTTCCTCAAAGACGGTCCTATATCTTATAATTAAAAACACCAATGATGTAAAATTTAGTGTAACATGTACTACTCATTATAGACACTAAAATTGGTCTAATACTCATGATATAGTAATAACTAAAATATAAAGTAAATATTAGTTAATATTTTATTATTACGTTGTCACTAATAATTCAGCTAAATAACTATAGCATCAAATCTTCAAATTACTTGCTGGTATTAATTTAGTGTAAAGTTATTGCAAACAAATTTAATACGAAATATAGTGCAGTATGAGTTTAAATATACATTTAGTGTAAATCTATGTATACGTCGAAGATAAAATATGCATAACATATTATAAATCGTCAATTATCTGTGACCGACTTTCTAAACACAATAACAACTCTACATACGATCTAATATTGACCGTACATCTTATCTTGGCTTACAAATATCTTTTCTTTTTTATCCAATGACAAGTAGTATTTACACACACCACTATTACAAGTATATACTATTACATTTATTAACGAATAGTTGAAATGTAAAGTTTGAAAGGTAATTTCGATATCGATAGATCTACCGGCCGTTTGGTAACTTGTCAAATACAATTTTTTTTTTTTCCCTTATTTGCATTTTGTTTCTTTTTTAAAATAAGAGAATCAATCAATTATTATCACCTTAAACCAAACATCGTGGGCCAACAAGACGTGGTATTCAAGATTGATTTTACTTTGCTGACACGAACTTCTGACAACTCATCATTTGGTACAATTCATAATCAACACTTTTCAAGTTTTGAAGGATTGCCGAACCTTCTTTTATTTCTCTTTTTAAAAAATACATGCCTTCATAATTTGGGAGCGGTGGGAGCATGGGAAATGAAGGGAGAGATCAATTTGCAATTTTGATAAAAGTTACGGATCTACTTGAAAATTTATCAGATAAAATCCCAAAAATTGTCCAAATTTTTATTTGTAACACCTCAAATTTTAAAGTATTATTGTGATAAGGATAAAAGTAATTGTTTTAAGTTATTATTATTTTAGGTAAAATAAAATAGTAATAATTGTAAGTTGATTTTAAAGTTCCAGATAATAATAAGTACGGAGTATAAAATAAACATATATATCCATAATATGTACGTATGAATCGTGTAAGCACTCTAAAACATTCCAGAGCCAAATAAAGAAAAGAAAGGAAACGCAGGAACAAGAATTCAATCCCAAAATCGATTGTAATCATGAAATTCAAGATGGAAACACTCAATTAATCACCTATTGATAATTCTTAATCAAAGATATGATTTGTTCTTCTATTGGTATAACCTAGAAATGGGTTTTGATAAGATTAAAGTGATTAAAGATGTCAAATCCGAAATTAGGGTTATGAATGGATTGAATTGTGATTAATTATCATTAAAATGATTGTTGGAAGTTTAATTCTAGTTTGAAAGTGAAAGATTTTAATTAGGGTTCATGATGATTTTCAATAATCATGATAAACTTTTATTCAACTATGTTGATTAGTTTCAAGTGTTATTAGAAGTGTTATAATATGATGTTTGAGTAAGAAATAGAGTGATTAAAGTGGTGGTACTTATAAATTAACACTTGAGCAAAATATGATTATGATGAATGAAATTGTCTAGTAATAAAAGGTGATTATGATTTTTAGGAATTTATGAGAATATATGTAATTGTAAGTAGCAAGAATGATTATGATGATTAATCATAGTTAAGTAACAAGTTAAGTATGAAAGGTCTAAAGTAATGATGATCATGAATATGTAAAGTTATGTTAGTTGATTTGAAGATCAACTTATAAAAGTGTTAATAATGATGATTAGTGAAAATTTGATCATCATGTGGTGCTAAGTGTATTGTTACATTTATATGTTATATGATAGGTGATCGAAAGGTGTGAAGTCTTTAAGCAAGTGTTAAGTTGCATAATCGTCTCTAAAATAAAGGTGAGTAATATGGGGATTAAATGGATAACGGTTATATGTTCCGGATTGATTCTGAGCAAGAGGTTCATATAATCGGGTGGAAGTATTATCTATGTTTTCATTAAAGTTTATTGTTGATTTTATATATATCATTGAAAGATTATGTTATTGCTTTAGCATTTGATATATATATATATATATATATATATATATATATATATATATATATATATATATATATATATGCTAAATGGTAAGTGTTGATGGAATTATGTGGTATAAGCTTTTGTAAAGATTTGTGTAAAGATATGATATATGTTATTTCCATTACTTACTTTGTAAGTAGAGATATGTGAAAGTTGTTTCCATTACTTACTTTGTAAGTAGATGGATATGTGGAAGTTGTTTCCATTACTTACTATGTAAGTAGATGGATGTGTGGAAGTGGCTAAGGATCATTGACATTGTGGAAGAAGTAAAGAAATGGCCAAGTAACTCCGTTATGATAAGGTACACTAACTTGATAAGGTAAGAAAGTTAATGTTATATGCTTAGCTATGTAGTACCATTGTAATATGGTGCACTAGCTGGATAAAGAAAGGTTTGTTGTGTAAAGTGTTAATAGTAAAGTTTATGGTTGTTAAATGATTGTTAGTGTATTATTCATTTAATTGTTTGTATGCTCACTAAGCTTAAAGCTTACCCTTTTAAGTGTTTAATATTGTAGGTGCTTGGTTCGGTTGAACCAATTGGCTAGAACAAGTGGATTATGGATGCAAGAAGTTAGAGTGGAAATGGAGCTAGCTTATGTGGTTAGAAAATCTCCTCCTCTTTTAAATTGTCGTTTATGAATGCCATTGTGTAAATCGCCCAAAATTGTTTTCAAGATGTAAATATTTAAAGTGTAAAGTTAATGGTGATTGATAATTTACACCTTTGACTTGGCAAAGTCAAGGTGGAAAGTAGTCAAAGTCAAAGAATAATGTTTTGAGTGTTAAAGATAGATATGCATAATGTGGTTAAGTTGTAAGGTTGTAAATTGATGAAAAATGGTTAAGTATCGAAATTAAGTCTTTAGTTGACTTTGGTATTGACATATATTCAACTACCTTAGAAGTGATCAATTATATGGGAAAGTGTAGTGAAATATTCAAAGTGTGATTATTATGGAAAATGGGTCAAAAAGTGTCCATTTGGGCATTTAATAGGTCAAAGTGTCAAAACGAATTAAAGTTGAGGTATGATGTTTGTTGATATTGACTTAAGTGTCAATTGTATAGTATAATATGTTGGTAAAAGATGAAAGTCTGAAAACATGTCGTTTGTGATTTGACTTGATCACTAAAAGTGTCCGAAATGACCATAAACTAGTCATACGTCCATTTTCTTCGTTAACGCGAATTTTGGAAAAGTGTAAAAATAAAAAGTTTTATTATGTTATAATGAAGGTGTATGCAAATTTTCATGTCTTAACTCTAAACGAGTTAAAGGTTATGTGCATTCGAATTTCGTATTAAAAATCTGAGTTGTGCTGTTGTGCCAGGGGTCTACCCGGCGGGTACTGTCTATCCGATCGGGTTTACCCGGCAGATAAACTGTTTTAAACGGGTAGAGTGTGTACAAAACGGGACAACGAAAGTTGGTGTTGGAGTGTATGATATCTACCCGGCGGGTAGACAGGGTACCCGACTAGTACCCTTGTGAAGTTGGTGTTCTTTGTGTAAAAGATGTTATCAAGTGTATAAAAAAATATCCACTAAATTTCCGGGGCGTTTCAAGTTGGTATCAGAGCGATGGTTTAAGAGACTTAGGTAATCCATGATATGATTGCCTAGGCTTAAACCAATATGAATTGTTAAAGTTGTTACGATAATTAAGTGCATTATTATGTTAAAGTAAATTGCAATGACCCTATCCACTGTTATAAGTTATATGTGTGACACCCGGTCAAAATGACCCAAAATTCGCTCCAAATTTAAACTTTAATATTCGTACCCGGTACGAATATAAAACAAAAGTAATCGAATAAATATATACGTAATTATTTAAAGTTACGTATAAACGTATCGGAACGAATCCGACAAAATAAGTACAAAAGTTTGTGACACAAAATAATTAATAATGAAATTATTAATTACGAGTATTTTTACATTTATAATATGGAGATAAAACACGTTGAATATATGATTATATATATAATGTATTATATGCGAACAGAAACAATTTTAAAACATACCCAAAGGTTAAAATTTTAAAAAGTTCTATTTTTCTCATTCGTTTGAAAGTATTTAGAACATTACCTCAAAATATGAGTCCGTAATTCAACTGAAATTTGGCACCCAATTGGGTACTCGCATTTATATTTGTACCAAATGTACAACCGTCGAAAATAATCAAAATATTATTTTTTTCGACTTTAAATAACGTATCTGGAGAACATCTACAAAATAAAAATATAAAATATTAAACTTTATTTTGCACTAATTATACCCATACCCGAAATTAACGAGCTAAAAATTAGCCACCTAACTGAATTATTGGAGACAAATGCTGTGTCTAGAGCCATACCCGTATTCTTTTTAAAATATACATACCCCCCTCCTCACAGATTCATTTGATCACTTACCATTATCATATCATCACTACTACACTTCTTCTTTTTCTTTCCTTGGTACATGATCGGCAGAGCAGTAGCAAGCTAGGAGGCAACTTAATAACTTAAATTTCATAATAAATATCATCATCATCTTCATCCGTGCTTCATCATTACCATCTCTAAAATTCGTTGAAAGAAATTTATCTCCATTTCAATATCTTATGTTAAATCTTTAATTATTGACATGATATATATATATATATATATATATATATATATATATATATATATATATATATATATATATATATAGATTGAATGATTTAGTAATGTTGGTGATGATTGTGATGATGATACCATATCCAAAAACATCTATGCACAAAAATAGAAATATAAATTTACATGTATAAATGTAAAATTGAAAAGTAAAAAGTTGTTAAACCATGTTGTCATAACATTTGTAAGCAAATACAACTCGATTCAAAAATGAAAATGGGTACAAACATTTAACAAGTTGTTTACTTGTGAATCGCGTGGATTTTGAGGACAAGTCGTGTCATTTTAATAATTAAAATGTTTCGACTAAATAATGGGTACAAACATTTAACAAGTATACTACTTCGATTATGTTATAAAACGATTCACTTTTGGTACTAAAATATACAACTTAGAAACATTTTTTTAAGTCGACTAATTATTCGATTAATACGACACGAGATATTAATATAACTTCGAATAATACGGACTAAATGGACACGACACGAGACATCACATTATATGAATATTTATTTGAATAATACGAGTTAAATGGAACGCGACAAACTTTAGTACAATAACAAATTGTTATATATAAATGGTGTAAATATTGAAACGAGTAAAACTATTTAGTACAACTTATAATTTGGGAATGTATATATATAAACAATGACTATTTATATATATACACGAACGACGATAACTTATATATATATATATATATACTTACACGCAACAAATGATATGACTTGAGAAATACTAAGTAACTAAACAATGAACTTAGAACGATTTATTATCCACTTACTTATACATTTAACCTCACATGTTTAGGACACTAGGAGGTTACAATTGGATTTCACGTGTACTTAGGGAAGCTAGCACCCAAAGGTGAGTCTCACGGCCCCTTTTTACTGTTTTACTATTTTGGGGGAGATGCATTACTTATTTTACTCGAACACATGTACTTACTTACTTGATTTCTTACTGGATTTACTGGTATATCGATTGCATGGGTTTTACTTTTATCCACTGAAAGCCTCCTTATCATAAGTTGTTAGTTATGGACTTAAGCGCGATTACTAGTAGATGGATCCATTTGGGACTGACAATCCCTGCCTGGGGTAGTAGCGCTACCATGGATTTCACCGGGGAAACAGGCATATTAGTATTTGTTACATATGAGTGTTCGGATAGCACTCACGGGGGTACGTGATACTGTACTTGATTGTACCATTCACACTACACTGTTAAGCTTCAACTATGATGCTCATGGCAATGTATATCGAAACTATTGCAGCTGTGCAATATTTACTTACTTATACTACTTGATGTGTTCAAACTATTCTTTACTATAAACCTGTGAGATTCACCAACCTTTTGGTTGACCCTTTTAGTGATGCATTCTCAGGTACGCAGCAAGATTAGGATGGCCCTGCAGGATCTGCATATATGCTAAGCTAGTGCGAGTCGCATGTATACTCTTATGAAGATTTTACTGGCATTATCTTTTGTACTAGGATTATGTATTTAAAATCTTTTGAATCGATTTGCGAACTCACTAATAATGTATTGTTATGACTTATTACTTTTGAAAACTTATGTAACGTACTGTATTTCAATGTATTTTCTAAAACGTCTCATTTAGAGTCGTTTACTATATATCTTGTGCTTTGGTTATTGATTAGTCACGCCCCGACCCAATTCGCTTCCGCAACCCGAATTAGGGGGTGTGACAGATTGGTATCAGAGCCTAAGGTTATAGTGAACTAGGTTGCATGTAGTGGGCCTAGACTATGACCGTTAGGCAGTATTCCTCATTAGATATAACTGGTTCAGGGATTTCATCATATAAGTTTAATTTAACATAGCCTGACCAACTATGTACAATTAAATGAAGATGATGTGAACTCTGAAAGGGGTTATGTTGAACATGAATGCACTAGTTGACTCTGACCACGAGAGAACCGTGACTTGTACTTGTTTTGCGTTAGACACGACTAGGTGGATAATACGTATGTATAGGTTATACATATATGGTTAGATCTATTAATATCCTCCGATACTTGGTAACGAACTTATTGTTCATATACGCCTTAGAACTCGCCAACGGTAAGTTGATCGAGTAAGGAAAAAAAATAGTACTGAGATGTGCCCTGGTTTCGAGGGCCATCTTTTCGAAATAGGCTTACCTAGGTAGAGTTAAAAACCTCGACACTTCATTCTGCACGAATTGGTCATCAGAGGAACCATCGTTTACTCACCCACCATGATTAACATTCGGATTCAGAATTCCTCTAAGTACAAAATCTTTTCCTATCTTTCTATCACATTTCGCATAACCGCTGATATCTGTACGGAAATAATATCCCCGACACCTCTTGTAAAACTCTAATTCTTGTAATCCTTTGAACTCGCATGTTAAATGATTACAATCTTCATTATTCTACACCATTGATTGTCATTTGTGTTGTAATATATTACTGTTATATATGCAACTACGATGATCATATTATTATACCAAACTCTAACATGTCCCTTATCTTCATTGAAGGAACATGCCTCCACGACGCCAAAAATACACTCAAGCTCAGGTTGATCAACTGGTTGCTGACACACTAAGTGCTGAGCGACGACGATCTAACGGCGCTGAAACACCACCAAGCACCACTGTGGTAAAACCTTGCACCTACAAAGACTTCCTTAGCTGCAAGCCTCTGAACTTCAACGGCACTGAAGGTGCCATTGGGTTATTACGATGGCTGGAAAAGACAGAGGCAGTCTTTCGCATCTGCAACTGCGCTGAGGACAGTAAGGTTAAGTTCTCCACCTACACTTTCATGGATGATGCTCTGACATGGTGGAACACTTATGCTGACTCTGTGGGCCAAGACATTGCTCTGGAAACTCCTTGGGATGAGCTGAAGAAAATGCTCAAGGATGAGTATTGTCCTAGGGATGAAATTCAACAGCTCGAGGCGGAATTCTGGAATCTCACCACTCAAGGGAATGACATTGCTGGCTACACTTCTCGATTCAATCAGCTAGCACACATGTGCCCATCTATGGTTGATACGGAATCCAAGCGAATTGAGCGCTATGTCTGGGGACTTCCTCCACGAATTTAAGGAATGGTTACCTCGTCCGATGCTCCCACATTTCATGGCACTGTGCGTATGGCACACAAGTTGATAGCACAAATAGTTCGCCAAGGAATAGCTGGCGACAAAAATTCTGGAAACAGCTCTGGAGACAACAAGAGGAAAGTTGATGGAAACCTTGGAAACCAGAGCCAAACTAACAAGAAACCTACAACTGCTAAGGCCAACGCCTCTGAGTCTGATGACAAGGTAGGGTATAAAGGAAGCAAGCCCTATTGCTCTAAGTGCAGTCTTCACCATGATGGTTCGTGCCCTTGCGCCAAATGCAAGCGATTCGGGCATGTGGCCAAAGACTGCAAAGCATTCACAACTAGTACCAACACCTCTGCATCTAAGACCTGCTACGAATGCAATGGTACTGGGCACTTCAGGAGGGACTGCCCAAAGTTGAAGGACAAGAACAGCAACACCGCTAAGGGCAGGTTCTATGTGCTTAACACTGAAGGTAACTACCAGGACCCGAGACTTATTGACTTACTCAACATGGGTATGATCATTTACAGATAACCCGACTGCCTCTATACTATTTACTTTGGTAGATCTTACTTGCTGTTTGAATGCTTCTATGTTTTCCTTAGATTCTAAGTGTACGATAGGGTTAGGGAAAAACGACAATTTAGTTTCTATAGTTTCTATATGAGACGAGGTTTAGCTCATATGTGTAGGAATAACATATCCTACACTGTTTTATACCGGAAAACATACCGGTTGACTTTTATATACTGGGTAACATCCCACATAAAACTATATTATGGGTAACATCCCACATAAAACTAATTTGTGCTAAATCACTTCGTTTCTATATGAGACTGATAGGATCTAATTTATGCTACGACACAACTAATTATTACAAACTGTCTGGATACAGTGGAATTTACTACATTACTCTAGGCTACTAGTATAAAATGTAGCTACACCTTGACTGACCGACTGACCTTGTCCTACCGACAAACTGGTCAATTACATTACAACACACTTCCTCTATTCCTTTAATGGCCAGTAGGGCATTAGCTTAACAAGGGGAGGAAGGTAACATTAGTTTGAGGTTATATCACTCATAGTAGACTACACATTTTCTTAGAATACGCACAGACTATTACTTCAACACCCTAATAATTACTATCAATAAATTTCGGGACGAAATTCTCCTAACAAGGGGAGAATGTGACACCCAGTCAAAATGACCCAAAATTCGCTCAAAATTTAAACTTTAATATTCGTACCCGGTACGAATATAAAATAAAAGTAATCGAATAAATATATACGTAATTATTTAAAGTTACGTATAAACGTATCGGAACGAATCCGACAAAATAAGTACAAAAGTTTGTGACACAAAATAATTAATAATGAAATTATTAATTACGAGTATTTTTACATTTATAATATGGAGATAAAACACGTTTAATATATGATTATATATATAATGTATTATATGCGAACAGAAACAATTTTAAAACATACCCAAAGGTTAAAATTTTAAAAAGTTCTATTTTTCTCATTTGTTTGAAAGTATTTAGAACATTACCTCAAAATATGAGTCCGTAATTCAACTGAAATTTGGCACCCAATTGGGTACTCGCATTTATATTTGTACCAAATGTACAACCGTCGAAAATAATCAAAATATTATTTTCTCGACTTTAAATAACGTATCTGGAGAACATCTACAAAATAAAAATATAAAATATTAAACTTTATTTTGCACTAATTATACCCATACCCGAAATTAACGAGCTAAAAATTAGCCACCTAACTGAATTATTGGAGACAAATGCTGTGTCTAGAGCCATACCCGTATTCTTTTTAAAATATACATACCCCCCTCCTCACAGATTCATTTGATCACTTACCATTATCATATCATCACTACTACACTTCTTCTTTTTCTTTCCTTGGTACATGATCGGCAGAGCAGTAGCAAGCTAGGAGGCAACTTAATAACTTAAATTTCATAATAAATATCATCATCATCTTCATCCGTGCTTCACCATTACCATCTCTAAAATTCGTTGTAAGAAATTTATCTCCATTTCAATATCTTATGTTAAATCTTTAATTATTGACATGATATATATATATATATATATATATATATATATATATATATATATATATATATATATATATATATAGATTGAATGATTTAGTAATGTTGGTGATGATGATACCATATCTAAAAACATCTATGCACAAAAATAGAAATATAAATTTACATGTATAAATGTAAAATTGAAAAGTAAAAAGTTGTTAAACCATGTTGTCATAACATTTGTAAGCAAATACTACTCGATTCAAAAATGAAAATGGGTACAAACATTTAACAAGTTGTTTACTTGTGAATCGCGTGGATTTTGAGGACAAGTCGCGTCATTTTAATAATTAAAATGTTTCGACTAAATAATGGGTACAAACATTTAACAAGTATACTACTTCGATTATATTATAAAACGATTCACTTTTG
Organism: Helichrysum umbraculigerum; assembly: GCA_949592205.1. Lineage (NCBI taxonomy): Eukaryota > Viridiplantae > Streptophyta > Magnoliopsida > Asterales > Asteraceae > Helichrysum > Helichrysum umbraculigerum. The sequence continues at coordinate 68,942,727 of CATIUR010000004.1, read as the reverse complement.
GTACTAAAATATACAACTTAGAAACATTTTTTAAGTCGACTAATTATTCGATTAATACGACACGAGATATTAATATAACTTCGAATAATACGGACTAAATGGACACGACACGAGACATCACATTATATGAATATTTATTTGAATAATACGAGTTAAATGGAACGCGACAAACTTTAGTACAATAACAAATTGTTATATATAAATGGTGTAAATATTGAAACGAGTAAAACTATTTAGTACAACTTATAATTTGGGAATGTATATATATAAACAATGACTATTTATATATATACACGAACGACGATAACTTATATATATATATACTTACACGCAACAAATGATATGACTTGAGAAATACTAAGTAACTAAACAATGAACTTAGAACGATTTATTATCCACTTACTTATACATTTAACCTCATATGTTTAGGACACTAGGAGGTTACAATTGGATTTCACGTGTACTTAGGGAAGCTAGCACCCAAAGGTGAGTCTCGCGGCCCCTTTTTACTGTTTTACTATTTTGGGGGAGATGCATTACTTATTTTACTCGAACACATGTACTTACTTACTTGATTTCTTACTGGATTTACTGGTATATCGATTGCATGGGTTTTACTTTTATCCACTGAAAGCCTCCTTATCATAAGTTGTTAGTTATGGACTTAAGCGAGATTACTAGTAGATGGATCCATTTGGGACTGACAATCCCTGCCTGGGGTAGTAGCGCTACCACGGATTTCACCGTAGAAACAGGCATATTAGTATTTGTTACATATGAGTGTTCGGATAACACTCACGGGGGTACGTGATACTGTACTTGATTGTACCATTCACACTACACTGTTAAGCTTCAACTATGATGCTCATGGCAATGTATATCGAAACTATTGCAACTGTGCAATATTTACTTACTTATACTACTTGATGTGTTCAAACTATTCTTTACTATAAACCTGTGAGATTCACCAACCTTTTGGTTGACCCTTTTAGTGATGCATTCTCAGGTACGCAGCAAGATTAGGATGGCCCTGCAGGATCTGCATATATGCTAAGCTAGTGCGAGTCGCATGTATACTCTTATGAAGATTTTACTGGCATTATCTTTTGTACTAGGATTATGTATTTAAAATCTTTTGAATCGATTTGCGAACTCACTAATAATGTATTGTTATGACTTATTACTTTTGAAAACTTATGTAACGTACTGTATTTCAATGTATTTTCTAAAACGTCTCATTTAGAGTCGTTTACTATATATCTTGTGCTTTGGTTATTGATTAGTCACGCCCCGACCCAATTCGCTTCCGCAACCCGAATTAGGGGGTGTGACAATATGATTATTTGCTACTTGTTAAATTAGTGGCTGAGAAGTTTAATGATATGTTTAAGTGTTATGAATAAGGTAAGATGATAATATGAAACAAATATGAAAGTATTTATGAAAGAAGCAAGTTATGATTACAGTAAGATGAATAGTGAAGATAAGCTTGAATATGCTTAATTGCTATGAATAGTCCTAATTGAACTTTAATATGTTTATGAAATAAGCAAGTTATGGTACGGTTTTAAATTGGTTTAGGAAGAGGTAGATCTTCCTGATCAATTGTGAACAAGTAAAAGATATGTGTAATTGTTCCAAGTTGTTATGTGAAAAGAAGTATGTGTAATTAATTGAAAGATGAATTTGTCAGAAGTAAGGTGAAAGTTTATGAAGAAATGTTAAGTGTTTATGTGGAATTACCTGCTTATGTGAAGTTGATTTCATGAGTAGTTTTATACTCAGTGGTATGAAGTGAATGTGAAAGTAAGTAAATTCTCAAACATGTATTTGTTGTTAAGATGTTATAAAGTGTGTCTAAGTGTTAAGTTAAGTGATAATTGTATAGCTCGGATTGCATGCGTGCAAGAGAATTATACAATTGTATGAAGTTCTTATACTATATCAATTTGATTGTTTTATTGAAAAGTTGTGTGAAGTTTGAGTGTAAGTGAAAGTTATGTAAAGTAAAAATTTTATAATGTGTAAGTTATGAAAAGTCAAAGTTATGTGTTGAGCATGGAAGAGATGGAAAGTGTTAAGAATGGCTAATTATGTTAGCTATGATTGTGGTAAGACACATGCACAAGAGTAAAGCTAAAGTGTAAGTTAATTTACTTAATGAAAGAAATCTCTATTCCTAGCTAAGTTATTGTTGAAAGTATATGCTGATATGTAACATCCTCGTTTTGGGCCTAGGAGAATTAAGGTAATTCTCCTTATTTTATTTGATTATTTATATGTGTTAGAAATAATTTATATTAGTTGTGTAATTGAAAATAAATAGGTCAATTGGTTAAATGACTTATGGTGGATAGTAAAATATTGTTTCTTTTAAATTATCGTAGATGTCGGTAAAATAAAATATTTTCTCGCAAAATGGTTTTAGGTTCCAGACAATAGATTTAGAGCGGGTATAAGATTATACCACTTATTAATTCGATCAAATGGAAAAGTCGACCTTATTTCCTCACTTCACTGATTTTGGTCTAAACCAAAATACCTCTCAAGAACATATCCATATACACTTAGAAGTTAAGAAGAATCCAAGAGAAAACATCTTGTAATCAATCTTGAAGCTGTGATTTTGATTCAAACATTGTTCTTCATCTTCCTCATACCATTATCATCATCATTGTAAGTTCAATTGCCCCAGTTACACATATATGTTTAACTTGGTTAAAATTAGGTTGAATGATGATTCATGTGTAGAAATTGAAGTTGATTATGTGGTTTATGCAAAAATCTGAATTTCTTCTTCTTCATTTTGTTGTCACCTTGAATTGCAAGTTGTTTATTCCCTATTTGTATATATAAGCTTGAATTTGATTGATTTAGGTTGAGTGAATAATGCATGTGTGAATTTAGAAGATTGATGATGATTTTTTTGTTGTTATAACATGTTATAGTTGAAGTTTATGGTTAATTAATGGATAAATTCGTGTATTTCATTTGTTTGATGATGAAAATTGGGTTTAGGTTCGAGCTGTGCAATTGCAGGTCTGAACCTCTGCTGTTGAACGTGGGAACGCGATCCAGCCCTTTTGCCCGGATCGCGTTACCATGTGAAAATTGGCCACAGACCGAATTCTTCTTTGAAACGCGATCCTAAAAACCCTTACCCGGATCGCGTTAATTGGTGTGCGTGAAGTATATGCAAATAAATTTATAACAAGTTTTAAATCAAGGATATACTAAATAATATTTTATCACACAATTCAGGCAAGAATAACCTGTTCGTATAATATAGCTTTTACAAGTAAGTCCAGGTATCGAACACAGGGAACGTGTATTAAAATAATTAATTTATTCCACAATTAATATTTACAATTACATTTAATTACAATTAATATTACAGATAAGGGGGGTACGTTTTAATTCCGTATGAATAAATTATATTGATACTGATTTACAATGACCTAACTCAACTAAGATTCTAGGAATAAATAGAAATACTAATTATAGAGAGAATAGTGTATTTATTTAAACTATCTTTAACCTAATCTTATAATTCTCCTTTATATTTATTTTATCGTTGATCAACTTATCGGTGATTTCACTAATATAGATAATTCCTTTAGTATAAAGCCAACTACCTTATATTATTAAAGAAAATTATATGTTATAGAGGTTCCTCTTCTTAACATATCTCACGAGAATAATATTATGTTAAACCTATCAACTATTTATTATAACTTTGTAGGCAACCTTGTAGTATACAAGCGTTTATGATTATCACATCAATTATATTAGTAAGTCTTAATGTTCTTCCACTATCTCTCTAGTATAAAGTCTCCAGCTCATAACTTAATTAAATTATAATATATAATCTTAACTAAGTTCTGTAAGAACAACTTAATTATATAACCAATACAATTATCGGGAAAGTATAATAAATAAGCAATAAATCAATATCAACGTAAACATAAATTCAAATCATAATTTCAATTAACATTCATTTAAATAAACACAATAAGAAACTTAATTCATATCAAAACTAAGCAAACAGTATCCAAAATATAATTAAGTAGTATACTTACAAAATATATGGATAAAGAAACCAAACCCTAATGATGAATAAGCTCTTCTAGGGTTAAAAACCTTCAAACCCTAGCTCATTTAACCTCCAAATTCGTATTCTAAATGAACCTTAAACCCTAAAATCGAATTTTGATTATTGAAATCGTATATGGTTTAGTCTAACCTAAGCCTCTATTTATAGTTTTCAAAACCGCCAGTCCAACCGCCGGTTGGAAGTTCCAACCGCCGGTTGGATGTCTTGGAGTCCAAGTCCAACTCTGCGATCTTCTACCGCCTTTGATTAAATTTATTCAACCGCCGGTTGGTTAATCCAACCGCCGGTTGGATCTTCTTTCCAGAATCTTCCAATTACGGGATGGGCTCAATCTTTGGGCTTCTTTCTTCTCTAAACCGTGTTTATTCTCTTTTCTTGGCCCAATTCTTCAATAATATCACTTTTATCTTCTTTTAAAACTCTATCTTCTCAAATCTTCAATTCTTCTTGGTTTTTCTTCATTTCAGCTTCATTTTCGTTTCTTTCTTCAATTATTTATCTTTCACATCTAAATTGCAAATATAAACAAATTAAGTATCTAAATCAATAGAAATGCAATAAAAGTACATAAAATATAGGGATTTATTAGTATATAAATGTCATATTATTTGATGTTATCATTAATCAGTGTTATCTTGATGCAATCGAACTTTCTTCTTTGGAACGCGATCCAGCCTCCTAGCCCTGATCGCATTTGCAAGTGAAAAATGGTAACAAAATGTTTTTGAACTGTTGAACGCGATCCCACCACCCCTAACCCGGATCGCGTTTGCATGTTATAACTTGACAAATTTGATGACGTGTGACTTATACACTTGTGAAGTTTAAATAGTATTGGTAGTATATTATGTGCACATATTTGACATTATATACTTGAGTAGATTATAATAATTTATAAGATAAGATACTAATTCGGGTTTTGATCGTGTTCACAGATAAACCAAAGACTCAGTAAAATAAGATCTGTGAGTGGAGGCTGTAGTCGACAAGGGTGAGTGGATCATTGACTCTCAGTCTAAGTCAGTTGTAACAATCTGGTTACAATGGGTAAACTTGGTTTTACTGTTTATATTGTTAAAATTTACATATTGCCATGAGAATTGTGGATTACGTGAATTGTTCAGAGGTCAACATGGATTGGGTTTGGGTACTATTACTTGGACAACACAAGTGCCTTGTACATGTGTTGTTTATTGAAATTGTGTTATAAGTAGTAATAGTACCAAACTATTGGTTAGATCACTGAATTAGCCTTCAGTGGTTGTAAGTGTTACTTGGGGGCCACCGCGGCAGTAGGGTACCTCAAGGACCACCGATCCTCTTTGAAGCTAGTTGTTTATGATGCTTTGCTGTAGACAATTGTTAAACTGAGTTAGGTTGATAGTTGAGAATCTATTCACTTAGCTTTGTGCTAATCCCCCTCATTACTTCTTGCAGGTTAATCTTTTGAATGTGGGTAGCAAGAAGTATGGGTTATGATGGAATGTTTGATGGTTCACTCTGAATTGAAAATCATGTTAATGGTTGAACATTATGTTTTGGATTTATATAACACTTAAACTCAATGTTTGTAATTATTATGGTAACTTAACTTGAAAATCTTGTATAAGTGGATTGCAGCTTTTTGGTTATATTATATGCAATCTATGATGTGATTATTAAATATGCGCTTCCGGTTTTTTTTAAAAAAAATGATCTCAAAATTAGAGGGTGTTATATGATAGCGTATTGTTGATTGGTAAATTACTTCATTAACTGTGTGTTTAAAGTTTCAAATGATCAGAAGTACTGATTAAGGTCAGTTATTGTATTAAGAATTTTATGTGAAGAGATACATTAAAGTTTAAGTTAATTGTAGTTTCATGTGTTTAAAGTGTTTTATGATTGTGCAGATTATATGAAATCAAAGTTTAGTCACACTTGAACCAGTATATAGTTAACAATGATGAATGGAAGTGTGAGACTGGTGTAATAGAACGACGCATCGCCAACGTGGTTTTATTATATTAAGACACACGGGTGATTCATAATTGTTAAGTATATAATGAGACTAGTGATGATAAGCTTTGATTGGGTGTAGAAGGGAAGACAATAAGTGGGTAAATTTGTGAGAATTTGATTAATGAAGATGTTTAAGATCAAACTTACTGTCGTTTTGTGAATAGGTATGTCTGTTATCAGATATTTTACGGGCACAATTAATGGTAAGCCCGATTATTGATTTGAAGTTGACACATAGTTTGAAAAGAAATGCATATTAGTCAAGGTAAAGTAGTATTAACTCACTTAATTGTTGTTTTTATGTAAGTTTGTTGTAAAAGAATGGTAAAGCTAAACTTAAGTGGGAGAGAAAAGTTATAAATTTCTAATGATAAAGACTGAATGAGCGTTTTTATAACACCCCTCCTATTATAGTTATTTAAATACAATATATCGGAAGCGTCTGTCCAAATTAAAACATTTATAATTCACATCATTTAGTAAACATAAAAATCCAACTAATTTAAACCATAATTTAACAAACTGGGTGTTATATAAAACAATAACAACACTGATTTATAAAATCAGATATCAGAGTAACACTGCCTAGTCAAACATTCTTCAGTCCAGTTCAATCATCTCAAAACCTGCAAGGAGTAAATGATGGGATTAGCACGAAGCTAAGTGAGTCAACCTGTCACTATCAATACAATTCAGCATAACAATACTGATTATCACAAAGATCACATAGACACTGACACAACATCACCAAGAGGATCGGTGGTCCTTGTAAAGCCCTCTGACCGCGGATGGCCCACCAAGCAACACTTACAATCACTGCAGGCCAATACAGTGATTTTACCGATAACTGTCTGCTACCTTTAACCAACATAAGCTCCATTCACAACACATGTTCACAATTCCTATGTTGGCTAACCTGTAGCAACCTAGTCCAACAATCGTTGACCTCCGAATCACCAAATGCCCGAAGGCGACACATCACTTATTACACGTGTATTTCACAATTCAACAGTTCAACAATCACAATCACAATCACTATATCACTATGTTCACCTGTTGTAGCCAATTATGTTACAACTAAATCACACTGAGAGTACGAGTCCACTCACCGAATACCTCAGTCTCCACTCAGTAGTCTAATGTCACTGAGTCTCTTGTTTATCTGAAATCACCATAAAACATCACAAGTCAGTAACTTGGCATCAACAACGAACTCGTTATAATAATTCAACACATGTTATAATCATATAACATATCACATTATCTCAATACACAATATATCATATCAATCATGATAATTAACACTTATGTCATCGCAATTATATTACAACTTATCTCGATTGTAACATCACACAATTATGTTATCTAATTACAATATTTATTAAGTCACTTCACTCACTAGTCACCGCTAAATACGTAAAGATCGTTTGAAATAAGGTTTATAACGAAAAGGTCATTTTCTGCCTCAGGGCCATTTAGCCGCCGGCTAAAGGTTTTGACCGCCGGCTACCATAAAGCGGTCCCCTGACCGCCGGCCAAACAGCTTGACCGCCGGCCAAAGGCCTTCGTCCCAGTCCTGTTCTTCCTGTTCAAACTTAACTCCGAAATCAAATCACCAAACGCCTAAAACTCAGTTTCTAGCACTCCTTTACTACTAAAAACTTCATATAATCATCATGAATTAGTTACAACATGTTTTTAACATCTAATTCTCACAAATCATCAATTCACCCAATTTCAATCAAAATTCAAATTCTTAAATACTCAAGAACACTTACAAATTGAAGATCATAACGATGAAAATCTGATGATGTTGAAGCTTAACAAGAATCACAACTTCCTGATTTGATTTCTAGTTTGATTTGGAGGTTTTCTGAGAGTTTCTGTGAATTTTGAACTGAAATGAATAACTTTCCTAAATAGGAAAGTAAATATATAGTCGGTCCAACTTAAACCGCCTTCAATATACGGGTATAATTTAATACCCCTTCTCAACCTATTGTCTGGAACCCGAAAACCATTTGCGAGTCCAAACTTTTATCGTACCGTCAACTTTATTAATTTAAATCACTTAATATTTTACTAACCGCAATAAGTTCTGAAACTTATTTCCTATTTATTTTCAATTAATTCAAACACTATTATTTCCAAACACGTTAATATTATTTTAAAATCACTATATAATATAAAACAGCTAGGTCCGATTTACGGATGTTACAAATCTCTCCCCCTTAAAAGATTTCGTCCTCGAAATCTGTTTACACTCAACTCATCTAGTGTAACATAATCCCAGATATCTTATCATACATTAATCCTCAAGATCAACTTATACTATATTTATCTTGTTTTAATTCTTTCTACATTCACCTGTCCCCATGGACATGTTTTTTTTTTTTTTTTCACGCACATATACTGTGCTTTCATTCAATATTTTCCATGAAACAAGCATATATCTGAATTCTTTATCATTAACACACAATCACTTTAACAAGTGGACACAAATCAATTATAGCCAAGACTAATAACGTACCTTGCTCCCCTTGAGTAACTTATAACAATAATTTATTTATTTGAATTCTTTCCACATGCACATATCCCAATGTACATGTTTCTATCTTTCACCCCTATATATTTTGTATATTCATCCAACAATTTCTATAAAATAATCATTACCTGAATTCTCTATCATCAATCAGATATCTGTTTAAGACACCTACTCACTTTAACAAATAGTCACATAATCACTTACAACCAGACACTAGTAACGTGCCAAAATCTTTAACAACTAAAACAACAGCTAACATCAGTGGTTATAAAACCACAATACACCTAATAACACAATACACTTAACAACGCTGAAAATCAATTTCAGTTCATAACCAACGGTCAACAAATATTCACATATCACTTCAATTATATGAAATCCCTTACCTAAAGTAATCCGGATTCATATCACTTTAATAAGCAAGGTAGAGGTCACACACAGTAGGTAAAACATCATCAAGAAGTACATTGTTAAATTAACACATGTACTGTCACACCGTAGTACCTACATTCAACCGACCTCTACATTAACTTATTTCAACTTAAATCACAATTTATTCTATCATTAATTTTGTTCTCTCCCCCTTAGGGTCCATGTTATCACTCTTTATAATTCAATTTCCTTCAACTATGAGTTTAATAATAAACTTCCACACACAATTCATCTTTAATATATATATTTAAACACAACAGGATACAATCATCCTATAGAATAAAATCACTAATTTGACACCTGTCAAATGCATCACAAGTATTCAACCTCACGTTGATATCACATTCAATCTCTAATAAGTTTAGTCTCTTATTTACACTATTCACTTGTTAACTAATCTTAACACAATTAATCAAAATTTCATAATCTTTGATATCTCTTTTCACTCATTTGAGTTATAATAACCCATTTAACAATTTCAATACTGTTGACTATTTGTCAACTTCAACTTAATCAATTTATCAATAAGTCACTTTGGTCACTTTTCTCAAATTTGACTCTTAGCAAAATTAATCATATTCCAATGATTTCAAAATATACACTAACTCTTTATTTACTGTTGACTTTCAAAGTCAACATATCACCTTAATAATATATTAATACTATGTTTAATCTCAAACATATATTTCCTATAATTACATTCAACAATAGTGGCCCACTCAACCAAAATGGAACCACTACACCTTTCTCTAATCAATTTCCATTCCATGACATTCTAATAACTTATTTAGCACACAATATGAGTTATTTACTTATATCACTGATCACATACCTATATATACCTCATCTGGTAATTATCTCAAGTTTTAGATTTAACCCAATTATAAATCTCAAAACACTACTTTCACTTATTTTTAATGACCCAATTACCATATGGAGTCAGTAACTCAACTCAGCTTAATACAAGCCATGCACACACTAGCAATCCGTTAGGATACTATATAACTCACTAATATATAATCTACACCCATTAGTTACACAATCATATTTCAACAAATTCAAACAATTGCAAGTACCATACACACTTGCAAGTTTCACTTACTGATTATCATAATTTTCACTAATTAACCTTTACCCTGTAAATAACAGTTAATTTGTTTAATATAACTTCATATTATATTTCTCTCAATCACATTCACTTTCTTAGATACTGGGTAACCTCAACAAGTTCATGTGATACAGCATAATGTAACAACGGTGATCAAGCGTTGCTTGATTATGTTCTTCACATTTCCTTCTCAGGTTACTTCATATCATCAATCATCAATGTGATTCTCTTTCGTGTATACACTTATTACACAATGTTCTGGTTTTCAATACTACTAGAACATATTTACTATTCATTCCTTACTTGCATAATCAACTTTACATATGCAATTTAGTTCACATTTACACCTTACATATTTTAATATGTATTATCTATTACACAATCTTCTTTTAACAACTGACTTAATCAGTATTTCAACTTGTCTGAAACTATAATCACATGATAACCTATCCTCATAATTTTCAGCACACCACACTCTGTCAATTAATAATGACACTATTATATCACGTATAATTTCAAACACGTATCCCATGACAATTAATTGATTATAATATCAATTAAATCAATTTGCTCTAAACCTTCAATTTTTAGTAGCATGTAATTTCACATAATTAACTTATCACATTTCTATAGTAATTCTCTTTACATCTGTTCCCTTAACAGCTAATCACCTTTAAACTTATTATCATATTTTCACCTATGATATATAAATCAAATACTCAAATCACACAACTCCACATATAATATTACATACATATATTTAATATCAACAATTAGTACAAAGTACAACATCAAGTACTGGGTACTTTATCACATTACTCGGCATCACCTCATGCCTCTAGTCACATAACAACTATTATCCTATTAATAACATTTGTTATTAATTCAACATATCCAAATCATTTACTAGTTTACACTTCTTTGACTATTTAACTCACACACAACTAATTTCACCATTAGTGTTCTATTACAATCTTAAAACGCTAATTTCTCAATAAAGTCATTTCATTTATATCACTTACAACAAGTTTTAACAAATACTTCTCACAACCTTTTCAACATATATAAAGGTTTATCAACTATCTTTATTTTCTTACTACATTACTATATCACTTTTTATACATAATTCATAATTCAACCCACAATAATAATTACTGTCACACATCAACATCTAGTCACTTTTACCACTTTATAGCATAACTATTACCCAAGTTAGATGCTATCACTTTCAACTCTAACTTTGCCTAATCCAGGCACACATTACAACAACTATACACTTTTCCACTTAGACAGCAGAATAATTTCAAATCTATTAATTGAGATATACCAACATCTCATTTATTTCACTATTTGATGTCACAGTAATTCAGTTTATCACATAACAACAATTTCTCTAGCAAGGTTTCCTAATCACATATTGTATTTATCACAGAAAATCACACAACTGGTTATACTTTATTTCTATATAATAGACACATTCAAGTTCAACAATTCACTATTAACAACTTGATCAACACAATGTCTACACACTTAACACATAATTCACAATTCAAAGTTCTATCAGAACTACTCATATCACTGAATGATTCATCTAATGCTTATATCATCTTAATAGCAATTAACACTCATCACTGACTCATTACTGGGGAATCATATTAGTCTGACTCAATTTACTTTACTACTAATCATATCATAGCAAAGTAATCAATTCTAGCTTATTTAATTCACCAAGCTTATAGAAAAGTACCTGATACACTTAGGCTCACGAAGATCGAGGAACCATTGAGAATACCAGTTAATTACTCATGTTCCTCCGTCTCTGCAATCAAAACAACAACCTTGCATCTTGTTATAGGTTAGTACACTTATAATAATCACTTTCTCATATCACTACTAATCCCACACTTTAGAATGTTTCACTCAACACAAAATAGATTTGGGATTGAACACTTACCAATGTCCAATTCAACCAAACCTATGCTCTGATACCAACTTATAACACCCCTCCTATTATAGTTATTTAAATACAATATATCGGAAGCGTCTGTCCAAATTAAAACATTTATAATTCACATCATTTAGTAAACATAAAAATCCAACTAATTTAAACCATAATTTAACAAACTGGGTGTTATATAAAACAATAACAACACTGATTTATAAAATCAGATATTAGAGTAACACTGCCTAGTCAAACATTCTTCAGTCCAGTTCAATCATCTCAAAACCTGCAAGGAGTAAATGGTGGGATTAGCACGAAGCTAAGTGAGTCAACCTGTCACTATCAATACAATTCAGCATAACAATACTGATTATCACAAAGATCACATAGACACTGACACAACATCACCAAGAGGATCGGTGGTCCTTGTAAAGCCCTCTGACCGCGGATGGCCCACCAAGCAACACTTACAATCACTGAAGGCCAATACAGTGATTTTACCGATAACTGTCTGCTACCTTTAACCAACATAAGCTCCATTCACAACACATGTTCACAATTCCTATGTTGGCTAACCTGTAGCAACCCAGTCCAACAATCGTTGACCTCCGAATCACCAAATGCCCGAAGGCGACACATCACTTATTACACGTGTATTTCACAATTCAACAGTTCAACAATCACAATCACAATCACTATATCACTATGTTCACCTGTTGTAACCAATTATGTTACAACTAAATCACACTGAGAGTACGAGTCCACTCACCGAATACCTCAGTCTCCACTCAGTAGTCTAATGTCACTGAGTCTCTTGTTTATCTGAAATCACCATAAAACATCACAAGTCAGTAACTTGGCATCAACAACGAACTCGTTATAATAATTCAACACATGTTATAATCATATAACATATCACATTATCTCAATACACAATATATCATATCAATCATGATAATTAACACTTATGTCATCGCAATTATATTACAACTTATCTCGATTGTAACATCACACAATTATGTTATCTAATTACAATATTTATTAAGTCACTTCACTCACTAGTCACCGCTAAACACGAAAAGATCGTTTGAAATAAGGTTTATAACGAAAAGGTCATTTTCTGCCTCAGGGCCATTTAGCCGCCGGCTAAAGGTTTTGACCGCCGGCTACCATAAAGCGGTCCCCTGACCGCCGGCCAAACAGCTTGACCGCCGGCCAAAGGCCTTCGTCCCAGTCCTGTTCTTCCTGTTCAAACTTAACTCCGAAATCAAATCACCAAACGCCTAAAACTCAGTTTCTAGCACTCCTTTACTACTAAAAACTTCATATAATCATCATGAATTAGTTACAACATGTTTTTAACATCTAATTCTCACAAATCATCAATTCACCCAATTTCAATCAAAATTCAAATTCTTAAATACTCAAGAACACTTACAAATTGAAGATCATAACGATGAAAATCTGATGATGTTGAAGCTTAACAAGAATCACAACTTCCTGATTTGATTTCTAGTTTGATTTGGAGGTTTTCTGAGAGTTTCTGTGAATTTTGAACTGAAATGAATAACTTTCCTAAATAGGAAAGTAAATATATAGTCGGTCCAACTTAAACCGCCTTCAATATACGGGTATAATTTAATACCCCTTCTCAACCTATTGTCTGGAACCCGAAAACCATTTGCGAGTCCAAACTTTTATCGTACCGTCAACTTTATTAATTTAAATCACTTAATATTTTACTAACCGCAATAAGTTCTGAAACTTATTTCCTATTTATTTTCAATTAATTCAAACACTATTATTTCCAAACACGTTAATATTATTTTAAAATCACTATATAATATAAAACAGCTAGGTCCGATTTACGGATGTTACAAATCTCTCCCCCTTAAAAGATTTCGTCCTCGAAATCTGTTTACACTCAACTCATCTAGTGTAACATAATCCCAGATATCTTATCATACATTAATCCTCAAGATCAACTTATACTATATTTATCTTGTTTTAATTCTTTCTACATTCACCTATCCCCATGGACATGCTTTTTTTTTTTTCACGCACATATACTGTGCTTTCATTCAATATTTTCCATGAAACAAGCATATATCTGAATTCTTTATCATTAACACACAATCACTTTAACAAGTGGACACAAATCAATTATAGCCAAGACTAATAACGTACCTTGCTCCCCTTGAGTAACTTATAACAATAATTTATTTATTTGAATTCTTTCCACATGCACATATCCCAATGTACATGTTTCTATCTTTCACCCCTATATATTTTGTATATTCATCCAACAATTTCTATAAAATAATCATTACCTGAATTCTCTATCATCAATCAGATATCTGTTTAAGACACCTACTCACTTTAACAAATAGTCACATAATCACTTACAACCAGACACTAGTAACGTGCCAAAATCTTTAACAACTAAAACAACAGCTAACATCAGTGGTTATAAAACCACAATACACCTAATAACACAATACACTTAACAACGCTGAAAATCAATTTCAGTTCATAACCAACGGTCAACAAATATTCACATATCACTTCAATTATATGAAATCCCTTACCTAAAGTAATCCGGATTCATATCACTTTAATAAGCAAGGTAGAGGTCACACACAGTAGGTAAAACATCATCAAGAAGTACATTGTTAAATTAACACATGTACTGTCACACCGTAGTACCTACATTCAACCGACCTCTACATTAACTTATTTCAACTTAAATCACAATTTATTCTATCATTAATTTTGTTCTCTCCCCCTTAGGGTCCATGTTATCACTCTTTATAATTCAATTTCCTTCAACTATGAGTTTAATAATAAACTTCCACACACAATTCATCTTTAATATATATATTTAAACACAACAGGATACAATCATCCTATAGAATAAAATCACTAATTTGACACCTGTCAAATGCATCACAAGTATTCAACCTCACGTTGATATCACATTCAATCTCTAATAAGTTTAGTCTCTTATTTACACTATTCACTTGTTAACTAATCTTAACACAATTAATCAAAATTTCATAATCTTTGATATCTCTTTTCACTCATTTGAGTTATAATAACCCATTTAACAATTTCAATACTGTTGACTATTTGTCAACTTCAACTTAATCAATTTATCAATAAGTCACTTTGGTCACTTTTCTCAAATTTGACTCTTAGCAAAATTAATCATATTCCAATGATTTCAAAATATACACTAACTCTTTATTTACTGTTGACTTTCAAAGTCAACATATCACCTTAATAATATATTAATACTATGTTTAATCTCAAACATATATTTCCTATAATTACATTCAACAATAGTGGCCCACTCAACCAAAATGGAACCACTACACCTTTCTCTAATCAATTTCCATTCCATGACATTCTAATAACTTATTTAGCACACAATATGAGTTATTTACTTATATCACTGATCACATACCTATATATACCTCATCTGGTAATTATCTCAAGTTTTAGATTTAACCCAATTATAAATCTCAAAACACTACTTTCACTGATTTTTAATGACCCAATTACCATATGGAGTCAGTAACTCAACTCAGCTTAATACAAGCCATGCACACACTAGCAATCCGTTAGGATACTATATAACTCACTAATATATAATCTACACCCATTAGTTACACAATCATATTTCAACAAATTCAAACAATTGCAAGTACCATACACACTTGCAAGTTTCACTTACTGATTATCATAATTTTCACTAATTAACCTTTACCCTGTAAATAACAGTTAATTTGTTTAATATAACTTCATATTATATTTCTCTCAATCACATTCACTTTCTTAGATACTGGGTAACCTCAACAAGTTCATGTGATACAGCATAATGTAACAACGGTGATCAAGCGTTGCTTGATTATGTTCTTCACATTTCCTTCTCAGGTTACTTCATATCATCAATCATCAATGTGATTCTCTTTCGTGTATACACTTATTACACAATGTTCTGGTTTTCAATACTACTAGAACATATTTACTATTCATTCCTTACTTGCATAATCAACTTTACATATGCAATTTAGTTCACATTTACACCTTACATATTTTAATATGTATTATCTATTACACAATCTTCTTTTAACAACTGACTTAATCAGTATTTCAACTTGTCTGAAACTATAATCACATGATAACCTATCCTCATAATTTTCAGCACACCACACTCTGTCAATTAATAATGACACTATTATATCACGTATAATTTCAAACACGTATCCCATGACAATTAATTGATTATAATATCAATTAAATCAATTTGCTCTAAACCTTCAATTTTTAGTAGCATGTAATTTCACATAATTAACTTATCACATTTCTATAGTAATTCTCTTTACATCTGTTCCCTTAACAGCTAATCACCTTTAAACTTATTATCATATTTTCACCTATGATATATAAATCAAATACTCAAATCACACAACTCCACATATAATATTACATACATATATTTAATATCAACAATTAGTACAAAGTACAACATCAAGTACTGGGTACTTTATCACATTACTCGGCATCACCTCATGCCTCTAGTCACATAACAACTATTATCCTATTAATAACATTTGTTATTAATTCAACATATCCAAATCATTTACTAGTTTACACTTCTTTGACTATTTAACTCACACACAACTAATTTCACCATTAGTGTTCTATTACAATCTTAAAACGCTAATTTCTCAATAAAGTCATTTCATTTATATCACTTACAACAAGTTTTAACAAATACTTCTCACAACCTTTTCAACATATATAAAGGTTTATCAACTATCTTTATTTTCTTACTACATTACTATATCACTTTTTATACATAATTCATAATTCAACCCACAATAATAATTACTGTCACACATCAACATCTAGTCACTTTTACCACTTTATAGCATAACTATTACCCAAGTTAGATGCTACCACTTTCAACTCTAACTTTGCCTAATCCAGGCACACATTACAACAACTATACACTTTTCCACTTAGACAACAGAATAATTTCAAATCTATTAATTGAGATATACCAACATCTCATTTATTTCACTATTTGATGTCACAGTAATTCAGTTTATCACATAACAACAATTTCTCTAGCAAGGTTTCCTAATCACATATTGTATTTATCACAGAAAATCACACAACTGGTTATAGTTTATTTCTATATAATAGACACATTCAAGTTCAACAATTCACTATTAACAACTTGATCAACACAATGTCTACACACTTAACACATAATTCACAATTCAAAGTTCTATCAGAACTACTCATATCACTGAATGATTCATCTAATGCTTATATCATCTTAATAGCAATTAACACTCATCACTGACTCATTACTGGGGAATCATATTAGTCTGACTCAATTTACTTTACTACTAATCATATCATAGCAAAGTAATCAATTCTAGCTTATTTAATTCACCAAGCTTATAGAAAAGTACCTGATACACTTAGGCTCACGAAGATCGAGGAACCATTGAGAATACCAGTTAATTACTCATGTTCCTCCGTCTCTGCAATCAAAACAACAACCTTGCATCTTGTTATAGGTTAGTACACTTATAATAATCACTTTCTCATATCACTACTAATCCCACACTTTAGAATGTTTCACTCAACACAAAATAGATTTGGGATTGAACACTTACCAATGTCCAATTCAACCAAACATATGCTCTGATACCAACTTATAACACCCCTCCTATTATAGTTATTTAAATACAATATATCGGAAGCGTCTGTCCAAATTAAAACATTTATAATTCACATCATTTAGTAAACATAAAAATCCAACTAATTTAAACCATAATTTAACAAACTGGGTGTTATATAAAACAATAACAACACTGATTTATAAAATCAGATATTAGAGTAACACTGCCTAGTCAAACATTCTTCAGTCCAGTTCAATCATCTCAAAACCTGCAAGGAGTAAATGGTGGGATTAGCACGAAGCTAAGTGAGTCAACCTGTCACTATCAATACAATTCAGCATAACAATACTGATTATCACAAAGATCACATAGACACTGACACAACATCACCAAGAGGATCGGTGGTCCTTGTAAAGCCCTCTGACCGCGGATGGCCCACCAAGCAACACTTACAATCACTGAAGGCCAATACAGTGATTTTACCGATAACTGTCTGCTACCTTTAACCAACATAAGCTCCATTCACAACACATGTTCACAATTCCTATGTTGGCTAACCTGTAGCAACCCAGTCCAACAATCGTTGACCTCCGAATCACCAAATGCCCGAAGGCGACACATCACTTATTACACGTGTATTTCACAATTCAACAGTTCAACAATCACAATCACAATCACTATATCACTATGTTCACCTGTTGTAACCAATTATGTTACAACTAAATCACACTGAGAGTACGAGTCCACTCACCGAATACCTCAGTCTCCACTCAGTAGTCTAATGTCACTGAGTCTCTTGTTTATCTGAAATCACCATAAAACATCACAAGTCAGTAACTTGGCATCAACAACGAACTCGTTATAATAATTCAACACATGTTATAATCATATAACATATCACATTATCTCAATACACAATATATCATATCAATCATGATAATTAACACTTATGTCATCGCAATTATATTACAACTTATCTCGATTGTAACATCACACAATTATGTTATCTAATTACAATATTTATTAAGTCACTTCACTCACTAGTCACCGCTAAACACGAAAAGATCGTTTGAAATAAGGTTTATAACGAAAAGGTCATTTTCTGCCTCAGGGCCATTTAGCCGCCGGCTAAAGGTTTTGACCGCCGGCTACCATAAAGCGGTCCCCTGACCGCCGGCCAAACAGCTTGACCGCCGGCCAAAGGCCTTCGTCCCAGTCCTGTTCTTCCTGTTCAAACTTAACTCCGAAATCAAATCACCAAACGCCTAAAACTCAGTTTCTAGCACTCCTTTACTACTAAAAACTTCATATAATCATCATGAATTAGTTACAACATGTTTTTAACATCTAATTCTCACAAATTATCAATTCACCCAATTTCAATCAAAATTCAAATTCTTAAATACTCAAGAACACTTACAAATTGAAGATCATAACGATGAAAATCTGATGATGTTGAAGCTTAACAAGAATCACAACTTCCTGATTTGATTTCTAGTTTGATTTGGAGGTTTTCTGAGAGTTTCTGTGAATTTTGAACTGAAATGAATAACTTTCCTAAATAGGAAAGTAAATATATAGTCGGTCCAACTTAAACCGCCTTCAATATACGGGTATAATTTAATACCCCTTCTCAACCTATTGTCTGGAACCCGAAAACCATTTGCGAGTCCAAACTTTTATCGTACCGTCAACTTTATTAATTTAAATCACTTAATATTTTACTAACCGCAATAAGTTCTGAAACTTATTTCCTATTTATTTTCAATTAATTCAAACACTATTATTTCCAAACACGTTAATATTATTTTAAAATCACTATATAATATAAAACAGCTAGGTCCGATTTACGGATGTTACAATTTTATAGACCCAAATAGCCTATGTTAAAGAATTAATAATGTCACTAAATCAGAGAAAGAAAGTCGTAAAGTGATAAGTTAAGATTTAATGTTAATAAAGAAAGTAAAATGTTATGAACATTGACAGTTAAGAAGGCAGAAGTTATAATAATGTCGCCATTAGAGAAGATGTACGTGTAAGTATTTGTATATTATATAAGTAATGGCGAGGTAAAGTGGTTAAGTTGTAATTAGTAAAAGTTAAATTTTGAATTGAAGATGAAAGTAACACGTTTTGTTTTTAAAGGTAAGTTAATTCACTATGTAAGTGAAACCAAATGATTAAAAGTTATGTGATGCTATAATTACAGTTAATGATTATGAGATTAACTAGTTGTAAAATAAAGAATTATAGCTTTATGCTAGTTAAGTTAATGTATAAGTACTAGCTCTTTTGCTAGTTCTGATTAAAGCTGAAATGATCATTGTTGATAAGTGTTAAGGTGACTATCAATGTCACTTCTAATGTTATTATTAAAGTGAAAGTAGTTGTTAATGTGTAAAGATTCTGGCATATTACTAACTTCTAATCGTAAGAATTGTTATAAGTAGTTATCTGCTTCAATTACTGTACATGGGTAAGTGTTTTAAAGTGTTTATGTGATTAGGTATAAATGACCTATGTAAGTGGTCATTTGGTTAAAGAAGATAAAGTATATGTACAGTATATGGGCACAGGGAAAAGCAAAGAAAATGCGCATTTTATATGTGCATGTGGAAAGAATTGAAGATACATTTTTATGTTTATAAGTTGCTCAAGTTGTGTAATGTATGTTATGTGTATCAGCTATTAAAAGAAAATTTTATTTAGTATAAAGGAAAAGAGGTTAAAGTTTCACTTTGTGCACGAGGTGCACTCTGTGCTAGTAAAAAGTGGAAAAGTTAAATGCACGTGTTATGTGCTTATGTGATAAAGATAAATGCACGCTGTATATGTGCAAGTTGATGAAGCAGTTGCACTGTTATGTGTTTCTGTTGATAAGATTATGTATATAAGATTCTTAACCCGTATGCTAAAAGTTATGTGAACCAGCTGTTCAGATTGTTATGTGATACGAGTTGATGAAAGGTAAGTGTATTACCTTGAAAATGCATAAAGTTGACAAGATTTACTAGTTGTATATGTTGCTAAAGTTATGTCTAACGTGTATAGCTGAAAAGCTATTAAAAGTTATGTGATAAGTTAAGTTGTTAATAAGAGTTGCATTATGATCAAGGGATATGTGTGTAGTCAAGGTGAAGCTGAAAAATTCAAATCTAAATAGTATACGTTTATGTCTGGAACTACTAAGTAAAGAAGCATATTAAGATAAGTGAACGCTTTCGCATAAGTAGAAAAAGTGTAAAGTTTGAACAGGTACGAATGACATTCGTGAGGACACGAATGAGACAAGTTGGGGAGAGTTGTAACACCCCAAATTTTAAAGTATTATTGTGGTAAAGATAAAAGTAATTATTTTATGATAATGTAATTTTAGGTAAAATAATTATATATTAATAATTGTAAGTCGGTTTTAAAGTTCCAGACAATAATAAGTACGGATTATAAAATAAACATATATATCCATAATATGTACGTATGAATCGTCTAAGCACTCTAAAACATTCCAGAGCCAAATAAAGAAAAGAAAGGAAACGCAGGAACAAGAATTCAATCCCAAAATCGATTGTAATCATGAAATTGAAGATGAAATCACTCAATTAATCATCTCTTGATACTTCTTAATCAAAGGTATGATTTGTTCTTCTATTGGAATAACCTAGAAATGGGTTTTGATAAGATTAAAGTGATTAAAGATGTCAAATCCGAAATTAGGGTTATGAATGGATTGAATTGTGATTAATTATCATTAAAATGATTGTCGGAAGTTTAATTCAAGTTTGAAAGTGAAAGATTTTAATTAGGGTTCATGATGATTTTCAATAATCATGATAAACTTTTATTAAACTATGTTGATTAGTTTCAAGTGTTATTAGAAGTGTTATAATATGATGTTTGAGTAAGAAATTGAGTGATTAAAGTGGTGGTACTTATAAATTAACACTTGAGCTAAATATGATTATGATGAATGAAATTGTCTAGTAATAAAAGGTGATTATGATTTTTAAGAATTTATGAGAATATATGTAATTGTAAGTAGCAAGAATGATTATGATGATTAGTTATAGTTAAGTAACAAGTTAAGTTTGAAAGGTGTAAAGTAATGATGATCATGAATATGTAAAGTTATGTTAGTTGATTTGAAGATCAACTTATGAAAGTAAAGTGTTAATAATGATGATTAGTGGAAATTTGATCATCATGTGGTGCTAAGTGTATTGTTACATTTATATGTTATATGATAAGTGATTCAAAGGTGTGAAGTCTTTAAGCAAGTGTTAAGTTGCATAATCGTCTCTAAAACAAAGGTGAGTAATATGGGGATTAAATAGATAACGGTTATATGTTCCGGATTGCTTCCGAGCAAGAGGTTCATATAATCGGGTAGAAGTATTGTCTATGTTTTCATTAAAGTTTATTATTGATTTTATATATATCATTGAAAGATTATGTTATTGCTTTAGCTTGTGATATATATATATATATATATATATATATATATATATATATATATATATATATATATATATATATATATATATATATATATATATATATATATGCGCTAAATGGTAAGTGTTGATGGAATTATGTGTTATAAGCTTTGGTAAAGATTTGTGTAAAGATATGATATATGTTGTTTCCATTACTTACTTTGTAAGTAGATGGATGTGTGGAAGTGGTTAAAGATCCTTGACATTGTGGAAGAAGTAAAGAAATGGCCAAGTAACTCCATTATGATAAGGTACACTAACTTGATAAGGTAAGAAAGTTAATGTTATGTGCTTAGCTATGTAGTACCATTGTAATATGGTGCACTAGCTTGATAAAGAAAGGTTTGTTGTGTAAAGTGTTATTAGTAAAGTTTATGGTTGTTAAATGATTGTTAGTGTATTATTTATTTAATTGCTTATATGATCACTAAATTTAAAGCTTACCCTTTTAAGTGTTTAATATTGTAGGTGCTTGGTTCGGTTGAACCAGTTGGCTAGAACAAGTGAATTATGGTAGCAAGAAGTTAGAGTGGAAATGGAGCTAGCTTATGTGGTTAGAAAAGCTCCTCCACTTTTTAATTGTCGTTTATGAATGTCATTGTGTAAATCGCCCAATAGTGTTTTGAAGATGTAATTTTTTAAAGTGTAACGTTAATGGTGATTGATAATGTACACCTTTGACTTAGCAAAGTCAAGGTGAATAGTAGTCAAAGTCAAAGAATAATGTTATGAGTGTTAAAGATGGATATGCATTATGTGGTTAAGTTATAAGGTTGTAAATTGATGAAAAATGGTTAAGTATTCAAATTATGTCTTTGGTTAACTTTGGTATTGACATATAGTCAACTACCTTAGAAGTGATCAATTATATGGGAAAGTGTAAGTAAAATAGTCAAAGTGTGATTATTATGGAAAACGGATCAAAAAGTGTCCATTTGGGCATTTAATGGGTCAAAGTGTCAAAACGAATTAAAGTTGAGGTATGATATTTGTTGATATTGACATAAGTGTCAATTGTATAGTAGAATATGTTGGTAAAAGATGAAAGTCTGAGTACATGTCGTTTGTGATTTAACTTGATCACTAGAAGTGTCCGAAATGACCATAAACTAGTCATACGTCCGTTTTCTTCGTTAAAGCGAATTTTGAAAAAGTGTAAAAAGAGAAAGTTTTATTATGTTATAATGAAGGTGTAATGCAAATTTTCAGGTCTAAACTCTCAACAAGTTAAAAGTTATGCGCATTCGATTTTCGTATTAAAAATCTGAGTTGTGCTGCTGTGCCAGGGGTCTACCCGGCGGGTAAGACCTGTACCCAGCGGGTACTTTCTATCCGGTCGGGTTTACCCGGCGGATAAAATGTTTTAAACGGGTAGAGTGTGTACAAAACGGGGCAGCGAAAGTTGGTGTTGGAGTGTATGATGTCTACCCAGCGGGTAGACAGGGTACCCGACGAGTACCCTTGTGAAGTTGGTGTTCTTTGTGTAACTTATTATATCGAGTTCAACTTAGAGGGTGTGTATAGTTAGTGAAGTTACTAAGTTATATTATAAGGTATAAGATGTTATCAAGAGTATAAAAAAAAAATATCCTCAAAATTTCTGGAGCGTTTCATTATTTAATCTGAAAACTTGTAAATATGTAAGATGCAGTCAAAATGCTAATTAATGTAAGATGCAGTAACAAATATATAAAGATGCAGTAACAAAAATACATGATGCGATAAACAAGTAATACTAATTTTTTTAATTCAAACATAAAATCCAGATTTACAACACATAAAAATGCTATAAATTATAAGATGCAGTAAACATGTACTAGTACAAATATACATTAGTTGCATTTAAAATGCAGTAGGAAAAATGTAGGATGCAGTTCAATTTTTTATGATCTAAAAAATAGATCTACTTTTCGGATCTACTTTTTAGATCTCGATCTACGAGTTTCCAGATCTATATAGTGGTGGTAGTGGAGTGGCGGAGGTGGCGGTAAATGGTGGTGATGGTGGATCGGCTGTTGTGGCGGTGGAGCGGGGGGAGAAGATGTAGAAACGACCACGGTTGCTTACGTCCGGTGAAGGCTGGTTCACCAATGGTGGTGGTTCGCATCTAAACTCTGCGGCCACAAAATCCGCCGTCGTTTTCTCCGCTTATTTTCTCCGATCATGATGAAGGTGACGGTGGTGGTAGCGCTGGAGTACCATGTTTTATAACTATGATGCACCACTTTTTAATTCAATAACGATGTTTTATAGTATATTTTGAAAGTCGATTAAATAAAATTTGTTTTTACAAGTTAAACTAATTTTTTTTTTTTAAAGTTAATTTTTTTTAAATTACCTTTTTATACAAATAAATTTAAAAAAAAATTAGTAAAAAGGGAAATGGAAAAAAATATATGACGAAACAAAGAAAGGATGAGAAATAGATAAAAAAAAATGTGGAGAAATGAAAAAGATGAAAGGGAAATGAATAAAAAATGTGGAGAAATGAGAAAGGGAAGAGGGAAATGGATAAAAAAAGTGAAGATATGAGGTAGACACTTGTCACCTTCTCATTGACATCTCTCACTTCCCTCACTTATAATTCTTTTCTCAAGAACCTCAACAGTTGCATGTTGAGATCGTGAAAGCTTCTAGTGGAAGCTTGGGAAAAAAAAAATACCACATCCGTTCCAATTTAATTGTTCATAATTTAATTGTTCATATTTATATTTTAAGGTATAAATATTGTGATTCTAATTATTCGGCGACAAGCCTTTTATTGAATTATATACACCACGTAGATATATGTCAATACAATTGACAAAGATAAATTAACTTTCTGAAAGACATAACAATATAAAATAGATATGACGACGAAGATAAAGAGATAACGACACGTATGGAGACGTCTGAGTTAAGTCGATCGGCAGTGGAAACACACTAGTTGTCAACTCTTTTTCAGTTTTTGTATTTATTCAAACACTAACAAATTTCTTAATTGCCAAACTTTTCATTAAATGGTTAATTTTTTTAATTTTTTTTAATTTTTTATTATTATAATGAGATATATTAATAAATTGAACAATTATCATCATCATCAATTCATCATATCCGTTTCTATCTATAGCTAGCTCATATTTTTTCTTGTCTAGAAAGGCAAATTTATATTATCTACTTACAATTATTATATACAACCATGAATATTTATAAATTGTCTCTCATGAGGTTTGAACCCATAATTCGGAGAAGATGGAAGAATCCACTAACTGGAATGATGACGATATGATTACAATTAGCTTGGATTATATGAATACACATGAACATATACAACATATAACCCCTATGAAAAAAAAAAGAAGAAAAAAAGATACAGTATTTATTTATTATAAGTAATATAATAACTGAAAGTATTATTTATTTATTATCCATAATATAAAAAAATACTCCGTAGTAAATTGCTATCAACGTTACAAAAAAAAGATTGCTCTTTTGATCCATAGAATCTGATTCTAATTCCGACCCATGAATTCCAACCTTTTCTTTACACAAACTTTGTAATCTTTCTATAAAATTCACCAAAAAGCTATCATACCCATTAACCCAACCACCACCATAAACTGCGGTAGCGCCACCGTGAAGCTCCGACGTGCCGCTGAGACAGATTGAACAACCGGATATATATCTCCTGGTGGACCAGTTATGTAAATATAATCAGGCGGAGCTTGTGCACTTCCACCACCACCACCACCGCCGCCGCCGGAATACGGCGGTGGTGGACACTTCAGAGCGGGAGATGGTGATGGTTTCTTGGGTGGTGGTGGTGGTGACGGCGGAGGTGGTGTTGGAACAGGTGGTGGTGGACTACTATAACAAGTAGTACCACACGGACAAGTACCACACTTGAGTTCATCATTTGGTTGGTTTGTGGCGGACGGAGTTGTATCATCGAGTTTTCTCGGGTTCATTGATTCGATCGAAGATGGAAATACCGCGGCTGCTACGAACATAAACACCATAATTCGGAAGGATAGAGTCATGTTTAAGTTTCACCACACGAAAATAAAATTGGTATCTGGGTTGATCGAATATGAAAAAATCAGTGGGCCAAAATTGAGGTGGTGGTGGTGGTGTAGGGTGATATGGTTGTTAATGTTAAGTAAGTATGAAGTGAAGGGTCCTTAAAGTCTTGGTTGTGTATGTGTAAGTTGGTGGGTTGGCTTAATCTAGAAGTCACACCCAATTTTCATTGCAATTGCATGTGGCACAACCTAATGGTTGGGACCCATTATATGCTCATTCTTCTTCAACTTATTTAACTTGACTTACACTTTTATTTTTTCATAATTTATTGAGTATAAGACTTTATGGAAAAAAGTTTAAGACTTCCATATCATAAAAAGGAAATCAAAAGTTCATGCCACAATATATTTCCATTAAATTATAAATAATGGAAGTTGTTTGGTTAAATTTGATCTTTTTAAAAGAAATTTAGGGGACCGTTATTTAACCATAGTCCTTAACCATATTTACAAATTTTTTTCAAAGTTTATCTATCTTTATTAAAAATTTTAAATTCGAGTTTAGACTACGACACTAGTTCTAACGGATTTATTGCTAGTTGTATTGTATCGCTTTCAGTGACGTTTTAAAACATATATTTTACACATAATTCGAACGTACCAATTGATACTTAAATATATAAATTGTCCTATAATGCATGCCATCCAATCATCCATAACTTAATTTATTACCTTTTCTAATGCTAGTTTATTACGGAGTATAATTTAATTTATAAATAAGACTAAAACTAATGCTATGAATAGGGCTTTTAGGACATGATGCGCTATTGTGTGTGTATATGCTCTCAATGATTGTACTTTGATTACAAAATACGGAGTGATCGAATTGCTAAAAATGTTCCCACCGGCTGCATATAAATCAATTTGAGCATGTGAAATCTAATATTTTAATATTTATTAATGATTTATTTGGGTGTATTTTAAAGTAATTAAAAACAAGTGTACCTAAAGAAGGCATGTGAGAATAAGGTCATCCCAACCTTAAAGTTAGGTTTCGTGACATTATTGTGTTATATTTTAGAGAAAACACATATTGGACCACGTTCAATGACTTTCATTAGCTCAAATAATTGATCAACATAACAAAAGAGAAGGCACTTTAAATTTTAAGATGAAGACATGGAAAGAAGACAGACTGATTTTATAAAGATTTAACAAAAGGCACTTTTAATTGAATATTTTTGGTTACCTTTCTTGGTATTTAAGTAACTATATATTTTATTTTATTCTGAACGACTAACGTTTTCTGATGTAATTTGTGTTCGGTTAAGTCAACGTAAAACAAATTGGGATTAGTTCCACGCACTTAACTTTAGTCTTATCTCTGTAGCGTGTACATAACTTCAATTTTGTGTATTGTGTGTATCAAAATTTGTAGTTTGGTCTATTATGTGTATTTGATTTGTTCTTACTTTTAACCGTTGATGTGACACCTACTTTTGATGACATGTCAAATGATGTGGTTTCATTTACTCCGGATGTGAAATAAACATCTAACATAAAC
The DNA here is from genome assembly GCA_949592205.1 of Helichrysum umbraculigerum. Classification (NCBI taxonomy): domain Eukaryota; kingdom Viridiplantae; phylum Streptophyta; class Magnoliopsida; order Asterales; family Asteraceae; genus Helichrysum; species Helichrysum umbraculigerum. Next base: position 68,914,822 of record CATIUR010000004.1, on the reverse strand, counting down.
ATGCCAAAATAAGATGAGAAAAGTGGTGTGGAAAATTAGAAATACATGGTGAATGTGGTGGATAATAGTTTGGCAAAGTGATGAATAAAACTAGCAGAAAGGGCCGGGTTAAATGGAAATAGTGGGGGGTAACAAGCTTTTCAAGGGTTTCATTTTTTTGGAAGAATTTCAAGCAATCGATTTATTAAGAGTTTGGTGGCATAAGGTATAAAAGTCTATCTACTCTGAAACAAACCCATCTTAATATTATTTTAATTAATTAACCCAAATTTTAATTTTAATGTTAATCCTTAAATTAATACTAAGGTGTCACATAGTGTTTCCTAATCGCTCAAATATTTTGTAAACTTTCTTATCGATCAACTGATTTGATTTTTCCGTCCATTTTTCAAACTCAATTTGTTAGAGTATTTATTTAAATTTACATTTTTCTTAAAATCTACTTATTTATGAATTACATGTCTAATAGACTAGATGTCATAGAAGTCGTATGTGACACAACCATTGTGACTAATCCTAAAAGATTCTATTGGTTGTCACACGTACTCTTATAGGTTGCTAGACACTTCCACCACATTAAATGGACACGTATAACATTTTTCGTTCCTTTATTTTTATAACGGCAAACCTACAATCTAACACATGATTATTTACAACCACCACGATATTTACAACTCGCTGCCTCAAGTAAGGCTTGAACCCCCCCAAACCAACTTCTAGGTTGAAGGGTCTCTCTCATACCGCTAGGCTTAACGAACCTAAAGGATTATATTATCTAGTTTTTTAGAACGGCAGACCTTTACATATATTTTAGCGTTGCGCAATTATCTCTAACAAGTCAATTCATTGGTAAGTTACTTTCATATCGTTTGTTAAACGTCTATTTCATATGTATTGATAACGAGAAATATAAATATGTGAGCATGGAGTGGATCTCGGACGAATTATAATTGAAGAAAATCTATCAAGCGTTTTTAGGTTTTAATTATGTCAGAGCCATGTTGTGTTTGTTACTAATACCTCATCATCAATAATTTAGATGATATATATTATAAAATATATAAAATTAAAAAAAAAGTTGTTTAAAGTTCAATTATTGTCATATCTTGCTAAAAAAATAAAAAATAAAACAAACAGTTTCAAGTACATTCCTGAAACATATATATGGGCTTTTTCTTTTTGATATTGCATGTAAGTTGGGCTTCTCACTTGCTGGACTTACCTTTGCTTATATATATATATATATATATAGGATTGGGATCAAGGGAGAAGAGTTTTGAAGTGGAGAAGGTGGAGAAGCATTCTTGGCCATCAGATCATCGATTCAACGGCTCAGATCAGTCAGTGTGTTTTCTTTGAAAATTTTAGGCGTGAAGGGCATATGCGTCAATTACATTGAATCACGTAAAATAGGAAACTAATTACATTTAATAAGAAAGAAAATAAGGGATCGGTTAACATGCAAAAAAAAAAAAACCTTTCCAATTCTATTTTCTTCCAAGTCGATCGGCGCAAGTGGAAATCGAAAACCCTATAGTGTGATTGCGAAAGTGACACGAATACAACAAGAATCTCGGGTTCAATCGTTTTTGTTGGGGCACGTTTAAAAAACTGAAGCAGGGTTTTGTTTTAGGAGAATTAGGGTTTCGTTTTTGTGGCTGTAGTTCGGAAAAATGGTGACGGGAAAGAAGATTCAACAAACGAGCAAGAAAGGTATCTGATTCTCCTTCTGGGTTTTATTGTTGTTTTTTTTTGGTGAATGGATGATTCAACCTGTAATTATTTCATGTAAAACTTGCGTGATTTCGGGTTTTTGAAGGGTTCTATACCAGTGATTCAAAACATCATAAAATTCTGCGATACATGATTGTAGTGAATCAAATGCATGTACACTTTTTCGAATTTGGGATAGTTGTGTTTGATTGCTTTAATTGCTCTAATGGTTGATGATTTGTTTTTGGGTCTAGGACAACTAATTGCAAGTTGTGTTTGATTGCATTAAGTGTTTTAATTAACGTAGTTGGGTGAATCACTGATATGTTTGATTGCATTAAGTGGTTTAATGGCTGATGATTTGTATTTGAGTGTAGAACATCTAATTGAAACATGTTGTATGGTTTCTGGTGTGGGGCTTTTGCACGGGTATGTCACATTAATGCAAAACCAACAAAATAACCAGTGATACATAGTTGTTTGCTGAATCATTTGCTTAAATATTAAGTTAGGATTGTGTTTGATAAATGTGTTAGCAGCGAGATTTAGCATTTTTTGATCAACCGATTATCAGTTTGTAATTCACCGTGCGTTTGATTATAAAGTATGTATAAACAATTATGGTTGTGTATTTGGATTGTCAGATTAGAAAGCAAGTACTGTGATGAAAGTGATAGCTTGGTTATTACTTGCAAAACAACTGAATCACTGATATGTTTGTGTGGATCAATGAACGTAGTTTGCTGAATCAAACTTATGTTGTTGTGAACCAACAACATCATAGCTAATAATCCATGAAATGTATGAAATATCAAATTATTATTAGTGTGTTACTATAATAAATGCAGAATCATAGGACTTGTTAGACACTTCGGTGCCCCATACGTATGCGTTATCATAAGTCATTGTTTTTAAAACTATTTCAGGCAAGACGCAACAATATGACGATGATTCAGATGACGATTTCATGCCTCCAGCCCCAAATCTGTTAATAAGCCCAAAGTGTAAGAGGGGAGACACAAAGCCCAAAGTGAACGACAAGCGTGAGGAAAAAGGAAAAAAAGGAAGAAAGGCATCTGTTGGGATTAGGAACCCGCCCAACGTTATAGTCGATGTTCTATGCAAGCTGACAGAAGAACAAAAGGCGGTGGTACGAAGAATTGGATTTCAAAGTGTATTGGATCTTGCTGTAGGGAAACTACCGTTGAAACTAGGTAGGTTTTCTACAATTTATGGATGATGGTTTCCTGGAAGCATAAAATGTGGCAAATGCAATTTAGTTATCTGCTTTTTAACTTGTTCCGAAAAGGTAGGTGTTACATTAAGATGCTAAATGGCCGAATCAACGATTTGCTTACCTTAAGCAAATGGTGAAAAGTACTGAGTCAGTATGTTTAATAGCTGAATCAATGTGCTGTAAGTATTTGGTCATGGGATGGTACGACTTAAGTATATTAGGGCTACCGTTGCATCATAATATTATAAGTATGTTGTACGATAGTTATATTAGCTAGCGAAGTTGGCATTGTGATTGGCTCATGAAGTTTTTCTATAATATGTGGATTTTTCAATTAATTCGTTGATTACCGAATGTAACGGAATGTAACGGAATGTGACAGAATGTTTAATTGATTGTCTAACATTTTGGGTTAATGGATTGTTGGAAGCATAAAATTGGTGAGATGCATTTTAGTTTTCTGTATCTTGAGTTGTAAAGGAAAGTTGTTGTTTAAGTGAGTGATTGACGTAGCTGAATCAAAGACGTCAAATTACTGAATCTATGTGTTATTTACCTTTATCAAATTTTCAAAAACACTGCAGCAGTATGAAGCGTCACTGAATCAATGTGTTATGGCGATTTGGGCATGGTACGGTAATGCTTTAGTATAGTTTAGCTAATGTTGGGTCATCGTTTTTTAATTTATAAATCATATTATAACTATGGATGAACCATATTATATGAAATGATGTATGGTTTAACTGAAACATAATTGTTGAATGTAGTGAGTTTTTATTGTAACTAACTCATGAGGCTATTCTATAGTAGATGGATCATTCGGTCAATGTAACAACAAAATGAATCATATAAACGACTTTTCAAACTAGACGCGTCTTGTGGTTGGGGAACCACATCCTTCATCCATCGCCGCATGACATATCTCTTGGGGAACTCCTTAACTCGTGCCATCCGTAACACAAAAAACAATGGCGACATAGGAAGCCTTTTAGCTCAAACAACTTGCAAGAACATGCAATAGTCAACTCATTCTTGTTAAAAAACACCTGTGTTAGAAGAGAAAATAGTTAGGATACACCTGTAGTTTAAATTAACATTCTTTGGTAAAAGGTGAATCTTTATCAAAAAAGTAACGAATCAAAGAGGAAATGTGCAGGTAAAAGGTGAATCAGTAGGTTAAAAGCAGCGAATCAATGGTGCAAGCTATAGTAATTACGAAAAAAGAATACCTCTTGCCTTCCTCAAAACTTGATGTCGTCGTCTACATCTCTTATTATATACCTCTTACAACCATTTTCTTCCATAGTGCTATCCGATCCAACATTAACCATTGATTTCAAAATTTCCCTTAGACTTTCAAAAAAACCATAACGTGTGAACATTTGTCCCGCTTCCGCCTCGATTGGTATGCCGGTCATCAATATAGGAGACTTGAAGCGTGAATCATGATCGTATCCGGTAGTAAGCAAGTTTCCAAAAAAATAATGGAAATAACTTACTCGCTTCGGATGTGCTAGCAATATCATCGGATTAATATGTTGAATATGTGTCTACAAGTTTCATCATCTATTCATCATTCACCATTTCGAGTAACCGTAAATGAAAGAGTAATTGTAACAACCCCAAAATTAGGGCCAATTTAAAATTTCCCTAATTACGTGTTTATTACTTGTATATAATATGAAATAGGATTATATACATTATTTACTTACTATATATATATATGGATGGAATATATATATATACGCGTATACGATTCGTACAAATCGTATAAAACAACAATTGTACAAACATACGGATGTTGGTAAAACAATTATTAAATAATGTGAAATTATTTAACTACTTTGACTATTACTTTATATTATATTTATAATATAACGAAAACGTACGTTTTAACCAAAACATTACCGAACTCTCCGAAAACCCGACCAACCGACAAAACAAAACTAAGTTATATTGTTTAACTTGAAAACAAAGTATTTTATTAAAATACTTCAACTAAATTATCGGATATTATTTCGTATTCTTAAAACGTGTATTTAATCGCATATAAAATTATTTTAACGTTTAAACGACCGGGTAAACGAACACCGCACGGAGCGCAAACACGGAGGAGCAAAAAGTGGTGAGACCACATCATGTGGCCCCACCAAAACCGGCCCAAGGGTCAAGGGGACAACCCCCTCACCCTCCCCCCTCACTCCATCACTCAACCCACACCACCATACTCCATCTTTTCTCTCTTCTCTCTCTCAATCGGTTCTCTCACTCTCTCTCTAAAACCACCCTCAAAACACCCTAAAAACACCACTAAAACACCTCGGAAGCTAGGCTCGGTTTGGAGAAAAGTGATCACGAGAACGAGGGCTACAAACCTATCTTTTCGGATTTTCGTTTCGACAACTTTGTAAGTTTTCCGGCGACCCGAAACTTTTCCGATTACATTTATTTTACTTCCATGTTGTTCCCTTAGCTAAATGATGTCCAAATATGTAACTTAAACTCGTTTTTGAACACGTTAGCGGAAATGTCGGTTTTGGTCACTTTAAATAAAACGACACCTCGTACACTAAAAATGACAACCAATAATTTTTATGAACTCTATATAACATAATATAACTTGTGTAAAAGTTTCAGACCCAACGGAACTCGCTAAATACGTTTTCGACACAAACCAAAAACTGGACAGACGCTAGTGTCGCATGGCTCACGCCAGTTATGCGACACTACGTCTGAGTGACGCATAGGTAACAAACCGTTCATACGCGACACTTCTTAAGTGCCGCTAAAACACTAATAACGTCACTTCGTTAGTGACGCAATCATAAAACTTTCAGCAGAAACCATACGACACTTCGTTAGTGCCGCTATCACATAACTATCAGTAGTAACATACGACACTTCCCTAGTGACGCTAGAACACTTATACCGACACTTCATTAGTGTCGCTATCATCAGTAGAAACTTATAACTTTCAGTAGAAACAAATGACGTCCAACTACTACCGATGACGTCACCCGACCCTTATACCGTCACTTCAACAGTGACGCATAAATACGTATACCGACACTTGTCTAGTGTCGCCCCGAAATCAAATTGCTCACTTATACCGTCACTTCGTTAGTGACGCACTGTTTGAACACGACACTTAATACCGTCACTACCAGAGTGGCGCACTGATGAGAAACTATACTTGATAACGTCACTTACTTAGTGACGCACCATCTTAATACCGACACTACTTAAGTGTCGCATACATCTTGAAACAGATAATATAATACGACACTACCTAAGTGTCGCATGATATCCAGAAGTGAGGCATACAAGTGACGCTAAAACAGGCTGTTGACATTTACATTTTACATAAGTATAGAATATACTTAAAACGCAAACGTACTTTACTCGGCATCACTTATACATGAAAATATTATACTTTTGAAAGTATACAACGATACTTGAATACGTACAAGACTATACTAACTGAACGTGAGATTTCACTCACACACGCACATGAGATTACACTCGGAATACTTGGGAGATTACACTCCAACAACCTTACACTTGTACATTACACGGGATTGCACCCGATACGAACTTATGAGTTCACTCACTATTTACGTACGGGATTACACGTTAACTAATACGAGCTTTCACTCGTACCCTTTGGGGATTAAGCCCATTGGAACTTACGCGAACATTGCACAATGTGAATACAAACAAACAATCATACGAGTACGCTTTACAATGGTACAACTACTATGAATACATAATAATAATGGATGGAATTATTATTACACACCGATACCAACGGGCCGTACAACTTTTCTACAAACCACGAATTACAAACAATTACAAACGTACAAACAAACTAATGGACATTTACTAGTTTGGGAACAACTAGCATGGATACTTTACAAGTATTCCATTTACTTACTAAACCTTATGCGTATTAGGACGCTAAGGGTTGCTAGTTCGGGACACTACTTTGCTTGCTTACTGCATTGTCTACCAGACTCAGGTGAGTCTTACAGCCCCTAATTTACTGTTTTATACTCAGGGGTGAGATGCATTACTCGTTTTCATAAAACTAATAAGGGCCGAGTTAACGCATGATTAGCATGACCTGCAATCATGGTGGCTCAGGGCGTCTTCTTACTCGTTCAACATAAATGCTTTGAATTATATTCACGGGAGTACTAATAATTACTGTATGATAAGCTTCTACTCTGTTGTCTCATGACAACGCATGATTGGCATGACCTGCAACCACTCACTTACAAACGGTTAGCATGACCTGCAACCACCCACTTACAGATGATTAGCATGACCTGCAATCAATACTTAAGTGAACGATTAGCATGACCTGCGATCGTTACTTACTGGCTGGTTAATGATTTACAAATATTACTTGTGTGTTCAAACTATTTACTTACTTATAAACCTGTGAGATTCACCAACCTTTTGGTTGACCGTTTTAGTAATGCTTCTCAGGTACACAGCATCAGTAGGGATGCCCAGCAGGATAAGCTTACTTAGCTCTAGTCGCATGCATTTACTAGCTTGGAGATTTACTTACATTACTTTTGTACTTACTGTTATGTATTAGAATCTATAGGAATTTATACGAAACTCGAGCTTGTATTTTGAACTACTTATGTATTAATGTAATAACTTTTCGAACGTCTCATTTAGAGTCATTCACTGTATCCTTTGTGCTTGTGATTATTGATTAGTAACACCCAAAACATCGCTTCCGCAAATTGTTAAATTTGGGGGTGTTACAGTAATAAAATTACTTACGAATCGCCCCCAAAAAACGTCACAGAACTTGTTTAATAAAACTAAAAAAATCGATCCTAGTAATCATTTTAGAGATTGTTTCTTGCGTTAATATATACGCCGAAATAGAGTTTGCAACGATCAAAAATATTTTAATGGATGAATCATACACAGAATGCGTGTAGTTTGCACCGATCAAATATCTTTTAGGATGAATCATACAAAGTCGGCGTGGATCAAAAAGTGAGAATGAATTGTGAACATTTTTGGTTGATTCTTTCCTAAAATTTTGGATACTCATACGTGCAATCAAGAAAACCGCCCACATTAAATGCATTTGAATTTCATGATATTAAATTAAAATAATCAAATTAGAAATGACTAATATACCCTTTGACCTAATATTGGAATGATTGGTCAGGATTCCTTCTCCCCTTTCTCCATAAAACTTTTCTTCTTTTTAGATCCCCCAACTATATATATATATATATATATATATATATATATATATATATATATATATACTAGAAGAAAATCCGTGCGATGCACAATAATTTAAATAATGTACACTCACCAAGTAAACAATGTTAATCTATCACATAATAATGTAAGTGTACCGAACATTAAGCAAGAGATGTTAAACTCAAATTCAACATCGAATAAACAACATCAAATATCTCTATGCTACATATACTATCTTAACATCAAAGTCATTCTTCTTAACCCTAAGGGGCTAGGAATTCTTTGGAATTGGAATTTGAATTCCCATCAAATTGTGTTTGGTTGGATAAATGAATAGAATTGGAATTCTTAACATTCCACCAAATTCCTTCAAATGGGTGAATTCAAGATTCCATTGATATATGGAAGGAAAGTTAAAACATTCATTGGAATGTTTACAATTTTAACAAAAAATCCCTCAAGAAATATTCACAAACTAATTACTACTGTATATTACATCTCCCTACCTATTTCACCATTGTTACACCACCACCCTGTCACATCACCACCTCCCGTGCAACACTACTACCACCACCGCCGTGTCACATCACCACCACCACCGTCGTCACACCTCTACTACCACTACCACCATCACAACCACCACCACCACCAGCACCTTGGCACCAACATGAAACGCCCTGAAAATCTGAGAATTTTTTTTTTTTTTTACACTTTTACTGATTCATTGTGGTCCCAATACTTTGGTTAATATCTTACACTTCAATTTTAAAATAGCTAAAATGATCTTTCCTGTAAAACAGCTGAATCCGGTCGGATTCATGGGAATCCGCCGGATTCCCTATGGTTTCTGGCTCAACTCGTGGACAGAACTGGAATTAAGGAATACGGTTCAGGAATCCGCCGGATTCATGGCAATCCGACCGTATTCCCTTGAATCCGCCGGATTCCCATGACCTACAGCCAATTTCTGAACCTGCACTATTACATACCAAAAACTGAACTTTGATTGCGCATATCTTGCAAACGACAAGGAACTAAAACATGAAACTTTGCAGACACTTTAATATGATCAAAATGAAGATTTCTATTTTTGTACTTTATCAAATTTCACATTATTTCTGAATTTGGACGTATGGGTCATTTTCGGCTAAAAATGAGCAATTTGGTTACATACTAAATCCCAATCTATAGAGATTTAGAAGCTGAACTTTTTATCACACATTTCTATTATCAAAACAAAGTTGTGAGACTTATTACCACACCCTTAACCTTTATCTAACCCAAATTGACTCATAGGTGTCTTTAAGATCCATTTTGACCCATTAAAACCCGCTGACCCAGAAGGGCTATTTTGACCCATCTAATAGCTAATAGTCAACCATATTTAACCAACAAAACATTTGACTATCTTTGAACCTTTCAAATACACTCACAACCAAAATAACTATTTTACCATAACTTGCAACTAAAACTACTAGGCATACACAAAATACTACTATTACACCATATTCTTTCTAGTCTTTACTTTCATAACCATAACATGTCAAAACATTGTTTGGGCGATCTTTCGAAGGCTTCAAAACGACAATTTAAAGAGAAAAGCTTGTGTGACTTACAATAAGCTAGCACTCCACTTCTACCCTTGGTTCACTTCTTTTCCCTTTCCACTTCCACTTGTACCTACACATATAAACTAACTAATTAAGCAATTTGCTTAGTGAGAATATGAAAACTAATCAATCCAATGCATTATTAATTAAAATCAATAATAAGAAAGGTAAAGGAACTACTTCCCTTTTTCTTTCAATTCAACTTTCACAATTCTAATCATATGTGCACATGTCTATTCATTCTTCTAGCTAATATCAATTAGCTAGTCTAATCAACAATTAGCTAACATAAATTAGCTACTAATCAAAGCATAGCTAACCTTGGTTAGCTATTCTAATCAAATTATAGCTAATGTTAATTAACCATTCTAATCATAGACTTTCTTCACACTTATGTCAAAGTCACAAGCTAATCACAACTAGTTACATAATCATGATCTATTCAATTCATAAACTCACCTTGTATAGTTGAATATTCGATAACAAGATGCTCAATAGATGACAAGTCTTCTTGTACACCTAGTAAACATACATATAGCACATATATTAACAACTAATCATACTTTCAATTATAAATCATCTAATTCTCTTCTTCCCCCACTAATCCCATGCTAATCTCACTTTAACTTAATTAACTAATCAATTTACCATGATCATAATCATAGCTTTAATATGAATTTAACTACTTTTCTTGCTACTATAACGTCTACTAACTCTTTCAAATTGTAATTTGAACTAATTCATGGGATTCATGAAAACCCCATAAATTCAATTCACCACCTTTCACTTTTAAATCATGAATTCAAGCTTCTAATCATTCTTTATATACTAAACTAACACTAATTAACCAATTACAAATCCTAATTTCGGATTATAATCACCTCCCATTCAAAACCCATAAATAACCCAAATTCTAGGGTTCTTAAATAAAGAAAACTACTTACAAGGATTGAAGGAAGGTAAAGAAAGATGATTCTGATAAATTGAAGCTTGAATTAAAGATTAGTATTAAGTTTGAAGATTGATTTCTTGATTTCCTTTCTTCCTGCGATTTTACTCTGTAATAACAATGTTCTGGAATTGTTTGAGAATGCTACAGGGAAAAGACACGTATAAGTGTCTGTATCTTTTAATTTTATTATACTACATAGTCTGGAACTGAACATCTATTTGCGCTTCCTACTACATCTTATTATAAAAAGGTCTATAATTAAAAAGATGTATATATTATTGTACACTAAAATAATACCTTGAAAACTGGGGTGTTACAACTCTCCCCCACTTATTCTGTTCGTGTCCTCACGAACCATTCTTGGTGCACCGCAGGGTAGTATATCATCATCCACTCCTCCGGTTCCCAAGTAAATTCTGAACCTTTCCTATGCCGCCACTGAACTTTAACTATCGAAACTGATTTATTTCTGAGCTGCTTTACTTTCTGATCAAGAATTTTAACTGGCTCTTCTATATAACTTAACTTTTCATTTATTTCTATTTCCGTCAGTGGCACATAAGAAGCTTCATCGACTAAACATTTTCTAAGCTGAGACACGTGAAACGTGTCATGAATACTACCAAGTTCTTCTGGTAACTGTAATCAATATGCAACTTTTCCAACTCTATCAATGATTTCAAAAGGTCCAATATACCTTGGACTCAACTTTCCTCGCTTTCTAAATCGAATAATTCCTTTCCAAGGCGAAACTTTAAGCATCACCTTATCACCTATTTGAAACTCAATAGGCCTTCTCCGTTTGTCTGCATATGACTTTTTTCGATCTTGTGCCATTTTTATTCTTTCTCTAATCTGATCAATCTTTTCGGTAGTTAACTGTACTATATCTGTATTTCCAAGCTCTCTCTGACCAATTTCACCCCAACAAATTGGAGTATTACATTTTCTACCATATAACATTTCGTAAGGTGGCATTTTAATCGAAGAATGATAACTGTTATTATAGGAAAACTCAACCAATGGAAGATGAGTATCCCAACTACCACCAAAATCAATGGCATAAGCTCTAAGCATATCTTCAAGAGTCTGAATTGTACGTTCACTTTGGCCATCAGTTTGAGGATGAAAAGCTGTACTAATATGCAATCGAGTTCCCAAATCTTCTTGAAATTTATTCCAGAATCGAGAAGTAAAACGAGTGTCTCGATCTGAAACAATAGAAAGTGGAACTCCATGCCTAGCAACAACTTCTTTAACATAAAGATTAGCTAACTTTTCTGAAGAAGAAGTTTCTTGAATATGAAGAAAAATAGCACTTTTTGTCAATCGGTCCACGATCACCCAAATAGTGTCATGTTGCCTAGGGGTCTTTGGCAACTTTGTAACAAAATCCATGGTGATGTGTTCCCATTTCCATACCGGTATATCTAATGGCTGTAGTTTACCGTATGGTTGTTGGTGCTCTGCTTTGACTTGTAAACAAGTAAGACAATTCTGAACATATTTCACTATGTCACGCTTCATACCTGGCCACCAATAGTCATGTTTCAGGTCACGATACATCTTGGTAGCACCAGGATGAATGGAATACTTGGATTTGTGAGCTTCATCTAGTAACACTTTCTTTACTTCACTCGTTCTTGGTATCCAAATTCTACCATAACGAGTCTTTAACCCTCTGGAATCATCTACTAACTCAGAAAGTTGACCCGCTAAGCGTTGATTATTCGCTCCATTAGAAGCTAAAACTTCAATCTGAGCAGCTTTAATAGAATCAAACAGCTGAGGAAGCACAGTCATTTGAAGAGATTTCACTGAAAGAACAGAATGGCTAACTTTTCTGCTAAGAGCATCAGCTACAACATTAGCTTTACCAGGATGGTAAAGTATGTCACAGTCATAGTCTTTGACTAAATCTAACCATCTTCTCTGACGATTATTCAAATCACGCTGATCAAAGAAATATTTAAGGCTTTTGTGGTCTGTATAGATAGTAAATTTAACACCATAAAGGTAATGGCGCCAAATTTTGAGAGAAAAGACCACCGCTGCTAATTCAAGATCATGAGTGGGATAATTCTGCTCATGTGACTTTAATTGGCGTGAAGCATAAGCAATGACTTTCCCACGCTGCATAAGAACACAGCCTAATCCAAGTTTTGAAGCATCACAATAAACAACCATATCCTCGTTACCCTCGGGTAAAACAAGAATAGGAGCTTGACTAAGCTTTTCTTTCAACATCTGAAATGCTTTGGATTGCTCATCTCCCCACTTCCACTGAACGCTCTTTCTAGTCAACTGAGTCAAAGGAGTAGCAATCTTTGAAAAATCTTGGATAAAACGACGATAATAGCCAGCTAGGCCAAGAAAACTCCTGACCTCAATGGGGCTTGAAGGAGGGTCCCACTTCATTACTGCTGCTATATTGGAAGGGTTAACTTGAATACCGTGAATATTGATCACGTGTCCAAGGAATTGGACTTCTCGTAACCAAAATTCACATTTAGAAAATTTGGCAAATAATCTTTCACGCCGAAGTGTTTCTAAAACTTGCCTGAGATGTGCTGCATGCTCAGTTTCACTTTTAGAATAGATGAGAATGTCATCAATAAAGACTATAACAAAGATATCAAGCATGGGCCGACAAACTCTATTCATCAAGTCCATGAATGCAGCTGGAGCATTGGTTAAGCCAAATGGCATGACTGTGAATTCAAAGTGACCATAACGAGTACGAAAAGCAGTCTTTGAAATATCTTCTTCTCTTACCTTTAACTGATGGTAGCCAGAACGAAGATCAATCTTTGAAAAGAAACTGGCACCCTGTAACTGATCAAACAAGTCATCTATTCGAGGTAAGGGATATCTGTTCTTTATGGTCACTTTATTTAGTTCCCGGTAATCTATACACATCCTTAAAGAACCATCTTTCTTCTTTACAAACAAAATTGGAGCTCCCCAAGGCGAACTACTAGGACGGATGAAACCTTTATCTAAAAGCTCTTGCAACTGTTTCATCATTTCTTGCATTTCAGTTGGAGCTAACCGATAAGGAGTTTTGGCAATTGGAATAGCTCCACGAATAAGGTCAATTCGGAATTCCACTTGTCTATCAGGTGGAATACCTGGAAGTTCGTCAGGGAATACCTCGGGAAATTCTTTCACAATTGGAATACTAGAAAGTTCTGGTACCGCTTTAGAATTATCAACCACGTGCGCCAAAAAGGCTTGACACCCGTGTGACAAAAATCTTTTAGCTCAAGCAAAAGTGCAAACAGGAATAGACCTACTAGAACGTTCGCCATATACAGTAATTTCCTTTCCGCTAGGTGCTTTAAGGAGAAATACTTTTTCATGACAATTTATCAGCCCTCTATTCTTTCCCATCCAGTCCATTCGTATCACAACATGAAATTCTCCAATTTGCATAGGAATCAAATCTATTCTAAACATTTCACCTCCTATTTCAATAGTACACCCTCTATAAACATCACTAACAATCACCAACTTACTATCTGCAATTTTAACCTCCATAGGGTGTTCTAATTTAGAAATGGGAGTATTTAATCGTTCACAAAAAGAAAGCGACACGAAAGACTTTGTGGCTCCAGAATCAAATAAAACATGGGCAGGTATAGTGTTAAATATGAAGGTACCTGTCACCACGTCATGTGACTCCTTCGCCTCATCAGCAGTAATCTGAAAAGAACGACCTTTAGCTCTCTGTCCACCCGCTTCTCTTTTCTTTTCAGCTTCTTTCTTTAGTTCATTTCTTTTCATATCTTCTAATTTGACTGGACAGTTAGCTTGTAAATGGTCATCCTTATAACAATAAAAACACATACGATATGGGTTAGGGCAATTAGCAGCAATATGCCCTTGCTGATGTACTCCCCAACTGACACTCTCCTGGATGCTTTCTACCACAATTGTTACATTTGGGAAATTCCCGAGTTGGAGCTTGAGATTGACGGTTTGATTGTTGAGATTGTGACTTCTGTTGTTGTGATTGTGGTGACTGTTGCTTTCCAAAAGATTTAAATTTCTTGGTTTGCTGTGATTGAGAAGATGATTGTTCTGCTTTTCTCTTATTGGCTCTATCCTCGGCTTTTGCTTGCAATTCCTTCTCTCGTGTCAACCCTTTATTCATCATCTTTGGAATGGAATCATAAATAGTCGGTTCAACTGCTTCTTTGATGTCAATATTCAAATTTCGGTAATAATGATCCTTCATTAACCCCAGATTCGAGGTATATTCGGGACAAAACCGAGATTTATCGTAGAACATATTAGTATACTCAGTTACCGACATTTTTCCTTGATTGATAGCTAAGAACTCTCCCTTTAATCTTTCCACTTCCGCCATTGGAGCAAATTGTGCGATAAATTTTTCTTTAAACATACTCCAAGAAAATTTTGCAGCCTCTGCAGCACCATGTGTTCTAACTGAGTTCTAACTTGAGTACCCCACCAATCTTGAGCGCTATCTTTCAATTGATGGGCAGCAAATAACACACGTAACCTTTCTGGACAGTCACAGAGTAGAAAAGTTTCTTCTATCTTACTAATCCACCTATGACTACTAATCGGGTCCCTTTCACCATGAAATTCTGGAGGACTACAGTTTGCAAAGTTTTTATATTCAAAACGTTCTTTTTCTTTGTTTATTTTTTGCTGAGCATTTAACATCTCACTATTTAACTGAGGGTTGGCTAAGACAGGATGCTTTTGTTCAAATTCTACTAATCGAGTATTAATTATTTGCTCCATACGAGTATATACCTTAGGAGAAAAATCTTGTAGGGCTTGCCCAATAACATCTTTTAGTAGCATCCGGTCCTCAGGATCTAACACTCTTCCTGAAACATTCTCCTCTTGATGGGGAGAACGTACATTTGAACCCTCGGCTTCTTTATTTGGTGTAGATTCCATTTACTAAACATTATTAGCAACATAATTAATATTAGCTAATATAATAACATAACAATTCTCTAATTCAACTATTAAAATGATAATTACCTTTCTTCTCATATGTTTAACAACTTTGAATCTCCCACATGTTCTAGTAAAATATAACCCCGTTGGCCAGACGTAGTTATATTAAACTAATAACACATTTCTATTCAAAATTCTTAAACATATTTCAAATCAAAGCAATCATCCTTACTCTAATAATAATCTACTAATCACATACAAAAATTGCTATTAAAACATAATTATAACTTGCTACTACACATTTATAAGTGGTTTAAGTTTAGGCAATCCTACTGTGGATTGCTTAAATCTCTTAAACCATCGCTCTGATACCAACTTGAAACGCCCTGAAAATCTGAACAAAATTTTTTTTTTTTACACTTTTACTGATTCATTGTGGTCCCAATACTTTGGTTAATATCTTACACTTCAATTTTAAAATAGCTAAAATGATCTTTCCTGTAAAACAGCTGAATCCGGTCGGATTCATGGGAATCCGCCAGATTCCCTATGGTTTCTGGCTCAACTCGTGGACAGAACTGGAATTAAGGAATACGGTTAAGGAATCCGCCGGATTCATGGCAATCCGACCGGATTCCCTTGAATCCGCCGGATTCCCATGACCTGCAGCCAATTTCTGAACCTGCACTATTACATACCAAAAACTGAACTTTGATTGCGCATATCTTGTAAACGACAAGGAACTAAAACATGAAACTTTGCAGACACTTTAATATGATCAAAATGAAGATTTCTATTTTTGTACTTTATCAAATTTCACATTATTTCTGAATTTGGACGTATGGGTCATTTTCGGCTAAAAATG
Organism: Helichrysum umbraculigerum; assembly: GCA_949592205.1. Lineage (NCBI taxonomy): Eukaryota > Viridiplantae > Streptophyta > Magnoliopsida > Asterales > Asteraceae > Helichrysum > Helichrysum umbraculigerum. The sequence continues at coordinate 68,898,263 of CATIUR010000004.1, read as the reverse complement.
AGCAATTTGGTTACATACTAAATCCCAATCTATAGAGATTTATAAGCTGGACTTTTTATCACACATTTCTATTATCAAAACAAAGTTGTGAGACTTATTACCACACCCTTAACCTTTATCTAACCCAAATTGACTCATAGGTGTCTTTAAGACCCATTTTGACCCATTAAAACCCGCTGACCCAAAAGGGCTATTTTGACCCATCTAATAGCTAATAGTCAACCATATTTAACCAACAAAACATTTGACTATCTTTGAACCTTTCAAATACACTCACAACCAAAATAACAATTTTACCATAACTTGCAACTAAAACTACTAGGCATACACAAAATACTACTATTACACCATATTCTTTCTAGTCTTTACTTTCATAACCATAACATGTCAAAACATTGTTTGGGCGATCTTTCGAAGGCTTCAAAACGACAATTTAAAGAGAAAAGCTTGTGTGACTTACAATAAGCTAGCACTCCACTTCTACCCTTGGTTCACTTCTTTTCCCTTTCCACTTCCACTTGTACCTACACATATAAACTAACTAATTAAGCAATTTGCTTAGTGAGAATATGAAAACTAATCAATCCAATGCATTATTAATTAAAATCAATAATAAGAAAGGTAAAGGAACTACTTCCCTTTTTCTTGCAATTCAACTTTCACAATTCTAATCATATGTGCGCATGTCTATTCATTCTTCTAGCTAATATCAATTAGCTAGTCTAATCAACAATTAGCTAACATAAATTAGCTACTAATCAAAGCATAGCTAACCTTGGTTAGCTATTCTAATCAAATTATGGCTAATGTTCATTAACCATTCTAATCATAGACTTTCTTCACACTTATGTCAAAGTCACAAGCTAATCACAACTAGTTACATAATCATGATCTATTCAATTCATAAACTCACCTTGTATAGTTGAATATTCGATAACAAGATGCTCAATAGATGACAAGTCTTCTTGTACACCTAGTAAACATACATATAGCACATATATTAACAACTAATCATGCTTTCAATTATAAATCATCTAATTCTCTTCTTCCCCCACTAATCCCATGCTAATCTCACTTTAACTTAATTAACTAATCAATTTACCATGATCATAATCATAGCTTTAATATGAATTTAACTACTTTTCTTGCTACTATAACGTCTACTAACTCTTTCAAATTGTAATTTGAACTAATTCATGGGATTCATGAAAACCCCATAAATTCAATTCACTACCTTTCACTTTTAAATCATGAATTCAAGCTTCTAATCATTCTTTATATACTAAACTAACACTAATTAACCAATTACAAATCCTAATTTCGGATTATAATCACCTCCCATTCAAAACCCATAAATAACCCAAATTCTAGGGTTCTTAAATAAAGAAAACTACTTACAAGGATTGAATGAAGGTAAAGAAAGATGATTCTGATAAATTGAAGCTTGAATTAAAGATTAGTATTAAGTTTGAAGATTGATTTCTTGATTTCCTTTCTTCCTGCGATTTTACTCTGTAATAACAATGTTCTGGAATTGTTTGAGAATGCTACAGGGAAAAGACACGTATAAGTGTCTGTATCTTTTAATTTTATTATACTACATAGTCTGGAACTGAACATCTATTTGCGTTTCCTACTATATCTTATTATAAAAAGGTCTATAATTAAAAAGATGTATATATTATTGTACACTAAAATAATACCTTGAAAACTGGGGTGTTACACACCACCACCACCGTCGCACTACCGTAATAAAAAGCCCTTCAAGAAGAAATCACAATCTCTCTCAATTTTCTCTCATCTGCTGTAATTGATCACCTGCGTCATCTTGGATCTCGATTTTTTGGGTTTTTAATTTCAACAATTTTCAATTGTTTATCTTGATTTGATTGTGGGATTTTTAGGTTTTCTATTTCAACAAAGTCACCATCGTAGCTGACAATTGATGAATGATGATGGTGGTTAATAGTTCCTGGGCTTTTTTTCAATATTTATTTCGATTTCACCATAAGTGGTGATGGTGTTTTTTTTTTTAATTAATGACGGCAGGTGTATATATGTATATTTGAAGATAAGTATGCCAATATAGTGTTAATAAGATAAGAATTCTAAACACATATTCAATTTAATTTAATAGTTGAAATAATTTGATGGTAAAAGAATCGTGTTTACAGAAAGGATTTACGAATACTTAAAGCTTGTAAAAGTTAATAGTTGTATAAAAGTTTTTATAAAAACGACATATCTATAAAAAAAAGTTTGTATAATTTGTAAAAAATTTGACAATGAAATTTTTTCATTTATCATAATTTCAATTCCAATTCCATTCGAATATTATGCTAACCAAACAAAATACAGATTCCTTTAAATTCCAATTCCATCATTTTCCATTCCTTTAAATTCCAATCCCTTTGACAGATTCCAATTCCTTCAAAAATATTCCGTGAAACAAACAGACCCTAAATATAAGCATATGGAATTCTTACTAACCGTACTTTATTCTTAGACTCTCAACTTATTTAAGACAATCAATGAGTCATCAATACTATTATGCATGGACTCAAATCTAAGTATAGAATGATATATATTACAATTATTATGATTACGATTATCATCTACTTAACCTGCACAATTAAGTTGTTCTTCGAATATCTCTATGCTACATATTTTATCTTAACAACAATTTTCACAATAAGAGTATATAATTACTTTCTACGAATCCTTTAAAACAAATAAAAAATCTATAACAATAAAAATAAGAAAACTTGCCTGGACACATAAACTGGAAAATAAAGGCTTTAGAATTTAGATGGTCCATACAAGTCAATTATCCAGCTACCATTCCTTCCGACTTGGAATCTTGGATATATTTACATCAAAACTACTCCGTATATAGCAAGCAAGTTTTAACGTGACACAAAAACTCATAATATGCATTCAAACCTCATGATCATGAGAGTACATACGGTATACTTTTAATTTAAGCTCCCATAATATATATATATATATACTTTTATAATAACAATTAGTAAATAGAACAGATTCTAAAGTTTAATTCATAATATTTATCCGAGTTGAAACACTTATGTTATCCAAGTCTACTTGTATTAAGACTTCTATTTATTAATTAATTAATAATTCATTACCATATCTAAACTATGTACGTGTATCCAAACCTAAATCAAACTCAACTTGACTACGGTATTTAATTAATTGAAAAATATTATAGTTTGACACGTGACATATTTTCCTACGTGGCAAATCCTGAAGCCATCTTTTACTACACGTGCGACGCACGGTAATTTAAATGTACGATCATGAATCAAGAAATCTAATCTAAGAAAAAGATGTTAAATCGTATTTAAGCATCAAATTAAAAAAAAAAAAATAGTAATAATTATAGTAAAATCTTATACTACTAATTCATTTAAGTTGTATCTTAACATTATAATCATTCATTTAAATCATGAACATCCGCCTATGAAATTCAACTAAAAAAATCATTGAAAAAAAACAACTTAATCCAAACTCATGAGTTGTAACACCCTCAAATCTCGGGTTGCGGAAGCGGTCGGGTCGGGTGTTACCAAATCAAATATCACAAGCACAAAGGTAAATAATGAACGACTCTAAATGAGACGTTTGAAAATAGTTATACATTTCCAAAATAAAAGTGTATACAAGTTGCGAGTTCGCAAAATAATTTCAATACATAATTTGTAATACAAAAGTTATGCAGAGAAATCCCATTGTTGAAAATATGCGACTCGAGCTAGCATAATCTTGTAGCAATCCTAATCATGCTGGGCACCTGAGAACACATGCTAAAGCGAGTCAGCTATAAAGCTGGTGAGTTCATAGGATTGTTAGTTGAAAACATAAAGTGTAAATCCTGTATGTTTTGAAAAGTAGTTCGAAATCCCTGTATTTTGATTTGTATTGTATTAAAGATGTAACACCAATGTGTATACATTTCACTAGGTATTTCCTACCCTAAAAATAGCGGTGTCTACTGTCGTCACTCCTATCGGTCGTTCGGATTTGACTCCAGTCGTTGTTCCAACAGCAACAGAAGCGGCGGACAGTGAATTTTAAATTTATAAGAGCTGGGGCTCAAACTATAGGTACTACCTACCTTGGGAGCAAGCAGTAAGTATAACTCGAGGTCGTTCTTAAATCGGAGCGAATTGAAATAAAGCGGGTCACCAAAGATTATGGTCGCAATTAGGATGGGGGTAGGTAGATAGATTTTTGTTTGGAAGGTTTTGTTTTATAATTATCCTAAATGCAGAAAAGTAAATAACAAGAAATGAAATTAGGGTTTAAGCAGACAGGTAGAGATGTGATTGCTGAAACTTGGATAACTAGGGTTTCGGGATGATGTTCATTATAAAATTGATTGGAGATTTACCAGATAAAGAGTAGACATACTTTCGGTGTAAACACTAGGACCCAACGTTCAGGTGAAACCCTAGAAACATATGTCACTGGAATCCTAGGTTATCATGATTCTAATCAGATCAGGCTATTTTCAAACCCTCCTGAGCCTTTGCTTAACTAAGACAAAGTCACCCTAAATGTTCTAGGGATCAGGCATAAGGCAACAGACCGCAATTGTATTTACTGACCTTTCTTAACACCTAATCGTCTATTTACTTTTATTATAGCAAATACTGATTGTATCCTGTGTATGTTAAACTATTGGTGTGATTAGGGTTTTGCATGTCTAGGTATATGATTGACACTACCCTGTATTGTTTCTATTGAAGCACATACTTAACCATCATAAATATAGACCCTCCTTTACAGTCAGGCGTTCATCCCTAGGAGTAATCACGGTGTACAGGGCAATTAAGCATTTCCAAAGTGTTCCACACCCTAGATGTACTGACGGTGTACTGGGCATTTAAGCATTTCCATAGTGTTCCAGATCTTAGGTGTACTAACGGTGTACAGTGCAACAATCATTTCCACAGCTTTGATTCCTAGACCACAGTTCTAGAAGGATCACTTCTAGGTAATTCACGATGAAACAATCCATGGCATTTCCTTAGCTTCCACGTATTTGTACTCCACACGAGGTGTTTTCAACGCTATACGAAGTACCGTGCCTTTTTAAAGGAAAGTTCATAGTTTGATACTGTAACTGGAGATAACTGTATATTCATAGTATTAGGGTTGATCAGATCCTATCCTAGGGCAACAGTCACGTGAAAGTCTGGAAAGGGTGATGAGAGACTAGATCTATATTTAGGATAAGCTTAACCAGATACACAGCATAACAATTTCCAATCGTATAAATGAAACATTAATTTAACATCATCCCTACTCCTATTATCTACATTTCAACAATCACAATATTAAACTACTCTATAAACATGGCAATATGCAGAATACAAACCGAAATAACATAAAGCACAAGCATTAAAACAGTAAGTAAAGTTTAGATATCACCGGGAATACAGCAGCGTAATACTGAGGATTACAAATAGTCTGAACTTGAAAAACTCATTACAACAAGATTACCAAGCTAAACCTTCCTCTAGACTCGAACCGTAAGCTCAACCCTAACCTTTCTCCTCTAACTCCTAAGAGTAGTGCTAGAGAGAGAAAGTGAAAGAAAAGGAGAGAAATGAAAATGAGAGAAATGTGAGAGTGTGTGAATGTGTTAAGGTGTGTGGAATGAGGAGGGGTGACCCCCTATTTATAGGCAAAGCTCAAAAATCAGCCGTACAACTCGCGAAACAGCACGTACAAGCAAACGAAGCAGCATACGGGGTCAGCAGGGCCGTATACGGCCTTAGAGGGGCCGTATACGGTGTGTGTGTAAGGCCGTATATGGTCTCTGTGGGGCCGTATACGGTTCCCAAGGCTGTATACGGTGTCCGTCTGATTTCGTTCGTTGCTTAAAACGCGCGTATCTCCTTCGTTATGCGTCCGTTTGACCTGATTCTTTCGCCCGTGTCTTCGTAATTCCGTTACGCTTCTAATGATGCCAACTTAACTGAAATTGGATGTGTATAGCTCAAGCATATCCGAAATGACTTTATAGGGTCTGATACTGCTCAGTCTTCTCCGTTCTTTATCCGATTTGCATGATTCTTGATTTTCCCGTCTCGATTTTACCTGTTTTATCATATGATGAAGTTAGAATGTGATCTATATAAGGTAAATGAGGCCGGAGGATTTTGTGCACGTATATTCGCCCTGATTTGCTTGTTATTTGGACGTTTTAGTTGATTTTTGTAGCAACGCCTATATTTAGACCACTTTAGTGAATTTTAGTAAATAATGATCATTTTGGAATGTTTTCACTAAAGATACATCCAAAAGTGCGGAATATTGCCCTTAAAAACATGACTATTTGAGTCACATCATTTACCTAAGTCCGTAAGGATGGGGCATATCATGCCTAGATACCTATCAGGTATAGTGAGTCTACAATCGTGAGGCAATACATGCCTAAATACTATCAAGTGTATGACTGCGTCATATCGAGGGTGTGGCAATCCATGCCTAGATACCTATCTGGTATAAGTGAAATAAACCAATGCGAGGCAAAACCTGCCTGAGGATAGTCCAAGTAAATGTATGACCACGTCATATAATGTTGTGTAATAATCGGCATGCCTACCTGGCATGTAGTGTTGCCTCCGGCAACGTAAATTGTAGTCCCGCAGAACTAATATAGTGCATTTATCCAAATGCTGAGCCAACGATCTCGAGTGTAAGCTCGCCGATCCGTTGCTGAGTATGAGTAACCGTGCAGTCCCGCAGAACTACGATAGAGTATTTAATCAAATACTGAGCTAACGACCTCGCGTGAAATCTCACCGACCCGTTAACTGTTGTGGATCACGAGCATAAGCCCGCCCATCCGTGAGTGTATCGCTTTACCGCGAATACGTCCTTGTGCCCACTGCAATACCGTGGCATCGTTTTGCTCCCGCTTTACCGTGGCATCGTTGTGTGTCCCTTCTGGAACATCGTCCGTATTGCTCGCAAGCAAAATATGTAATCGAGCCGGCTGTACTACGACAAGCCCGACTGGTGAAATGTAGAGCCAGCTGTACTACGACAGACTAGCTAAGTAAATGAGAGCCAGCCGTACTACGACGTACCTGACTTGAGTAGTTATGTTTGTATGTATGTATGCCAATATGCATATGTAAATTGTAAGAAGCACCAAGCGCTTGATATAGTGTACGAGTATATTTATATATACATATATATAAGTCAAATCTACAAGCACAAGTAATAGTGTATCATGCCACGCATGAAGTAATATATTGTATCTAAATATGTATGTACAATACTTAGATATTAATTGTATCACATTGGGCCTATGTGTGAACAGTCATCACCTAGTTGGTTTGTATTAGTATAAAGATCCTATACTAACGTTTGTCACTAATGTATACTCCTAGCCTCAGCCTAGCAAGTATATCTGAAGTCCTTGGTTGTTGTTTACTTGGGTACTATTCCAGTTTAGAAGTCCTGGACTGTATGAGTAGTCGTAGTCCCGAAAGGGGAACTAATCCTGTAAAAGTCTAGTCGTTGTCCAGTGTAGGTAGAACTAACCAGTTCAAGTATAAGTGATAGTATTGTCCCGTGACAATATGGTCAATGGATAGTGATAACTTAATCAAGTCATGTAGTGGTATGTTTTCCAACAATCTAACAGTGTACGGTTGTAACCTATCTAGGTTAAGTATTGATACTATCTCAAAACAGTATGGTGGGTGTAATTCCTAGGTATTACACATTCGTATTACATGGCAGTAATAAAGATAATTGTGAATTACAAAGGTTTATTAATATCATTCGAAACAGTGGTTGAGCATGTGTTTCACCCCGAAAACAATTAAACAGTTGAAAGAATGGTGCTATGAAACTCACCTGTGAGTTGTCAGCGATCCTACGATACGTGTGTTGTCCGGATGATAACCTCCTAGTGTCCTAAACACGTGAGGTTATATAAGTACGAGATCAAATAGTCTGACCAAGTAAGTCGTTCGAATGCTTGTTTGTCGCTTGGTTTTAAAGACCGTGTACGGGGGTTCAGGGGCAGCGCCCCTGATAGCGGGGTCCAAGGGATAGAGCCCCTGGTTGGGGTCGAGCTGCCAAGTCAGCTTGGAAAATTCTTATTTCTACTACATTGCTTTATTGAAAACGCATTCGAAATCCAAATTCGTAGTAAAATCGAGTGGTAAAAAAAGGTTCCGACACTTAGTGAAAATCATAGATTTTTAAGGTTCTGTGACCTGCAACGTTGGGTGCGACGTTGTGGCTTCTGTCACAGTGCGATTGTACTGCGACGTTGTAGTCTACGTCGCTATATGCGACATTATGGTCTAGTGCGACATAGGGGTCGACGTCGCTATGTACGACGTTCGCAATTTCATGCGACATTGTGGCTGACGTCGCACCAGGCGACATCGTGGTATTTTTGCGACGTTGAGCTGCGACGTTGGCTGCGACGTCGCAGTACTGTTTTTGGTCTCTGCGACATAACGGACTGATCGCCGGAGTTTGAACCGAAAACAAGTTTTCCGGCCTCCGTTGAGTCCGATTCTTTTACCCAACCCATATTTGAGTATTTTAAGCTTATCTAAACCGCAAACAAGCAAAATAACAAGGATTTGAGAGATTTCGAGAATTGTCGGAAACTTACAAATCCGCGCGAGGAGAATTTGAAAAGATAGGATTGTAGATCGTTGCGTGGTGATCATTTTTCCCTAAATGAGCTTGAAGATTGGAGGTCGTTTGACGGTGTAAATTGGCGGTTTAAGGTGGCGGTGGTGGTTTGGTGGTGAGTTAAGAGAGAGAGGGAGATGAGAGAAAAGGGATAAAGAGAGAGAAAGAGAAGTAGTGGAATGAGGAAGAAGGGAGAGGAGGTGGGGGGTTTAAGCCTCCCACTTTCGTTCTCCGTAATTGCGCTCCGTGTTTTTGTACCAGATCGTAAAATAAATTTAATATTTTAAATTTATAATATTTATTTTATATAATTTTCGTAAATATTTTAAATAAAAATATTTTACTTGCATTAAAAAAATGTAACTTAGTTATAATTGCTTACAAAAATACAATAATTCGAAGTTTAAATCTAGCGTGAAAATTGACTTTTTGACCAGGTGTTACATGAGTAATTCTCTATATATTATTGTGATGTAACCAATCTTTTATACTCCCAACTTGATTGAGACAATCAAAGAGCGATCCAAAGCTATTATGTATAGACTTGAAATCGAAATATATAAGATGGAATATCGGTTTAAAAAAGTGTACCATATGTTGATTGTCCCCTAAACCCTTACCCGATTCTCCCCGAAACCCCAAACCTCAAACCCTAAACCCTAACCCCTAAACCCTAAACGTTTTACAAAACTCTAAACCATAAATCATACTAAACCCTAAACCTTAAACCATATTAAACCCTAAACCCTAATAAACCCTAAACCCTACTAAACCCTAAACCCTACTAAACCCTAACCCTAAACCCTAACCTTAACCACAAATTAAATGTATAACCAATCATTAATACATGTGTTACTAATTTGTAAAACCCACCAAAAAATGGAAGAAAAAAAAAGTTGTCGAAAGTATGCCTTGAGGGACGGCAAATCGAAGAGGAGAAAACGCTGAATTCTATGGTGCAATTTTCATGATTTTTCGACTTACCGTTTGTGAGATATTTAATTTTAAAAAATGTGGATGAGAGAGAATAAAGTGACACATGACATAAATCTATTGGTTCCCTCATTCTCACTTAAAATTGGTGTACTCATACTAATAATACAACTTCAAATCAAAAAAGATATATAAAAAAGGGAGAAAAGTTCATTAAAGTACATCTATTTTTAAAGTATGGGAGAATGTCTCCTAACCATTGGATCATCAAAGATCAATGGCCTAAATTATTTTCAGGCATTTCTCAGGAAGAAATCACATTATATGTTATTTTGGGCGGAGGGGCTCATCCGTCATTTCGCAAAAAAACACCTGATCTAACTTTCTTCCTGTTCATTCTCATCAAGCCTTCAAAAAAGTAGATCGTCACTTTGCGTTTTTTCGGACAAACAAACCCAAACTGAAATCTGTCTAATTATATATAAGTTCTTTCGATTCAGCCTATAAAAGTTTGATTTCTATTATCTTCTCATTCATACGATCAATTTATACCGTGAAATCGTGATTTTCATCTACTTTTCCCTAAATTTGATTTTACCCTAAATCATTCAATTTTATTCGATTTAAACCTGTTAAAGATGGATATTATGAGTGAACATGCTTTACGAAAGGTTGATGGTGGTCCAATTCCAGCGATTCCATTTAATGTGAATCCTCCTGGTGAGATTTCGATTTATGTATTTTTATATCATTTTATAACCGTAATAATTATGAGTTGATGACTGTATTAGGATTGAACAATCATGAATGTTTGGATATGGTTTTTTCCTTTTGCATTTGTGTTTATGTTTATGTTCTTAAACATATATGTGTTAGAGAAGACAATGTTTGATAAATGAACAATGACATCAGATGACCCATTGAGTTAGTGTAGGTCAAGTTGGTTCATGTTTTTGACGTGCTTATAGATTGAGAGGGACGTTGCTGATTCATGTTCTATATGGCAGTGTAAAGATTAAATGTCGTCGATGGTTGATGAACGACTAGCATTATGGTATACTAGTATAGTATCATCTTGAATTTTGCTACTCTGTAATCTGGATTTGAGTCATCAGTTCAGACACAGAAGAAATGAGCTCTCACCAAGCTCTATGTCGATTGTGTGTGTATAAACTGCATTCATGTTAAGATATGAGTTTGGTGTGTCCTTTTTGCTATTTATGAAGAGAGATACCTGTCTTTGTTACTAATGGTTTATCTTTTTCAACTGTCTTTGCTTTGTGAACACTTGAAGACATACAATCATCATGGGTACACGATTTGAAGAAGATTAAAAAGGTAGAGATTATGAATATCAAGTGGCAAATAATGCCTGTGGAGCTTTCAATAAGTTTTTCACATCGAAATTTAAGTTGCATACGTGACACAAGTACGAAATTTGATTGTGGATGTTGAGGCTCCTCTTCAAAAAGGGCATCTCTTTCGCTCTATGATTAATTAAATATGTCACAATGATGTTGTTGCATGATGTCAATATGCATAGTAAAAATATGAACCGGTCAACAAATGTTTATCAATACACATGATCAGTTGCTGAATTTGTACAACTAAGTCATCGGTTTATTTTGCTTCACGATATATGAACCGGCCAACAAATATTTCAACCAATGTTGTTGCATCTGAGTTTAAGATTTCGAATTGGTTTTTTTCAATGGAAGGTGATAAGCTATAAGTTCAATAATTATTATTAACACATGTGTTCTTTTTAGAATTTACTAGTTTGTTAGTGGAATATAGTATGTGTTTTATTTTGATGTCACATGTCTGTTAAAAGGGAAAACTTTGTTGGAAAGTGTGCATGCTCAAATCTCCCAAGGTTGGGACTTGCAGACTTTAGGCCCACATTTGTGGGTAAGTAGAAATGTTGTTGATAGCTGGGCTGCATTGTTGAACTGTGAAGAGTGATATAAACCATCTGACAATCCTCCAAGATTGTTTTTCCCACCTATGATTTGGTGAAGATAGGAAAGGCAACAATGATGAGTGTCAAGTGGAAGACCAAACACAATAGTGATGATTGTGGAATTTTTACTATGCTTTACATGGAGAGTTACATGGGTCAGACAAAGATGAAGGTTCTTTTCAAGACATTCAACTCCTTCGACTAAGGATCAAGTATACTGCGAAGATGTTGTTATATGATGTCAATATGCAATTTAAAAAGGTTCATGATCTTGCAGAAAAGTTTGACAAGCTGTATGATAAGGATGATGTTAGGAAGGTAATAAAGCATGGTATCAAGATCCGTTATGATGATAATGGAAAAGATCAAGTCTGATAAGTTGTAGCAGATTAGTTTTGGGGTTACTTTTTGTTGGTTAATGTTGATAACTTTGTCTCTTTTTTTTTTGAACTAGTACTTCATGATGTTTGTTTCCGAGATTGTGGTTTGCCGTGTTTTTAGAAGAAGAAATGAAGTGTTTTGAGCTATCAATGAATATTCATGGTCTATTTGTTGTTCGTATTTATATAACTTATAGCTTTTATGGTTGTTTTTGCACATTTGTTAAACAGAATTAACACAACACATGTGTTACGTGAACACAACACATGTGTTACACGTTCACAAAATTAACAACTGTATTCGTGGTGACTGTATCTTTACAGTGGTTTAGCCCATTTTATATAGTCACACTAAAATGTAGAATTAACACATGTGTTATACTGATTTAACACATGTGTTACTGATTTAAATATATGTGTTACAGCGAACTAACACATGTGTTACAGAGGTATAACACATGTGATTGTAATATATCATGTTGTGCTAAACAAACAACACATGTGTTACATGTTCACAAAATTAACAACTATATTCGTGGTGATTGTATCTTTACAGTGGTTTAACTCATTTTATTTAGTCATACTAAAATTTAGAATTAACACATGTGTTATACAAATTTAACACATGTATTACTGACTTAAACATATGTGTTACAGAGAACTAACACATGTGTTACAGAGGTTTAACACATGTGTTATAGAGGTTTAACACATGTGCATTTGTGGTGACTATATCTTTACTGTGGTTTAACCCATTTTATATAGTAATCTAAAATGTAGAATTAACACATGTGTTATGGAGAATTAACACATGTGTTACCGACTTAAACAAATGCGTTACAGAGAACTACCATATGTGTTTGTAATATATCGTGTTGTGCTAAACAAACAACACATGTGTTATGATAAATTAACTCATGTGACAATAAAACACAACACAACAAATGTGTTATCAACACACCATACGCTTAAAAAAATACAAGTTAAATGAGAAGCTAATGTTTGATTAAGTAATATCAAATGCTATCAATTCTAAAGTTTGTGTCATATGTAACTAATAATCACATGTAATAAAAGTACCACTGTCAATGTATTTTAATTTTCATTTTCAATATTTTGTGCTTCTTTTTCTTTTGCTATTCTCTTTGCTTCCGCCTCTTCTTGCTTCCTTATACATGACCGCCTGTTATGGTCCGCCATTCCACATATTCCGCACGTTTTGAGATTTACTGCTTTCTTCTTTTTTGCTTTCTCTTTCTGTTGTATACTCTTTCATAAAAGTCGTGTACATCCTCAAGTGTTAGAAATAATTGTCCCACGAATGGTTTATTAGCATAAGGTGTGCATGGAGTCCATGATGTGGTTTCACCAACTGTATCAGTCGGATTTAATATATATGAAACAAATTCTGTAGAAGAAGTATGTAAAATATAGAACTATTAATAAATATAACAAGATGGAACTGTAGGTCGTATGCGTTATAACTATTTATACGTGTACTATAATTAGTAACACACATGTTTTAACTAATAACATATATGTTATCATATATTCGCAATCACATGTGTTTTTTTAACACAGTGACATCATATTTAATAATAATAACACATGTGTTATTATCAATACCAGCTAACAGTAATTCTTCACTATAATCATTTTTCTCAATCTCTGTAACAATTCTAACAGCCTCATAAGTAGCTCCATTTGACGTATAAAAACCGTATCCATCAAAATGTCTCTTAGGCATTTTATCAAACACTTTCCGGTAATCAATTTCTTCTACAACTTATACCGTTTCTTTTTTCGTGATCAACTTTTATCTTAGGCATTTAATCAAACACCTTATTAGCAACTTCCATTTTTTCCATCTTAAGATCAGATTCATTGTTTTGATCTCTCACAACAGTAGATTCACCATTCATTTTAGGCATCTCTACTTCCATAATACTAATATCTCTTTCTTTCATAGTATTAGCCCTAAATTGGACCATCTTTGTTGAGACTTGAGATATGAAATCACTTATAATAGAGGTTGTTTTAGTAGTATTAGAGATTGGAATACGTTTCTGTTGATCACAACGTTCTATCCTAGCCCAAATATCTTCTATAACAGACCTTAGCCTTACCTCCATTTGTGTAACTTCTGAGTTAGGGTTTAACGAACTGTTGAAATCTCCAGCTTCAATAGTTCGATGTTGAAATCTCCAGCTTCCTGTAACGCGATGTTCGTACGTTGAATCTGAATTGTTGTTTCTTCAATTGCTCGTTTGTTCACTCGATTTTGAACTCCGAAACCATAGATTCTTCGATCGCGAGTTTAGAAACCCTAAAAAATTTCTGATCTCAGCAAAAAAAACGGTAATGCGATGTTCCTACGTTGAATATGAATCGTTGTTCATTCAATTGCTCATTTGTTCACTCGATTTTGAACTCCGAAATCATAGATTCTTCAATCGCTAGATGAAAACCCTAAAAGTTTCTGCGTGGTTCTGCATCTGAGTTTTTTTGTGTTTGATGTAACGCAAAAAGTCATGTTTTCAAAGCCATTATTCCACACTTTTTGGGCACATCTTTAGTGAAAACATTCCAAAACAATCATTATTTACTAAAATTCACTAAAGTGCTCAAAATATAGACGTTGCTACAAAAATCAGTAAAAACATCCGAATAACGAATAAAACGGAGCAAATAAGCAGCAACCAACTCTCGTACCCTCATTTATCATATGATAAACATATTCTAACCTTATGATATGATGTAATAGGTAAAATCGAGACGAGAAAATCAAGAATCATGCAAATCGGACAAAGGACGGAAAAGACTGGACGGTTACAAACTCCTATAAAGTGATTTCGGCTATGCTAAAGTTGTACACATCCAATTTAAGTGAGATTGGCACCATTAGAAGCGTAACGGAATTACGAAGACACAGGCGAAAGAATCAGGTCAAACGGACGCATAACGAAGGAGATACGGACGTTTTAAGCAACGAACGAAATCAGACGGAGGCCGTATACGGCCCTTCATAGACCGTATACGGCCCTTTATACACCGTATACGGCCCTATGAAGGCCGTATATGGCCCTATGTCCCCCATATGCTGCTCGTTTGTGCTTCGTTTGCTTGTACGTGCGTGCTTCGCGAGTTGTACGGCTGATTTCAATCTTTGCCTATAAATAGGAGGCCACCCCTCCATCATTCCACACACTTCACCATTCCATTCATTTCTCCATTTCCACTTTCTCTCTCACACACTCTCTCTCTCTCTCTAAACTCTCTTTCTTTCTTTCTCTCTCTAGAAATTAGGGTTAGGTCTAGTTAGTTCTCAGTTAATATTTAACTGAAACTAACGGAGGGACTACTTTTGTAATAGCATAGGGAATAGTCCAGGGGCTTTTATTGTAATATTGTCAAGGATATTGCGGAAGTTCTGCTTGTACTCTCTCTCTAAACGCTTATTCAAATCTACGCTTTATTAATGGTTACTTCTTTCCTTATCTGTTATAATGATAATTGCTATTGTTATTATGCTAGATTTAGGATCTGTTATTATGCGTAGTGAGTAGTTTCCTTGTGTGTTTGTTATGATGTAGTTAGTTTATATATGTGTGGGGTGATGCTGCTTTAAACATATAATTGGATAACATTATGAAGTAACGGAGGTAACGTTATACGGCTTTCATTTGTATAGCGCCGGAATCATCACTTATGTGTGTAGTACGGAACGTGGAAGCTATGAAAGTCGTGGGCACAATCCGTTGTGGAAATAATGTTTCCAGTTATATTATATAAATGAAAACCGGTGATCTATTAATCTTGTATTTATGAATTTCTAAACCAAATCGTCTTTCCTCCAATTAAACGTGGTTAGAACCTTTATGACAAGGAGTCGCGAACCTTGATCAAACGGTCACTACCTATCTATGTTTTCTGAAACTGTAAACATGGTCTGAATAGCGTAGCTGTGGAAATACTATTTAAAACCTTTCGTATAGTACACCGTGAATCAATCAGGGATTTATTGGGAAATAGTGAGGGCTGGTTTATATCATAGATGGTTGGGCTTTAATACAAACGTAGTTTAAACTAGTCTAGAGTGACCATAAAGTATGTGACCCCGGAAAGACCACGGTAAACGGCACTGTACTTCGTGTAACGTTGGAAACACCTTTGGTGAAGTACAAATACGTAGGAGCTAAGGAAATGTCGGTGGTTGAAGACTGTGTCACATCCTGGTTTGACTTCAAAGCTGTGGAAATGTTTGATCGCACTGTACACCGTTAGTACACCTAAAAATCAGGAACACTGTGGAAATGCTTAGACGCACTGTACACCGTTAGTACATCTTGGGTCTGGAAAACTGTGGAAATGTATAATCACATGGTACACCGTAATGAAAGCTCTAGACTAAAATATAACCATTAATATAAAGTTAATAGTCACCAAACCAAGTCTTAATCTTAAATGCCTTGTCTGACTTTGTGGTCCCCGTAGTGTTAAGAAAGGTCGGAACCTTAGTGGGTATGTTACTCTATCTCATGCACCCAGGAACTAACATTCCAAGAAGGGTCGTTACTCCATCACTGGATAACGTTGAAGAGTTGAGCATCCTCCTCCGATCAGACTCAATTTGGCCTAGTATTCAGTGACATACTAATTGGTTTCCCCAATCAGTAGGGTTCTAGTGTTTACACTATGAACAATTAAGCTTAGATAAGACACAAACCTTTAAAAGACGTTTTCATATCAAAACCCTAGCATCACCCCCGCATAAGCTAACGAAGTCATAACAGACACATATCCTCCATACTGATTTCATCCCTATTTCTATTTTATTTACTTTAAATTACGGACCTAGGTAACAAAAACCCATTCAAACTCTGTTTTAAAAATCCCATCACTAAAATAAACGACTTGTCTCGATACTCCCGTTTCACAATACGATTAGCTTGAAGAACGACCCTAGGTCATACTGCTGCTATACAGCCGTAGTAAAACTTAGGTCCCCAGCTCTTATAAATTTAAAACTCCACTGCCGTGTCCTCCTTCCGTTGGGTCGACGACCGTGACTGATCGAGGGACGACAAGTTTTTGGCGCCGCTGCCGGGGAGTTAATCGTAAGACTCTAAAGCATCCAGACGAGTTTTCTATTTAGTGATACTTCTTTCCCATTCTTATTTTCTTTTCCTTGTTTCAACCGACAATATCTTCCCATATCCCACAACGATATTCGACCAGATCATCCGGATCTGAATCTCTCATTTTCGTACCCGATCCTGAGTCGATTATCCGTACCATCCGTAAAGAAAGACGTTCCCG
This sequence comes from Helichrysum umbraculigerum, assembly GCA_949592205.1. Taxonomy (NCBI): domain Eukaryota; kingdom Viridiplantae; phylum Streptophyta; class Magnoliopsida; order Asterales; family Asteraceae; genus Helichrysum; species Helichrysum umbraculigerum. Next base: position 68,880,971 of record CATIUR010000004.1, on the reverse strand, counting down.
TTTTCCACAAATGGCCGCTCGTGTTACTCTCGCCGACAACACCAAACCATCCATCGAAGGACGAGGAGGACCGATTAGCTATCCAGTGATTGACGGAGCTTCTTTTGAGCTTAAACACCACATCGTACAACTCATAAAAGATAACTGCCAATTCCACGGTCTACCCCGTGATGATCCCAACGCTCATATCGACAAATTCATTCAGGTTTCAAACTCCTATAAGCAGAATGGGGTTGAGCAGGATATCATCCGCCTATACTTGTTCCCCTATTCTCTCGCTTTACATGCTTCTACCTGGTTTGAGGGACTTGAGACCGGCTCAATCACCTCATGGACCGACATGGGTAATAAGTTTCTCGCTAGATACTTTCCCCCGTCCAAACAAACTCAGGCAAAGAATGACATCGCAAACTTCCAACAAGCCCACGATGAATCTATCTACTCAGCATGGGAGCGATTCAAGAGTTTACTGAGGAAATGTCCAAACCACCAAATGACAAAGACTGACAAGGTGTGCACCTTCTACCGAGGTCTTGATCCTAACCATCGCATCAATCTTGACGCAGCAGCTCAAGGAAACTTCATGAAACTTACTGATGATGAAGCATGGAGCTTGATAGAGGATATGACGATGCATCACCACGATTGGAAGTCTGATGAGCAATCCTCATCATTACCCCTCTCCGCAAACAACACCCGCCAAACTGAAGCCATTAAGTCTCTGAGCGATCAAATTGAGACTCTGACAAAACAAATAGCAGATCTGAAGAAACAACCACAGCAGATCCACCAAGTTCAGGCTTGCCAGAACTGTACCAACCATCCCGCTGAAGAATACGAGGTTGAGTACGAAGATCCTACTGACGGTTCAGTCTACTATGCCCAGTTTCCTGTCAGACCTCAAAATCCTCCCGGCTTCGCTAGAACTTCACCACCCAGAACTCGAGGAAACCAATATCCTCCACGGAACAACCAACCCCCTTTCCAGCCCAGGTTTCAGCCACGATATCCGACGTACCCCCAACAACCACAACTTCCATACAATCAACCACTTCCATTAACCGCCACTGAGGATACCCAGCCTGCTGAACCTGCGAAGACCATCATTCCAGTCACGAGTACTGATGACAACCTCAACAAATTCATCCAAGGTCAGACCGCTTTCAACCAAAAGACTACGGCTCGACAAGACCAAACTGATCTATTCCTTCGAAATCAACTCTCGGTCCTGAAAAGCCTTGAGAACCAGATCGGTCAGTTAGCCCAACGTCTCGATACCCGACCGCAAGGGACCTTACCAAGCAATACCATTCAGAACCCCCACATCGAGGAAGCTAAGACCTTAAACTCTGATAAACCAACTCCTTCTATGACTGCTTCTCCAAGGGAACATTCTCCTGTCCCGCCGACAGTTGAGACCAAATCAATGCCCACGCCGAATCATGAAGTTGAGATTCCTTTCCCTAACCGCCTGCACAAGAAGTACAATGCCAAGTCATTCAAACTTGATGGAAAATTCTTAGACACCGTGTCTAGAATCCATTCTAGTACAAAGTACATCCGACGAATGCTGGCAACTAAGGACAAGATTCCTGCCACTCCTAAAGTCTCCCTGAACGCCGAGTGTTCAGCCGTCATCCAGAATGCCTTACCGGAAAAGCTAGGAGACACGGGTCGATTCACCTTGCCCTGTTCCATCTATCACTCAGGCACAATACGCTCCTTGTCCGATCTCGGAGCTAGTATCAATCTGATGCCTTTCTCGCTCTACTCCAGATTAGAATTAGGACCTCTCCAGCCCACTAAAATGAGCGTCCAGCTTGCCGATCAATCAATCCGATACCCGAAAGGCATTGCTGAGAACGTCATGGTGAAGGTTGACAGGTTTTATTTCCCCACTGACTTTGTAGTGATGGATATACAGGAAGACATTAACATACCCATTATCCTAGGTAGGCCATTCATGAATACTGCACGTGCTATTATTGATGTATATTCTCAGGTTATCAGTCTGCGAGCACATGGACAGACAATATCATACAAAATTGATCAGAACAACTGTTCAATAATGGAGCATGCAGAGATATACGCAATATCCATGGGCAGAGTCACTTTGGATGATGACACTTCTGATTCAGAGCCAGAACCATACAGGCCATACGAGCATACTTGTCTTATCTCAGCTACTGAAGAGTCAGAATCAGAAGACGAGGAAATGGAAGAATCTGAACCAGAAGAAGAAATAGAAGAGGAGGAAGGTTCAGAACAGGATGAAGAAGAAGAGGAACAACCTGAAACAGAACCAGAGGAAGACGAGATGGAAGAAACGGACCCAGAAGAAATGGAAGAATCCGAGGAAGAACAAGAAGAATCAAAGCCCGAGGAAGTATATCAGTCCACACCACCTCATCAATACCTTCCTGACTCATATTTACCGACAGCAGAGATTATGCAAATCGAGAACCTCGAGAACTTCATCCCTCTGTCACAAGATGAATCAAATGAAGATCCACCGACTGATTACTCTCACGATGCAGAATTTGGTCTCACCATGGAGAAACTCATTGCATCAGCTATTGATCCCACCAAACCTCTCGTGTCTCCCCGACTTGATGCTCTGCTGAATATTGAGAAGACTATAGCTTTATCTGCACAGCACCCGGAGCTTCGAGACAAACTCTTGAGAAAGATTGCAGCATATAAAGCATCCCGACTTCCCCAAAGGATTCAAACCTTTGACATATCTGCACCTCGAAGTCAGTTCGAGAAGGGAAGTACTTCCGGATCTAGCCGTAATTCTGATTCTCAGGAGGAAAAAGACATCAAGATGGATCCCTCTCATCCGATATCTCAGATCACTGATGACACCCTTCCACCATCCGATACTGTTGAGTTCCTTGATTTCCAGGCTAGGGATACTCCAGCTGAGCAGAGTGATGACGATGACATCGTCTATACTGACGTTCCAATAGATATTCGGTCTGTCCGACTTCTTGCATCTTCGACTGTTCCCGCTTCTCCTCAAATTCCGACTATCTCCAACCATGAAGAAATGATAAGTGCTATTGAAGAATTCGAAAACAACATACCTATGATGACAAGCATTATCATTAACTCCACCAATGATTACACTCCACTCCAAAGGAACCTTGTCGTCACCCCTATTGGTTGGACGGATTTGATTCCGGTCGTTGATCCAACAGCAATAGAAGTGGCGAACAGTGGGTTTTAAATTTGTAGAGCAGGGGAATCCTAAGCTGTATACTACTGACAGTCCTAAAAGGGCAGCAAGTGGTATGTATGACTCAGGTGTCGTTCTTCAAACTACAACGGGCATGGGAGTCTAGGAAGTTTTATTATCTTTGGAGATTCAGCTAGGGTTTTTAAAAGCTTTTGGATAGGTTTGGTTTTTTTATAACTAAATACTAATTAAATAAAGAAAACAGAACTAAAGAGGTTTGTATGGAGACTCGGTCAACAGAGGATAAGCGAGTATTTACTATGATTTCGTTAAATGTTATTTGGTGAATAGTCAAGGGTAAGGCTACTAGATGTGATGACTAACCCGGAGAGGATAGAAACATAACTAATGCAAAGTATTGTACCTACGACCGTTCCGCGGCTTTCATACGTTTGTACTCCACCAATTGATGTTTCCAGCACTATACCGAGTAATATGGCGTTTTACGGTTTTTCCGTTACATTAATTAGGGTTCAACATAACTCCCGCAGATTTCCTATATCCTAATGAGCTACAACTACGATCCTATTAAATATCTAACGTAGAGTTGTCCGCAATCAGATAAATAATATGTCACGTGGATAGCAGTTATAGAAGTCAGATACACCGGAAGTTCTCCCAAATGTACAGACCAATTTAACCGACGACTATCCTCGAATCCTGGTCCCCAGTCATAGTCATCAGAGATGTCTGTATCGTAGCGTGAATTGTTGATCAAACAAGAACATGCGATAGGGTAACACATAACAGAACACCGTAATCCTAGCATAGCAGATAACCAATAATTAGATCATAGATATCCCGAAAGTTCTCTCAAAGATATATAACAAATAAACATGAATATAATCTATCTCTAATCCTATGCTCCGTGTCTCTTATGATTTGTTTCAACCTAGAGAACACAGCCATACCAAGTTCATTGATCATCAAGTATAGAATAGGTAGAGAACGTACCACTAGTAATTGGCCAAGTTCTAGCAGGAAGCTTCTAACCACAACATAGGTTGGATAGATAAACATTCGAGATTCAGTTTACAAGTTCATACACAGTTTAAAGTAACACGGGCAGAGTAACAGCATGGCATAAACATTTTGACTATTCTAACATAACTACATCATAGTAAACACTAAGAAATGTCTAGCCTAACATTATATATCTAGCATACAATCCTAAACAAGCATAAACAAAGCAACACATGTTTAAAACTGGAAAGTAAGAGATATATAAATAGAACCTGATACGAATTTATTACAGACAGATCTTCGCAAATACAATGTTTTGGAGTGCCTCCGTACAAAAGCTAAAAGCTACCTCTACCTAACTATCTCTCTAACTAGCTCAATTCTAGAGAGAGAAAATCCCCTAGAGAGAGAAACTAGAGAGAGAGTGATGTGTGTGAGAGAGAAAGTGTAAGGAAGAAATGAAATGAGAAAGTTGGTATGAATGAGGTGTTGGGGATGTCCACTATTTATAGGCAAACCACCAAATCGCACGTACAACTCACAAAGCAGCACGTACAAGCAAACGAAGCACGATATGGGGGTGCAGGGGCCGTATACGGCCTTGTAGGGGCCGTATACGGTGTAGCGTGGGCCGTATACGGTCTCACAAGGGCCGTATACGGTGTGTGGGGCCGTATACGGGCTCTGTCTGATTTCGTTCGTTGCTTAAAACGTCCGTATCTCCTTCGTTATGCGTCCGTTTGACTTGATTCTTTCGCCTGTGGTTTCGTAATTCCGTTACGCTTCTAATGATGCCAATCTCACAGAAATTGGATGTGTAGAGCTTAGGCATAGCCGGAATGACTTTTAATGGCTCTGAAAGCGTAGTGGTTTCTCCGTCCTTTGGTCGTTTCACTTGATTCCAGATTTTTCCGTCTCGATTTTACCTGTACAACAGATGGTAGAAGTTAGGAAGTGTGCCTTGACAGGAAAAATGAGATCGGAGGAATCGGCCTGTATTAAAATGCTGTGTTTTGTGCATTTTTAGAGTGTTTTCAGTGATTTTTATCACAACGTCTACTTTTGAACCACTTTAGTGTATTTTAGTAAATAATCAATGTTTTGGAATGTTTTCACTAAAGAAAGGTTCAAAATGTGAGGAATAACGCTTATAAAAACATGACTTTTTACGTCACATCAAGTTATCACACACTTAGACGTTGCTTGTCCTCAAGCAACAACTCTCTGAAAAATATTTTTAGGTCATGTTTTTAGGGGCGAGTCAGAGAATATGTTCCGAGATTAGCATTTCCTCATATAAGTCAGTTACTTCTTAAAGTGTGGAGGAGGTTAAGATGATCCTTCCATAAACAAGAAGAGATTCTCTTAGGTGTACATCCAAATCTCATGATCTTGGGGTACACATGACTAGGCGATCTCACTGTAGGTGGTCACTCAATTCACTCAAAGTGTATCAGGTTTCCTATCAATCTAGCTCAAACGAAATCGCTCAAAGTAGCCAGTCATGCTGCACTCATCGTCAAAGGCTTGATCGAGAATCGGATCTCCACCACTTAGGTGAGGACGGTGCTAATTATCTCAAGACATTCAGAGGGTTGTAATTTTTGGTGAGGGTGAAGGGTATGGATAGTGGTTTGTGAGGGTGTTTAGCTTATCCTAAAATCACTGAGATTATGAACAAATTTATTTAGAACGGAGGGGAGCGGAGAGTTGGTAGCTGTTTCAGCTTTTGCCGGATTTTTCATGAAGAGCAATGCTTTGAAACTTTCAGCTTTATTTGCGGAGCTATTTTTTTTTCTTTTCTTCAGAATTTCTTTTAGAGAATTTCCAAGGAATTTATATTTTGAATCCTTTAGAAATCTTTTCCTCTTATCTTGATCATTTTGATTCTTTTCCAGGTGCTAATTTTTCCCGCACCATCGTCCTTCCAGTTCTCTTGTGTGCTAATTTTCCCGCACCATTTGTTGAGAAGCTTGATTTTGGAGAATGCTAATGAGTAGGATATTTGAAACATATATTCTAAAAGGTTGTTCTTCATAACCTCATAAATTCCAAGATAAGTTTGGAGGTAATTTTTGGGAAGTGGGTGAAAATTAGGGTTTTGAAGAAATGAAAGGTTTAGGCTCAATAGGGTATACTAGGCGGATCTTCGATACTAAAAATGAGCATCGGAAAGGGTTTTGGGCTTGAAAAGATATGTAAGAAATGGGTTAAGTCCTAAGGAATGTCAAGGTCATTTAACTGCACCTATACCGCGTACGGTACACACCAATATGGTCTCGAAGCGTATGTCAAGAGCAAGTTCTAATTCAGAGATACAGACATCGGCATACACACAAGAATTGAAAGTGAAGCATTAAAGATGAATGCTTTTGGGCTCAAGATACCTCACTGCAAAGGGTTGTATGTGTCTAGTCATGTTCCTTTGATTATTACTTCTTGTTTAAGCAATTTCTACCTTATTTCCTTTAGGCTTTTAGAAATATCATACTTATATTTTGAAAATGGTTTCTCTCAGTAGTATCTGAGACTCAAAAACTGAGTTAGACTCATTAATTTTGAAAAAATTTGACCTTATTTTTGAAAAATTTTGAGAGAAAGATTACTATTGGACATAAAAAATCACCTATTAAGGTATTCTATACCTACCATCCCACACTTAGAGGAACATTGTCCCTAATGTTCTCTTGAGTAGAGATTTTACTTATTAAAATCCCACACTTAGAGTTTGAACATGTAAGTAGATGTTTCTCAAGTGTTTAATTTGTGCTGGAATCCCACACTTAGTAATAAGTTTAGGATGAGGTACAAAAATTAAATGTACTAACATAGGCATAATAAACATAATTGAAACGGGGAGAAAGGAACAGAGAGACTCCCCATTTGTGTTTACTGGAATAGACCAGGTTTGTGCAGGAGTGGTGCTAGTGAATTGCTGGATTTTTAAGGACCAGGCTCGTTTAAGATCATCCATTCCACACAAAGCTGAATTCTGCAATAAACCACGACACACATATCACAGTATCTCATCTAGGTAGCAGGTCTAAAGCGTAAGTGCAGAGTCATAATACAGGAAGTAAATAATAAAGATAAAATCTAGTAATCATCAAGTAGGTCATCAGTGTCAGGATCAAACTCTGCCTCAACATCCCTGTCAAAAACAGAAGTCGAGGATGGAATGGAGAAATCCATAGTAGCCATAGCCTGGTTCACGATCTCGTCAGAGGAAGTGACAGAAGTATGAGCATCAAAGCTAGCCAGAAGCTGCTCTGTGAGGCTGGGATCTGGTGATGCAAATCCTGTGGGCAATGCTGGATCAAGATCAGCAGCTGCAGTAGTGGGGCCAGTGGAAGGTCCAGCAGTAGAGAGAACAGGTGGATCAGCAGGAGGACAGAAGAACCATGGAAGTCGAGATGGTCCTGGATCTGGGCCAAGCCTGAAGGGGTTGGCATCAGGTCTCGGAATCTCGAGCCGCTCACAGATAGAGGACATGATGTCATGCTGGATGGAGAGTGTCCGAAAGAGGGCCCACGAAGCAGCTGGGTCAGCCGTAGTGATACCGTACTCGAAAGTGGGTACGGGGGCTGGCAAAGGTGATGAGGGCCTCTCATCGGCAACTCCTCGTGAGTGATCGGGACATCAGTCAGGTCCTCCTCAGTGATGGTCAGCATAGCCGCTCTCTGTACTCTGCGTCTACGGGGTCTGTGTCGTCTGCGTGGTCTCGCAGCTACATGATCAGCGTCAACAGCATCCATCCTGAAACAAGATAAAATAAACAGGTAATGCTAACAGTGATAGTCAATACTTATCTCAGATTTTGCAATTCGAAGTCAGATAAGTGGCAAGCCTGCAATTTTATTAGTTCAGAGATAACCATACTTAATAAAAATAAACTAAGAAATAAAATGACAAAAATAAAGATAGGCTTGGGGTGCCTCCCAAGAGCGCTTGTTTTACGAGTCTCTAGCTGGACTCTTTGTACCTTTCCGTCGACTCACGGTGGTTCAAAGATAAAGACATCTTCCCTGATGGGAAAGTCTTTGAAGTAATGCTTTAAGCGATGACCATTAACCTTAAAATTACCTTCTGGTGCCTCAAGTTCGACTGCACCGTAAGGAAATACCTTTGATACTATGAATGGTCCGCTCCACCTGATTTTGAACTTGCCAGAGAATTTCTTGAATCGCGAATTGAAAAGCAGCACTTTATCTCCTGTTTTGAATCGTGAGGGCCTCAGCTTAGCATCGTGAATTTTCTTAGTTTGTTCTTTGAAGTTTAACGAACTGTCATATGCCTGATCCCTTAGTTCGGCTAACTCATTCAACTGCATTCGTCTATTTGCTCCAATGTAGAAATATCTAAGTTGCAGTTCTTCAAAGCCCAGTATGCTTTATATTCCAGCTCAATTGGTAAGTGACATGCTTTGCCATAAACTAGACGATATGGTGTGGTTCCTAATGGTGTTTTATAGGCGGTTCTGAATGCCCACAATGCATCATCTAATTTTTCAGCCCATTTGTACCCATGATTACCAACGGTTCTTTCCAAGATTCTTTTCAAAGCTCGATTTGTTGCCTCAGCTTGCCCATTTGTCTGGGGGTGATAAGCTGTTGATGTTTTGTGAGTGACACCATACTGTTGCAGAACTTTCATGAATTAAACGTTGCAAAAGTGTGTACCACGATCTTTAATTATTGCTTTTGGAGTTCCAAATCGACTAAATAGCTTTTTGAGAAATTTGGTTACCACCTTGGCGTCATTTGTTGGGAGAGCTTGGGCTTCGGCCCACCTGGAGACGTAGTCGACTGCAACCAAGATGTATTCTTTACCGTTAGATTTAGGGAATGGTCCCATGAAATCTAATCCCCAGATATCAAAGATTTCCACGGCCTGGATGTTTGTGAGTGGCATTTCATTCCGAGCTGTTATATTGCCTTGTCTTTGGCAGATATCGCAGCGTCTCACCAGATCGTATGCATCTCGAAATATGGTTGGCCAGAAAAAGCCGGCATCGTACACTTTTCTTGCGGTCATGTTGGTACCGTGATGTCCTCCAGTAGGTCCATGGTGGCTTTGGTGTAAGATGTGTTCTGCCTCTTTCCCATCAACGCATCTTCTAATGATCTGATCAGGGCAAACCTTAAAGAGGAAAGGGTTGTCCCAATAGTAATACTTTATATCGCGGAAGAATTTTTGTCTTCGAGAGGATGGCATCCCTTTAGGTACAATTTTTCCCACCAAATAATTGGCATAGTCAGCATACCAGGGATCATTGGTGGATCGTGACCCTTGATGGTATCTACCAATATGCATGAGTTGTTCTTCTGGAAACTGGTCTTGAATGTCTTTTTCGTGCAACTTATCCATTGAAGGATTCTCTAATCGGCTGAGATGGTCCGCCGCGACGTTTTCTGCTCCTTTTTTGTCTTTGATCTCGATGTCGAATTCTTGAAGGAGTAAAATCCATCGTAGAAGGCGAGGTTTAGCATCTTGCTTCTTAAAAAGATATTTCAGAGCTGAGTGATCTGTATAGACAATAGTTTTGGACAAGATTAGATAAGAACGAAATTTATCAAAAGCAAATACTACTGCTAGCAGCTCTTTTTCTGTAGTTGTATAATTTTCTTGGGCGTCAGTGAGCGTTTTGCTGGCGTAGTATATTGGTTGAAACTGTTTCTCCTTCCGCTGTCCAAGAACTGCTCCGACTGCGAAATCACTGGCGTCGCACATGATTTCAAATGGGAGACTCCAGTCTGGAGCAACCATGATCGGTGCATGGACAAGCAGATCTTTCAGATGATCGAAGGCCTTGAGACATTCGTCTGTAAAGACAAACGGAGTATCTTTTTCGAGGAGATGAGTCATAGGTCGGGATATCTTAGAGAAATCTTTGATAAAGCGACGGTAGAACCCGGCGTGTCCTAGAAAACTGCGGATGGCTTTAACAGAGGTGGGTGGTGGAAGTTTTGAGATGGTCTCGACTTTTGCTTTGTCAACTTCAATTCCAGCTTTGGATATACGGTGTCCTAAAACTATGCCTTCTTTTACCATGAAATGGCATTTTTCCCAATTCAGAACTAGGTTCGATTCTTCACATCGGGTGAGCATCTTGTTCAAGTTAGAAAGACAAGTGGTGAACGAATCTCCGAAAACCGAAAAATCATCCATGAACACTTCCATGCATTGTTCAATCATGTCGTGGAAGATTGCTACCATGCATCTTTGAAATGTCGCCGGTGCATTACATAAGCCAAATGGCATACGTCGGTAGGCAAAGGTTCCGTATGGACAGGTGAACGTTGTCTTTTCTTGGTCCTTTGGATCGAGAGGTATCTGAAAATAGCCAGAGAAACCGTCGAGGAAGCAATAGAATTCGTTTCCTGACAATCTTTCAAGCATCTGATCAATGAACGGTAGGGGGAAGTGATCTTTGCGTGTAGCTTCATTTAGTTTCCGATAGTCGATACATACCCTCCAACCGGTGACGGTTCGTGTTGGAATCAACTCGTTGTCTTCGTTAGCGATGACCGTCATGCCTCATTTCTTTGGGACGACTTGAACTGGACTGACCCATGGGGAATCCGAAATAGGGTAAATTAGACCAGCATCCAAGAGTTTGATAACCTCCTTTTTCACCACGTCTTGAATCTTTGGGTTAACTCTCCTTTGCCTTTGAATGGAAGGTCTGAAGTCATTTTCCATTAAGATCTTGTGAGTGCAGTAATTTGGGCTGATCCCTTGTATGTCAGAGATTTTCCATGCAATCGCTTTCTTATGTGACTTTAGAACCTTAATGAGTAGTGCTTTCTCTTCAGGCTTCAGATCTTTGGATATGATAACTGGTAAGTGCGAAGTTCCTTCGAGGAAAGCATATTCAAGGTGTGAGGGGAGTTCCTTTAGCTCCAATTCGGGTGGTTCTTCAGTGGAAGGCTTCATCCTGGCAATCTCGTCTCTCTTAAGCTCATCGTATGTTGTCTGATAATCTGACTCAACTGCAGGTGCCTCTGGAATGTCGGCTGATGCTATTTCAACCCATTCTGTTTTGTTGTAAAGCTCATCTTTTCTCAGCTCATATTTTACTTGGGAAGATTGAGAGATTACATTATCTTCAGTGATTATTTCTTTGTTGTCCTTTGTGAGTGCAAATCTCTGAAACTGAGCTGAAGAAGATGTGGTAAAAGTAATCTCTGGATTCAAGTTTTCACAACTTTTAGAGAGTTGCGGATCGGATGGTTTAAGCATTGACTCCATTTCCTTGAGAGTCTTCAGAATTTCTTCTTTTGAGAGAGATGAATCAGGAACTTCAGAAGTAGGGCTTCTTCTCAAAAGAGTGATCGGAGTGCCTTGCCCAAGTGGTACAGCAGTGATAAATCTGTTGGGCTGTAAGTTGAAATTCTTTAAAGGTAATAGTACTTCCTTTGATGCAATGGATGGATCCGAGATAGCTGAGCATAGACCCGCACCTTCTTCACAGATTTTCCTTGTTGTGATGACAGTGTTTGGAAGGGGATTAATGCTGCTTACTGTGAGGATTTCTTCCAAGTGTTCTTCAATTATATCCTGTATAGAATCTACAAGACCGAGGTCTTCTCCCATAGGAAGTTTCATTAGTTTATCGACATTGAAGGTGACTTCCTCAGTTGCCACTCTAAGTTTTAAAGATTTTTCATTTACGTCAATGACGGCCTTGGCAGTGTTTAGGAAAGGTCTACCAAGGATGAGTGGTACTTGAGTGTCTTCTTCAATATCCATAACAACAAAATCAACAGGAAAGACGAATTTATCAACACGTACCATAATATCTTCAGCAATTCCTCGAGGGAGTTTAACTGATCTATCAGCTAATTGGATGGTCATACGGGTTGGTAAAAGTTCGCTTAATCCTAGTTTCCTATAAAGCGAGTATGGCATAAGGTTTACACTAGCTCCTAAGTCAGCTAAGGCGTTACTTATTTGAACATCCTGAAGGTAACAAGGAATAGTGAAAAGGCCAGTGTCTCCTAGCTTTGGGGGCAGTCCTTGTTGCATAATTAAAGAGCATTCTGCGTCTAAGGGCAAGTTAACTATTTGTCTGAGTTTTTCTTTGTTGGATATAAGTTCTTTAAAGAATTTGGCACAACTAGGCATTTCAACTAAAGCATCTAATAATCGAACGTTTAAGTGTAGGCTTTTGAACATCTCTAGATATTTTCCAAACTGGGCTTCTTGTTTCTCTTTCTTAAGCCTATCAGGGAAAGGTAAACGTGTTGGTTTAACTACTTCTGGGGCTTTGGAAGATTTTGGTTCAGGAGAGGTGACAGGAGTGTCAACAGGTACTGAATCAGTGGGTAGAGAAGAACTAGAAGGCTTGTCTGGAGGAATATCTTTTGATTTCTCATTCTTAGTCTCTTTTCCGCCTCTAGTGACAACAAGGATATCATCATAATCATAAGATGAATGATGAATAGCTTTGCTAATCACTTCTTCTCTTTGCTTCTCCTCAACTTTTAAAAACAATCTTTTAACATTATCCTCCATGTTTTTAATTAAATCGTTTGAAATTCTGAGCAGATAATCAATTTGGTTTTGAAAATCAACAATTTGTTTGTTTTTATTATTTTGCTCAACCATGAAGTTATTGAAAATCGTATTGTTTAGACGAGAAGACAATTGAGAGGAAGTAGAGGGTGTAGAGGGAACTAACAAATGAGAGATAGGTTGTTTGGATAACCGCTGAGTGAAAGATTTTGAATGAATGATCTGATCAGTGGCTTCAGATGTGGCAAGAACATCTTCCTTGGGCTTCGAGTGTGAGAAGAGCCGTTGAGGTTGCTTCCTAGATTTGGAAGAGTCTTGCATATCCTTAACAACTTTAGAGATGGATTCGAGTTGAGCTTTTAAAGTGTCGAACGCTTGAGTAGAAGTGTCTTTGTCTTCAGAGGTTGATTCATCAAACTCCAAGTCATGTTGGTGCATCGTTATCGTCTCAATCAATTTCCAGGCTTCTTCTGAAGTATGTAGCATGAAATTTCCGGATGAAGCAGCATCGAGGGTTTGTTGGTGATGAGGATTCAGACTGTTGTAGAATGTGCAGACCAGATTCGTTTCAGCCAACTGATGATTCGGACATCTTCCAAGCAGATTCTTAAAGCGTTCCCAAGCTGAGCTTAATGATTCAGTAGTTCCTTGACGAAAGTTAATGATTTCATTTTTTAGCTTGGTTTGTAGGGACGGAGGGAAAAACTTGGCCAAGAACTTAGTAGCCATCTCCTCCCATGTATGAATCGAATTGGGTTCGAGTTCATAAAACCATGTTTGAGCTCGGAAAGCTAAAGAATAAGGAAACAGGTGAAGTCGGGTGACTTTGACACTGGATCTGGTTTGTTCAAAAGAGTCGGAAAGTTTGATGAATTTGTTAAGATGGGCGTTTGGATTTTCAACCGAAAGACCATGAAACTGACACTGAGATTTAAGTAATTTAATGAAGTGTGGCTTGATTTCAATGGTTTCGTCGGTTGGTGATACGATTGGTCCTCCTCGTCCCTCTAGCAGTGGTTGGGTTGATGAGGCGAGAGTGATACGATTCACCATAACTTGTTTTAAGAAGAAAATAGGGTTTTGGAAAGGATAGGTTTAACTAATGACGGGAAATTAAAAATTTACTAACCTAGGGATAAAAACTGTAACTTCCGGATGATTTTGATCTTCCGTAAGGATCGCTAAATAACTAAGATAACAAAATTCCTAAAATCGGTCGTTGTAGTCCCCGGCAGCGGCGCTAAAAACTTGTCGTCACCCCTATTGGTTGGACGGATTTGATTCCGGTCGTTGATCCAACAGCAATAGAAGCGGCGAACAGTGTGTTTTAAATTTGTAGAGCAGGGGAATCCTAAGCTGTATACTACTGACAGTCCTAAAAGGGCAGCAAGTGGTATGTATGACTCAGGTGTCGTTCTTCAAACTACAACGGGCATGGGAGTCTAGGAAGTTTTATTATCTTTGGAGATTCAGCTAGGGTTTTTAAAAGCTTTTGGATAGGTTTGGTTTTTTTATAACTAAATACTAATTAAATAAAGAAAACAGAACTAAAGAGGTTTGTACGGAGACTCGGTCAACAGAGGATAAGCGAGTGTTTACTATGATTTCGTTAAATGTTATTTGGTGAATAGTCAAGGGTAAGGCTACTAGATGTGATGACTAACCCGGAGAGGATAGAAACATAACTAATGCAAAGTATTGTACCTACGACCGTTCCGCGGCTTCCATACGTTTGTACTCCACCAATTGGTGTTTCCAGCACTATACCGAGTAATAGGGCGTTTTACGGTTTTTCCGTTACATTAATTAGGGTTCCACATTACTCCCGCAGATTTCCTATATCCTAATGAGCTACAACTACGATCCTATTAAATATCTAACGTAGAGTTGTCCGCAATCAGATAAATAATATGTCACGTGGATAGCAGTTATAGAAGTCAGATACACCGGAAGTTCTCCCAAATATACAGACCAATTTAACCGACGACTATCCTCGAATCCTGGTCCCCAGTCACAGTCATCAGAGATGTCTGTATCGTAGCGTGAATTGTTGATTGAACAAGAACACGAACGGGGATAATCCCGCGGACCAAGTTGAGATAATCGGGCTAACGATCAGTTAAATTGTTCAGCATTACAGATATAAATCATCACAACTATTCCATGCATGTTAATCTACTGTGTAAACCAATATTCTGTGTCTGAAAACCTAATTATACAGTTACTGATATGAACCAAGGGGATAACTCTAGCATGCATCATTCCTAGGGCAACAATCAAACAAGAACATGCGATAGGGTAACACATAACAGAACACCGTAATCCTAGCATAGCAGATAACCAATAATTAGATCATAGATATCCCGAAAGTTCTCTCAAAGATATATAACAAATAAACATGAATATAATCTATCTCTAATCCTATGCTCCGTGTCTCTTATGATTTGTTTCAACCTAGAGAACACAGCCATACCAAGTTCATTGATCATCAAGTATAGAATAGGTAGAGAACTTACCACTAGTAATTGGCCAAGTTCTAGCAGGAAGCTTCTAACCACAGCATAGGTTGGATAGATAAACATTCGAGATTCAGTTTACAAGTTCATACACAGTTTAAAGTAACACGGGCAGAGTAACAGCATGGCATAAACATTTTGACTATTCTAACATAACTACATCATAGTAAACACAAAGAAATGTCTAGCCTAACATTATATATCTGGCATACAATCCTAAACAAGCATAAACAAAGCAACACATGTTTAAAACTGGAAAGTAAGAGATATATAAATAGAACTTGATACGAATTTATTACAGACAGATCTTCGCAAATACAATGTCTTGGAGTGCCTCCGTACAAAAGCTAAAAGCTACCTCTACCTAACTATCTCTCTAACTAGCTCAATTCTAGAGAGAGAAAATCCCCTAGAGAGAGAAACTAGAGAGAGAGTGATGTGTGTGAGAGAGAAAGTGTAAGGAAGAAATGAAATGAGAAATTTGGTATGAATGAGGTGTTGGGGATGTCCACTATTTATAGGCAAACCACCAAATCGCACGTACAACTCACAAAGCAGCACGTACAAGCAAACGAAGCACGATATGGGGGTGCAGGGGCCGTATACGGCCTTGTAGGGGCCGTATATGGTGTAGCGTGGGCCGTATACGGTCTCACAAGGGCCTTATACGGTGTGTTGGGCCGTATACGGGCTCTGTCTGATTTCGTTCGTTGCTTAAAACGTCCGTATCTCCTTCGTTATGCGTCCGTTTGACTTGATTCTTTCGCCTGTGGTTTCGTAATTCCGTTACGCTTCTAATGATGCCAATCTCACAGAAATTGGATGTGTAGAGCTCAGGCGTAGCAGGAATGACTTTTAATGGCTCTGAAAGCGTAGTGGTTTCACCGTCCTTTGGCCGTTTCACTTGATTCCAGATTTTTCCGTCTCGATTTTACCTGTACAACAGATGGTAGAAGTTAGGAAGTGTGCCTTGACAGGAAAAATGAGATCGGAGGAATCGGCATGTATTAAAATGCTGTGTTTTGTGCATTTTTAGAGTGTTTTCAGTGATTTTTATCACAACGTCTACTTTTGAACCACTTTAGTGTATTTTAGTAAATAATCAATGTTTTGGAATGTTTTCACTAAAGAAAGGTTCAAAATGTGAGGAATAACGCTTCTAAAAACATGACTTTTTACGTCACATCAAACCTGATTGAGGAAATCATAGCCGAATCTGAGGTCAACCAAGCCGAGAATTCCCAAGATTACAGATTCTTTCACAACCGCCTAAATGCCTTTGCCGAAGACCTCGCTGCTCAACTGCTACGAGAGCACCACATTGCTGGACCAACACCTGAGGAGCTAGAGTTCTTTGAAGACCAAAGACGCATGTACAAGAAGATCTATGATACACTATTCAGATCCGCATTTCCATATTCTGCTGAGCAACACGAGTTCTTAAATTCTTATCACAGTAATATGTACAATGCTACTGGGAATCCCGACGCAGACATAGACATCCGGTTGATGAATGATCTTAGGGGACTCCTAGATTCTATGGCTAGGAATGATCATATTGATGAGACCTCTCCTCATCGGTTCTACATTGACTGCACCATCGAGTACCACGCTCACAAGATTACCGAAGATCTCGAGTACGAGAGTTCTGACGAGAGGATGCGTGTCATCCCTTCTTCTATACCAGAAGGTTCGATGGTTAACATCGCGAACTTCCTCACTGATCGAATCAAGGAAATCTTCGCTGAAGTACCTGATGAAGAGCATAGTCAAGTATTCAACTACGGATTACGTGAGGTTTACGACATGATGAACAATACCTTTAAGAACTCCGACCTCACGTTTTCCCACTACCAGACCAATCTCATTCAGGGTATTCATGAATCTATCCGAGAACTTAGAGTAAACTCCAGTATTGCAGATCACGAAACTTTACACCTGCAGTTCTTTGGATTTATGGACTCACTCAGACAATACCATCCTGAACGAGAGATGAATGAAGCTGATGGATTCTCTTTTGTAAATCCCCGCGGAATTATCTCCAGCACAGTAAAGGAGATTACTTGGGACCTGCTGCACATAAAAAAGATTACAGAGCAGCATCTGCAGAGTTTTCCCATATTTTCATCTGAGATTCCAAACATCGTCGACATCATCGCTCGCCATTTTCTGAGGATATACCCACGTAACCCCAGGATTCCACTTCTGCGCGCTTCCGGTCCTGGTGGTTCCAGCACCAACTAAATCTGAAGGAAGGCAAAGTCAAGCTCTCGACTCTAAAAGCAGCGCTTCTCGGGAGGCAACCCGTGTAATAAGACGTGTAGAGAGAACAGTGTCAATAAGTGAAGATATATCTCTGACTATCCTTCACACTTGGTCGTCACCAAAACACTTTTATGATATTACAACTCATTTGCAAATAAACCACTCGTCTCAGAAATAAGGAAATCAATTTGAAAAATGATAATTCATATGTTTCGAGCATTTGAGGTACTTGCATACTACTTTTATGCATTATGCTCGAACTCGTTTAAAAACACATGTTTTAGAAAAATGATTTGTAATAGAAAACATCTTTTCAAATTCTGAGACGGTGATTTATCTTTGAGTTTGTAAACTGGTACGACCAACGTGTTCACACTTACGAGATTGATTCACAAAAAGGAATAATGGATGGAGAAGAAAACCATATAGCAAGACGCTTGAAGCTGTGCCGCTCTTCGTGAATGCAGAAAAAGATCTTGGCAACATCTCTCTTCAGCAAATTCAGATTCCCAGCTTCTTTGCTGCTCGCTATATGGGGAGTGTCTTAACCTTTACTCTCTTTTGTTTATGATTCTGTATATTATTTGCTTTGTTAGTTTGTTAAAGTAGTCTATACTCTATCCTAAGCTTATCACTAAGTGTGGGATTCCAGCCCAAAACAAACACTTGAGAAACATTTTCTTACATGTTCAAACTCTAAGTGTGGGATTTTACTTCCAGTAAATCTTAACTAAAGAGAACATTAGGGACAATGTTCCTCTAAGTGTGGGATAGCAGGTATAGAATACCTTGGTTAGTTTTCTTTGATTTTTAATGTCCGAAATAGTAAACTCAGAAAATGTTCCTAAAATTTTTCAAAATTTTTTCAAAGAAAATTGAAAGTATGAGCTAAATCTATTGATTAACTCTGCTAATTTTGAGCCAAAATATCTTTTGAGAGGAGCTATTTTCTGATGTGAGTAATATATTTCGGAGTCTAGGGAAAATAAGGTAGAAATTGCTTAAACAAGAAATAATAATCTGATGGAAGCATGACGAAGCACATACAACCCTATTTGCAGTGAGGTATCTTGAGCCTAATAGCATTCATCTTTAATGCTTCACTAATCATTTCTTGTGTGTGCCGATGCATGCATCTCTGAATTAGAACTTGCTCTTTACATACGCTTCAAGACCACATTGGTGTGTACCGTACGCGGTATATGTGCAATTAGATGACCTTGACATTCCCTAGGATTTAAACCCCTTTTCACATATCTCTTCAAGCCCAAAACCCTTCCGATACTCACTTTTAGTATCGATGATCCGCCTAGTAAACCCTGTTGAGCCTAAACCTTTCGTTTCACGAAACCCTCAATAAACCCTACTTCCCAAAATACTCCCAAACTTATCTTAGAATTTCTGAGGTTATGAAGAACATCTTTTAGAATGTCTTATCCTACCCCTTTCGTGCTCTCAAAAAGATTGAAGAATCCTTGGTGTGAAAAATTGACACCGCGAAAAGACTCGAAACGTTCAAGATAAGGGATTTCTGAAAGAATCAAAAGAAGAAAAATATCCTTGGAAATTCTCTGGCAAAGAAATTCTGAAGAAGAAAAGAAAAATACAAAAAAATACAAAAGCAGAAAAAGAAAATAAAAAGAAGAAAAAGAAGAAAAGAGAGAAAAATAGTTCCGCAAGAATAAAGCTTAAAGTCCTTTGAAGTATCATCCTCACAAGAAGATTCTGATAGAAGACCAAAAGCTACCTCTCTCTCCGTTCTGAAATAAAGTTGTTTATGATCTCAGTTGTTTTAAGATAAGCAACCCTTACAACCCAAAAATACCACTATCCATACCCTTCACCAAACACTACAACCCTCATGAATGTCTTGAGATAATTAGCACCGTCCTCACCTAAGTGGTGGAGATCCGATTCTCGACCAAGCCTATGACGATGAGTGCTGCATGACTGGCTATTTGAGCGATTTCTTTTGTTCTAGACTGATAGGAAACCCGATACACTTTGAGTGAATTGAGTGACCACCTTTAGTGAGATTGCCTAGTCATGTGTACTCCAAGATCATGAGATTTGGATGTATGCCTAAGAGAATCTTTTCTTGTTTAAGGAAGGATCATCTTATCTTTTCCTATATTCCTGAAACTATCTTATTTGCATTTGACAGTGGTAATTCTAAAAAATGTTGAAGCTCGCTCTAAAAATTGTTTTAAAATGTTTTCAGAAACTGAGTGTTGCTTGAGGACAAGCAACGTCTAAGTGTGGGATAACTTGATGTAACGCAAAAAGTCATGTTTTCCAAGCCATTATTCCACACTTTTTGGGCACATCTTTAGTGAAAACATTCCAAAACAATCATTATTTACTAAAATTCACTAAAGTGCTCAAAATATAGATGTTGCTACAAAAATCAGTAAAAACATCCGAATAACGAACAAAACGGAGCAAATAAGCAGCAACCAACTCTCGTACCCTCATTTATCATATGATAAACATATTCTAACCTTATGATATGATGTAATAGGTAAAATCGATACGAGAAAATCAAGAATCATGCAAATCGGACAAAGGACGGAAAAGACTGGACGGTTACAAACTCCTATAAAGTGATTTCGGCTATGCTAAAGTTGTACACATCCAATTTAAGTGATATTGGCACCATTAGAAGCGTAACGGAATTACGAAGACACAGGCGAAAGAATCAGGTCAAACGGACGCATAACGAAGGAGATACGGACGTTTTAAGCAACGAACGAAATCAGACGGAGGCCGTATACGGCCTTGGCACCCGTATACGGCCCTTCATAGACCGTATACGGCCCTTTATACACCGTATACGGCCCTATGAAGGCCGTATACGGCCCTATGTCCCCCATATGCTGCTCGTTTGTGCTTCGTTTGCTTGTACGTGCGTGCTTCGCGAGTTGTACGGCTGATTTCAAGCTTTGCCTATAAATAGGAGGCCACCCCTCCATCATTCCACACACTTCACCATTCCATTCATTTCTCCATTTCCACTTTCTCTCTCACACACTCTCTCTCTCTCTAAACTCTCTTTCTTTCTTTCTCTCTCTAGAAATTAGGGTTAGGTCTAGTTAGTTCTCAGTTAATATTTAACTGAAACTAACGGAGGGACTACTTTTGTAATAGCATAGGGAATAGTCCAGGGGCTTTTATTGTAATATTGTCAAGGATATTGCGGAAGTTCTGCTTGTACTCTCTCTCTAAACGCTTATTCAAATCTACGCTTTATTAACGGTTACTTCTTTCCTTATCTGTTATAATGATAATTGCTATTGTTATTATGCTAGATTTAGGATCTGTTATTATGCGTAGTGAGTAGTTTCCTTGTGTGTTTGTTATGATGTAGTTAGTTTATATATGTGTGGGGTGATGCTGCTTTAAACATATAATTGGATAACATTATGAAGTAACGGAGGTAACGTTATACGGCTTTCATTTGTATAGCGCCGGAATCATCACTTATGTGTGTAGTACGGAACGTGGAAGCTATGAAAGTCGTGGGCACAATCCGTTGTGGAAATAATGTTTCCAGTTATATTATATAAATGAAAACCGGTGATCTATTAATCTTGTATTTATGAATTTCTAAACCAAATCGCCTTTCCTCCAATTAAACGTGGTTAGAACCTTTATGACAAGGAGTCGCGAACCTTGATCAAACGGTCACTACCTATCTATGTTTTCTGAAACTGTAAACATGGTCTGAATTGCGTAGCTGTGGAAATACTGTTTAAAACCTTTCGTATAGTACACCGTGAATCAATCAGGGATTTATTGGGAAATAGTGAGGGCTGGTTTATATCATAGATGGTTGGGCTTTAATACAAACGTAGTTTAAACTAGTCTAGAGTGACCATAAAGTATGTGACCCCGGAAAGACCACGGTAAACGACACTGTACTTCGTGTAACGTTAGAAACACCTTTGGTGAAGTACAAATACGTAGGAGCTAAGGAAATGTCGGTGGTTGAAGACTGTGTCACATCCTGGTTTGACTTCAAAGCTGTGGAAATGTTTGATCGCACTGTACACCGTTAGTACACCTAAAAATCAGGAACACTGTGGAAATGCTTAGACGCACTGTACACCGTTAGTACATCTTGGGTCTGGAAAACTGTGGAAATGTATAATCACATGGTACACCGTAATGAAAGCTCTAGACTAAAATATAACCATTAATATAAAGTTAATAGTCACCAAACCAAGTCTTAATCTTAAATGCCTTGTCTGACTTTGTTGTCCCCGTAGTGTTAAGAAAGGTCGGAACCTTAGTGGGTATGTTACTCTATCTCATGCACCCAGGAACTAACATTCCAAGAAGGGTCGTTACTCCATCACTGGATAACGTTGAAGAGTTGAGCATCCTCCTCCGATCAGACTCAATTTGGCCTAGTATTTAGTGACATACTAATTGGTTTCCCCAATCAGTAGGGTACTAGTGTTTACACTACGAACAATTAAGCTTAGATAAGACACAAACCTTTAAAAGACGTTTTCATATCAAAACCCTAGCATCACCCCCGCATAAGCTAACAAAGTCATAACAGACACATATCCTCCATACTGATTTCATCCCTATTTCTATTTTATTTACTTTAAATTACGGACCTAGGTAACAAAAACCCATTCAAACTCTGTTTTAAAAATCCCATCACTAAAATAAACGACTTGTCTCGATACTCCCGTTTCACAATACGATTAGCTTGAAGAACGACCCTAGGTCATACTGCTGCTATACAGCCGTAGTAAAACTTAGGTCCCCAGCTCTTATAAATTTAAAACTCCACTGCCGTGTCCTCCTTCCGTTGCGTCGACGACCGTGACTGATCGAGGGACGACAGTGTTATTTGATTTTCCTTTTTTGCTGGAGTATATTGTAAATGACTGGAATACCCCTCCACCTTTAATGAGAATGGTGAAATCTGATTGGTTCTCCCATTCTTTTAAAAAAAGCTATACTCTCTTGATCCCATCTCATAAAAAAGGAGGAAAAAAGGAAAAAGGGTAACATCTATGAAGTTCTGTTCCAACGACTTCCAACGTATTACATTGATCAAATATGTTTTGCTCTAATTTGACGTTTAACCAGTAATTATTTATATATAATATTAATTTTCTTCCGTTATTATCTTAATCTTAAAAGACAATATTGTCGCACCCCCAAATTATGATGCGGAAGCGGGTCAAATCGGGGCACGACTAATCAATAACAAAGCACACAAGATATATAATGAACGACCACTACATGCGTCGTTTTACAAAATACATTGATTAACGTAAGAGTCTACATATGGTTTACAAAAGATGAGTTCGCATAGATATTTGAGAGATTCTAATACATATCTAATTTATACAAAATATAGAAATGCAGGGAAATCTCTTGATGTTTATATGATTGCATGCGACTCGAGCTACAGTATCCTGATGGGCAGTCCAACCTACTGCTGAGTACCTGAGATAACATGCTAAAAGGTCAGCTAAAAAGCTGGTGAGCTCACAGGTTTAATATGATAAGATATGATTCATGAACCGCAAGATTTAATGAGTTGATTTACAAAACATGTAAATAAATGAATAATGAGTATCGCTGCCAAGAGCACATAGTCTAAGCTTAACCGAGGGGTCAGGATCCACCTTTAAGGACCTGAGCGAGGGTGCCTCTATGCGTGTGCCTAATCAACACACGTATGAACAAATGATAATGCGTCCGTTTGACAGGTTAGTGCTTGCTAACTCGGACGGGGATTGTCAATCCCATATGGTACCATACACTAACATTCACGCTAAATCATATTAACAGAATTATGCTTCAGAGGACTTTGATTGATTAGATGAAAACATCTCATGCAGCATACGTGATAATTTGATACTTGCGTTCACATGTAAAACAAAACAGAGCATGTATCTCACCCCTAGGTAAAAGCATTTAAAATAGGGTCACCTGAGCCTAATAGGGGCTACGATCCGTTACAATTATTTGTTCTGTTTTAGCTAGAATCCGCCGGATCAGTTTGTTGATCCGCCGGATCATGAAATATAAAGGGGGAACCGCCGGATTCATATTTCATTTAAAGGATGCGCCGCGTACAACTAGTACACGCCGTGTTCTTTGGTTTTAAAGGAAGCGCCGCGTACAACTAGTACACTCCGTGTTCTTTGGTTTTAAAGGACGCGCCGCGTACGACTAGTACACGCCGTGTTCTTTGGTTTTAAAGGACGCACCGCGTATAAAAGTACGCGCCGTGTTCTTTTGATTTTTAAAAGGACGCGTCGTGTACATATGAACACGCTGCGTGGATCATGTTTTCTGGGTCTGTTCGTGCAACAATTTAATCACAGCAAAATGGGTTCGATTTGGGGACATAATCAGTTTGTAGAACATCCTAGCATGTTAATATATGTAATTTAAACACGAAAACTTAAAGAAAAAGTGGACGATTACTCACGTATTAAAATGGAACCGAAAATGGAATTTGATGATGATGATGATGATGATGATGAATGATGAAGATGATCACGATGATGATGATGATTCTGCTTGATTGTTGTTGTTGTTAATTGTTGTTGTTTGATATTTGAAACCGAGAGAGAGAGAGCCGAGAGATTGAGAGGGAGAGCTTGAGAATGAAAATGAAAATGAAAAGAGGGAAATGGTTTTGGGTCTGGCCGGCTCCAATAATTGGAGTCGGTTGGGCTCAAATAGCAGTACAAAATACCCGTATTTTTGTACCCGATCGTAAAAGTAGTATAATGTTTTAAATTGATAAATTTCTAGAAATGAAATCGTATTTACTTTTATTTGAAGTATAGTATAAAAATACTTTTTGTGAGATATAAAAATATATCTTTGTTTTATGCATGAGAGACGAATATAATTTAATTGGTTTCGTCGCGTTTGAGTAAAATGATATAAAACGAAATGTGTTTTATTTTAATCGAAGTGATTAGTAATTATTATTTCCAATAATAATACATTACTTATGAGTTTTGTCATGACCATTTAATTTGTACGATACGAAATACTTTATATATTATGTAAATAATATATAATAAATAATGAGTTATTAAATAATAGTTTCATATTACTTAATATTTGTTTTTCACCAACGCCGTATATATATGAATCGGAAATTTGGCCGATTTGAAATTGCACGATTAAATATAATCGCGTACTGATATATATTCAACAATATATATATTGATACATACAATTATCCTAATACTTAGCACTAATTACATGTATTTCTAAATGATTAGAAACTAAAAACTAGTCCTAATTTGACGGGTGTCACAAATATTATACAAAATATAATTACCATATGAAATTCATCCTATCTGCATTCAAATCATTAATTAACGCATGCGCTCATGGATTAATTTGGTAAAAATTAATCACACTAAAAGAGAAATAAAATAATTAAAGACGTCTCCTATTGCAATTCTAATTCTACGTTAATTATATGATTATTTTAATAATTTAAATCTAATTAATTTCTTACGTGGCGAATTCTGAGACATTGACCGTGTCAAGATTGCCTACGTGGCAAATCCTAGAGTCATCTGTGACACCCCCAAATTTGATGATTTGCGGAAGCTTGATTTGGGTGTCACTAATCAATATACAAGGCACATAAGATATAATGAACGACCACTATATGCGTCGTTTTAAGCTTGTATAGATAAAGTAAATGTTTACATCAAAATATAGTTACATTAGCTCGATTCCTGAAATTGAGAGATTACATAGCATAATTACTTTTACAAAATATAATAATGCAATCAAATCTCTAGTTGTATGAATGCTGACTCGAGCTAATATTTCCTGCTTGTGCAGCCAACCTACTGCTGGGTACCTGTGATAAATACTAAAATGGGTCAGCGAAAACGCTGGTGAGCTCACAGGTTTGTATGTCAATGTATAGTTGTCAGAACCGCAAGATTTATATTGAATTTAAAATGCAATTAAGCAAAATAAAAGTTATACTGTCCATGAGCACATAGTCTGAGCTTAACTTGATTTGCCAGGCCCAATTAAGGAAACCTAACTTGAAATGCCTCCTACGAGTGCCTAATCAACACTCGTCTTCCCAAATGCTAATACATCCGTTTGACCGGTTAGTGCGTGCTAACCCGGATGAGGATTGTCAATCCCATATGATATCATATACTAACATTCACGCTATAAAATACTAGAGACTATGCTTATGGAGGACTTTAAAATGATTAGCTTGAAAACTCATGTAGTATTTGAAGTTTGGCACTTGCGTTCTACTTGTAAAACAAAATCGAGTAGTAATATCACACCCCTAGTTGTAAAGCAGTGAAAATGGGGCTATGAAACTCACCTGAGTCTTGAAGTGTTTAATTTAATAAACTTGAAGTAATTAGCTGCGAATTGGTATCCAAAGACTTGAAACCTGAATGTGTCCACGACACTTGAATTGTTATTAATTGTATTGGTATCTCGAAAGACTACCATTTAAATTGTTTGTTTAACTTGATGTCCAAATTACCCCGATTTGGTTGATTGATTTGTTTCAAGTTACCACGACTTGATTGATCGAATTATCTAAGTTTCAACGACTTAGTTGATTGGATTGTCTAAGTTACTATGACTTAGTTGATTTAATTGTGTATTTGAAAGTGTGTACGGCCCGTTGGTGACGGTTGTAACAATAGTTCAAAAATGTTATTATATTGTTGCTACAGTGAATTGCTACAGTGAATTGCTACAGTAAAATTTGACTTTTCTACAGTAACTTTGACTTCGAAAATTTTGAGGTTTGAAGATTCTGTTTCGTGCGACGTAGCCTGCGACGCAGGCTGCGACGTAAGGTTTTTGCGACGAAAAGAGTTGCGTCGCCAAAGTCAATAGTGCTAAGTCAATAGCGACGTAAGGTGCTACGTCGCTTATGCGACGTAGGTTCGGTTTGCGACGTTAAGGTCTGCGTCGTTATGTGCGACATTCGCAAGTCAATGCGACGTAATAGGCTGCGTCGCTATATGCGACGTTGGGGATATAGTGCGACGTAAGTCGCTGCGTCGCTATATGCGACGTTGGGGATATAGTGCGACGTAGGTCGCTGCGTCGCATTTGCTCCAGGCCAAATGCGACGTACGGGGTCTGATCGGAGTTTCAACTTCAAAAACGCATTTTCCTGCCATCGATCGGCCTAATATTTTTACCCAACCCATTTTAGGACATTACAAGGTTATACAAACAACTAGCAAGTTATAAAACTTAAAAACGAGAGTTTTCGGAGTTGTGTCGGAAACTTACAAATCGCCGAAATGAAATTCCGGAAAGATATGATTGTAGATCGCGAAGTGGTGAACGTTTTATTCCGAAAGGGCTTGAAGATCCGAGGTCGTTTAGCGTGTTTATTTTACGATTTTCGTTGATGGTGGTTTGTGGTTTGTTTGAGAGAAAAATGAAAGAGGAGGGAGTAAGAGAGAGAAGAAAGAAAATAAAATGAAAGAAAAGGGGATAAGGTGGTGGAGGTTAAATCCCCACCTTTTTCAGTTCGCGCACTGCGCTCCGTGCGACCTTCGTTGTCTCCGTCGTTTAAACGTTAAATATTTATTTTCTAAGTTTTAATATGCATTCTAAAATACGAATAATTATTCAGTATTTTTGTTGAAGTATTTTACTAAACATTTAGTAATTATATTATAAACGGTGATTTGTCTCATTTTGTTTGCGAATTTACATTTTATTCGCGTTTATATTAATTGTGTGATAAAACTTGGATTCTCAATATTATTGACATAATATTTTTAAGCACGATAACGTCATTAATAATCCTTGTATTACTCAATAAAATTGTTCACCAACGTCCGTATATATTAAATCGAATTACATTCGATTTTGAAGCTCGTACAATTTAAACAAATCGCATAATTGTAGATATATATTCAACAATATATAATAATTGATACATTAATTAGCCTAACACAGAACTAATTACATGTATTAAAACTTGATTAGGCACTAAATTATAGTCCTAAATTGACGGGTGTCACATCATCTTTACTATTCGCTTAGTATATACATAGATATATATATATATATATATATATATATATATTTTATCGAAACCTTTGCTTTTATTAAGGATGATGAATGATGATGATGATGATGATTAGAAAACTAATAACTATCCAGAGATGCCTCTATGCAAGAACGTGGTAGTAAGCAGATAACACACTTTGTTTTCTGCCGAGGTATGCAACTTACCCATTTTACTAAGAATGTAGTAACAAACATTTAATTTTTTGTATCAATGTGTGCAACTAGCAGCTTGTAAAGCAAAGAGCACAATGCGTTTACAAATTAGAACATCAAATTAAGAGTTTGACAGTCTTGGTGGAAAGCATACATGATGATCAGAGTTTTGTAGTGTTGTTTGCTTTTGCTTATACACCTACTGCACCCTGTTCATACATACTTTCTATCTTTTACTTCCAATATGATGATTGACGATTAGAGATTCCATATGCCTTGACCAACCAAGTCAATTATGATCTTGACGACCTCCTTTTCATATGTGCATATAAGCTTTTGAAATGAACCCGAGCGCAGCTTAAAAAAGGTATTAACCAAGTCCAGACAAACTACTTACTCCCAGCCCTAACGGTCAATTTATCAAACGAAAGTAGAAAAGGTAACTGAAGATATAAACAACCTAATATAATTTTCATATAAACAACCTCACTCCATTGAGGTGTAGAAGTTTCTGTAAAATTCAGTGCTCAATGTCATTAACCACCTAAAGAACATAATTTTCAGTATCTTAAGAAGAGAAGACTACCATTCAACCAATACAAATGATGCATTAATATATCTATGTAGTAAATGTAATACAACAAAGACGCTGAATACCTGAAGTAATGCATGTTTTGAGAGGGAAGACAAATTCCCATTTGCGACCTTAACAACTTGAATTCAACCTGCAGAGAACACTTACAGTAGCTGCTCTTACATGACAAACAAATAATTCAAATTCCCTCTAATTCAGTCAACAAACAAAGTCAAACTAAAACGATAAAGTGAGATACAATCGTTATGGAAGTGTTGCAGCTTCCACTACAATTTTTTTATCATTCTGTATATTGGGAAGCCGTGGTTCTTGTGGAACATGAACTTTCTTCTCTGCTATTGGTGGAGAAGAATGATCTTTCTTCTCTGCTATTAATGGGGCCGGTGAGGAATGATCTTTTTCCTCTGCTATTGGTGGGGATGGTGTGGAATGAATTTCATCATCTGCTGTTGCTGGAGATGGTGAGGATTGAACTTTTTTCTCTGCGATTGGTGGAGCTGGTGTGGCAATCTTTTCAATTTTCTCAGGTTCTGGCTTTGATAATCCAACCTTTTCTCTGAGCATCTTCAACTTTTCCAATATCATCTTTTTGATTCCGGCACGACTGATTCGTGCTTCAGCTGGTTTTGGTGATGATAGAGTGACAGCACTGAAAGACGCAGCGGTTAAAAACAATGCCAAATCTCTTCGTGAAACGTTTTTTGATGTTTTCTCGGGCGTTTCTAACTTTTGTAATTCTTTAACTCTCACCTGTAATATTATCAAGCAAATCTGATGGTGAAAAATTGCAGTCGATGAGACGAGGGAAAAGATCATTTGGTACCATCTATCAAGTAAAAACTCTGTTTCTGTTCTATTATTTAATCATTTCATACGCTTAGCAAACAGTACACCGTTAAGTGGTTCTTGAAACAAATGCCTATACCTTCAAATGAGCATAGTTATTCTATGGTACATTTCAATAAAAAGAAGTCAACATTTGAAATATGAATGTGAAATATGATAGGCTTTACTTTAAAAAGGAAATATTTGAAGAAGTATATTATAGATAAGGCCAAACCCAGCTATATTACACCGCGGATCCGGAAGTTAAAGTGACCCATAGAACTTTAGATAAATAACTTTTTTTTGTGAACATGTACAATTTCATAATAATTTAGTAAAAATATTTAATTAGTAGTTTTTCAACTACTCCATCCATCACAAATTAAATGTGCACTTTCAGTTTGCACAGAGTTTAAGAAAACTCACCAATAAAAACTCATGTCGACTTTGAACAATATTTTGATTGGTTAAAAGTTAAGAATGGACATTTGTTTTGCGGCAAACCAAAATAGAAAGATTGACATTTAATTTGGGATGGATGAACTAATAACATGTAAAACCGGCTAATCATTTAATAAAATCAATTCTTTTGGAACAAATTTACACATCGAATGCCAAACGAACCCATAACCAGCTAGGGCTACCCCTAACTTCTTTCTCTATATGTCACCATCAAACAAACCACAGCTGCTAGTAAGTTGCAACATGTACGTGTAGCACATAATAATATCTGCTCACAGTAACAACTAAAAGGTACTACTCCGTATAACATAATCCTTAATTAGTTTAGAAAAATAGTACTATAGTAATTAATGCTTATGTTATACAAAACACATTATCCGCATACATAAAATTAACAATGAGATCAAGCAATTAAAAGGTTAAGTAGCTAGTTAAACATATGGCCGGGGTTAAAAAATAACCTGAAGTGGAAGGGTAGGTGGTTTAACAGAAGTAGTATGTGGGGCACTAGATCCGGTGACCGGAGGAAGAGATCCGGCCATCATTTTAACGGTGAACGATGAAGTCATTTTAAAGTTGTCGCCGGTGATGAAATGAAGTGTCGTTGTTATGATTGAGTTGAAGTCGGTTAAAGAGCTGGATTTGACTTTGGGACTCGGAAAGTCGGATCATCAAAAAATTGGACTGCTAGTGGTAGGTAGCTTTGCTAAAACCTGTAAATTACATATGTACACCTTCGAGTTTTAACCTTTTGTTATAAATGATCCATTTAGTTGAGATATAAACCAAGGTTGTCAGGATCGGGATCGTTTTTGTCTTTGCAAGTTGTGATTGTTAGATCGGATCGATATCGTAAGATCCTACCAAAATAGCATTTTTATAGTTATAGATATCCAAATGCGTGTTGAATACTAACAATTAGATAAATTAATGTTGCTTTCAACTTTTAAATTACAAAAATGATGCAATTTGTCAACATATATTTCTATGACGATAAACGTACTAAAACAAAAGTTAGTAGTATAGTACCATTGCACTAATAGTCATAACAAGTTTAACAGCATACGGGCCTAAAAATGAAAATTACCAATCTAAGATATCAATCGTAACTTCGTACGAACCATCAATGTCATTAGACTTTGGTTATGGTATGGGCTTTATAAATATTTTAATCCAACTTAAAAAATAAGAAGAAAAATAAATTCGTCCATTTGTAGGATTGAATCGTTTACTATTTATAATTGAGTATGTATAAGTACATTCAAATGATAACTTTTACAATAAAGTGTATATTATATGATAATGGTTCATGTACGGAAGGGATATTTTGAACGCAAGTGAGAGAAGCCACTAATTTTCTCAAAAACTACCCAATTTTCTCTTTCTTTTTCCCCCTTTTTCCCTGTAAACCCTAACTCATCTCAAAATCCTCTCCGATATTTTCTCTAAACAATCTCATCAATATCTCTGATTGTATAGGGATTTGGATATATATTCGATCTATATCGTATCTCGATCGATATACACTTCATTGGTTTGCTATATAACAACGTATTCGCTTGTTTAGGGTTTTATCGTCATTTGCAAAACTTAAAATTGAAGCTATTATTGATTTGTTCATCCGTTAATCATGTCAATCGATGTGTTTTCGACTCCTGAAGTTGAGGATTCAACTTCTCCAGGTAATGTGAAGTTGAGTGGGTGTGATGGTAATGGGAAGAAGATGAAGGCCAAGGCTCTTGAACAATTAAGCAATGCGTGAAGTTGTTTGTTGAATCAAGGATATTGTTAGTTTGTTGATGATTTTGTTCATTTCTGTGAGAGACGAGTAGTATATTATTGTTTTACGATTTGATTTTTAATTTGAAGCTGTGATGAACCTTTTTTATCTATTATGATGAACATTTAAAATCTGCTATGATGCATCATTTTTTTACTCTGTAATGAATTATGTTTTACTCTTTGATGCACCATTTTTTACAATGTGATGTATCATCTTTATGTACATTTCTATCTATTATGATGAACCTTACTATCTTTTATGATGCACCATTTTTTTACTCTGTAATGCATTATGTTTTTACTATATGATGATGCACCATATTTTACAATGTGATGTACCATCTTTATGCATATTTTTATCTATTATGATGAACATTTATGATGCACAATTTTTTACTCTGTAATACATCATGTTTCTAATCTTTGATGCACCATTTTTACAATGTGATGTACCAGCTTTACTTTGTGATGCACCTTTTTCGTCAACGTTATAATAGCAGTTTTTACAAACAATCATGAATTGATCAAAACACATGTAATTTCGTTGATTTTGAAATAAGGTTTTATATGCAATGAAAATCGCCCCAAATTTCAGAGAGAGAGAGAGACAATTGTGTAATGGTTGTGTGTGTCTTATGGTTCTTGGAGTGACGGTACAAATAGTCAAAACTTTTGACAGTGTTTGCAGGAGTCCCTACCCAAAAAGTTGATATTAATTATGAAAATGCCACCGCATTAATTTGATCCGTAGATTAGATCTATTTTTGAAATTGATGGCTGTTATCACTTTGCCGTCCACTTCTCTCCTTTTTTGGCTTCTTCCTAGAACCACACCCATATTATATACTATATATACAATCATGTACTATTGACCATATTATATTTATACATTTACATCCTATTTGACATAATATAATTATCTATCTTCCTATTCTTATACATTGATATATATTTTTAACCTAGTCAAGCGTTATGTATTGCTGATGCATGATGATGACAACGATATTGATGTCGATTGTGTAGTTAATTTAAACATCTGAATGATCAAGACCTGATTTTTTTTTTTATATATGTGTTACTATATCTTTTCATATTATTATCATATGTTTAAAATTATTTTTTGACTATAATCTAATGCTTAACATACAAACAACGCAAATAACATTTATTCAAAAAGATTACAAGTTAATCAACAATTATCCAGTCTTAAATGGGCATTCCCATCGGTTTAACGAGTTGCAAACCAATTGTCAACCGGTTGGTGGTTTGGTGCCATTGGCCAAATCGGTTGCCAACCACTTCACTCCCAAACCGGTCAACCGATTGCAAATCGGTTGAAAAATGTGGGTCTGCGTGCTTTTTTTTTCCCTTTTTTATTTAGTGCATAGAAATTGTGGTATATTAGTAAATGTGGGGCCCAGAAAAATGAAGTGGTTAGTCATTGATGGTAGTGGGTAATCGGTTGTGAATCGGTTTTGAATCAGTTGTAAAAATCTAACGTGACGCTGAGGTGGCGGAAGTGGTTTAGAAGTGGTTCAACCACAGTTGGGACTGGCCTTATATGGAGTTCACCATTTTTACTATTAATGTTAGCTTTTATTCACTTCACTCTATTATACTATACATATACAAATAAAAATATTATCAACATCAAAATAGAAAATAGCGTCCATACTATTTAAACATTCACTATAAATATGTTTATTATGTGATAAATATACAACACAACTTATAACTGATGTGATAGAATTAAGGGTTTATGGTATGGATCGCCAACGTACTCTCCTTTTTGTTTCGAGATCACCAACGAACCGGTTTTATTACTAGGATCACCAACGAAGTTTTAAAAATTGTCGCGATGTCACCAAATGGTAACCGGTAACCAGGACAACCGGTTACTTTGTATTTTTTTACCAGTTTTACAATTATTTTCATTTCCAACGTGGAAATATATTGTATACGTGTACAAGGTGCGTTTATATTAATATACAGCCCACTTTCAGCTCCCCGGAGCCACCATGAACCACCGCCACTTCTTTGAACTCCGGCTACCGTCCCTTTCCATTTAAACATCTCAACCCAAACTAAAATAATGCCAATAAATAAACAAAAGATTCAATTTTACAAACACTTCTCCTTTGTGACACTCCTCATAAACTTGGGAAAGATTAAAGTGAATCAAGACGCCACGTGGTAACCTTAGGGACATATCCATGTGATATGATAATTATTACGCCTGATCAACATAATAATCGTCACGTGACATTGTGTGGACCTATGGGAGTCACGTGCTATCAAGACTGATTCTTAACGTGTGTGGTGAGAAGAGAGCACTAGTGAACGCGCATACATTTCTGTACAATCATCTCATGCATTCTTACGCTAATTCCCTAAACTGAAAACCAAACTTCTTTTAAACTGAGGTAAGTCTAGCACAAGCCCGCAACGCATATTTTAAATGCACACTATTTTAAATGTATGATTTGCATTACATTTACGTAATTATTTAGAATTACGCAAAACTATCGGACGATTCCGACAACTACGAACGTTGGTGATAAAACTTTAATAAATATTGATAAAACACGTGCTATCAAGATTGTTACGAACGTTGGTTGCATTGTTTGAATTATTGATAGAGGTCGAGCTTTTGTTGATTGTTATACACATGGCATGTCGTATGCCTTGGTCTTATCTATTAGGCTAAGTGTTGTGGTTTCCACAATCTTGTAATTGTAACGCTTATCATTCTTTATAATATTTACCGGGGAATTTCCCCTTTACCTAAAAAAAAAACTTTAATAAATAACTCGCAACTATTTTAGTAGTTATTTATATATTATTATTATGCTAGGATATTGCATAAAGCTACGGAGAAATTGAAATCAAACGAACGCGATTTCAACTAAACGTGACAACATTTCGATAATGCGATTAAACGAAACAAACTATCATTAATAAATGATTACTATGAAATTTGGTAATTATAATTCATAACACACTAAACTACCTTCAATTGTCCTTAATTCACCTAGTTACATTTAATTAATCAAAAACTTACAACTAATGACCAAAATATCTAAGATTTAAACTAATGAGGGGACCCAAAATCAAGCACCATACCTCTCCCCCTTCCCTCTTGCTAGTCAAAATGACATCTCACGGAAGATCAAAATCTGACAGAAACCTGTTAAGAAAAAGGGACAATGAATTAAAAGGAATTTAAGTGTTTAACTAGTAAAACTCTAACGCAAACTATATGTGATAATTTATAAACATTTAACGTATACATTGATAACGAAATAGATTTGTTCTCAAGAAACATAAGTATAAGTAAGAATTGATACGAGGATACTAATATTTTTGAGAAATATTACTACAAAAACATCACCAACGGATCGTACACCTTTTGAAAACGATAAACACGTGATTTTCACTAGTTGAGTGAACAATTTGCATAGATGGGCAGTTAGCCGTCTACTTATACAAACGACCTCATGCGTTTAGGGCGCTAGGAGGCTATTTTGGGCAACCACACTCGCATTCAAACGCTAGCACTCACACAACTCACGAGGTGAGTTCACAGCCCCTATTTTACTGTTATACTGCTTTTAAATTGGGGTGAAAAACATATGAACTGATTTTCATACGATACTTGAAAACTTGTCAACTTATGAATGATTTTCATACGACACTTGAAAACTTGGCAACGAATCTTTGTGCGAACCTACGTTAACAAGTTGTAGTGCATAGAAGTCCTCTTGCTTGCAAACTATAACCATTAGCTAGATGACGCTAGCCACTGAATATACGGATAGTACTATCAGGATGACATCCCTCCCACATTGGTTAGTCATGCTAACCCCCAACAATTGCGGCAAACGAGGAGCGTATATTTTACCGGTCCAAGGAAAAAATGATACACAACAGGTCGTGGTTTGGTTATATGACTAGGTGTCGGCACTTAAAGGCCTAGCTAGCCTTCGGGGGATCACCGTCAACGATTTGATCACTTTGATCACCACTGGATTAGTATTGCGAGGGGTACTTGCAAGGACTAAGTCCGCAAACTGTCTTAACAGCGATTTGACCACTTTGATCACAACTGGATTAGTATTGTGAGGGGTACTTGCAATGATTAAGTCCACAAACTGTTTCAACAACGATTTGATCATTTTGATCACTACTGCAAGGGGTACTTGCAGCAACTGGTTTACCAAATGTTTTAACGATTATTTGTTCACTTTGAACAACAACACGTTCATGAGTTGACTACTATTTGAACAACAACACGGTCATGATTTGACTGCTATTTGAATAATAACACGGTTATGATTTGACTGCTATTTGAACAACAACACGGTCATGATTTGACTGCTTTTTGAACACAACTCGGTCATTGTTATGACTGCTTTTTGATCAACGAATTTGATTACAAACTGATTTATATTGCAAGGGTTACTTGCAACGACTGGTTTACAAACCGATTTAACCCAAAAACCTATGAATCCACTCAAAAATTTTGTTGACATTTTAACTATGTTTTTCAGGGAATTAGCAACGAAGTAAGAACTGCATACATATTGGGACCACGCCTACCCACAAAGATTAGGATGCCACTACCCTTTTGGAAACAACTTTGTATTGGAAAAACGAGTGTTATTTTGATAACACAACTAATTGTTGACTTGATAAGTCGTAACTTTTATAAACAATTTATGGCATCTTAATACAATTGTTCTGTAATAATCATATGCTCTGTGTTTTATTGATCCAACTGGCTCACGCCTCGCGCACGTGTTTTCGCTGACCACTCATTGACTTTTGGCGGGGTGTGACAGATTTGGTATCAGAGCCATTGGTTATAGCGAACTAGGAGTCTTAGAGACCTAGACTATAGCTTTTGACTCAAACATTCATTCATGCATGCATTTGCATACATCATATTTCATTGTACGGAACTATTGTCTCCACATGTCTAGAGAGTACCCCATCTACGTGATTGATTCCGAGGAGGAACCCTCCGAACACGACTCTAACAGCAACGACACGTCGGTACATGAGAACCAACCGACTAACCCTAACGTAAACTCAGACGATGACAGCAACACTACACCACCATCATCACCGACATTACCCACAACGATGCCCGGCACGGCATCTGGAGTGGCTAACACACGGAACATGTTTGCGGACACAACACGAGGACCATTGATGAGGAAAACTGCTAGGAAGACGATTAGACGTCTACCCACATGACCATTAGCGCCACGTGATAAGTCACCAACCGAGCCAGAGGAACAACTGGAGGAGCCACCACTGAAGAGGCTTAGGGCTACACACTTAGACTAGATGCCGAACATGTTGAGGCACTGGAGAGTGGTTGAGGGTATCCCTTCGACCTATGAGACTGGTGAGTCTTCCCATCCACCACCGTCTCTTCCTCTTACCGACGAGCCTCTTGAGCTGACTATCCACACCTACAGTAGGAGCCTCACCAAGGCACACACACATGTCATGGAGTTGCTGAGTGATGCATCTCGTCTGGATGGAGACATGATCTCTACACAAGAGCATCTCGAGTATGTAGAGGGCCACATGATTGATGATAGAGAGGCATCACATGCTACCCGAGTACGTGTGGAGACACTAGAGGGAATGACAGACAGGGATAGCAGAATGAGAAACGTTAAGGAAACCATAGAGCATACAAGGGAACCACATCAGAAATGAAGGGTTATTAGTGAAATAAACCAAAGTGTGGTAAGTGTGAAAGACACCACGAGGGCAGGTGTACCCTCTGTGAGAACTGCAACCGATGGGGTCATCAGACCCAATTTTGCAGAACAAACCCTCCCACCCAAGTCAATAACGAATGAAGAAACACTAGATGTTTCGAGTGTAGGGACCTGAAACACTATCGAAACAAGTGCCCAAAACTCCACAACATCAACAACAACAACAACAACCGCAACAACAAAAACCGCAACAACAACCGCAATAACAACAAGAAGAACAACAACCGAGCCAACAACAATAACTAACCTGCTCGTGGACGAGCATTCATTGTTGGAGCACATGAGGCGCGCCAGGACCCTTACACCGTGATTTGACGCAAAAAGTCACATTTTTGTACACCATTTCAAGCCCATTTTGGCTCAAATCTTTGAATAAACATCAAATAAACATTGTTTTATGCTAAATATGTAAAATGAGCCAAAACTTAGACTTCCTTTCGAAAAATCAATTAAAAATGCTCAATTAATGAACAAAACAGAGCTAAAATGATTCACTTGTGGTTCTGACGTACAATTAAGCAAAAATGGCCTAATATGTGTCATATTGATCTTCAGGAAAATACGAAACCATGGGTGCGAGAATCGTTCAAATCTGACAAGTAACGAAGAAGATAGAGCCAAACGAAGATCACAAGAACTACGACCAAGCAACCAAGACTTACGATCCAGTGCACAAGACCACGAACCAGGGCACACCACCCCTTAGGGGCCGTATACCCCCTAAAAGGGCCGTATACGCCCCCTTACAGGCCGTATACGCCCTCTTTGGGGTGGTATACTACCCCTTTGAGGTGGTATACCCCCCTTTTGGTGCTGTATTCGCCATTTTTTGTGTCTGATACCCCCCTTTTTGGTGCTGTATTCACCCTTTTTGGTGTCCAATACTGTCCTTATGGTGCTGAATTTCCGAGCTAGGGGTGGTATTTCAGTGCAAATATGAAGAATTGGGTGTCGAATTGTGGGAACTTGCTTGGAAGCCTTGGCCTATAAATAGAGGCTTAACCTCCTCATTTCAACACACACTTCAGTTTCTCATTCCATTCTTTCTCTCTCACACTTTCTCTCTCTAGAATAATAGTAGTAGTAGTTAGCTAGTAGGAGTATACTAGCAAGCTTACGAGTTTTGTACGGAGTCTCTCCGAGACTGCGATTGCGCAGATTTGTTGTAACGCCTATCAGGTTTTATTATATAATCCTTTCTTGTTATTTTTAAATATGTTATGCTTTTGTCATGATTATTTAAGAATGCATGCTATGATAATTGCTATGCTAGGCTAGACAAATATGTGTTTGCTATGATAGATGTTATGCTAGGGTAGTTATGTTTTAAATCATGTTGTTACTCTGCCTGTATGAAATTAGGATATGTTTGAATTTATGAAATGATTCTCAAATGTTTATTTATCCAACTTATGTTGTGGTTTGAAACCTGTTAATAGAATCTGGCCAATTGCTAGAAATAGATCCCTCAACTATTCTATGTCTGAATGATTCGATGAACTCGGCATGGCCGTTGTTCTCCTGATTGAAAAACATCAAAGGAGACACGGAGCATAGGATTAGAGATAGATTAGAATTAATTTCACATATCGAATGCTTTTGAGAGAACTTTCGGAGCATTCGTGACTTAACCATTAATCCAGAAACTCTGCCTGAAATAAACTGATAACTATCCATGTTACACTACTGCATGTTCTTGTTTGATTGTTGCTTTAGGGTTTGCATGCTAGTATATATTTGTCTATTGCGGTTGTTGGATTCATGATTAGGTTTTCAAACATAGAATAATTACATACAACAGTTTAACATGCTAGAATAATTACAATGATCTGTATGAAATAATGTCGAACAATTTAAACGATCGTTAGACAGACTTTCCCAACTTATTCCGCGGGGTAACTCCTATTCACTTTATTGTTTATTCAACAATTCGTGCCACGATACGGACGTCTCAGACGATCGAGAATGGGGAATAGGATTCGAGGTTAGTTGTCGGTTAAATTGGTACTGCATTTGGGAGAACTTCCGGTGCAGCTTACACGCCATATCAGTTATCCATGTGACATGTTATTTATTTGATTGTGGACAACTCTACGTTAGATAAGTAATAGGATAGGAGCTATGGCCCATTAGGACATATACAGTAATGATACGGGATCTCTGGGCGAGGCATCGGAAATACCGTAAAACGGCTTAGTACTTGGTATAGCGCTGAAACCACCTCTGGTGAAGTACAAATGCGTGGAAGCCACGAAAAGGCCGTAGGTACAGTACTATGTTGAACATCGTTCAGAGACCCCAAGTCAGCACTGCTAGAATTCATTATAATTAGAGCCTCAATCCTCATAATTACCCCTAAATAGCATATACCGATGTCATAGCAAACACTCGCGTAATCCATAGATCTCTCAGCGACTACACTCCTCATTTATTTTACTGTCTTTAGTTTACATAGAATAGAAAACAAAACCCCCAAAAAGTTTTAAAACCCTAGCTAAATTACCAAAGATAATTAATCCTCCTAAGATCCCATGCCCGTTGTGGTTTGAAGAACGACACCTGAGTCATACCTGTCGCTTACTATACAAGTAGTAGTATAACTTAGGCTTCCCTGCACTATAAATATAAAACCACCCATCCGATCGTCTTCCCCGACTGGAAGGCCCGCAACGACCAGGAAGAAATTCTTGAACCGACCGTTGGAGCGCGATCACACCGTCACTGACCATATTTGGAAATAGAGTCCCTAAATCTAAATAATAAATACGCCATAGAACTAGCAGATGGTAAATTGATTGAAACTGGAGAAGTTATACTGGGGTGTACCATAACCTTAGAGGGTCATTCCTTTGACCTAGACTTACTACTACATGTAGAGTTGGGAAGTTTCGACATTCGTAATCAGCATGGACCGGTTGTCTAAAAATCGTGCCGAGATCGTATGTTTCAAAAAGTTGGTACGCATACCATTACCGACAGGAGAAATTTTGGTGATACAAGGAGAAATGAGAAGGAGTGCCATAAAGATGGTTACTTGCATGAAAGCCAGTAAGTACCTACGAAAGGGATATCAAGCATTTTTGGCACACGTTGTGGAGAAGAAACCCGAGGAATGACACATAGATGACATACCGATCGTACGTGATTGTCCGGGAGTGTTTCTTGAGGATTTGCCAGGATTGCCGCCCCCAAGGCAAGTCGAATTCCGTATCGATCTAGTACCCAGAGCCGCACCAATCGCTTGCTCACCCTATCATCTAGCTCTATAGGAAATGCAGGAGTTGTCCACGCAATTACAAGAGCTCTTAGACTTAGGATTCATCCGGCCGAGCTTTTCACCTTGGGGAGCTCCAGTGTTGTTTGTAAAGAAAAAGGATGGATCCATGCGAATGTGCATAGATTATCAAGAACGTTTCCAAAATAGCCCAGTCTCTCACCACATTAACCCAAAAAGACAAGAAATTTAAGTGGGGTGAGAAACAAGAAGCCGCTTTCCAACTGTTGAAACGGAAATTGAGTACCGCACCTATCCTGACGTTACCCGAAGGGGTGGAAAATTTCATTGTCTACTGCGACGCTTCGCATCAAGGTTTGGGTTGCGTGTTAATGCAAAATGACAAAGTCATTGCTTATGCTTCTCGTCAATTGAAAATTCACAAGAAGAATTATACAACTCATGACTTAGAGCTAGGAGCAGTCGTGTTTGCACTAAAAATTTGAGGACATTACCTTTACGGTACCAAGTGTACAATTTTCACTGACCACAAAAGTGTCCAACAAATATTCGACCAAAAAGAACTCAACATGAGGCAACGACGTTGGGTCGAGTTGCTAAACGACTATGATTTTGAAATTAAATACCACCTAGGCAAGGCTAATGTAGTAGCAGATGCCTTGAGTCGTAAGGAAAGAGTTAAAACTCTCAAAGTTCGTGCATTAAGAATGACAATCCACACGAACCTCATTACACAAATTCGCGACGCACAACGAATGGCTTTAGCTGTTAAACGTATTAAAGAAGAATCCCTAAGGGGATGGAAAAACAACTTGAATCTAAAAATGATGAGGCGTTATATTTTATGAACCGAATTTGGGTACCGTGCTTAGAAGAATTGTGCAAACTAATACTGGACGAAGCTCATAAGTCCAATTACTCTATACATCCAGGTGCCGACAAAACGTACCAAGACCTGAAAGGATTCTATTGGTGGCCGAACATGAAAAGGGATATCGCTACCTATGTGTCGCACCCCCAAATTTGTAATGCGAAAGCGATTCGGGTCGGGGCGCGACTAATCAAGTATCAACAGCACAAAGATAAAGCAAACGACATCTATATGCAACGTTTGTAAAATAATATAAAAAATATTACAATACTATCCAAATGTAAACATTAGCTGCGAGTTCATAAGAAATTTCCTAGAGATTCTAATACATAACCGATATTACAAAAAGTAATCTAAAAGAATCTCCAAAAGTTTGTATGCATGCGACTCGAGCTATCAACCCTATGGGTGTGCAGTCCTACTGCGGCTGTGAACCTGAGATACAATGCTAAAATGGGTCAACCAAAAGGTTGGTGAATCTCACAGGTTTAGTAGTAAAGTAAAGTATGAACCACAAGTTATACCAGTTTGCATTCAAGCAAAGTAAATAAACAAGTAAATCAGTCGGTCAGCACAGTTGCCATGAGCTTATAAGTTGAAGCTTAACAGTCTGTAAGTAAGGTACAATCAAGTACCGTATAATGTACCCTCGTGAATGCTATCCAGACACTCATATGAAACAAATACTAATTGCCTATTTCTACGGTGAAATCCATGGTAGCGCTACTACCACAGGCAGGAATTGTCAGTCCCAAATGGATCCATTTACTAGTACTCGCGCTTAAGTCGATAACTAACAACTTACGATAGGAGGCTTTCAGTGGATAAAAGTACTTATGCATTGTGCGTGTAAAAGTAGTATGAGTGGTTCAGAACTCGTGTTCATACGTAAAACAAGCAAGGTATCTCACCCCAATAGTAAAAACAGTTAAAAGTGGGGCTGTAAGACTCACCTGAGTCTAGAAAGCTATGTTTGTGAAATCAAACAAGTATAGCGGATGTAATTCCGTAAATGTGTGTCGGATGTAATTCCGTATGTTGGTTCTCCGAACCCTGCAACCTTCTGGCGTCCGAAACGCACAAGGTTGTAAGTAAGTAAGTGAATAAGTTGGCCTCTCGAGAGATCACCCAAGCTAGTTGTCCACTCAACTAGGAAATGTCCAAGTGTTTGTTTAGTATTTCTTTTGTAGTTTGAAAATGTGTATGGCCCGTTGGTGACGTTATGTAATAATAATTTCCGAAGACATTATTATTATGTTTGTTTCATTGTATTTTTATATATGTATTTGCACGTTCCAGTATTAAGTCCTTGAAGCGGGGTCCAAGGGGTGGCAAACCCTGGCGGGGTCCAAGGGGCAGAGCCGGAGTGTCGCCAAGTGACAAAGTGTAAGTTTCTGACACTTAGTGACATTGGTAAATTTTAGCGACACAATCAGTGTCGCTATATGCGACATTGGTAAATTTTAGCGACACTAGGTTAGTATCGCATGGTAGCCGAGTTGTGCCTATTCGAAGTTCACACACGATCCCCTAAACACAAACACGCAATCGCGTGTTATTCAAGTTCAAGAATAATACGCGAACATGTAAACGAAAACACGCGTCCGCGTGTTACATATAGCAATCGGTTCCTCACTAGACTTTGTTAACAGTACGCGATCATGGGAAAAACATCACGTGATCCTGACATATAACACGCGATCGCGCGTTATACCTAACAAATCAATTTCCTCACCAAAATCCATCAAAATGTGCGTTCCTGGTTTTATTTTTACGCGATCGCGTATTTGTTTTGTCCGTCGAATACAGTCTTACTCAGTGGTCTGTTCATGTATAACTGTTTGGAAAACGATTTTTAATTCGGTTTTTGGACATTTTATGGTTGAGTGAACATTATAACATGGTAATAAATATAAAACAAGTATTTTAGAAGAGTCGTGAGGTTTCTTACAACGCGTATGAAGAAACGACGAAGATAGAAGTGATGAGCTCGTTCTTGTTTACGTTTTCTCTTGAAATCCCCTTGCGGAATGGTGGATTTTTAAGTGGTGTTTGAGGATGGATAATGGTGATTATTTTGGAGTCTGAGGTTTTTGGCCCGAGAGAGAAAAGAAGAAGAAGGAAAAGTGGGTTTGGTGGATGCAGGAAACAAAAGTATGGGATGTCATACTTTTTTATGAAGGCTAGTCAAAGAAGGGGGTCCACCGCACGTGGGCTTCACAAATTTTGTTCTCCAATTTTACGTTCCGTGCGGTGCTTGTTAACCCGACCGTTTGATGTTCATTTAATTGTTTGTACGTTTTATATATATTTTTTGTTACGATTTAAAACACAATATTTTTATTAAAAGTTTTACTAAAAATAATATATATTTTAAGTTATTAAAATATTATTCTGTCTTCGTTCGGTTGTCGGTTGCGAATTGTACGTTTATTTGAATCGTGTAACGTTTTTAAATGTTTTATTTGTACGCGTGTAATCGAGATATTTCTGCTTAAAGTATTTTATCAAAATACTTAATAATGAGTTATAAAATTATAACTTGGACTTATTTCGTTTGTCGGTTGCGTTTCACGCGTGTTCGTCGCGTACGGTGTGTTTTATACGATATTTAATACGTGTAATATATTCTCGTAATATAATAATGTAAATAATGTTTGTTTGGATATTCCCACATTTTTTAAATAGTTTGTCACCAACGTCCATATTTAACAGTGTCGGACCTCGTCCGATTCATAAGTGTACGATTTAAACAAATCGCATTCGTGTGTATGTAATTACACAAAAAGGTTACATATATTTAGATTAATACAATACTAAATACACGTAATTACAAGTAGGTTAGGCACTAATTAAAGTCCTAATTTGGCGGGTGTCACACTATGTTAGCAAATGTCTTTCCTGCTCAAAGGTCAAAGCCGAATACCAAAAGCCGCCAGGACTTTTGCAACAACTCGAATTGCCACAATGGAAATGAGAGCAAATAACAATGAACTTCATTACTAAG
This sequence comes from Helichrysum umbraculigerum, assembly GCA_949592205.1. NCBI lineage: Eukaryota > Viridiplantae > Streptophyta > Magnoliopsida > Asterales > Asteraceae > Helichrysum > Helichrysum umbraculigerum. Next base: position 68,836,649 of record CATIUR010000004.1, on the reverse strand, counting down.
TTGCCCAAGACGTCAGCTGGATCTGATACAATATGGGTGATTGTCGATCGTTTAACGAAATTAGCCCACTTTCTAGCCATCAAAGAAACAGATAAGATGAATAAGCTAACCAAGATCTATTTGAAGGAGATCGTTTCTAGACACAGTGTACCAATATCCATTATCTCTGATAGAGATAGCCGATTCACATCTCACTTCTGGCAATCCCTACAAAAGGCACTGGGTACTCGCCTCGATATGAGTACTGCCTACTATCCTCAAACCAACGGCTAAAGCGAACGAACAATACAAACGCTCGAAGATTTGTTACGAGCATGTGTGATAGACTTTAGAGGAAACTAGGATGCTCATTTACCCATAGCAGAATTCTTCTACAACAATAGTTATCACACCAGCATTAAGATGGCACCATTTGAAGTGTTATTGTATTGACGCAAGTGCCGATCACCACTATGTTGGGCAGAGTTGGGTGATTGACAAATTTCTGGCATTGAGATTGTCCATGTAACATTGGACAAGATATCTCAAGTACTTAACTGATTAAAGGCGGCACGAGACCGACAAAAAAGTTACGCCGATAACAGCCGTAAACCCCTTGAATTTCATGTAGGAGATGATGTAACGTAAAAAGTCATATTTTTACATACGTATTCCTGCACTTTTTGGACTAGACTTTAGTAAAAACATTTCAAAACACTCATTTTTTACCAAAAATCACCAAGGTGGTTCATTTATAGGCGTTGCGATAAAAATCAATAAAAACGTCCAATTATCAAGCAAAATAAAGCAAATAAAACCACTCCGATTCTTCCGTTCCTACTTATCTTATGGAAACAGCTCTTAATTGATATTTTATGACTCCATAGGAAAATACGAGACCGGAGAATCAAGAATCAAGAATCATGGAAATCGGGTGAAGAACGAAGAAGATAGAGCACTTACGATACAACTGATCGTCATCCGGAATACGCAAAAGCTATACAACTCCAAATTTGGCAAACTTAGTGTCATTAGAAGCGTAACGGAGAAACCAATCCAACGGCGCAAGAATCAAGCAAAACGGACTTAATACGAACAAGATACGGGCGAAACAAGCAAAGAACGGATCAAGTGGAAGGCTGAAACCAACCCCCCCCCCCCCCCCCAGAGGCCGTATACGGCACCCTAGGGACATATACAGCACTTATGGTTCCGTTTGGTTGGTTATTTGCCTTCAAAATTGGCCCCAAGTGCCAATTACACCCCCTAGTGCTTGTGACCCCCCGTTTGCGCTTAAATGCTTGTTTCTTGTGCTTTAAAGGTTGTACCAAGCTCCACCTCCTTTCCCTATATAATGAGGCTTCACCTCATTCATTCAACACACTTCATTCTTACATTTCTCTCTCTCTCTAGAATTCTCTCTCTAAAGTTTTGTAGTAGTTATAGTTAGTTTCTCTCTCTAAAGAACTAGAGAGATATAAGTAGCGGTTAGAGTCTAGAGGAAGGTCGTAACTTGGTAGTCGAGTTGTAACAAGATTTTCAAGTTTAGACTGATGTAATTCTCAGTATTACTCTACTAATCTAGTGAAATTATCTTTCTCTCTCTTACTGTTATAATGTTTGATGTGCATGTTACACAAAGGGGCACTAGAAATATAGCTGCCCAAAGTACCTGAAGGACCTTGAAGACGGAAAGGTCGAAAAGAGTAGTCACTCAGGTATGTTTATGATCGAACTCCATAATACTACAACTTCTAATTCGTGGGTTCTGGATACAGGATGTGGTACTCACATTTGCACTGTATTGCAGGGGCTAAAGGAAAGTAGAAGTTTGAAGCATGGAGAGCTCAACTTAGTCATGGGAAACAGAGGAATCACATCCGTGTCAAAGATTGGAAAGTATGAGCTCGTGCTGAAGTCTGGAGTTAGGATAGATTTAAATAATTGCTGTTATTCGTCAGAAATGACTAGAAACATAATTTCATTTTATGCTTTGTTTAAGGATGGTTATCAGCTTTCATTTGATAATGAGAATGGAGATATTTTAGTTCATTTAATGGTTGTTTTATTTTTAAAGACTCTCCTTGCAATGGCATATATGAAAATGTTTAATGTGTTAGCAATATGATTTTAAATGTTGGTTCAACTAATGAGCTTGATAAATCAAACTTGTGGCATTGTCGTCTTGGGCACGTAAACAAGAAGCGAATCGCCCAACTCCAAAAGGATGGAGTGTTGGAGTCATTCGACGTCAAATCAGATGACGTATGCGAATCTTGCTTATTGGGAAAGATGACTAAATCACCATTCACAGGATAGTGTGAAAGAGGTGAAGGACTATTAGATTTGGTACATACAAATGTATGTGGACCATTCCGATGCGCCACAAAGGATGGAAATCGCTATTATGTTACATTTACTGATGACTTCAGTAGATATGGATATGTTTATTTGATTAAAAATAAGTCAGATACATTTGAAATTTTCAAAAGGTATCAACATGAAGTAGAGAACCAACTGGGCAGAAAGATAAAGGTACTCCGATCCGATAGAGGAGGAGAATACCTTAGTATCGAGTTTCTCGATCATCTTAGAGACTGTGGAATAGTTTCACAGTTGACTCCTCCTAGAACACCACAGCTTAATGGCGTTGCTGAAAGAAGGAATAGTACCTTGTAAGACATGGTTCGGTCTATGATGAGTCGGGCCACACTTCCAATAAACTTTTGGGGTTATGCATTAGAGACAGCCGCCCATATCTTAAATCTAGTACCCATTAAGAAAGTTTCAAAGACACCGTATGAGATGTGGAAGGGAAAACGTCCTTCTTTTGGTCACATCAAGATCTGGGGTTGTGAGATTTTCGTTATACGAGAAACTCAGGACAAACTAGACGCCAGATCTGAAAAGTATCTATTGAGTCACTGGTCCCTGACCAACTCAATAATTAGTAAACTCGATGAAGGAAATGATTAAGTCAAAGCTGCTGTTGCTGAAGTTTGTACTTACTGGTTGCTGTTCGTTCTACTCAAGGAAACTGATATGCTGAGGAAGATAAAACTCAACTTTGTGTGTCGCTGACTTCTAGACTAGCAGCGAGAGTTTTACATCTTAAAATAAATAAAGCCAAAAGTCACTGCCCTAATAAAAGCCAGTTGCTGAAGATTCATATTTCAAGTCATTCTACCAGAGCATGTTAGCTCGCAGTGAGTGAGGAGAATTATTTATCTTCAGTGACTCTTCTGAATAAAGTTTCTACACACAAGTACAAGTCGCTCTTCACTTATACATCAGCAAGTGTTCCTCGTACAATCAAATATCTAAAGAATTACGTGGCAGCAAGTGATTGGTGTTAAGGTAAATGAGATATTCACGGTAACAGAATTGGGGCCCGTAGAATGTCGGTTAACAAGAGATCAAGCCAATCAAGCAGCGACATGTGTCATTCCAAGATCCTATTTTGTAGGAGATATTTACGGGATATTTGTAGTATATATAGAGTAGTATGTTGTACTTATAAACTAGTCGTCTGTACGTGTTAATCACTTGTTCGTCAGTGAGTAATTAGTCTAAGCACGTAGCATCGATTAGCGAGTGAAAAGTTAACGTGTTTGTCCACTACTGTTCATCTTAGTTTGTAATAATTAGCTTAAGTGTTTGATTTAGATTAGCTTTGGCTAGTCTATTCCACAATCAACACTCAGTGAATTTTGTGATCAATAAAATTCATCTTTTAGCTATTACTGCATCTTTGATTGTATCTGTTTTATATTCATTATACTCTGTTTATGTTTGATCAATTAAAAACTTGACTAAATAACTTAGTTAAAATCAGAAAAAGTTTTTAATTGTATTCAACCCCCCTTCTACAATTATACTTTACTTATTGCGATTCCATATCACTAACTAATAGTGATACAAAGGGACTCTCAATATCTTTTCGTCGGTTATCCACAAGAGTCATTTGGATATTTATTCTACAGACCCAAGGATAATGTGGTCTTTGTAGCTCGAAGAGGAGTGTTCCTTGAGAGAGAAATGATATCTAAAGAGGACAGTGGGAGTAATTTTGATCTTGAAGAAATTCGAGAGTCTACCGATGAAAAACCTCCAAATACTGATGTTCAACAAGAGGTGGAGATACCTGTTGGAGCTGAAGACATATCCTTACCCGTTCGCAGATTTAGTAGAGTTAGTAATTCTCCTCAGTTCTATTATGGTTTGTGAAAACTCTCCAAATTAGGTATTAATTAAACATTAAGCATGTGCATTCTTACGCTAATTTCCTTGTTAAGTTTAAACAAAAATTTTTGTTGTGATGTAAGCCTAGCAAGCCCAAATACTTTTAAACAAAAAGTATTACGTAATACGTAATTATGTATAATTATGTACAAATGTATCGGAACGAACCCGACAAAAATAAATGACAAAGGTTCGTGACACAAAAATAATTAATAATTCAATTATTAATTACGAGCGTTAATATAACTATAACATGTAGATAGAATGAATTAAATATACGTTTAACGTAAAACGTATTATAAACGAACAGAAACAATTTTAAAACGTACCCAGAAATCACAAATGATAAAAACTCTATTTTTCTCATACGTTTGAAAGTAGTTAGAACATTACCTCAAAATATGAGTTCGTAATTTAACTGAAATTTGGCTCTCAATTTGATACGCGTAGTAAAATGTACAAAATTGTACAACTATCAAAAATAATGGAAAAGTCATTATTCTAAATTTAAATAACGAACCAGGAGAGCATCTACAAAATAAAAATAAAAAATGTTTACTTTTATATTGTTATAATTATACCCGTACTCGAAATTAACGGGCAAAATAATGCCACCAAACCTCAATAATTGAGGAGACAACGAACCATACCATTTGAAATAAAATACTCCCTCGTTCCTTCATTTCTTTCTGAGATCATTCAACACACACACAAAATCATCATCTTCAATCTTCTTCTTTTTCTTATCTTGAACAACAACAACAGCAGCAGAGGAGTAGCAGTAAGAACAACAAACCAGGAACATCATCTTCATCTTCTTCCTTGTATCATCATCTCCATCACTTACCTCATTATAAGAAACTCACTTTTCTTTGATTTCTACACTTGAAATTCGTTATACAACTTGTTTATACATCATAATTTATACATATAACACATAAATTTGATGATTACTTGATTTTTCTTGAAAATGGGTTTATAAAACCAAAATTATAAATCCAAAAGTCATAAACGAAAACTTGTTAAAAACGTGATATTAAGATGTTAAAATGCTATATTTCATTGTTATAAACGTTTGAGACTAAGATACAAATGATTGGAACCAAACAAAACGAGTATATACATGCTATGTTACGAACTGGACTCTGAAAATGTACTGGATCCGGCGGATCCTGCATTGATCCGGCGGATCGCCCACGAATTACCCACGGATCCGGCGGATCACCCACGGAACACCCACGGATCCGGCGGATCACCCACAGATTACCCACGGATCCCCTACGGATCCGGCGGATCCCAAAGCTTCACACGCACATAACCTTGTGAACGAGTACGATGCACGAGTAAAAGACACACGAGATCCGGCAGATCATCATGTGATCCGGCGGATCCTAACTTCGAACACGCGCACACTTTTGAACGATGAACGAGTAATGGACCGTGTACGATCAACACGATCCGGCGGATACACCATAGGATCCGGCGGATCCTAATAATTTCACAAGATCCGGAGGATCCTAAAAAGGATCCGGTGGAACCTTTTTACTAGGACAACAAAATGATTTTTGGTATTTAAACATATACGATTCTGTTAACGATTATAATTGGTACGAGACATAGTAAACTGTTAATGATACATAAACGGAACAAACTATTGGACACGGACATTGGACCAATTAAACTCGTGTGAACGAACAATATAAATATATTTATGACACATATATATATACGGACCTTATAAACTATACGATTTGAATACGATTACATTTTCAGAACATTTTAAACCTAATAAACAAGCGTGACGATATTAGAAACAAATGATATTCAATTTATAAACGGAATAAATATATTAACGAGTTTTATAACAAATAAAACTTATAACGTTTTAAATACGTAAACAACGTATTACAATATATATAAATGTATACGAGAACATATGTTATATATAGACACAAACGACACTTGGATTATGTCACGATTATACATTTTTTTAACAAATGAAAACCTATGTATTTTTATACGTAAACAACGTATTTAAAAACTTATATATATAGACATATATATATACATACCACACTTATAGTTATATATTTACATATATATACAAATGGAATACACGTTAACAAACGTACGACTTAATAGTATACAACAAATATATTTACATACGTGTACATATATAGAACAAGTATATGTACAAAGGGAACAAAATGACACTCAATTATGTACACAAATACATGTGTGTTTATACACCTACAAAGTATACGACGTGAGAAATAATAACAATATTTCGACACAATGTCACCAACAAATTTAATGACTTATATTATTAAGAAATCAACAATTTCTTCAAAACAAACCAACTGTTAACATAAGTGATTAAACGAATCAAACGTACTTATGTTAATGCATTTATTGTATATAGGTTAACACACCTTGGGCTATTACCTGTTGGCTGCTAGCTTTCTTTCCGAGCAAATCACCGTGAGTTCACAGCCCCTACTTTACAAATGTTTTATGCTTTTAACATAGGGGTGTAAACATAGAAACTGCATGCAAACACATGCAGCAAATTATATAAATGCTTTATTGCTTCATACAACTGTTTGATATGAAATAATATTTTCACAATTATTTTGGGAATTAGACAGGACCCAGACTTGAAATGTGTGCATGAAAGACCTTATGTCATGCATACTGTAACCATTAGCTAGGTGACTCTAGCCACTGAGTATATGAATAGTACTATTGCCGTGACGACCCTCCTATGGATGGAGCGTATACTTAAATGTCCTTCAGGAAATCAACATAAGTTTTGGTTGTGGTTTGGTTATAGGGTTAGGTCACGTTACTTTAACCTGCGAGGTTTAGCTCACCTTTCAGGGGATCATAGTCTAAGTATTCCCACATACTGTTTAGGATTAACATATCCTGCAACTGTTTTATACCAGATAAACATTCTGGTTATCTTTAAATACTGGTAAACAACCAGACATACCTTTTGGGTAACCACCCATATAAAACTATATTTTAGGGTAACAACCCTACAAATACTTATATTTTGCAAAACCTGCAAACATTTATTTATTGAATGACATTTCAATAACACAAACATAAATGGTTTAACATACCTTACATTTATACAAAACCTGTGAATTCACTCAACATATTTGTTGATGACTTTCTTTCTATGTTTTACAAGAAATTAGCTATGTAAGTAAGCAACGCATGCATTCAGGATGGACAACCCTGGACTACTTAGGATGCCACATATTTTGGGACAGCTTTTGGAGGATTTCCTCTGTATTACTGCAGACATTGCAGTTATACTTATGAAATCTTATTATAAACATATGTATTGTAATACTTAATGTTTTAAAACTCTATTACTATTGTACGACTTACATGGTCGTACTACTTTTGTAACAACTATTTAAAACTGGCATCCTTATCTATTATGTTGCGCAATAGCCATATGCTCTGAGTATGTATGTATTGTTTGGTTGATTTCACTGCTCACGCCCCGTCACGATATCTAAGCTTCCGCATGTTTAATTAGTACTGATCGTGATTAGCGTTTGGCGGGGTGTGACATGGTTACCAAATAGAAGAAGAGGATAAGATGACTGATAGTACACTGGTTGAATTAGATGAGCCTGCTAACTACAAGGAAGCGATGGCAGGCCCTGAGGCTGCTAATTGGAAGGAAGCTATGAAAAGCGAAATTCAGTCTATGTATGACAACCAAGTTTGGAATTTGGTTGACACTACACCCGGTCTTAAGACGGTGGGTTATAAGTGGATCTTCAAAAAGAAGACAGACATGGATGGGAAAGTACACACTTATAAAGCTAGGTTGGTAGCAAAGGGCTATAATCAACCCACGGGATTGATAATGAGGAAACCTTCTCACCAGTAGCTAAGATTAAGTCAATTAGGATAATGCTTGCGATAGCTGCATTTCATGATTATGAAATTTGGCAGATGGATGTCAAAACCGCTTTCCTTAAAGGGAAACTGACCGAGGATGTATTTATGGCACAACCGGAAGGTTTTGAAAATGCAAAGTATCCTAATAGAATGTGTAAGCTTGAAAATGCCATTTATGGACTTAAACAAGCCTCTCATAGCTAGAATCTCTGCTTCCATGAGAAAGTCACAGAGTTTAGATTTTCTAGAAGTGAAGATGAGTCATGTATATATATGTGAGGTTCATTAGGAGTGTAGTAGTATTCTTAGTGTTATATGTGGATGATATACTGCTCATAGGAAATGATATCCCAACATTACAAGGTGTAAAAGATTGGTTGGGAAAATGTTTCTCTATGAAAGATTTGGGAGATGCAGCATATATTCTTGGTATAAAGATTTACAGAAATAGGTCAAAACGTCTCATAGGACTTAGCCAGGATATATACTTAGATAGAATTTTGAAAAGATTCAAAATGAAGAATTCTAAAAAAGGAAATCTACCCTTACATCATGGCATAAAGATCAGTAAGGATCTGTGTCCAAAGTCTGAGAAAGAATTGGACAGAATAAGTCGAATCCCATATGCTTCGGTTATAGGATCGATCATGTATGCCATGACATGTACAAGGCCTGATGTCTCATTTGCTTTGAGTATAGTGAGTCGACATCAGCAGAATCCTGGTTAAGGTCATTGGACAGCTGTGAATAACATTCTCAAGTATTTGCGAAATACTAAAGATAGGTTCTTGGTTTATGGTGGAGAAGAAGAACTTATAGTAACGGGTTATAGCGACGCTAGTTTCCAAACAGACAGAGATGATAGTCGTTCACAGTCTGGTTGGGTATTCTTACTGAATGGGGGAGTGGTGACATGGAAAAGTTCCAAGCAAGATACAGTGGCAGACTCCACATGCGAGTCTGAGTACATTGCGGCTTGCGAGGCTTCAAAGGAAGCTATCTGGATAAAGAATTTCATTGGAGATCTTGGAATTGTTCCAATAGTACAAGATCCAATTGAGATATTCTGTGATAATGAAAGTGCAGTCGCCTTGAGTAAAGAACCCAGGGATCATGGAAAGTCAAAGCATATTGAAAGAAAATACCATTTCGTTCGAAGAAAGGTAGAAGAAGGACACGTGATTGTGAAGAGCATATGATCAGAGGATAATCCAGCTGATCCATTCACAAAACCACTAGGAAAGTCAAAACACGATGAACATGCTGGGAGTATAGGTTTAAGAGATAATGTAAAGTTTTAGTTGTTAGTTTGATTTTGAAACATTGTAAACAATGATGGAAATTGTAATAGACTTGGTGATTAAATAATGGAGATTTGTTTATTGGAAGGAGTTCTACCATTTACTATTGTTTGTCATTGTGTTTCATTTTTGCATGTTTAGAAACAACTTCCCGATTAACTTTACTCAAACCTCCTCAGTCGTTCATACTTCAGGAAGTAAGTGATGATTTAAGACTGTCATGGAGTGTTAGTAGATTGTCTATGGAGATTAGACATAGCATGAAGAATGCTGCAACACTCATGGGTACTTAATGGGAATTTAAGTATAGGAGAAACCCGTACTTAATTAAAGAGATCACTTCATGGATTAAATCACAAGTGATTTTAAGATGATAATATCTTCTATTCTTAAAATGGAGATACATTGAGTTTCTAGTTTTTCGAATCTGTTATACTTTAGTTTATTCAAACGCTGTGCGTAAATGCCAGTTATAAAGGGTATGCTAGGTATAACATGATGAGTTGACTAGTGCTATGTAGTCGAAATTTATTTGTTCCTTTTTCCTAAATGGAAAAGTGATATCATGGGCCCTCTGATGATTAAAGTTTGACTCTAAAGAGCTAGGCCTAGCCGGGGACTAAGTTGATATGTGCAAATCAATAGTCTTATATAGTCAATATAATCGGAAATCAAAAAACATAATTATGAATCTTGAGATTGATTAAAATCCATGTCTCGATTCATACGATATCAGTAGAACAAAGGAATAGTTGATCACTTATCTAAATGGCTAACTCTAAGATATGATTCAGAGTTTGGCAATAGCTTTGGATGATACTCTCTGCTAAGTTGATGGATAGACTTAGACCAATAATAGTTGATGACTTGTCCAAGTGGGAGACTGTTGGATAGTGTCCAAGTTCATTACTAATTGGTAAGAATATCATTAAAAGTAGAGTCCTTTTCGGGTTGCCCTCAATGAACAGTTAAGAGAAATGAATACGGAATAATATTAATTGCTATTAATATTATATTATATTAAATTAGTTTATTAATTTATTAAGTAAATAAATTAAATAGAAATTAATTAAATGGGGGAAGATTCTGGAAAACCAATCCAACCACCGGTTGGAAGGTCCAGCCGGCGGCTGGAAATTAAGGTTTTGAAGTCGGTGGAGCACGCGGGTTAGATCTCGGGTACTTGGGCCGAAAGCAAGCCCAACCGTCGGCTGGAAGGTCCAACTGGCGGTTGGAAGTTGAAATCTGCAAACCGAAGGGTTTTCTCTCCCTATATAAATAGGGTCAAGCCTATACCTTATGGCATATGAATTTTCGGTTGGAAGTCATAAATTATTCTTTCTCTGGGGTTCTTGGGTATGAACCATTAGAGGTATTCTGGTTTGGGTACTTGCCTCCAAGTAAGGAAGTTCTGCTAGGTGGTCTGCATGGGAGAAATTCGATTTTCTCTAAGGTTAGTGTTTTTTTTCTTTATCTGTTTTGTTATTGCTTTATTTATTAAGTTAAGATCCTTTAGGGTTTTAGTTTCCTTTTGCCCTAGATTAAATTATTTATTTTCCGCTGCGTATGTTAATCAAGTTAGGGGATTAGGAAATAGAAAACCATCAGTTTATGTGACGATGTTTCTTCTGCTTCAAATCCATCAAGAACAGCTTCCGAGCATCTTAAATGAGGTACATCTCCCAATTTTTATCATTGATTCAAACCCAAAACCAATTTCCTCAATTTCCCTAAGCGGAATCACGAATTTATCATCTCCGACGTCCTCTTCTTCGCCGCAAAACCACCGGAAACGAAGCTCCGGAGGCCGGAACAGGATCTCCGCCGCCCACTCCATTGCTCCGATCATCAGGTACCAAAATGCAAAAATCAGAATCTGAAGCTCGAATTCGAGAAGCAATGTTCTTTCAAGTTTCATCAGTTGGATGGAAATCAAAGAAATGTGAAAAGTTGGTGAATTTATTTGTGAATTTACCAAATAGAACAAGTGTTTATAGAAAGGGCGTTTTTGCAAATGGGTATGTTTTTTCAAAGCATGCTGAGGATGTTTTAATGGAAATAATCATGGAGATTTGTGGGAATAATTTGCAATAATGTGTAGGAATTGCCGTTGTTTAAGAATGTAATTGATAAGTGTTATAAAGTTGCAAACTTTGTGAATACAAATTCATAGTAGCCTAGGGTTTGGAATTGGGGATGAAGGCTACATCTTTAAGGAAAATATATTTGCGTGGATGCCACGTGTATTAAAGTTTCTTACGTGGATGCCAGGTCATTAATTTTAGTGACATGGCAACACCACGTCGTCTGGTTAATTAACTTCCAGGTTAAAAAGTTTTATGTTGGCGATCTCAGCATGTAACTATAAACTTCGTTGGTGATCCTTGTAATAAAACCGGTTCGTTGATGATCTCGGAACAAAAAGGAGAGTACGTTGGTGATCCGTACCATAAACCCTAAAATTAATAATTTATAATTTTTTTTACAAGCCGTCCATCGGACATGTTATACACTAGTGTTTAATACATGTCTAGCTGGTTTCTTTTTAATAATGATAGAGTGTAAACCAATAGTAGATCTTAGATCTTAGTAGTAAAAAACAAACTGGATGTAAAATAGTTACTCAATTATTGATACTACATTAGACTTTTTAAGGTGCTTACTACAATGGTTAGGACCAAACGGTTCGGGAACGAGCTATTATTCTTCGTTCACGTGAGTTGTGGATCATCGGATTCGAGTTTGATCTGGATTTGATCTATGGGTCAAATCTCAAGTATAAATGTGTTACGATCTCATATCTGTCAAATGTAACTTTGATTGGTGCCTTATAAATCTAAGTGTTCCTTCCTCCTACAAGTCAAATTTTAAGAATAACTTCTACACTTAAGTTTTTGGCTTGACACAATCCTAAAATGCAATACCAACTCATTTCTCCATTTAAGAAAATTTTTTTCAAATTTCTCGTAACTTCCTTTTCTCTCTCTAAAGTTTTCTTTTCTTCGTTTATTTTAAATATTAAATTTAGAAGTAGTCATGAAATAAAAGTGTAATAATAGTGTATTACTTTATCAAGACTTTAAGCTTACACCAATAATACACTACTCTATACTGAATTTTTAACGTAAATTTTTTTAATGTTAAATGAGTTTACCCAGATAAATAAACATTTATTAGTTGGATCTTGGATCGGATCACGACTCATTAACTAAATAATGGGCATGATCCACAGTCATTCAATTGAATCGCGCCTCGATCCGCCCATTTGACATGCCAATCTACACAAGTAAAAGACATTTAATTTAGTTGAATTTTCTATAAATAATATAACTTGTAATTAATAAATATGTATAACTGTAAATTAGTGAATTTAATAGGAGTAAATAAATTTTGGGATATATTTAGCATATTCTACTGCATTTAATGAAGGTTATCTTATGCCTCAAGGGCATAGCCAAACCCTTTTTAAATTATAACATAGAAAATTACTTTTGAAGTATTATTGACAACTTTTAAATTTCAATCCTAACTAAAAGTTTCCATCTAATTTATTTAAAACATTTATTCAACAAAACATCGCTATAAACTTTTACATTTATATTTTTTGTTTTCATTTCCTTATATTATCATTTTAGCTATATCTTTGTAATAATGCAACCATGCTAAACACATTCAAATATTATATGAATCACATATATATATATATATATATATATATATATATATATATATATATATAGGGATTGCTTATTGTGAAACAAAACTTATCGTAGAATAAAAAGATTAAAATATGGACCGTTAGATCATGCAATTACTTAATTAATATAATTTTTTGTTAAACTGATTGTCTAATTGATGAAAAAGGGTTATGGGGTTAAATATGTAATTTAGCAGCCTAAAATTAAATAAGCAGTTACAATCAGTTAACATGTCTTCATTATTGTTGTGCATCATTTTGGGGAATCAAGTTACAAACAAATTAGCATTATTTTAGTCAAAGTTCATATACTTCACATGATCGACAATCAAGAAGCAATAAACAACATTCATTATCTCTGTAATTTGAAAGCAGTTGCTTCCATCAAATTTGATGCACCGCCCGTAAAGTTGATTCACACAACCTTAAAACATGAAGATAAAGCACCAAACTATTGATTCACTAACAATTTATGATGCACATAGTCTTAGAAATTTGATGCACACACAATTTTTGATGCACATAGTCTTAGAAATTTGATGCACACCTTCTTTTTAAGGTAAATGGTATTTTTCCGGCCAAGAATTACGACCCATATCATTACGTCGATGGAAGAAAATATTTTCATAACATCCGGCCATAAAGGAACCTCGATAAACGTATTACAAAAATACATAGCGTTAACAAGATGATTCACACTGATGTTTTGTTATACAAATTAAACTAAATGACATCAATTACTAGAGAATATGTACTCAGTCGTTGAATTCTCTTTAACTAATCGAATTATAATAGAAATTGAGAGAGGTGGAGTTTATTGACAGATGAAGATTTTATAAGGATGACAGTTTTTTTTTTCACACATTTAATTTGTATTTGCAATACCAAAAATGCCCCCGACTACTTGTAATTGTATTATACTATTCTATTTATTCTATGATAAGTTTTATTCTATCTAATCCGAACCATAAACATATATATATATATATATATATATATATATATATATATATATATAGGGTAGTGATCAAGAGGGAAGTGCCTTTTTGGGGGGAAGGGGGAAGCGTTAGTATGTGTCACACCCCCAAAAAGGTCAACGTTGGTCAGCGGAAGCATTAGAGTAAGCAGGGTGCCGACGTCAACATTGGACATTCATGCATCAGAGCGTATGATTATTGCTGAACAGCAGTTAAGATGTCAACCTATTTTGTCGTGGGTCTCCTAGTTCCATATGCATGTAGTCTTATATGCGCAACTAATTTCCTGAAAAACATAGTAAAAAGGTCAACATGGTTGTTGAGTGAATTCACAGGTTTTATGTTTAATAAGTGGATAAACCAAGTTCATTGTAAAACGTTGACCTAAAAGTCAAATGGGGTTAAGTTGGAAGGTTATCCAAAATATAGGTTTGGTTGGGATGTCACCCAAAATATAAATTTAAAATATGTTGCTGGTCGTTCTCCAGCGGTTTCCAAAATAGTGCTGGTCGTTCTTCGGCGAGTTCTAAATTAGTACCGGTCGTTCTCCGGCAAGTTCACATGTTAGCACCGGTCGTTCTACGGCGAGTTCACAAGTTAGAGTCGTTCGTTCTCCGACAAGTTCACAGTTAGCACCAGTCGTTCTCCGGCGAGTTCACAAGTTAGTGTCGGTCGTTCTCCGACAAGTTCACAGTTAGCACCGGTCGTTCTCCGGCGAGTTCACAAGTTAGTGTCGGTCGTTCTCCGACAAGTTCACAGTTAGCACCGGTCGTTCTCCGGCAAGTTCACAAGTTAGTGTAACACATTTGTAATAGTTTATAGTATGAAAATGTTATTTCATAAACATGCGGTTTGTATAAAGCCTAAATTAAAGCATTTATAAGCAGTTGGTAATAGTATGATCTTAATCATAAACATTTTGTATAAAAGCACAAAAGAAATTATATAATAGTTGCATGTTATAGCAAAACATTGACTATGTTTTTCACCCATGTTTGAAAGCAGTAAAAATAGTAAAAAGGTAGGGGCTGTGAACTCACCTCGTGAGCTAAATGCGTGAGAGCTAGCAAAGCGTAAGTCCAGGTAGGGTCTCTAACATCCTAAAGGTATGAGATTACAAGTTTAAGTAAGTGAATATCTCTATAGACTATCCATGCTAGTGTCCACTCAACTAGTATGTCCAATTGTGTTTTGTTTTTGAAAATAAACGTGTACGACCCGTTGGTGAAAGTTTGTAATAATAATTCTTAAAAGACATTACTATTAGGTTTGTTCGTTGTATACTTTACATTAGTATATATCACATGTTATCGTATGTGGTTATCGGTTATCACGTGAATTTAATACTTTGTGTCAACGTCTTGCGGTTTACGTCTCGATTCAAATATAAGCGTCGTTTTTCGTTCGGGTTATGTTTACAAGCCTCATTTTTGGTCCAAGTCACTTAATAAGTCACCCAAACCCGTTTTGTTTACAATTCTTCCCAAAAATAGTAAGTTTTCAAAAATAGAAAGTTTGACGTTTTCGAAACCGAATCCCGTTTTTGTTGACTCGGTCAAACCTTCTCGGTTTAACCCGAGACTTTTACCCAAACCTTAAATATGTTCATGGGTCATAAAAAGTTAGTCTTTCCCTTTATAGCAAGTCCACAAGTGTCGGTTTCATAAGTTACCCAAAATCAGTCCACTTTTACATTTTCCAGAAAATGCATCAATTGTCGGATTTTTCTAAACATTTACAGTCCACAATCAAATCCAACAAAATTTTCAGTTGTTCTCCCATATAATATCTACCTTCAGTAATTTTTACATGAATTTTAGAGAATTCTTACTATTTTTAATTAGAGTTAATTACACTGGTCGTCCTTGTGGTTTGTCCAAAATTTCACTGGTCGTCCTTGAAATTTTTTTTTTGCACTGGTCGTCCCTGTGGTTGCTAGTTATTGCACTTGTAATCCTTGTCACTAACGGCCGTTAGTTTTCTTTGTTAAAGGACCATCCGTGAAATTTTTTTTTTCAAATTGTAAGTTTATTTAAATTTAATATTATTTATAATTGTACTTAGTTAATATATTTTTTGAATAATCTAATCAATTTAATTTGATTATTTTAATCAACTTTTTTAGTGACAGTTAATTTATTCTATTTTTTTAAGTGTCTCGATCTATATAAACCCACTAAAAATATAATAGTTTCTTGAATGGTTTATACTCTTAATTTTGCATATCTTCGTCGATTTTATGACTTCGTATAGACAATTCTACATGCCTACATATATATTACTAATAGTGTTGTATATTATGAACGTACTCAAATTGCACATTATCAACATGTAACATTTATTTTTGAGTTAAGTGAAAAAAAATTGTAAAATACTAAATTGCAATAACTACGTAGCGTATAGTATTATTATACTCCATATGTTGAATATTATGTGTTTTTTTCTTTCACATAACCGACACATATTAAATTATGTAAATTAGTAGAAAAATTATACGGATAGTACCTGACAATTTTTTACATTGTCTTTTTTTTTTTTTAAATATGGTATTCTTAATGGGTCGATGTAGATTATGACACTTACAAAAATTAGAATAAAGAAATATTTGAATTAATCATTTTAATGGTCAAAAATAAAATAACCGTTACTAAAAAAGAAAATTAACTAAATACAGTTATTTAATACTATACGCTACGTAGTTATTGCAATTTAGTATTTTACAATTTTTTCTTCAATTAACTCAAAAACAAATGTTACATGTTGATAATGTGCAATTTGAGTACGTTTATAATATACAAAACTATTAGCAATATATATGTAGGCATGTAGAATTGTCTATACGGAGTTATGAAATCGACGATGATATGCAAAATTAAGAGTATAAACTATTTAAAAAACTATTGTATTTTTAGTGGGTTTATATAGATCGGGACACTTAAAAAATAGAATTAATTAACTGTCACTAAAAAGTAGATTAAAATAATTTAATTAAATTGATTAGATTATTCAAAAAATAAATTAGCTAAGTACAATTAAAAATAATATTAAATTTAAATAAACTTAAAATTTGGAAAAAAAAATTACACGGATGGTCCTTTAACGAAGAAAACTAACGGCCGTTAGTCACAAGGACTTCGAGTGCAACAACTAGCAACCACAGGGACGACCAGTGCAGAAAAAAACTTACAAGGACGACCAGTGAAATTTTGAACAAACCACAGGGACGAACAATGTAATTAACTCTTTTAATTATTACATTTACTTTCTGAGGTCAGATTTAGACACATGCATGAAGTCATAATTTCTGGGCAAAATCCATAGGTTTTCAGAAAACGTGGTAAACATGAAAGTTGTAGGTAATAAAATTTATGAACTTTTGGCGGTAGTTTCAAGTTATTTGGAGCCGTGTAGTTTGAGATATGGCCAAAACCATATGTCTAAAGTTTCTGGAACAGATTATCTATGTATTTTACAAAAAATATAAAAAATACTAAACGAACTCAAAAAAATATGAGGTTTGCGGGATTGGAAAGCTTATTTCCTGAACTTGATTTTAGACTATAAAAACGTCCATTTTCATTAAGAAATGATTTTTAAAATAATCATTGAAGTGATTTAAAGTTTCTGGACAGAATGTTAAAGTAACATTTTCTTGAGTTTTATGTGAAGAAAAGTAGTTTTTAAGTAAAGTTTGGTTATGAAACTTGTTGAGTGAACATTATAACATGTAATAAACATATTTCAAGTATCTTGGATGAGTTTGATGTTCTTACTAGTGTTGTAGATAAGGAGAGGAAGAAAAGAGCTTCAAAAGTTCGTTTTCTCAATTTTCCGGCGAGCTGTCGATGGCGGTTTATGGTGGTTGAGTGGTGGTCTTGTGGTGGTGTTAGGAGGTGATTCTTCATATTTTTAGAGAGAGAGGGAAAGTAGAGAGAAGCTAGAGAAAAGAGGTGAAAGTGAATGATGAAAATGGAGTCTTTGCATGTAATAAGAATGGGAGTGTAAGAAAAGGGAATTGCATGAGACTTCATTGGGGGAGAGGGGTGGTGGCTGACCTTGGGGGCCCCATGGGGGTAGGTTTGTGATTAAATTTTGATTTTTAGACCGTGTTACGTACTGTGTTCGTTTATTCGTTATTTTCGTGTTACAACGCTAAATCGTGTAACGTTATTTTGAGTCGTTTAAATCAACGATATTTTTGGGATAAATTTTCATTGAAGTATTATTAAAATACTTTATTTTGATTTGTCAAAATATTTATTAACTTTCATTTGGTTTTCGAATTCGATTCGCGCATTTTCGTTGTATTTAAGACGTTTTAAGCAAAACGTCTACGTTTTTCGTGTATTATTTACACATAATAATAATAATAATATATGATAAATAACTTCTAAAAGTAGATTTAAGTTCTTTATAAAAATGTTTTCACCAACATTGTATAATTAGTGGGACTCCGTCCGGTTGTTTCGCTTATTTTCAACAAATCATGTAAGTATATATACAATACAAGTAATTACAAGCATCTAGCCTAATACAAAACTAAATACACGTAATTAAGGTTCTAGCTAGGTTTAACTAGTTAACCTAAATTGTCGGGTGTCACATTCTCCCCTCGTTAAGAAAATTTCATCCCGAAATTTAGCTCATAGTCACGGTTAGTGTGGGGTCAGAGTGAGAGCGTAGGTATCTCTTGTGTTCACTAAGTGTATGAGGCATAGTCGTTTGCTAAACGCAAATTCTGAGTTTTCTTGTTGGCTTAAATCAGTTGGCCAGTTCTAAGGTGCACTTAGTGTCCATGTCAGTTGGGTGTTATTGCGCAAAAGACTAAACTTAATTAGTGTCATATAAGATTGAAATAATTAAGTCATTTCCTCCTTTAGTTCATCCTCCAATAGTTTTGTATCGTTGTTCGAAGTAAGTTGATAAGGGAATGTAGTCGGTTTCTCACTAAATTGGTCGTAGTCACCACTTATCACTAACTTCATAGTTTGTCCCTATAAGAATTTACTTCATCCGATTTTGCAGGATCGAGTGTTGCTATTTTCAAGCCGACAACTAAAAGAATCTTACTTCATACTAGTCAATCGTACCCATACCTTTAGTTGCAAACCACATATTATCTTAATATTTCCTTTAGCAATGTTTCATGTGTAATCAGTGTTCTAGTTTCAAAATGGGATTAAAGGTTAGATCATAGAGAAAAATTGAGTGAAAAAACAATTGTTTGTTTATATATATAGTTCTCATTTGCTAAAAACGTCGTCGTAAATTTTTGGTAACTTTGTTAATAATTTATGGATTTTGAAAATTTTGTAATATATTTTTGTGGCAAAATTTGTTTAGAATCCCTGCTGGCGCGAATTTGTTGAAAACTTGAGTTGATGAAATCCGTTGAAAACTTTTGTTTTTGACAAATCGTTGAGAAATTTTGTTTAATAAAGATCCGTTGGAAAAATTGAAGTTGTAGAAAATTCTGGGTAATTGTTTGATGAAAATTCGTTAAAGGCTCGAGTCGATAAAAGTACGTTGAAAGCTCTAGTCATTGAAAAGTGTATAAAGTTCTGTTTTGTCAAAAATCTGTTGGAAGATTTACGTTTCTGAAAAATCCGTGGGAAATGTCTGACGAAAATTTTGTTTGAAAATCGTTTACCACACACTTTACATGTTTAGTAGAATTTCTGCTAATCTTAAGCGAGTTCTAGGCGACGGATCCTTGGAGGGTTCTAATTCTATTAGTTCTTCCTCTGTTGGATTCTTGCTAACAGTGTCGTTGTTCATCATATGTGGGTGAGTGAGCACGGTAGGTGCCTCTATAGTGGTAGGTGAGACCTTGGTCTCGTTCTCTATGTTAGGTGATGTTACAATGGGAAGATCTGTCATTTTCCAATGGTAAGTGTATTAGTAATCGAGGCCTATCTATATATAATATATAATAGCCTAATAAGTATTGCACGTATATGTTTAATTTGTACACGTAAGGTTTCATATATATGTATATAAAAACCTAGCACATAAGCACGTATAAGGGTTGGTCCCGTTTCTATCATAGGTCTATGTTGAGTCACTGGTCGCTGACCATGTTGAGTCACTGGTCGCTGACCAACTCAACTATGCACTACTTGTAACGTCCCAAATTTCGTAAGTTCTAAAACTTAAAATATATATTTTAACTGTTTAAGTTAGAAGGACTAACTGTGTAATATGTTTTGTGTCAATAGGACTTACCATTTAATGAAATTGTTAGTAGAGGGACTAAAAGTGACAAGTACTATAAGTTGAAGGTTTAATTGTAAACTGCAATATAAAAACACTGCTTCTATATCACTCTACAGTATACTAACAATTAAAACACGGAAGTATCACGTATATGCTTTTAGTGAAGTCGGTTTTTGAAGAACACAAGGAGGAGGGTTTAATTTTAAGCTAATCACTTAGGGTTTTGTCTAATTAAAGATCTTCTTTGCTAGTAAGGTATGGATAACTCTCTTTCTTGTATAAATTGATGAATTGAGTGATTTGAGTAAAACCCTAGACTCTTGATTTTGATGAATTAGTGGTTTAATAAATTATATATGTTTCATACACTTAATTAAGTTATGTTCTATAAGTAAATGATAATAGTGTGGTTAAAACATTCATAATCATGTGTTTATAAGAAATTGAATAATTATGATTATGATTATGTATGTGATGATTGGTATAAATAGGTAATTGATACATATTATGTGTGATTATGCACCAAGGAGTGATACTCTTAGTGTTAATGAAGGTAATTGATGAAATATTATGATAATTACCCATTTATAAACAATCATCTATATAAAAGTGTATGGAACAAGAGGTAGAATTATAAGTGTTGTGAAATATAACACTTGTATAACTTAATACAAATAATGAATTGAAAGTGATTGTGTGATTGATACTTGGCTACATGATTACATGGTTAGGTGATAAACGCGATCAAAGTGTTGATACAAGTAATTTTATAAGTGGGCTAAGTTAATGGATGATGATATCTTTCTTCAAGTAATGCTTATTCCAATTACTTGGAAGGACCGGTAATGGATATGTCATTTACTTGATGAGTTATAATTATATACCGGGGTGTAGGCCCGAAGATGTTAATTCTTGCGGGAATTAGCATATGATATTATGGATCCTTAATATACGTATGTTGTGATTTGATATTGATTATCATTGATAGCCCATTGCTTACTAAGCATTTCGCTTACTCGATATTGTTTATATGTTTTTAGGTGAGCCAAATGGGACCCAAAGGGATACGGGTAAAAGGCCCGAAGGTTGCTAATGGTGGAGCTTGTTTCATTGTTGGTAACAAGCTACTCTCTTAATCATGCTCTCGATATATATGTTCACCCCTTTTTGTCAAGAAACAAGGTTTTGTCATATGGTGTTTGTAAGTCTAAGACTTTGGTAAAAGTCAAACTTGGTATAGTAAGAAAGTCAAAGTAGTCAACGAGTTGTTGTATGTTCGTTGACATTTTTGGAAAGGTTGCTATTAAACACTAGTTGTAAATAATGTAAATATTATGGTTTTATGAGAAATTGTTGTTCTATGGTTACAATGAGGATCCATTAGAGAAATTGGCTTAGTTTGACTTAGAATAGTCAAAGGAATGTGAAATGGGTGTTGGAATAGTGGTCATATGGGTAAAGACCCAAACGGGTCGTTGAGGGTCCAAATGGGTCATAAAAATGGGTCATGGTGTCAAAATGGGTTATAGATATAGTACGAAAGTTGTGAGAATTGCTTTAAGCCCCATTTTGATGGTCAAAGTTAGTGTCAAAGTTTGAAAGTCAGAGTATGTGTAGTTTGTGAAATGACATGTCAATGGTTTTAGTCTAAATTGGGCGAAAAGTGGTCAACAGTCCAATTCTTGATAAAACGCGAATTTACGAAAAGTGGAAATTGAAAAATGTTTGAAATGTCATTTTACACGTGTCTACAAATTCTTATGGTCATTGGACTTGTCGTTTTTGAGATATGCATGTTTGAAATTCGGGATTTGGTAATCAATAGTGCAAGTGCTGAACAGACAGGCCATGGGCATGTCCTCTAATCGCCATGGCCATGTCCTTAATCAGTAGCCTCGTTTTCTTTTCAACAGCACGTCATAGCCATGTCCTATAATTGCCATGGCCATGTTCTTCAACAGTAGCCTCACTTCCATCAGCATGATGCCATGGCCATGTCCTATGAACGCCATGGCCATGTCCTTTCAGTATGCCCAAAAATGATGTTTTAAGCTAAGTGTCAAGTTTATATGTATAAAATAAAGTTATGGGACAGTATAAATGGGTAATTTATTAAAAAAAAAAAAAAAGTTCAAAAGTTTCGGGGTGTTTCAAGTTGGTATCAGAGCTTGGTTTAAGGGATTCGGGTATCTACTATTAGTGGGTACTTGATCTTAAGCCATTATTATTATTGTTGAGCATGATATTGAATTGTTATCTGTTTTGATTGATCTAGTTATTTGATTTCTAAGACTTTTGACTCGAAATGTCTTGTGGTAACTTTGGAAACATATAACTGGGATATGATAATTCGTGTGACTGGCCACCACAATAATTATCATATGGCAATTGTATGGAGCCAAGGAAGTCACAAGGTGTTAAGAAGATAAAGTCTTGGTAATAATTGTTGACTGCTATGTGACTAGGTGCAGTTAAATTACAAAGTAGACATTTTATTGATGAATATGTTTGTATAAAATATATTGTGTCTACTTTCAGTAATAAGATGAATGATCAAGAAGAAATAGAATTGACACTTGGGCCACTTCCACGAGACCAAGCCCAGAATGTAAGAACTGGAGGTGATGATGATAGACAAAGACCTCCAGCAGATGATGCTAGGTTATCTTTGACCGACTTAAAAACTTTAATCTCAGCTGAAGTGGCAAAGGCTCAAGAGGCGTCCCTTCCCCTCTTATTGGGCCACATTTCCGAAACCATACGTGAAACTGTTGCTGATGAATTTCAAAGGCGAGATGATGAAAATGAAATTGATCTTGAAAGACCACCTCCTGGTGGTGAAAGAAATGAGGAAAGACCACCAACACCTGTTGTTCGCAGGGTGATTCAAAATCATGATGAAGATTGTAAATTCAGTTATAAAGACTTTTCTGTTTGTAACCCGCCAGATTTTCAAGGTGAGATGGATCCAATTAAATGTCAAAGGTGGTTATCTGAAGTTGAAGGGGCATTTGCCACGGCAGAAGTCCCTAACCGATTGAAAGTGAGATATGCTTCTAATCTTCTTAAATCCCGTGCTAAATTCTGGTAGGAAGTTCAATGTCGTACTTTAGGAGAGGAAGCTATTATGATGCTGATTCAATTAATGTTGAACCTAAAGATAATGGTTTAACACTACATGGGATACATGGTTTATTTTGTGGTCAAAAAACGTTCGTGTCTAGTTCCCTTTTGGTTAGTTCGTCTTCAATGCTGAATAATTAAGTTGGAGTTATTGGAAGAATCAAATGGCAAGTAAAGATTTATGGAGTTTTCAGTTTTAATCTTCTAAATAAATAGTACCTTTAAGCTTGTTAAAAGCTGGGATTATTAGTTATTAAGTTTTAGAATAAATGAGTCTTTAAGACTTCAATAATTAGCAACAATGCTTTAGACGTTTTCTTTGCTTTTCATTTTCTAGGACTTTTCATTTGCTTGATATTTTTCTTATAAACAGAGAACAAGTTGGATGTAAGGGGCAGCTTTTGATTAATGATTAATTGAGTGTTTTCTCATACTTTTATATTTCTCTTATCTCTTTGGAGGATTCCTTTGAGTGGCGAGATTATCTTGACTTATCTAGCGATTGGGGAGTCGTTAGTGGCGTCATAGACTGATTCGGGTGGATTCCTGGATTGTTCTATTCATTCCCATCTTGACATAACTTACCTGTTACTTTTCGGTATCATTTTTGGTATCAGAGCAAGTTCCGATCATGCCTCCTCGTCGACAAGTTCGTGAGAGAGACATTAGAGATATAGAGATGGATGAACTAAGGAGGCAAGTGCAACAACTACAAGAACAAGTAGCACGGTTGCAAACAGCTCCTAGTAGTGAAGACGAAGCCAGTGAGTCAGATTCTGATGAGGAGGATTTCAATCCTTTTCATAATGAAGATCGAAGACCTAGGAGAAGAGATCAAGCTTATCATCAAGACAACCACGTGAAGGTTGAACTTCCTGAGTTTGATGGTCGTTTTCATGGTGATTCTTTTATTGATTGGCTTCATACGGTTGACAGAATTTTTGAGTATAAAGATTTTACGGAAGAAAAAAAGGTTAAACTGGTAGCAATTAAGCTAAAGGGATATGCTTCTCTTTGGTGGGAGAATTTGAAAAGAGAAAGGGTTCGTGAGCATAGGCGTCCCATTCAGTCATGGGATAAAATGAGAAAGGAACTAAAAAAAAGATTTTTGCCTGACAATTATAGACAAGATAATTACTTGAAGAGTTACAACCTCAAGCAGTTGGACTTGTCTGTCGAAGACTACACTCGAGAATTCGAGCATCTTATGCTTAAATGTGACATTTCAGAACCTGAAGAGCAAACAATTGCTAGGTATCTTGGTGGTCTAAACAAGGAGATTTCTGATTTGATCAAGCTGCAACCATATTGGACATTTAACGATGTTCGCAAAATGGCGTTTACTGTTGAACAACAAAAAAAGGAGACACGAAAGTTTCCTTCAAAAAGCGGAAGCAGTAGTCATTTTAAAGGAAGCACATCATCTTCGTCAGCAAATAAAACATCTTCAACAGACACCAAGTCAATGGGTTCAACACCTAAACAGGTGACTAATACGACTGTCCCAAGAAAGTGTTTCAAGTGCCAAGGTTTTGGTCACATAGCTTCTGATTGTCCTAACAAACGCACCATCACAATCATTGGTGACACGGTAGTTGAGGATGAAAAAGAAGAGGAACCCGTTGTAGTATTAGAAGAACAAGAGGAACATGGAGATGTGGGGCTGAATCTTGTCATAAGGCGTTTGCTAAAGGCTAGCATATGTCCAGATGAAGAATGGTTAAGAGAGAATATCTTCCAAACGCGTTGCACATCTCATGGTCGAGTGTGTAATGTTATTATTGATAGTGGAAGTTGTACCAATGTTGTTTCAGAGGAGATGGTGTCAAAACTTTGTTTAAAAACCGAGCCTCATCCAAAGCCTTACAAGATTCAATGGTTCAACAATGGAAGTGGTGTTTCAGTTTTGAAGAGATGTATGATTTCCTTTTCTATAGGGAAACTTTATCAAGATCAAGTGTGGTGTGATGTTGTTGCTATGGATGCTTGTCATCTGTTACTTGGGAGACCATGGCAATTTGATAGAAAAGTCGTGCATGATGGTTTCAAAAACACGTATTCTTTCAATATGGGTGGAAAGCGAATAATTTTAGTTCCAATGAAGCCTCAGGTACTTCCTAAAGAAAATAAAGATGAAGGATCAATCCTTTTAAGTAAAGCTCAAGTGGAGAATGCTTTAGAAGAAGGAGAGTTTTTATTGTATCTGGTGGCAAAACAAATAAATGAAATATCGACCCATCATTCTGATGTTGTCAAACCACTTCTAGATGAATACGCAAGCCTTATGCCCGAAGAGATACCTAATGGTTTACCACCAATTCGTGGGATTGAGCATCGAATTGATTTGATTCCAGGAGCCACTTTGCCAAACAAGCCTACTTATAGGCTTAACCCGACTCAACAACTAGAGATGCAAAGACAAGTAGAAGAGTTGCTGAAAAAAGGTTTTATTCGTGAAAGTCTCAGTCCTTGTTCAGTTCCAGCCCTCTTGGTACCAAAGAAAGATGGGAGTTGGAGAATGTGTGTGGATAGTCGTGCCATTAACAAAATAACGATCAAGTATAGGTTTCCGATACCTAGACTTGACGACCTCTTAGATCAACTTAATGATGCTACAACATTTTCAAAGATTGATTTAAGGAGCGGTTATCATCAAATTCGAATGCAAGAAGGAGATGAATGGAAAACAGCTTTTAAAACTCAACACGGTCTATACGAGTGGTTAGTTATGCCTTTTGGTCTTTCAAATGCACCAAGTACTTTCATGAGGCTTATGACACATGTTTTTAATCCTTTCATGGGGAAATTTGTGGTAGTATACTTTGATGATATTTTGGTTTATAGCCAGAATTTAGAAGACCATATGAAGCATCTACGTCAAGTTTTTGATCTCTTGAAGGCTCAAAAACTTTTTATTAATTTCAAGAAGTGTTCATTTGTTACGGATAGTGTTGTGTTCCTCGGATTTGTTGTTTCGAAAGAGGGCATCAAGGTTGATGAAAGCAAAGTGGAAGCGATCGCATCTTGGCCTGCCCCAAAGTCACTATTTGATGTTAGAAGTTTTCATGGTATGGTATCATTCTATAGGAGGTTTGTGAAGAATTTTAGTACTTTGGTCGCACCAATTACCGAGTGTTTAAAAGGTGGACAGTTTACTTGGAATGAAAAAGCACAAGCTAGTTTTGAAGAAATCAAGCAGAAACTAATGGGGGCTCCTGTTTTGGTACTACCCAATTTTAATTTAGTCTTCCAAGTTGAGTGTGATGCTTCTGGAGTGGGAATTGGGGCAGTGTTAAGTCAAGAAGGAAGACCCGTTTCTTATTTTAGTGAAAAACTCAATGATGCAAGGCGAAAATACACAACATATGACAAAGAGTTTTATGCTTTGGTGCGGGCATTGAGGCATTGGAGTCACTATCTTTTACCTAACGAGTTTGTTCTTTTCACAGATCATGAAGCACTAAAGTACTTGAATTCCCAACACAAACTCCATCATCGGCATGCAAAGTGGGTGGAGTTTATCCAGTCATTCAACTTTACAATCAAGCATAAATCTGGAAAGACTAATTGTGTAGCTGATGCTTTGAGTAGACGTCACTTATTGTTAAACGTAATGCATGCAAAGGTGCTTGGTTTCGAGAATGTTAAGACAATGTACGTCGATGATCTTGATTTTGGACAGATTTGGAAGTTATGTCAAAAGGGAGCTCATAAAGACTTTGTGATTCATGATGGTTTTTTATACAAAGGAGTACAACTTTGTGTACCCAAAGGATCATTACGAGAAGCAATCATTCGTGAGGCTCATGGTGGAGGATTGGCAGGTCATTTTGGTCGTGACAAAACATATTCATTGGTGCAAGAAAATTTCTTTTGGCCCCATTTAGTGAAAGACGTAAGCAGAATTGTTGCAAGATGTGAAGTTTGTAAGAAAGCTAAATTGCACGGAAGTAATGCGGGATTATATATGCCATTGCCTGTTCCTACACAACCATGGGAAGATGTTAGTATGGATTTTGTCCTTGGGTTACCTAGGACTCAACGAGGGAAAGATTCTATCATGGTGGTTGTCGATCGATTTTCTAAAATGGCTCATTTTGTAGCCTGTAAGAAGACCCTTGATGCAACCCATGTTGCTGATCTATATTTCAGTGAAGTAGTAAAGTTACATGGAATTCCAAAAACAATCACTTCGGATCGGGATGTCAAGTTCGTTAGTCATTTTTGGAAGACCTTATGGAGGAAAATGGGTACGAGACTCCAATTCAGCACCTCCCACCACCCCCAAACAGATGGCCAAACTGAAGTCGTTAATCGAAGTCTTGGAGTTTTACTAAGAGTACTTATCAAAAAGCATATGACCAGGTGGGATTTAATGCTTCCTCAAGCTGAGTTTGCTTACAATCGCTCCATTAATCAATCCACGGGTCGCTCTCCTTTTCAAATTGTATATGGTATGAATCCTATTACTCCTTTGGATCTTGTTCCTCTAAAAACTGATGTGCAATTTAGTGGAGAGGCTGATGAGCGTGCAAAGTACATCAAGAAACTTCATGAGCAGGTTCATGACACCATTGTCAAGCACACAAAACGGTATGCTCAACGTGCCAACAAACACAGGAAAAGAGTTGTTTTTCAAGTCGGTGACATGGTGTGGATTCACCTTAGGAAAGAACGGTTTCCAAACCGCAAATACCCAAAACTTCAACCACGGGCAGATGGACCATTTAAGATTGTAGAAAAGGTAAATGACAATGCTTACAAGGTTGACTTGCCAGGAGACTATGGAGTTTCAGCCACATTCAACGTGGGTGATTTATCTCCATATTTAGAAGATGATACTATGGACTCGGGGACGAGTTTTTTTCAACCTGGGGAGGATGATGCTGATTCAATTAATGTTGAACCTAAAGATAATGGTTTAACACTACATGGGATACATGGTTTATTTTGTGGTCAAAAAACGTTCGTGTCTAGTTCCCTTTTGGTTGGTTCGTCTTCAATGCTGAATAATTAAGTTGGAGTTATTGGAAGAATCAAATGGCAAGTAAAGATTTATGGAGTTTTCAGTTTTAATCTTCTAAATAAATAGTACCTTTAAGCTTGTTAAAAGCTGGGATTATTAGTTATTAAGTTTTAGAATAAATGAGTCTTTAAGACTTCAATAATTAGCAACAATGCTTTAGACGTTTTCTTTGCTTTTCATTTTCTAGGACTTTTCATTTGCTTGATATTTTTCTTATAAACAGAGAACAAGTTGGATGTAAGGGGCAGCTTTTGATTAATGATTAATTGAGTGTTTTCTCATACTTTTATATTTCTCTTATCTCTTTGGAGGATTCCTTTGAGTGGCGAGATTATCTTGACTTATCTAGCGATTGGGGAGTCGTTAGTGGCGTCATAGACTGATTCGGGTGGATTCCTGGATTGTTCTATTCATTCCCATCTTGACATAACTTACCTGTTACTTTTCGGTATCATATTACAGTGATGACATGGGAAGATTTTAAAAAGATGTTTGTTGAAACTTATTCGCAGGATGCTGATCTAAATAGAATTCGTCATGAGTTCCTTTCTATGGAACAAACGACTGAGTCGATAAACGAGCTGGTAGGAAATTTTCTGGATCGAGCCCAATTTTGTCCAGAATACATGGCAAATCCTAAATTACTTATGGATCATTTTCATACAATCCAGAAGAAAGAAATTCGACAGTTTGTCAATCCAAAGAAATGTAGTACTTTTTCTGAAATGGTAGACGAGGCTCGATTTCAAGAGCTGGAGTTAAAGAAGGATGAGAAAAGTTCCACGAAAAGAAAAGCTGAATCCACTTCTACTCCATCCAAAAAGTTTAGATCTGGTGGAAGTTTTAGAAAGGATGATCGAACTGAAATCCCAGAATGCAAGATATGCCATAAAAGGCACCGTGGGGAGTGTAAAGCCGGGACTCTATTCGACCCGGACATTTTAGCAAAGATTGTCCCGATCCAATCAAAGTTTGTCATCATTGTCTGAAACCAGGACATATTCGACCTGATTGTCCTGAATTGAAATCTCAACCTACTTCTTCTGCTCCTCGCAAGAATACTGAGAGGAAGACGGTGGAACCACCGAAGCCTAGACACCGTTCCTTTCAAATTACTGCAGAAGAAGCACAAAGATCCCCCGATATGTTAACAGGTACCTTCTTTGTAAATCTTAAACCTGCATACATACTGTTTGATTCGGGAGCCTCACGATCATTTGTGTCTGAAAAGTTTGGTCGATATTTCTCAATTCCTCTTGCTGAGTTAGATGCTCCACTTGATGTGGAGGTTGCTGACGATAGGATTATCTTTGTGACAAATGTGTATAGGGGCTGCCAGTTAGTAATTAACAATGAAACTTTTCTTATAAATTTGATTCCGATGCAAATGGGGGAATTTGATGTTGTAGTGGGTATGGATTGGCTAGGCAAACATAATGCTATAATTCAGTGTGAGAAGAAAATTATTCGTGTAAATTCGCCTTGTGGGGGAGTGATAGACATTTATGGAGAGAAAAGAAAACCATCCCTTTCTATTTGTACTTATGCTCGTGCTAAACGTCATTTGTCACGTGGATGCCAAGCTTTTCTAGCACATGTGATTGATACTCAGAAACAAACTCCCAAATTATCTGAAATCCCTGTTGTTAATGAATTCCCTGATGTATTTCCCGATGAACTACCTGGTATTCTGCCTGATAGGCAAGTCGAGTTTCGAATCGACTTAATGCCAGGAGCTACTCATATTGCCAAAACACCTTATAGACTCGCCCCCTCTGAAATGCAAGAGTTGATGAAACAATTGCAAGAATTACTTGATAAAGGTTTTATTCGTCCGAGTAGTTCGCCATGGGGTGCACCGATACTATTTGTTAAAAAGAAAGATGGCACCATGAGGATGTGTATTGATTATAGAGAGTTGAACAAGGTAACCATCAAGAATAGGTATCCCTTGCCTAGGATTGATGACTTGTTTGACCAACTCCATGGTGCTAGTTTCTTCTCGAAGATTAATTTACGTTCATGTTATCACCAATTGAAAGTTCGAGAAGAAGATGTGTCTAAAACAGCTTTCAGGACAAGGTATGGCCATTATGAATTCGTGGTTATGCCTTTTGGTCTGACAAATGCTCCTGCCGCTTTTATGGATCTCATGAATCGAGTGTGCTGACCTATGCTCAATAAGTTTGTAATTGTATTCATAGATGATATTCTCATATATTCCAAATCTGCTGACGATCACAATGTTCATTTAAGGCAAGTAGTACAAACTTTGAGAAATGAGAAACTCTATGCCAAGTTCTCCAAGTGTGAATTTTGGCTTCGTGGGGTACAATTTCTGGGTCATGTTGTTAATAACCAAGGTATTATGGTTGATCCTGCAAAGGTTGAGGCGGTGATGAAATGGGAACCTCCAACCAATGCAACAGAAGTTAGAAGTTTTCTGGGTTTAGCTGGCTATTACAGACGGTTTATCCAGGATTTCTCCAAGATTGCTACTCCTCTCACTAAGCTTACTCGTAAAAATATTAAATATGAATGGAATGATATAGCTAAACAAGCTTTTCGTACTCTGAAATTTAAGCTTAGTCAAGCACCAGTCCTAGTACTCCCTGATGGTACTGAGGACATGGTAGTTTATTGTGATGCTTCACGTATTGGGTTAGGCTGTGTTCTGATGCAGAGAGGTAAAGTGATTGCTTATGCTTCTCGACAGTTGAAGGAACACGAGAAAGGATATCCAACTCATGATTTGGAATTGGCGGCTGTTGTTTTTGCTTTAAAAATCTGAAGGCATTATCTTTATGGTGTGAAGTGTATCATTTACACTGATCACAAAAGCCTCAAATATTTCTTTGATCAGCGTGACCTTAACATGAGATAGCGACGTTGCTTTACTTGGTAAAGGATTATGATTGTGAAATTCTCTATCATCCAGGAAAGGCTAATGTTGTAGCTGATGCTCTCAGCCGAAAAGCTATGCATCATGCTTTGATTGTCAAATCTCTTCGTATTACTGTTATTCCTGAATTACTTGATCAAGTTAAAGAAGTTCAACAAAATGCATGGCAAAAAGGTTTTTGGAGAGCCGAACGCATTAAGGGTCAAATTCCAAACATTGTTGATGATTCACGTGGGATTAAGACTCGTTATGGAAGAATATGGATTCCAAAATCTCCGGAGTTAAAGAAATTATTGCTTGATGAAGCTCATAAATCTAAATATTCCATTCATCCTGGTGCAACAAAAATGTACCATGATTTGAAAGTTGATTATTGGTGGCCGGGGATGAAGCGTGAAATTGTGAAATATGTCGAGCAATGTCTAACTTGTTTGCAGGTTAAAGCAGAACATCAAAAGCCATTTGGCAAAATGCAACCGTTGGACATACCTATTTGGAAATGGGAGCACATTACCATGGACCTTATCACTAAATTACCCAAAACTCAACGTCATCATGACAATATTTGGGTGATTGTTGATCGGTTGACGAAAAGTGCTCTATTCTTGCCAATTAAGGAAACTTATACTTCCGAGGCACTTGCTGATTTGTACGTTAAGGAAGTTATAGCCCGTCATGGTATGCCTATTTCTATTGTTTCTGATCGAGATAGTCGATTCACTTCTAGATTCTGGAACAAATTTCAAGAAGACCTGGGTACTCGTGTTCATTTGAGTACTGCATACCATCCTCAAACTGATGGGCAGAGTGAAAGAACCATTCAAACCTTAGAAGACATGTTGAGGGCGTGTGCCATTGACTTCGGTGGTAACTGGGATACTCACTTACCGTTAGTTGAGTTTTCTTATAATAATAGCTATCACGCGAGTATTGGAATGCCACCTTATCAGATGTTATATGGCAGAAAATGTAGAACTCGAATTTGTTGGGGGTGAAATTGGGCAGAGAGAACTGGGCAGTACTGACATTGTCCAGAAAACTACAGAGAAAATTGATCAAGTCAGAGAACGTTTGAAAACCGCCCAGGATCGACAAAAGTCTTATGCTGACAACCGAAGATGCCCAATTGAATTCCAAGTTGGAGATTTTGTTATGTTGAAAGTATCTTCGTGGAAGGGTATCATTCGGTTTAGGAAGCGAGGAAAGTTAAGTCCTCGATACATTGGTCCCTTTAAAATTCTTGAAAAAATTGGAAAGGTAGCTTATCGCCTCGAGCTGCCTAATGAACTAGCTAGAATACATTCTACTTTTCACGTGTCCTATTTAAGGAAGTGCTTGGTTGATGAAGCCGCTTACGTGCCATTGGATGAAATTGAAATTAATGATCAGTTGAATTACGTTGAACAACCAGTGATGATTCTTGATGAAAAGATAAAGAAACTGAGAAATAAAGAGATCAAATTGTTCAAAGTTCAATGGAAACATCGAAAGGGTTCAGAATTTACTTGGGAACCCGAGGAAGAGATTCTTCGTTATTATCCAGCCATATATCAGGAATGGATTGTGAGGACACAATCCTGAATAAGTGGGGGAGAGTTGTAACGTCCCAAATTTCGTAAGTTCTAAAACTTAAAATATATTATTTTAACTGTTTAAGTTAGAAGGACTAACTGTGTAATATGTTTTGTGTCAATAGGACTTACCATTTAATGAAATTGTTAGTAGAGGGACTAAAAGTGACAAGTACTATAAGTTGAGGGTTTAATTGTAAACTGCAGTATAAAAACACTGCTTTTATATCACTCTACAGTATACTAACAATTAAAACACAGAAGTATCACGTATATGCTTTTAGTGAAGTCGGTTTTTGAAGAACACAAGGAGGAGGGTTTAATTTTAAGCTAATCACTTAGGGTTTTGTCTAATTGAAGTTCTTCTTTGCTAGTAAGGTATGAATAACTCTCTTTCTTGTATAAATTGATGAATTGAGTGATTTGAGTAAAACCCTAGACTCTTGATTTTGATGAATTAGTGGTTTAATGAATTATATATGTTTCATACACTTAATTAAGTTATGTTCTATATGTAAATGATAATAGTGTGGTTAAAACATTCATAATCATGTGTTTATAAGAAATTGAATAATTATGATTATGATTTATGTGATGATTGGTATAAATGGGTAATTGATATATATTATGTGTGATTATGCACCAAGGAGTGATACTCTTAGTGTTAATGAAGGTAATTGATGAAATATTATGATAATTACCCATTTATAAACAATCATCTATTTAAAAGTGTATGGAACAAGAGGTAGAATTATAAGTGTTGTGAAATATAACACTTGTATAACTTAATACAAATAATGAATTGAAAGTGATTGTGTGATTGATACTTGGCTACATGATTACATGGTTAGCTGATAAACGCGATCAAAGTGTTGATACAAGTAATTTTATAAGTGGGCTAAGTTAATGGATGATGATATCTTTCTTCAAGTAATGCTTATTCCAATTACTTGGAAGGACCGGTAATGGATATGTCATTTACTTGATGAGTTATAACTATATACCGGGGTGTAGGCCCGAAGATGTTAATTCTTGCGGGAATTAGCATATGATATTATGGATCCTTAATATACGTATGTCGTGATTTGATATTGATTATCATTGATAGCCCATTGCTTACTAAGCGTTTCGCTTACTCGATATTGTTTATATGTTTTTAGGTGAGCCAAGTGGGAGCCAAAGGGATACGGGTAAAAGGCCCGAAGGTTGCTAATGGTGGAGCTTGTTTCATTGTTGGTAACAAGCTACTATCTTAATCATGCTCTCGATATATATGTTCACCCCTTTTTGTCAAGAAACAAGGTTTTGTCATATGGTGTTTGTAAGTCTAAGACTTTGGTAAAAGTCAAACTTGGTATAGTAAGAAAGTCAAAGTAGTCAACGAGTTGTTGTATGTTCGTTGACATTTTTGGAAAGGTTGCTATTAAACACTAGTTGTAAATAATGTAAATATTACGGTTTTATGAGAAATTGTTGTTCTATGGTTACAATGAGGATCCATTAGAGAAATTGACTTAGTTTGACCTATAATAGTCAAAGGAATGTGAAATGGGTGTTGGAATAGTGGTCATATGGGTAAAGACCCAAACGGGTCGTTGAGGGTCCAAATGGGTCATAAATGGGTCATGGTGTCAAAATGGGTTATAGATATAGTACGAAAGTTGTGAGAATTGCATTAAGCCCCATTTTGATGGTCAAAGTTAGTGTCAAAGTTTGAAAGTCAGAGTATGCGTAGTTGGTGAAATGACATTTCAATGGTTTTAGTCTAAATTGGGCGAAAAGTGGTCAACGGTCCAATTCTTGATAAAACGCGAATTTACGAAAAGTGGAAATTGGGAAATGTTTGAAATGTCATTTTACACGTGCCTGCAAATTTCAATGCCATGGCCATGTTCTTCAACAGTAGCCTCACTTCCATCAGCATGATGCCATGGCCATGTCCTATGAACGCCATCGCCATGTCCTTTAAGTATGCCCAAAAATGATGTTTTAAGCTAAGTGTCAAGTTTATATGTATAAAATAATGTTATGGGACTGTATAAAGGGGTAATTTATTAAAAAAAAAAAAGTTCAAAAGTTTCGGGGTGATTCACTACTCGATGAAGAAATGGATTGTGTCAAAGCTGCTGTTGCTGGAGTTTATTACTGCTGATCATTATTTACTTTACTCTCAAGGGAATGATATGCTGAGGAAGATTAGAATTCAACTTTGTGTGTCGCTGATACTTAGCAGCGAGAGTTCTACATCTTCAAATCTAATAAGGCAAAAGTCACTGCCCGAATAATAGCTAGTCGCTGAAGATCTCTATTTCAAGTCATTCTACAAGAGCATGTTAGCTCGTAGTGAGTGAGTAGAATTACTGCATCTTCAGTGACTATTCAATAAAGCCTCTCAATCATCAAGTGCAAAAGTACTGTACGTATATACACATCAGCAAGAGTCTTCGTACTTAAAGAATGTTCGAATGATTACATGGCGGCAACTGATTGGATTTAAGGTAATGAGATATTTGCGGTAACTGAATTGGGACCCGCAGTATGTCGGTTCATCAGAGATCCAGCCAATCAAGTTGCAACACGTGTCCTTCCAAGATCCTATTTTGTAGGCGATATTTACGGGATTCTTGTAGTATATATAGTTCAGTATACTGTACTTTAGAGGCTAGTTTTTCTGTATGTACTTATCACTTGTGTGTTCAGTGATCAGTTTGTCTAGGGTACGTTACAGTAACTCAGCGAGTGAGCAGTTAGCGTGTTTGTCCACTACTGCTCATCTCATTTGTAATAAGTTAGCTTGTGTGTTTGATTTGGATTAGCTTGGGCTAGTCCATTCCGCAATCAACACTTGTGAATTTTATGATCAATATAATTCACCATTTAGCTACTATTACCATTGTTCTTTGATATTGTCATATCTAATTTACTATCTGTCACTATATACTCTGTTCATGTTCAATCAATTAAAAACTAGATAAATAACTCAAGTAAAATCACAAATAGTTTTTTAATTGTATTCAACCCCCCCCCCCCCCCCCCCCCCCCCCCCTTCTACAATTAAACTTTACACTTTGCGATTCCAAATCACTAACTGATAGTGATTCCGGGACTCTCAATTGGTATCAGAGCAGAGTTGGTTTAAATCAATTAACCAGATCTGCAATGGAATCAGTAAAGTACAGCTGTGTCGACTCTGAGTATCAGAAGGGAAATGGTTCTACTACCAAACCTCCATCGTTTGATCCCTCTAGGATTGAAACCTGGATGTCCCGGATGATGATGTTTCTCGACCTTATTGATGATCGTCTTTGCAATATCATAACCAATGGTCCCCATATTCCAACCACTATTATTCCTGCTGTTGTAGCTACTGCTACCACTCCTGCAATACCAGAAATGGTTTTGCCTAAGAGAGAGGAACAGTGGACGGATGAGGTTAGACGATTGGTTAGATTAGATAAACAAGCTAAAATCTACATTGGCATGTCACTTCCTGACGAAGTGTTTGAATCAATCAGGCTTTGTAAAACTGCAAAAGATATGTGGGATACCCTTAGGAATATATATATTGGAACTCCTGATATTATTCGCTGCAGGGAAGTAAATCTCACTCGCCAGTATGAGCTGTTCGCAATGGAACCCAACGAGTCACTATCTTCTACTTATACCAGATATCAATCACTGATGAACAAGATGGAGAAGGCTGGTATAGGAAAGGAGCAGCGATTTGTTGTTGAAAAGTTCTTGGAATTATTGCCAAGAAAAGTTTGGGGAACCATTGCTACATGTACGAGACAGAGAAATGATTATACATCTCTTACTCTTACTCAAGTCTATGGTATTTTGCTCAACTGGGAGCAGTCGGAAAAGCAAGCTGATCAGAGTGAGCATATTCGTGCAACACTTGGAAGTCAGAAGATATCCAATGCCCTCGTAGTTGAGCTTGACGAAATCGATCAGAGGCAGAAATCAAAAGTTTCTAAGCAAAGCTCAAAGTCGCTGATAGCTAGTGAAGAAGGTGATGGTGCTGAAGAACAGTCGGAGTATGAATATGATGAGGGTTTAGAAAAGATGGAAAGAGATATGGCTATGATGGTTGCAAATTTCAGAAGGAACACCAGATCAAAAAGATTCGCTGGTGCTCCATCATCTGAAAATTACAAATCAAAAGGTGAATGCTACAAGTGTGTCAAACCTGGTCACTTTGCAGCTGATTGTAGATCAAAGCCAGTCAACCAAGTCCCTGAACCAGTGCCAGACTTCAGAAATGATAAGTATAACAAGTACAAGGCAAAGTACAAGAAGCTGAAGGCAATGGCTAAATCTGGAAAGAAGAAGGGAAAAGGTTTCGTCGCTGAAGAAGGTTCATTCAGTGACTCTGACTCCTCATCATCAGATGAAGAAGAAGAAATGATTTGTATAGATAAGGATTACTGCCTGATGGCCGATGACGCTGAGTTTCATGACGATATCAAAGAAGTCGCTCATAAATGTTCAGCATCTGGGTGGGATCCTGAAACTATCTACAAAGGCATTCTTAGAGAAACTATATGGTATCTGGACAGCGGGTGTTCCAGACATATGACCGGATGTAAGTCTTCGCTCAGTGACTACCGGGAGGAAAGAGGACCTGATGTAGTGTTTGGTGACAATAAGGTTGGCAAAACAAGAGGACATGGTGTGCTGACTAATGGAAATGTGATATTTAAAAGAGTTGCATATGTGGAGGGACTGAAGCACAATTTGCTAAGTATCAGTCAATTTTGTGATTCAAAGAACAAGGTGCTGTTTGATCATGAAGCTGGTGCTGTTTACAACAAGAAAGGAAGTGATGTGCTTGCTGCTAACAGAAAAGGCAATACTTATATAGTCAATATGGACTCAGCTCAGTCAGGGACGTTCTTTTATTCCAGAACTGTTTCAGAAGAAAAATGGTTATGGCATAAACGTCTTTCTCATCTAAATCTAAAAGCTATCAACAAGTTAAGAAAACATGGTTTAGTCACTGGACTTCCAAAATTGTCTTACACTAAAGACAAGCTTTGTTCAGCATGCGAGAAAGGAAAGCATCATAGTTCTTCCTTCAAAAGTAAACAAACATCATCAGTAACTGAATGTTTCTATCAACTTCATATGGATCTATTTGGACCAGTGAGTACTCCAAGTCTTGGTGGAAAGAGATACTGCTTGGTAATCGTGGATGAATACTCCAGATACACCTGGGTATTCTTTCTTAAAGCAAAAAACGAAGCAGCAAGTGAAATTATATCCTTTATCAAGAAGATGGAGAACTTAGATGGTATTTCAGTAAAACATTTAAGAAGTGATAATGGCACTGAATTTCGAAATATTGACCTGGAAACTTTCTGTGATTCAAAAGGTATTTCTCAAAACTTTTCAGCTCCAAGAACACCCTAACAAAATGGGGGTGGCAGAGAGGAGAAATAGGACCGTAATTGAATATGCCAGGTCAATGCTCATTGATGCTGGTCTTAAGACCTATTTCTGGGCTGAAGCAGTGAATACTGCCTGCTATACTCAGAATAGGTCACTGATTGTCAAACGACATAATAAGACAGCATATGAGATGTTAAGAGGGAGAAAACCCGACATAAGTTTTCTACATGTTTTTGGTAGCACTTGCTACATTTTAAACAAAAGAGATCACTTGGGAAAGTTTGATCCAAAAGATGATGAAGGAATATTTGTTGGTTACTCAATTATCTCTAAAGCTTTCAGAGTTTACAATAAAAGAAGAGAATGTATTGAGGAATCAATGGATGTTACCTTTGATGAATCATATGATGAGTCACTCACTGATCCAAAAGAGTATGAAAATCTTATTTTTAATAAAATGGATGGTGACTCATCAGATGAAAGAAAAACAAATGATAAGAAATATGAAAATTTCTCATCAGACTCTGAAGGAGAAGATAGTGTTCCTGAAAACAATTCTTGCTCTACTTTAGCTGAGAATAATTCAGGGACATCATCTTTACCTACTGATGTCCCATCATCATCAACTCAATGTCCAAACAACAATAATCATGTTTATGATGCTGATATGTCACAAGAACCATCACTAGATAAGACAGTCACTGCTGAACCTCAGCGAATGACTAAGTGGACAAAACACGTTGATAATCAATTGATTATTGGTAATCCACAATCCAGGGTTCAGACAAGATCAGCAACTGCTAACTTTTGTTTGTTCGTAAGTTTTGTATCACTGATGGAACCAAAGAAGGTTGATGAAGCACTCACTGATCATCACTGGATAGCTGCCATGCAAGAAGAGCTATCTCAGTTTGAAAGAAATAAAGTTTGGAAGCTTATACCTCAACCTGCTGGTAAATCAGTGATTTAAACACGATGGGTGTTCAGAAATAAGATGGATGCTGATTGTGTGGTAACAAGAAACAAGGCTAGACTGGTTGCACAAGGTTACTGTCAGCAAGAAGGCATTGACTATGACGAAACCTTTGCACCAGTGGCTAGGTTTGAAGCAATCAGGCTGTTTCTAGCTTATGCAGCTCACAAGAAGTTTAAAGTATATCAAATGGATGTGAAAAGTGCCTTTCTGAATGGCAAGCTGCAGGAAGAAGTGTATGTCAAGCAACCACCTGGATTCATTGATCCAAAACATCCTGGTTATGTTTTCAAACTTGATAAAGCCTTGTATGGACTAAAACAGGCTCGTAGAGCGTGGTATGACACTCTCTTTGTCTACCTGATAAAATGTGGCTACGTCAGAGGTAAAATTGACAGCACATTGTTTATCAAAAGAGATAAGAGAGATGTCATATTAGTCCAGATCTATTTTGATGATATCATTTTCGGGTCTACTAACAGTGACATGTGCAAGGAATTTTCTGATCTCATGACCAAAAGTTATGAGATGAGCATGATGGGTGAATTAACATTTTTCTTTGGTCTGCAAATAAAACAAACCAAAACTGGAATTTTTATAAGTCAAGGAAAAAATGTTAAAGATCTGTTAAAGAAATTTGAATTTGCTAATTGCTCAACCCTTGCTACACCCATGTCACCTGCAGTAAAGCTACATGCTGATCCTGATGGTAAATCTGTAAACATCACTGCTTACAGAGGTATGATTGGGTCACTGTTGTATCTAACTGCAAGTAGACCAGACATTATGTTTGCTACATGTCTCTGTGCTAGGTATCAAGCTGATCCAAAGGAATCACACTTTCTCGCTGTCAAAAGAATATTTAGATATCTGAAGGGTACACCAAACCTTGGTCTCTGGTACCCATCAGGTTCTGATTTCTCACTAAAAGGATATTCTGACTCTGATCACGCTGGATGTAAGCTGGATAGAAAGAGCACTTCTGGTAGCTGTCAGTTTCTTGGAGAAAAGCTTGTAAGCTGGTCTAGCAAGAAACAAAATTCAGTTTCAACTTCAACTACTGAAGATGAATATGTTGCTGCTAGTGCTTGTACGGCTCAAATTCTTTGGATGAGAAATCAGCTCGCTGACTATGGATTTGACTTCAAAGAAATTCCAATCTATTGTGATAGTCAAAGTGCCATAGCCATTGCAAACAATCCAGTGATGCACTCAAGGACAAAGCACATTGATGTACGATATCATTTCATCAGGGACCATGTGATGAAAGGTGATATTGAACTCCATTTCATTCCAACTGATTACCAACTCGCTGATTTGTTTACAAAACCTCTGGATGAGAAAAGATTTAACTTTCTTATCAGCGAGCTTGGTATGTTAAACTTCAATGAATAAATGAACTCTTTGAGTTTATTTATTTATTGTCGTTTAAATTTATAAATGCTTTAAAAAATATGTCTTTGTAAAATATAATTTCAGTTGACCATACACACTGTGATCATCTAATGTTATATTCCTATAAAGACTCATGAATATTTTCTCATGTCTCAATGATAGGTTTGTAGCATTGCTCTATGATATCTCTAACTGATCTAGTTAGTATTCTAAGTTGTAACTAGATCAGTGAGGTGTAATATAGAAATATGGTATATATTTAACATATGACATAATCTATATTCATGTTCTTCTTAAAAAAAAAAAAAAGAAAAGAAAAACTTACAATGTAACAATGGTGAGTTGATAAGTTAAATTTATATCAAAACTGTAACTATTTCACAATGACTCAATCAGTATTCTAAGTTGTGATTAAGTCAGCGAGATCTAGTCTCAGCAAGATAAACATTTAAATTTATTATCTTACAATTGTTATATTTCTTTTGGGTGGTAAATCAAGAAATTGATTAGATATCTTCAGTAACTCTTTCTCTATGAAGATATCATTTAATGGTGCTATTAAGTTTACAAATATTATTTATGGGTTGTGGTGTAAACGGTAAAGTCGTATTGTCTGACACTCTCTCTCTTACGTCAGTGTACTTTTCCGGCACACCTCTCCCATCACCATTAATACCACCAGGTCCAATAATCATCACCCCTATACCACTTACCACCATCAATCATCACCTCTATACCACCTCTACTCACCACCATCATCGACCACGATGATCCATTTTCCACCACATGATTATCAAGAAGCACGCTATAAAACAGTGATTTAACTCATTTCCCTTTTTACGCCTTCTTGATTTTTATAAGAAAAACACTCTGTTTTAAAGGCAAAAATATTGCAAAACATTTTTATCACTGGCAAGATCAAAATCTTATTTTTTTTTTACACCATCTCTGCAGAGTTCAAAGCTCTTCGAGCCTTTGCAGAGACCAAAGATCTTGTTGTTACAGTGTACAAATCAGATAAATTTTGAAAAGATAACTTGATCAAAAACAGAGCGTACGATGAAACTAAAACCTTTTTAAATAAACCACTTTATTCTCTCTGTTCTTACGTTATCACCTGAAGAGATGAACCCAGAATGGCTCAGTGAGTTCTGGTTTATCAATACTCACTCGATAGTTCAAATGGTTTCATATCTTCAGGGTTTTATTGATAACAGGAATCAAAAGTGTGCCTCTATACAATCGTCCATTACTGCCACCAAATCGACTACGTCACTGACAACACCCCCAGTGACTATCATTAGTCAACCACCAATCAAGAAACCACCATCCTCTCCCAAGAAAGCATCCAAATTAGGGTTCCTGACATTAACGGATCAGGGACATAGCAAAATGAAGACATCCAAGGATGCCAAGGGTGAAGCGGAGGCTGAATGTTCAGTCCCTGCGGGCACCCTTGCTGACCCCACGCCTTCAACTGCTTCATTGGACTCCCGAAAGTCCAGTGATTCTAAAAATGGACAACTACAGACAGCTACAATGGTTCAACCCATTGTTAGCAGTGATTTGGGTGCATCTCACACCCTCATATCGAGTCTAACAATCAGCCACTTGTCATTCTCACAAAAGGATGATACTTCAACAAAAGGGCTAGTGGTATCAGTGGGTGATAACACACTCTTTGCTGATACCACATCACTGGCTACAGACCCGGGCCAAATCTCATCTATCACTTCACCAACTGTCAATATCTCTCCACAGACACATGGAGAGATACAGGTTGATCTCTCTGTTTCCAATGATCCATCAGCTAGAACACAAGCTAGTGATGACGAGGAAGCCAAATCCGTAGCAAAATACATCACTCATACTCAAAACGTTCGAAAGTCAGTCACAACATTTCATGCTAACATCAAGGGGGAGAAAGTGATATGGGAGAAAGTGATGATGTTACCAGAAATGCTGATCAGAAAAACTTGGATGAAGAAACCACTAGAAACATGTTCATTATGGTTCTAGGTCACTCTTTAGGTCCTGGTTTCCATTCTCCAAGTCAAACAATGCCTGAGCAACAGATTCATCTAACAAAGTAGTAATCTTCTCTGAATGTGTAGTAAGTTTTTTAATTGTATTCAACCCCCCCTTCTACAATTAAACTTTACACTTTGCGATTCCAAATCACTAACTGATAGTGATTCCGGGACTCTTAGTCTACGTCTTCTATTGTATTCCCGTTCACTATAACCATTTCAGGTCTTGCATCGATTCTCCTTTAATTGTACATAGTTGATCAGGCTATGTTAAATTAAATTCAAATGATGCAATTGTTGAACCAGTCATACCTAATGAGGAATACTAACCTAACGGTTATAGTCTAGGTCACTATTGCAATCCTAGTTCGCTATAACCTTAGGCTCTGATACCAATCTGTCACACCCCAAAAACTGTCAACGTTGGTCAGCGGAAGCATTAGAGTAAGCGGGGGTGCCGACGTCAACATTGGACATTCATGCATCAGAGCGTATGATTATTGCTGAACAACAGTTAAGATGTCATCCTATTTTGTCGTGGGTCTCCTAGTTCCATATGCATGCAGTCTTCTGTGCGCAGCTAATTTCCTGAAAAACATAGTAAAAAGGTCAACATGGTTGTTGAGTGAATTCACAGGTTTTATGTTTAATAAGTGGATGAACCAAGTTCATTGTAAAACGTTGACCTAAAAGTCAAATGGGGTTAAGTTGGAAGGTTATCCAAAATATAGGTTTGGTTGGGATGTCACCCAAAATATAAATTTAAAATATGTCGTTGGTCGTTCTCCAGCGGTTTCCAAAATAGTGCTGGTCGTTCTCCGGCGAGTTCCAAATAAGTACCGGTCATTCTCCGGCAAGTTCACATGTTAGCACAGGTCGTTCTCCGGTGAGTTCACAAGTTAGTGTCGTTCGTTCTCCGACAAGTTCACAGTTAGCACAGGTCATTCTCCGGCAAGTTCACATGTTAGCACAGGTTATTCTCCGGCGAGTTCACAAGTTAGTGTCGGTTGTATAAAGCCTAAAAGCATTTATAAGCAGTTGGTAATAGTATGATCTTAATCATAAACATTT
The DNA here is from genome assembly GCA_949592205.1 of Helichrysum umbraculigerum. Classification (NCBI taxonomy): domain Eukaryota; kingdom Viridiplantae; phylum Streptophyta; class Magnoliopsida; order Asterales; family Asteraceae; genus Helichrysum; species Helichrysum umbraculigerum. The sequence continues at coordinate 68,792,825 of CATIUR010000004.1, read as the reverse complement.
TGTATAAAAGCACAAAAGCAATTATATAATAGTTGCATGTTATACAAAATTGACTATGTTTTTCACCCCTGTTTGAAAGCAGTAAAAATAGTAAAAAGGTAGGGGCTGTGAACTCACCTCGTGAGCTAAATGCGTGAGAGCTAGCAAAGCGTAAGTCCAGGTAGGGTCTCTAACGTCCTAAACGTATGAGATTACAAGTTTAAGTAAGTGAATATCTCTATAGACTATCCATGCTAGTGTCCACTCAACTAGTATGTCCAATTGTGTTTTGTTTTTGAAAATAAAAGTGTACGACCCTGATGGAGGCCCAAGTATGGAAGATCAAGCCCTCATGTTCTTAGAGGCCCAAGATTGTGTAACAAAACGGGCTGCACGAAAAAGGGCATAACTTGGGCTACAGGGCTCCGTTTCGGGCCCATGAGCAGGCGAATCAAAGCCCGGTTCGAGGCCCACCAAATAGCCATAGGCGGTTAAGCCCATGATCGAAGCCCAAAAACGGCTCCGTTTGAAAGATATGGCCCATTTTAGGATTTTTCTGTTCATTTTGGATTTTTGTTTTGGGTTTTACGTTTGGCCCGTTATGTTTTAAGGGCCCGTTTTAAAATTCTGCTTGTTATTTAAGCTTTCTTCTTCATTGTAATGAACTCAGTTTTCAATTTCAAGAATTTCGATTTCACTCTCAATTTGTGAATCATTTCCCATTTCACGGTATTCTTTTGTGAATCAACGTGTTTTTGGAAGAGGTTTCTCCTGCTCCTGGTATTCACAGGAATCAACAGGTTTAACCTATTACCTCACTTTTGCACTACATCAGACCCATTGGTGAAAGTTTGTAACAATAATTCTTAAAAGACATTACTATTAGGTTTGTTCGTTGTATACTTTACATTAGTATATATCACATATTATCGTATGTGGTTATCGGTTATCACGCGAATTTAATACTTAGTGTCAACGTCTTGCGGTTTACGTCTCGGTTCAAATATAAGCGTTGTTTTTCGTTCGGGTTATGTTTACAAGCCTCATTTTTGGTCCAAGTCACTTAATAAGTCACCCAAACCCGTTTTGTTTACAATTCTTCCCAAAAATAGTAAGTTTTCAAAAATAGAAAGTTTGACGTTTTCGAAACCGAACCCCGTTTTTGTTGACTAGGTCAAACCTTCTCGGTTTGACCCGAGACTTTTACCCAAACCTTAAATATGTTCATGGGTCATAAAAAGTTAGTCTTTCCCTTTATAGCAAGTCCACAATTGTCGGTTTCATAAGTTACCCAAAATCAGTCCACTTTTACATTTTCCAGAAAATGCATCAATTGTCGGATTTTTCTAAACATTTACAGTCCACAATCAAATCCAACAAAATTTTCAGTTGTTCTCCCATATAATATCTACCTTCAGTAATTTTTACATGAATTTTAGAGAAGTCTTACTATTTTTAATTATTACATTTACTTTCTGAGGTCAGATTTAGACACATGTATGAAGTCGTAATTTCTGGGCAAAATCCATAGGTTTTCAGAAAACGTGGTAAACATGAAAGTTGTAGGTAATAAAATTTATGAACTTTTGGCGATAGTTTCAAGTTATTTGGAGCCGTGTAGTTTGAGATATGGCCAAAACCATATGACTAAAGTTTTCGGAACAGATTATCTATGTATTTTATCAAAAAATATTAAAAATACTAAACGAACTCAAAAAAATATGAGGTTTGCGGGATTGGAAAGCTTATTTCCTGAACTTGATTTTAGACTATAAAAACGTCCATTTTCATTAAGAAATGATTTTTAAAATAATCATTGAAGTGATTTAAAGTTTCTGGACAGAATGTTAAAGTAACATTTTCTTGAGTTTTATGTGAAGAAAAGTAGTTTTTAAGTAAAATTTGGTTATGAAACTTGTTGAGTGAACATTATAACATGTAATAAACATATTTCAAGTATCTTGGATGAGTTTGATGTTCTTACTTGTGTTGTAGATAAGGAGAGGAAGAAAAGAGCTTCAAAAGTGCGTTTTCTCAATTTTCCGACGAGCGGTCGATGGCGGTTTATGGTGGTTGAGTAGTGGTCTTGTGGTGGTGTTAGGAGGTGATTCTTCATATTTTTAGAGAGAGAGGGAAAGTAGAGAGAAGCTAGAGAAAAGGAGGTGAAAGTGAATGATGAAAATGGAGTCTTTGCATTTAATAAGAATGAGAGTGTAAGAAAAGAGAATTGCATGAGACTTCATTGGGGGAGAGGGGTGGTGGCTGACCTTGGGGGCCCCATGGGGGTAGGTTTGTGATTAAATTTTGATTTTTAGACTGTGTTACGTACTGTGTTCGTTTATTCGTTATTTTCGTGTTACAACGTTAAATCGTGTAACGTTATTTTGAGTCGTTTAAATTAACGATATTTTTGGGATAAATTTTCATTGAAGTATTATTAAAATACTTTATTTTGATTTGTCAAAATATTTATTGACTTTTGTTTGGTTGTCGAATTCGATTCGCGCATTTTCGTTGTATTAAAGACGTTTTAAGCAAAACGTCTACGTTTTTCGTGTATTATTTACACATAATAATAATAATATATGATAAATAACTTCTAAAAGTAGATTTAAGTTCTTTATAGAAATGTTTTCACCAACATCGTATAATTAGTGGGACTCCGTCCGGTTGTTTCGCATATTTTCAACAAATCACGTAAGTGTATATACAATACAAGTAATTACAAGCATTTAGACTAATACAAAACTAAATACACGTAATTAAGGTTCTAGCTAGGTTTAACAGTTAACCTAAATTGTCGGGTGTCACAGTATGCATTAAGAAGCATATTACAATTATCAATCAAAATGTCAACAAAAAATTATTTTTATTGGTAAATAGTAATCAAAATCGATGCTATAAAGAATATTTTAACGAATGGATTTCATTTTTAAGTCATAACATTAATTGATGATTATTTATTTAATAAACTGTTAATATGCAGTGTGATGCATATTAACTAATATGCATCTCGATGCATATTAAAATTTCACATTATTTGAAAGATATTTTTATTGTTAATATGCATCACAATGCATATTAACTAATATGCACCGCGATACATATTAACGGATTTGGATCTAATATTCATAAATTGATGCTATAACTTGAAGAAAGAATTTATCAAGGAAGCTTAACATTCATAGCAACGATTCTGATTAACATTTACTAAATTTCAGTTTGCTTTTTTCGAGATTTGTATGGGCGAAGGTAATATGCTTCCTGATGCATACTAACGCTTCCCCCTTCCCCCAAAAAATGCACTTCCCTCTGGATCATTCCACTATATATATATATATATATATATATATATATATATATATATATATATATATATATATATATATATATATATAATCCTAAATTAAAGTCATAATTAACCACTGAATATCATTTAACAATAATTTAGAACATATATTAACAACGTTTTCATGGAATCCGGCATTCCAGTTCGATTTTAACCATAGTCGTTGATGCATGAACTTCATAATTAAAAAATGGAATAAAAATAAATTAGACCAAATAAAATTTAATATTTACAATTCAAAAAAAAAAAAAAAAAGATCTAAGATCATTGTGTATGAAGCAACTTGTATATAAGAATAAGAAAAAATAACTCGAAACTATGAGTTCTTGAATCGTCTAAGTTATTTGTGCTGCTCATACATTGTTAATGATGTTCATACAAAGTTTCTACTGCTGGTCAACATTACTACTGCTCTTCAAGATTAGTGCTGCTGGTGAAGTTAATGTTGGTGAAGTTAATGTTGTTGATCAGAAATAGTGCTGCTTGACAAGATTACTACTACCAAACAAAGTTAATGCTGCAAGTTCTAGTTAGTGTTGTTAACGCAGTTAGTGCTGTTAGTGTAAAAGTTAATACTGTGTACGGTTTTATCAGTATTACTACTGTTAGTGTAAATTAGCTAAGTCGGCTAAGTTTAGATAGTTATTGAGTTGTAAAAGGAATAGATTGTGATTCCTTATTTGTAGGAGAGTTTGTTCAGGACTCTATACATATAATTAGAGATCCTTGATAGAGATACGATAACTTAGAAAAACTTAGAGATTACTTTAGCTTCAAGGTGAAAACCCTGATACAAAAGTGTATTCGTATTATTATCATCAATAATAATATTGGAGCTTGTGATTGATAATTCTTATTGTTCTTTATTGTTTCTATTATAAGTCTTGATTATAAACTGTTAATGTGTGATTCCACAACTTTTTTAATAGGCTTAGATTCAACTAAATTCTTGTTAGAGTTAAATCAATCATAGTTAAACGTGTTTTAAGACGTAATTTTAGGATTTTTTGACATTTTTTTCTTTCTCAATCTAACCTAAATCAATGTTTACGTGTGAATGAAGTTAATCAAATGTAAACAAACATGTAATCTAGTAGTTATCACGGTTCTCAACTTTTAGTTGGTTCTCATTTGAACCTCCCTCCACACACACACACACACACACACACACATATATATATATATATATATATATATATATATATATACATACATATACATATATAGTGGGAAGATCCAGGGGAAACACTTTTTTGGGGGAAGGGAAGAAGTGTAATATTCATCATGATGCATTTTAATTTTCGCCAATACAAATGTCAAAAAATAAAAAGTGAAAATTAATAAATGTTGATCAGAATCGATGCTATGAATGTTAAACTTCCTTAATAATTTTTTTTTTTTTTTTTTTTTTTATAGTTTATAACATCAATTAATGAATATTAAAATCGTTAATATTCACCGATATGAATGTTAGTTAAAATTCATCACAATGAATATTAAATTTGTGAAAATGTTAATTTTTTTAACATTCTACGTGAAAAAATGTTAAGTTCATTCATTATGATGAATGTTAACAAATTATTAAATAGATAATCATAAACTAATATTATGACTTAAAATGAATTTAATTAGTTAATATATTCTTTATAGCATCAATTTTGATTATTATTTACTAATAAAATTAATTCTCTTTTTAAAATTTGTATCAATAAAGTTAAAATGCTCTATGATGAATATTTCACTTCCTCCTTCCCCAAAATTAGTGCTTCCCTCTTCAACCCTCCGATATATATATATATATAAAATATCCTAAAATAAAGTCATAATTAACCACTAAATATCATTTAACAATAATTTAGAACATATATGAACAATGTTTTCATGAAATCCGGCATTCCAGTTCGATATTAACCATAGTCCTTGATGCATGAACTTCCTCATGATAAAAGAACGGAACAAAAATAAATTAGACCAAATAAAATTTAATATATACTTTTAAAAAAAGTGTTTGAAGATCATTGTGTATGAAGCAACTTGTATATAAGAATAAGAAAAAATAACTCGAAACTATGAGTTCTTGAATCGTCTAAAAAATAAAGAATCTACTTATGTATAATTTTGAAAATTCTCAAAGAGAAGAGGTTGTGGGTATACAAACCCTAAACGCCATTATTAAGGACAATAGCTTTGATCTTGTGTAGGTGCGTATTCGGCTTGCCTATACGGGTCAAGAGCATTATGGCATAGGGATGGACCAGAAGGTGGCACCGGCCCTCGTGGGAGCATATTTTTCAATAATCCTTCATACTTGTGATTTAACCGATATTGATCTTCCTTGAGTACCCTAGTTGCATCCGTTGTTGTTAACAATGAAGCCAATATGGTTATGACTATCATAACAATAACGAAAAGCTTCAAAGCCATCCTCGAACTCTCTCTTGAGCATATATGCCTGTTGAGTATAAACTGTATTTATGTTAGTTTGTGTAACGAAATGTTGGCGGACCTTGACTTGAAAGTCCGTGGCCTATGGCCAACTATGAGATTGGCTGCACATAAACCTTTTTATACATGTGTGCATCCGTGTTTGTGTAGGTGTATGTATACGCGCATATATATATGTGTGTGTGTGAGAATAGAGAGTGAGAGATGTGATTAACGGTTGAAGATGGACGCCGGTTGAATTTGACTAATTGTGAGATCGAATATATTGTACAATGCACGACTTTGATATTCTTGTTTGTTTAATAAATGAGTTTGAATAAAGTTAAGATGGTGAATTGACTTTTTTGGTAGGGGCAAGCCAAATTAGAAAATGAAGAATGTCCAAGAAAAACGATTGAGAATGGCAAAAATTAACTACATACATATTATAATCAATTTTACCCTCAAATAAAACATAAAACATATAAAAATTAAAATTTATATAATTTTTATTAGTTTGATGATATTCGTTTTATAATCATACTTTTGAAAATCCTTCCAACTTTTATCAAATCGATATTTAATACGAGGGTCAAAGTGAAAAGAGAAATGATAAAATCACATAATTTTTACAAAATTTTGTCCACAAAATGACTTGTACCAATAGAATGATGAGAGAGAAACATGAGAGAGAAAAAATAATTTGATGTGATTGGTTAACTTCCCTTACCATGCCATTTTGTGAATTTGTTTTTGTAAAATTTAAGTGAGTATAGCATTTTTCGAAATTTCTCATAAAGTGAAAATAAGTTGAAAGACTTGTGAACTACTTAAGCTTAAACGAGTCAAACCAATATATGTTTGACTAATATTTATAAATAAATTAACCAAAAGTTCAAACTTCAAACTTATAGTGTCAGCTGGCTTGGTCGTAGCGACTACAAGTATAAATGCGAGTATTGAATTCAAATAAGGCGAGCCTCGTAGCTAGCCAACTTAACTTATAATTAGCAACATGTAATGTGTTATATAATTAAATAATTAATACCGTACTCTCTAGTTCACTATCCTAACTTACAACTGAAAATAGGCCAAATTTTAATTATTATTATTATTTTAGCATATAATAGTTCATTTGCGACTTTAACGTAATTTACGCTACTATTAGATGATAGATACCCGCTTCATCCCAAAATAAATGTCACCCGACAAAAAATACACAGTGTAATAAAAACATAATCATTAATTTTTTTATCTTTCTTACTTTTTACACGATGACACTTTTGCCTTTTAATTAATTAATTAATGTTTTCTTTAAAGTTTGTAATTATACTTTCAAGCAGAGGTGTTCAAAATCGGATATCCGAAAATTCGGATATCTGAATTTCGAATATCCGAAAATTCGGATAGTGAATTATATTATCCGAAATCCGTATCCGAACTTTCGGATATCCGAATTTTCAGATACGGATACCGGATAATCCGAATTATCCGAAAAAGGGGATCAAGAATATGCAGCTTAGAATAAGGAGAAGAATACGAAATTTAGAACTTGAAAACAACAAATCGATCAATAACTAATCGATATGTATAACAATATTTAAGAAGAGTTATTTATTTGTGTGCTAAATTTAGTGGGTTCTTCACGAGATTCACGTGAGAATACTTTATTTGAGACCCTGAATTAATCTTGGCAACACTTACCAACATCATATCCTATCAATTGAAACAAAATACTTGCAGCAGATTGTCTATTTTGCAACAAAACACCAAAAATAACATTGTAGTCAATGAGAAGAAATATAGGTGACAGCTCAAGTTATGGTTAAGACTTAAGAAGCGCATAACTCAGATCTGGAATTGAAGGGAGTTAACTGTTGAGGGATGATGATATTCAACGAGGAGATCGACTCACTTATGTCTTTAAATGTTAAAATGAAGGGTTAGGTTGGGGCCGTTGGGCTTATATATCTCAGAATGTGGGTAATTAATTTGGAAATAGAAAAACAAAATTATATAAAATGTACATTTTTCGGATATTTCGGATATCCGAATATCCGAAATTTATTAAAATTGCTATCCGTATCCGAAAATTCGGATATCCTAAATTTCGGGTATCCGAATTTTCGGATAATTTCGGATTTCGGATAATTTCGGATTTCGGATATTTGGATTTCGGGTTTGGATACGGATATTTTTGAACACCCCTACTTTCAAATAAGGGTAATATGGTATTCACTATCAAACTTCCTTAACTTCTTTTGGAATTGGACAATTAATTCGGGACGTCCGAAAAAGAAAAGATGGACTATATTTTTGGAATGGATGTAGTATATTAGGTTAGCGATGACGGGTTTAGGTCCACAAACCTAATATATCTATCAATAGCTACAACTTCTCGGGTGTGAGATTTGATGTATAGTTCTAATCCAATCCGATTAGATTGATGACTTCAAATGTTTTCGGTTCCTGAAATACGATCCAAACCATCCATGCTAACTTAAAATCGGAATCAAACCAAATGAAATTATTATCCACTTAGTTCCCACTACAAGAAAATGGAGCAAATAACACTAAAGCCTTTATCGACGACCCAAGTCGTTGCTAAGTAATGTAGTTACAGTTAGTTCAACCAATCTATTTTATGGTATGTATATTATAATATTACTATTAGTAAGTCAAAAGCATGTACGATGCATAGCCCATGTATTTTCTTACTATGTCTATGTGTATTATTTTGTAAGTTGATTAGTAGTTTTTAATAAAATGTAACATATTTCTATAAAGATAAATTGAGAAAATGAAAAGCTTCCTACAAAAGAGTACGAGTTTTCTCTTGGTTTTTGTTTGGTGTTTGTAAAGTTTAGCTTGCACTTATCTGATGGTAATACCAACCATGTGCATGAAAGATATAAACGGACGTTTTTTTTTTTCTCAAGATAAAAAGATTTGTAGGGTTTTTTTAGAGAATTGTGTACGTCGCTTTTTAAGAAGCTAGTGTCTTTAAACCGAGTAATTCGATTGTGCATCTAAGATATTCTTATTTTTGACAACTTAAAGAAGAACATGGATTGAGAAAATGAAAGTCTACTAAAACAAGAGTGCAAAATATATGTAGACGTGTCGAAAGAGTTGAAAAATAAAGGGATATCCAAGACGTCCTTATTATTTGATAGTAAAAATATATAGATAGTCAAAATGAAAGTGCTTGCTGAAATGAAATGCCTAATTAAAATTAGTGAAAGATGATCAAAAACATACATTGAAGTTTTCGTTGGGTAGTAATAAATTAAGCATTTAACTTTGAAATAAACTATGCATAAGCTAATTAAGAGAAATAATGAATTTCGTGTTTTAATTTGTTATCTAAATGGAATTAGTGGCAGATAATGATTTTTTTTTTCTTTTCAAAATACTTTAGATAAATTGTAAAGAGTTTTCATTATAAGTTAAAAAGATTGTCTTATAAATGAAGTAAGTGGAGTTTTTTTTCATTATACTTTACTTTTGACAATTTAAAAGCTCAACAATTTAATGTTTCTATAATAGTTAAGAAATTGATGTGTAAATGAAATTAATTAGTTTCTTTTTCTTACAAGTACATTCAAGTTTTAGAATGTGTATGATTTTAAAAAAGATGAATTGATGTATTTAATATAATCATCACAAGATTTGTTTTGTAAATGAAATTGTTAATATTAATTTTTTAAAAATTAAATTTAACTATTATATACTATTTGTTATTATGTAAATAGCATCTATAATATTTAAAAAAATAGGATGGCGTGTCAACATTTGAAAGCATTAGAAAGCAGTGTGATTTTCTTTTAATAATAGTTATTGAAAATGATATAATTAAAACTCAATAGTGACAAACCTTTAACATACAATGGATACATGGAACTAAAAAAATCACATTAAAAACAAGGGTTAACAGACTTTCACTTTTGTATCGAGTTAAATAACGAACTTATTTTATTACTAATGCAGGTAACGAATTTTTTGGTTTTGTATCAATGCAGGTAACTAACTTTTTTATTATCGGTTTCATTCAGAAAAATGCTAACGTGTACATGCAAATTATTTACATGCACTAGTTATAAATTGAGTTTGTTACATAACTCGGTACAAAATTAAAAGTTCGCTATCGATCCGTACCATATATACTCTTATCCATTTATTCTTTGTCGACATAATTTTCACCATGTCATTTAAGAAAAATGAAAAATGCTTAAAATTTGAAAATGACATGTTGTATCACCTGATGAAATATTACTAAAAACTCGTCATAAAGTCAACAAGTTTATTACCTCCATTAATAATAAAATGTGTTTGTTATCTAACTCGGTACAAAGATAATATATTCATTGCCGTCCATTTTATTTACCCTAATTGATTTGTGTTTCCTTGTAATTAATTAACTCATATTTATATGCTTTACATGGCTAATGTAACATCATATAAAATGGAATTTTAACCGAAGTTTCAAATTAACTATAGTAGATCGTTAGGAATGGTAACGGGGCGGGTTCGAGGCAGGGAGTGATAATGTCACACCCCCAAATTCGTTGATTGTGTTTAGCGGAAGCATTTAGTTAGGTATGGGGGTAATGACGCCAACATTGTACATGCATACGTATCAGAGCATATGATTACAACAGAACATATATATTAAGATGCCAAAGTTAATAATTTACAAAAGTTGACGATTCACCGAATCGTATAAAGTAATTACTGTTTTACAAAAGCAGATTTCAGAAATATGACTCAAACACTTTTAGTTATACTAAAGAAATCCCATTGTCAAAAGTTGGCATCCTAAAGCTTCGAGGGTCGCCTATGATCCATATGTGCAGGCGGTCCTTATGTGTGCTGCTAATTCCCTGAAAAACATAGTAAAAAGTCAACACATGGTTGAGTGAATTCACAGGTTTTATGTTTACGTTTTAAAGTTTGATCCACAATTATATTTGTAACGTTTTGCCATAACAATTTAAGTAATGTTCATCACACGTGAAGTTTCGTTGGGATGTCGCCCAAAAGTATAGTTAGAAAAGTTTGTCCAAGAAGTAGGACATTTCAATGTGTGTCCAAGAAGTAGGGACTAAAACGTTTGTCCAAGAAGTAAGACTCATCAATAACTACCCAAGAAGTAGGGATTTTCTGTGTGCCCAAGTCGTAGGGACTTTTCAAGTTGTGTCAAAGAAGTAGGACTGGCATCCAAGACGTAGGATCCACTGCTCAAGAAGTAGAGCCTTCACCCAAGACGTAGGATGGAACCTTGCCCAAGAAGTAGAGACTTTCTGTATGTGTTTGCCCAAGTCGTAGGGACTTTCTGTGTGTTTTCCCAAGTCGTAGGGACTTTCAGTGTATGTTTATGAAAATGTTGTTTCATAAAAAGATAGTTAACGAAAATGTGTAGCTGGTCGTTCCCCAGCAAGTTCAAATTTAGTTTTCGTATGAAATACCATTTCATAAGTAGAAGTTGTAACAGTTTGACCGCAGTCATAAACAATTTATATAGTTTACATCCAATCAGTTGTATAAAAGTTTGCACCCGTAGCAAAAGGTTTGACTATGTTTTCCACCCCTGTTCAAAAGTAGCAAAGCAGTAAAAGTAGGGGCTGTGAACTCACCTGTTGAGTTAGGTAAAGTGCGAGTGCTAGCAAAGCCTAAAGCCCAAGTATAGTCCGAAATCTCCTAACGCCCTAAACGTATGAGATTTAATAAGTATGTGGATGTCTAAGTCGACCATCCATGCCAGTGTTCGTACAACCAAGTTATGTCCACATGTTTGTTTATACGTTTATGTTTTGGAAAACATGTACTGCTCGTTGGTGAGTTTTCGTAATAATAATTTAAAGTATTATTATTATATTTTTCGTGTTGTATACTTCCCAAAGTATATGTGTTTCATGTGCGAGTTATATCATAAAGGTTTGATTCTTGAGGATGTTTAATGATTAGCATGAAAATATCCTTAAATTTTCTGTTATTTTATCCGAAAGTACAAACATATATATATGTATATATGTCCAAATGTGTCAAAATTCATCGTTTAGGATCAAAAATGCATTTTTTCAAAAAGTCAACTCGCAGTCAAAAAGTCAACTCGCAAGTGGATCCGCAAGTCAAGTGGATCCGCAAGTCAAGTCGATCCGCAGGTCAAGTCGACTCGCAAGTCAAGTCGATCAGCAGGTCAAGACGACTCGCAAGTCAAGTCGATCCGCAAGTCAAGTCGACCCGCAAGTCCAAATCTCGACTCACGAAAATCGATCTCGATCCGCAGAACGAGCTGTTCGCGATTTTTGTGTGGATTTCGATTCTTAAAGCGTTTTTCAAGGGATTTTTGGGCATAATAAGTTGATATAACACTAATACATGGTATATTAATCATTATAAACATGAAATAACAAAGAAAATACCGAAATCTAAGAGTTTTCGAAAAGTATCAGAAACTTACGCGTGTCGGTTTTGAATTCCGAAAAGATAGATGTGTAGCTCGTGGTCTCGTGAACGTTTTTCTCTACATGAGTTTGATGATTGGAGGTCGTTTTGTGGTGGTTTCGGCGGTGGAAGTGGGCGGTGGAGGTGATGGTGTAGAGAGATAGATGTGTGTTTGTTTTTTTAAAAAAATGAAAATGAAAGGAAAGTGAGGTTGGGGTGGGGGTGGTTTGGCTGATTTTTGTCATCAAAAAGGAGGGGATTTTTGTCCCAATTTGCGGTATTTGACCCGTGTTCATTTACCTGATCGTTAAATGTTAACATTATTTTAAAACGATAAATTTTAAATGCGTTATCGAATATATTTTTGGTTGAGATATTTTATAGAAATAATTTAGTTGAATCATAAAATTTATAACTTTGTTTTATTTTATTTTTACGGATGCGTTTTGAGTTGTTTCAGTTTACGAAATAAACGTTATACGCTGCGAAATACTTTGTAAATATTATCAACATAATATTTAATAAACGTCACTGTTATTTAATAATTTCATATTATTAAATATTTTTATTCACCAACAGTCGTATGTTTTTGTCGCGTTGGTTCCAGTTGTTTCGTACATAATTACAACAAATTAGGAAATGTAATACTACGCGTATTAAATAGTCGGGCTTTGCTAGACTTATCTCTAAAATTGTTGTGAATTCACTCAAAGTAGGGAATTAGCCTAATAATGCAAGTGTTTAACGTTCGTAATTGCGTTTAAATTTGCGGGGTGTCACAGATAACTCCATCCCCAACCCGTTAATAAAAAAAATCCCTAAACTCGCCCCAAACCCCAACGGGAATCTTATCTGGGCACCCCATTGGGGATATAGCTTGCCCCAAACCCTAATAGGGATTGAGGTACCCCACCTGGACATCGGTTGTGTAAAACCATTTCCACATTGATAATACTCTAAATCCGAGATTTTTGCTGATTTTCTTTACAATATTAATATTATCTAGCAATGCATATAGTAATATTCTATTTGTCTGAAAACAAATTAACATAATGATCAAAATAACATATAGTAGTTGGTCTACATTAATAACATATATGTACAACTCAAAATTACCAAGTTTATCACAATACGGTATTTATAAAATATAATTACTTTTTAAAACCAATAAGTACACAAATCATTTAGGTAGTGAAAATAATAATAAAATAAATTACCGTAATAAAACATATACCCAAATCTCTTTACGGTATATTAAAGATATATAAAAATATTATTATAATGTAATATATAATATATATATGTGTGTGTGTGTGTATATTTCGGGGCAGGGCGGAACGGGGATGATAGTACCCATTTCCCAACCCGAACCTGATAAAATTTCCCATTTTGCACCTCAAAACCCGCCCTAAAACCCAATATGTTGTCCCCAACCTGACAAAAAATGTGCGGGGTTCAGGGATCCCATCGGATTCGAGTTCTTTTACCATCCGTATAGATTGTTGTATTCTTTGTACAGACGCATATGCACGAAATTTCTATCTTAGGACTCCGCAAAAGCATGTCTCAATTTGGTTTTCGAATCTTCTATTAAAGTCAGTTTTCTTCAATTCATTGATTCTGTAATATATATGTATAAATAAACTATACGGTTATACATATATGTATTCATTTGCTGTTGTTATTATCAATTTCTTTTTTGTAGTTGTTTAACTATTTCTTAACGGTCCATTCATGCTTATTCGTTTATTTTAAAAAACATTAACGAACAAACATGAAAAAAGCTCCGTTAGTGTTCATTAGTGTACATGTCAACTTAAACAGTAAAAATCCTGATAAACAAAATAGATTGAGGACTAGAAGTAAACAAAAAGATAAATTCAGGGAGTGTAGCAAACCAATACGATAATTACAGGGACCAAAATGTACTACGAGTATTATTTTAGCGTAGAACACACCGCGCCGAAAAAATACCACCCGCACTCAAAAAAGAGGATACTAAAAAATCGCCATTTGTTGGGGGGCAAAATCAGACCAATTTTTTCCGGTGGTGAGCTCAAAATTACAATTTTATTTCTAATTTGGTGTTTTATTATATGTTTCTTGATGATTGATCCTAAAACATGCAGCAAATATAATCCAACTTTACTCTTTTTGTTACTTGCAGGGAAATTATATTATAAAATCTTTAAATGTTTGGAACTTGTATTATTACACCACCTGCTAGTTTACTTACAGTTTCTTCAAGGTTTGATTTATAATTTTTGAGGTTCATAACTTTTTTTCCTTCATATATGTATAAAGATTGTGTTTTTATTTGTTGGGTGATGTAGGTTTTGCTCTAGAAATAGATTGGTTGTTAAAATGGCAGCAGCAAGTGTAACTATAAAGAATGCGATTTCGGTTAATTCGGTAATTGTGAAACCTCCTCCTGTGCACCCTACTTATGATTTGAAGGGTGTTATTAAACTAGCCCTATCTGAAGATGCTGGAGATAAAGGTTTGATTTTTGTTGATATTTTAGTCATACAAATGATGCAATTCAATTATTTGATAGCTACGTTGTAATTATTGAGAAAAGGTTGCAAAGTGTTGATTCTTTTGGTCTATGGATTAAATGTCACATTGACTTTGTTTCTCACGATGAGGGCTGCTGATGGTGTCGTAAGTCGATTTTATCGTCTATTTGTTTGTTAACTAGAGTTCCTGTTGGTTGATGTAATCGACTAATGATTTGACGGATGTCAATAGGCTAGCTCTTTGATACAATGATTGCGATAAAGGTTAACTTTCTCTTAATCTTTAAATGTTATTTTGAAAGCTATGGACACTGAAGCTGTATAATGTCATAAAGTGGGATGTTACTTTTGCAGCCCTAGATTAAATGCAGCATTAACTATGTTACTTGCGTGTTGCGTCGAGGAGTGTTGATGGTGTTGTAAGCCAGTCATATGCTGTCTTTGTGTACCGTCTAACTGTCGTTATTTTTATAGTTATAAAATACCGATTGTTAAACTTGTATCATCTCTTTTCAATGGTTTCTTATTACTAAAGTGTTACTGTTGTACCTGATTGAAAGTCACAGGTGAATTTTTTTTAGCAGGGGACCAGACGGATATATGTTTGAATTAGTAGACATATAATTTATTTAATGTACCTATATTTTGGAAAATTAATGTAGGGGATGTCACTTGTTTGGCTACCATACCAACTGAGATGGAAGTTGAAGCTTATTTTCTGGCAAAGGATGATGGAATTGTTGCAGGGATTGCACTTGCTGAAATGATATTTATTGAAGTTGATCCTACCCTAAATGTATCGATGAACTAAATATTTATACTAATATGTTTGGCGTTTGTTAATTTGCTGAATATTGCTCGTTTTATGATGTCCAATATGGTATCAGGTAGAATGGTATAAGAAGGACGGAGACTATGTTACAAAAGGACTGAAGTTTGGCAAAGTGTATGGTGAGAAATTCTTTAAAATATAGAAGAACATTATTAATAATTATTTTAGATGTCTTGTCTGTCAAATGTGTTGGTGTTTCATCTCTGATCATAATTAGGAAGGGCACACAGCATTGTTGTAGCCGAAAGGGTCGTCCTCAATTTTATGCAGAGGATGAGTGGCATAGCCACACTCACAAAGGTGTGAATACTTTTGTTTAAAAGTTAATCTGTTCATGGTTTGATATTGGCATCTTAAAACACTTATAAAGGTGCGTGTAGTTTATCTTTAGTCACAATTCAAAGGAGTGTGACACTTCGTTGACGATTAAATATCATTTTCTAAAATTATACAAAGCGTGCTCTGGCATTAATAACTCTCCAGTCTCTATCGAACAATGTATTATATAGCTTTTAATTCACACATGAATAATATGATAGAAAGAAAAATGATTCATACCAGCACATAAATTTTAAAAATGTGTAGATCATGTGGATTTCAAGATAATGAAAGCCAATCTACTTTAATGCGGAAGACTTGTGAGTTTTTGAGTAATATGTATTCATCAACCAGTTAGACATTTTATTTCATCAATTTAATTCATGTTTAAATGACTGCAAAAGTTCTCTTGACTACTGTTACCTGTTTGTAACGATTTGTCTTTTGAAATAAAAATCTGAGCTTGACTAAAGCTGAAAAGGTCAAGAGAACATACGGAAATGGAAGCAAATGATAAAGACAACAACTTAGGACAAAGCCCCCTTAAAGAAGATTACAGCGTAAAATAATAGAGAATAAAGTATTATATTTATTACCAGGAACAAAGAAAACACGTCATCATTCTATGAGATCTGCATATCCGATTGTCCTACTTGTTGATTATAACTTTATGAAGTTGATATCATTTTAGCCTTAGCAGAAGTCATTAACTATCAGAAAAAACAGTATGATCTAGCCATGTGCTATATATATAGTCAATTCCAAAATTTGATATACTACATGCTTCATTTTGAGCAAATAAAGGAAACCAAATTCTTAGGCTTCATTGCTTAATACTGATTGAAATGTTGTTTTTCTTTTTAAAATGATGGTAAATAATATGTTGAATGAAGTCGAAAGTTTACTTTATGGGTAATCTGTTACAGGCCATGGCAGATGCTGCTCACCCTGCATGCATATTGGAAACAAGGAAAACTGCTCCAGCATTGCGTTTGGTGGATAAGTGGGCGGTGTAGTTCCGTTGTTATCCTTTCATTCCTTACCGTAAGATAGATTCAAAGTTTTTTTTTATCCTTTTCCTAACACATGTTTCTTTGCTAACAGGTACTGATAGGTGGAGGCCAAAATCACCGGATGGGTTTATTTGATATGGTAATGATAAAAGACAATCATATCTCCGTAGCTGGAGGTGTTTCAAATGCCCTTAAATCCGTGGACTTATACTTAGAGAAAAATAACCTTCAAATGGGTGTTGAGGTAACTTCTGAAAAATATCTTCAAAACCGATTCTTTTGAAGCTATTTTAGTTTAATATTAATTCTATGAACAGGTTGAGACTAGGACATTTGAAGAAATACATGAGGTCCTAGAATATGCCTCCCAAACCAAAACTTTGTTAAGCAGGATAATGCTGGATAATATGGTTGTTCCTCAACCTGATGGAGATATTGATGTATCCATGCTTAAAGAAGCTGTTCAGCTGATTAATGGGAAGTTCGAGACTGAGGTAAAACTCTAAAACAATTTTATTTTTTCTGTAATGACTTAAAATAATATGCATAAGCCTTAAAGACAATATTGATCTATGGTGACAGGCATCTGGAAATGTTACCCTGGAAACGGTACACAAGATTGGGCAAACGGGAGTGACATACATATCCAGGTAAGAATGGGTTTAAAAAAGTTTTGTGGAAGTCTATAAATACTCATTCAACTACTAGCTTGATCACGTCTCGAAAGAAGATAAAGAACCAAATATATAGTTGGCAGCTGTTGTGAAAACAGACATCATGACTTATCATGTGATTTATGATATGTACGCAGTGGAGCGCTGACACACTCGGTGAAAGCACTTGACATATCCCTGAAAATTGATACAGAGCTGGCACTCAAAGTTGGAAGGCGCACAAAACGAGCTTAGTTATGTATAATAGAGAGTTGGATTGTTTCCCATCTGCAAGTATTTTTATTCCATACTCCTTGTATGTTTTCTCTTCTTGATGGTAGAACAAATTGGAGGAATAAGGTCATAGAGCATGCTCATCGTAATCACAAACTTTACTTCTTTTTTCACCCAGCAAAAAAGTTAACATTGTTTTTGATGTGATCATATATACCTAGCAAAAATGTTTCAGGCATGCATAGGGACAATATAATGTAATAATCATGTTCGTGTACATTTTCTCCCTTCACTATGATGCATGAAATCAAATATTGACATTATTAGATTGACTGAACAAATGGTTGTCATCTTTGTTAACATCGAACTTATCACATGATGGTTGTGGTAATTCAATGAATCCTTATAAATGTATTTGGGAAGGCTGTTTTGTAGACTGCAGCCTATGTGTTTTGGTGTCCCAAAAAATCGGCTTTTATTTGCTTTTGTTGTTCACTTGATTCCTAACTTGTTTAGCTAGGTTCAATGTAGGACTTTCGAATGGGTTAAAGGTGACTGGTTCTATGAATCATGGGGAGTATTGGTGCAACAAAGTGGATAATTGATTTATAGGGTCTCAGCCTTGATCAATCGTCTATGGAGCAACAGCAAGGATCCATTATCACGTGCAGTGTCAGGCTCTACAGTAGATGTTTCTGCTCAGTTTCAGCCCTCCAAAAATGTTCAGGAGATCGTTTGGGTTGGAAATGCGGCATGTCGTCACTTAGGTAAAGTCGAAGGTTTTATAGTTGACTTATGATGTACAGATTGGCAAAAGTAAGATATAACCAAATATTTGTTCAGTATGCTTATAAATGTAGTGGGCTCTATGCTCCTACTTGGAGCTGAGCTTTTTTTATAATAAATTTGTCTTCTAAAAAAAAGGTTTGCTGGTTTTAGTGAAATACAATTCTTATAACCAATTATGTTTGTCATTTTTATTATGACTTCTGGGTTTGGTAAAATTAGTCATTTATAACTTTTGTGTGTTTTAGTACTCGTTTAAAAATGAATGATGGAACAGAAATTGATACGGGTCAAGAAGTAATAAAAGATTTTCACCACCAAACGAAATTACCCCGGATGATACGGAACATAACTTACCACTCTTAGAATCCACTAAAAGTAAGGTTCGCCATTCAATGGAACAAATTAAACACTAAAAGGATACACAACACAAGAAAGCAGTGTGCCCCCAAACATGAATTAGGGGGAGTTTTTATAGGCATTTGGAACATTCATCCAAGCAAGAAAATGAAATTAATATAATTACCAATAGACTTAAAATTACATCTTAGAAGAAATAATGACAAATGGTCGATTTTTGGAGTTAATCTGTCTTTTTGATCAACTTGTGTTCAAACTTCAAAGTGGCATAACATCCTCTACAAACATCCAATTAATTATCCTTTGATGTTCTAAAAGGTATTGCACTCTAAACTTGTGAGTTGTTCCAGTTTTTCAAGTGAATATGGCCAACATAACATTTCAGTGAATTTGCCTTATGAATATTCGTTTATATTTATGTAATATCTTTTTCTAGAAAACTCTAAATGATGATCCGTATTTCAAAAACTAGACTTCCAAAGCCTTAACCATATACGATGCATATCTTTTGAACTTGCTAATCATTCCAGTTTTTCGTATTATCAATAGGGAAATTAATCAAAATGCCACTTTTTCGGAACGTATTTTTCGTTTTGCCATTTTTTTAAAAAAATTGCGGATTTACCCACCCCCCCCCCCCCCCCCCCCCCCCCCGGTCGCCGGTCGCATCATGCGACCTGCGACCTGGTTACCTGCGACCGATCACCGACTCGTAACGACTCGTTCACCGATCGCAGGTCGCACCAGGCGACCTGCGACCCGAGCTCGGCGACCTGCGACCCGTCAATGAACGACATCGAGGGGTCTTGGTCACTAGCCGTAAGTCTTGGTCACTAGTCGGAATTCTTGGTCACTAGTCGTAGATCTTTGTCACTAGTCGTAAGTCTTGTTCACTAGTCGTAAAATACAATTTTCAAAATTTTCAAGATAAGATTTTTCAGATAAGATTTTCTGACATTTTGTTAAGATTTTCTGGATTTTTTGTACTTTTTTGATAAGTTTTTTTATAACTTTTTCTATTTTTGAGGTAAGATCTTATCTTTTTGGATAAGATTTTCCTTGATTTTCTTTTCTATTTATTTATAAATAGTGTAACTGTAAGATAGAATTAGCAACACTTCACATTCTCACCACATTCTCAACTTTTTCATATATCTTCGTCATTAGTTTTCTGAAAATGGTTTTGGATGAACATTTTTGGTATTTTCGATCTCCAAATGAAGAACCATCAACTGAGATAATATACGCACAAGTACCCTGGATGTTTAGTGTAGCTTTCCGTCACGCCGGACATTTTCAGGGCGCTTACAGAATGTACACTCAAGGTTCATTGACGTTTGTTGACTGCGTTGAGGCCGATGAATTTTCAACCAAACTTTTGGAAACGGCTTTGAACGAGCTCGGTTACGTGCCTCCACCGAAGTGGTATTTTTACTTTAAAGAGCATGAAAAAGACCTAGATAATGGTTTAGAATTGATAACAGATGATGTCGAGCAACTCAAGAAGATTACTGACTATGCCAAAATACATAGAGAAATTGAGGTGTATGTTACCCGCAACGATCTGTCACATTTCTCGAATTCTGATCCAACAATGTCGTTTGCAATGTCTAAGGTTATTACCGGCTCTTCTGCCGCTAGGCGTTTATTCGATTAGTTATTGGTTAAATCTTGTAATTCGTCTCTTTCTTTCAATAACGTGGATAGTTGGCCAGTTATGTTGTGTTGTTAATGTAATTATATGATTTATAATCATTATGTAATGATAGGTTTAGTAATGTTCAAACAAAGTAAGTTAATCAAATACAACACAATAATGCAAACATAGATAACATTGCTAACAAGTACATAACATAGTTTTTTTCAAATACAACACAATAATGCAAACATAGTTTTTTTCATCACAACAAATCCAAATGTGACTCAAGGTTGACTCAAATGTACACTCGGATAAGTTTGAGTCGCCTAGGATGGCTCTCCTCCATCCTCCTCGAACTTGCTTTTCGTTGATTTTGTGGACGTCTACTGCAAGTCAAGTAATGACGATTGTATTAATAACACAATGTAAATTTTATGTGTTAATATGAATAAATTTAATAACTTACTTTCTTCGATCTTGATTTGGATCTTGATTTGGACCTTGAGTTTGATCTTGCGGTGGTTCTTGATCGGGTTGGCTCATCGGTTCCATCGTAAGGAGCCGTACAATTAACTCGACTATGACCGCGTTCCTTGCACCTGCTACATACATTTTTGTATTCCCGTTTCTCCTCTCCTTTCGAAGGAATACGAGCACGGCCAGGTGGGCGGCCAGATTGCCTCTTCACAAGTACCGGCGGTAAGCAAGTCTGCAGATTACCTGGATCTTACCATTCTGAAGGATGAGGTGTTGGATTTATAGCCTCACTGTAGGCTGCCCGATATGTTTCCGTGGTGAAATACCTCTCTGCAAAACAGCTGACATTGTCCATTTTAAAGTGACGGATCACTGCCGCTACGTGTCCGCAAGGTAAACCAGAGAGTTGCCATTGCTTACAAGTGCATGTTCTTGCTTCCAAGTTGACTGTTCCATTCTTTTGCCGATCCACCACCTCACATATCATGTTTGTGGATGGGTTGACCTTCCAGCTGAGTGATTTGCCAACCCTCTTACCAATTTTGTGTTCGGCATATGGCGTGACAGGTGTTTTAACGGCCGCGGCAGTGTTTCGATGTTTGAAATACCATTGTTGTACTGAAGATCTAAAAAACTCCAGTAACATTGTCACCGGGAGTTTTCTTGCATGCTTGGTCATGGCGTTAATGGATTCTGCACTATTAGTCGTGAGGTAAGCATATCGTGTCTTTGTTGAATGATGCCTTGACCATCTTTCTTTCCCCACCTCTCTAAGAACATTAGCTGAAGTTGGTAAATGTCTAGAAATGACATCAAAATGTTCATCGAAATCCGACTTTCGGTAGGCCTTACACATTTTCCAGTAATGCCATTCAAAGTGCTTGACTTTTGCAGATTTGCTTTTCAGGTTCATTAACAAATGACGGCTACAGAGGGCATGAAATGCCTCTGGGAATACATCTGAAATACCGGCCGCAATTGCTGCAGCCCTATCAGAGATGAATGTGAGGTTGTCAACCCCACCGGCAGATTCAAGCGCGTCACGTAAGTTTCCCAAGAACCAAGTCCACACGTCGGTCGTCTCTCCCGCACCAATGCCATAAGCCAGTGGCAAGATGCCATTATTACCGTCCATCGCCACAGCAATTAAGTTAGTACCCAAGTACCCACCCTTCAAATGTGCCCCATCTACGATTATTATTGGGCATGTATGGTTGACAAATGAACGTATCTGCAAATTCAGAAAAAAATAATTGTAAATTATATAATAATGTACGTATGTCATTGACTAATAATAATTACTTACAGCTGCTCCGATGGACATGTAACACATTACAAATTTATCCTCGTCATCTGTACGGAGATTCGTAGTGCTCCCCGGGTTATGTAGTTTTAGGTTGTGCAGATAAATGGGAAGTTTCTTAAACGATTCAGCGGGACTACCTCTCAACAGCTCTGTAGCATAACACTTTGCTTTCCATGCTTGGTTGTATGTAAGGCTGATTTTAAACCGTTCAGTCATATCAAGTTTGATCTCTTTGCCTCTGTATACACGACCTTCCAAAGTCATCGCCTCCTTCAAAAGGTTACCAAGCACTTTCTTGGTTGCATGACGACTATTTGCCAAGATTTGGGTGCGAGAACATGTGTGCGCGTCACGTAACTTCCTTACTTGGAAGTTGTCACAATATCGAATACACGCTGCGCTTATCTTCCAATCACAATCAGGCAAAATACATTTTTCTCTGTACCTTTTTTTGTCTGACTGTGTTGGTTTAATCTGAAAACCCTCTTCTAGACACTTGGTATGCAATTGAAGCCGAAATTCCTCTTTACTTACGAATGTTTGGCCCTCTCGAATCCGACAAGATTTCTCATACATTGCATCTGGCCGTTTAGGAACTTCTTTTTCTTCCTCTCCTGACGGCGTTGGTATATTCCAGAATATATCAGGTTCGGCTGATTTTACTGGTATTGGTTTGTCGTACATATCTCTTGGATCAGGCTCATCCTCCTCATCACCCTCATCATCCTCATCATCTTCAACAATGTGATTACAAAATGGATGGTCATGATCCTTTGGTGGATTGACATTTTCCTCATCATAATGATCATAATCATGAGGATGTGGATCTGGATCTGGCTCCTCCACATAGTAATTTGAATGAGATTGATCATATTGAACATCCGAATCAAATTTATAATTATCTTGGGTCTCTTCAACTACCCTAAATGAAGGGTTCATCGGGTGTTCTGTTGGATGGAAAACTGTATTTTGTGGAGGAGCATGATAATGAAATTGATATTGTGGTTGATAAGGAAACAGAAATTGTTGAACGGGCTGTTGAAATTGCTGATATTGTGGTTGTTGAAAGGGCTGTTGAAATGGCTGATATTGAGGTTGTTGAAAGGGTTGTTGAAATGACTGATATTGAGCTTGTTGGTAGTATTCAGTAGTCTGTTGTTGGTTCTGTGGTTGAAAACCAGAACTACTACTACTAGGTTGATTGCTACCCTTACAAGATCAACAATGTAAATTTCTATCGGAGCATTGTTAATTGCATGGCACAGAAAATCACCAAAATCATCAATATCATCATTTATATCAACAACATATTGACCTTCCATATATTTTAGACAAACAGGTGAATCAAGTGGTAGACCTACCTTTCTTAATACGTTTTTCAACAAAACTCTGCACGTCATGGGCTTCTCTGGTGCCACTGGAAGTTTTAACGGCACTCTACTACATTCTATTGGCAAATACATTGGCATGTTGTTAACATATTCAAAACGACCCCCAAAACATATAAAAACTTTAAACTTGTCCATCAAAAAACGAAATACTACCTGAGTGGGTGAAAATTTGTACCTGAAGAATGATATGTTAAAAGGATGATGAGAGGAGTGTGAGAATTTGAGAGTGATTGCAGAGATGGATGTTAAAATGAAAAGTATTGAAACTACAAAAATCTGATATTGTTAAAATGGAAGTTATCCAGATCATTATCCAAAAAGTACAAAAAATCTTAAAAATGTCAGAAAATCTTATCTAGAAAATCTGAAAAAACTTATCTTGAAAAATCTTATCTTGAAAAAATCTGAAAAATGTCAGAAAATCTTATCTGAAAAATCTGAAATTAAAAAATCTGAAACTGGTAACTTACGACTAGTGACCAAGAATTACGACCAGTGAACAAGAGTTACGACTAGTGAACATGAGTTGCGACTAGTTACCCGTTAATCGTTAATTCCCTCATCGATGTCGTTCACGTCCGGGTCGCAGGTCGCCGAGCTCGGGTCGCAGGTTGCGTGGTGCGACCTGCGACCGGTGAACGGGTCGTAAGGAACTTGGGCTTGTCTTTTACTCGGTAACCCATTCGGTCGCGGGTCGCAGGTAACGGGTCGCAGGTCGCATGATGCGACCGGCGACCGGGGGGGTAAATCCGCAATTTTTTAAAAAAAGTGGCAAAACGAAAAATACGTTCCGAAAAAGTGGCATTTTGATTAATTTCTCTTATCAGTATAATATGACCATTTTTCAGAAAATTGTTGGTCATTTCATTTACTCCTGTATCCAGAATGGGTTTGAATCGTGCTTGATTTTCCGAGTTCTCAAATTGTTGATTTCGTATGATGTTCTTGGCGGAGTTTGGTTATTGTAACAGTCAATCTTTAAACTATTTTACGGTTGAAAGGGTGGTCGTCTGACCTACGGTAGTTCTATTTCGATTATCATGGGTAGAACGGAAATAGGTTGTGAAATTTCACACATGCATGAATCCAATTCCAAAATGTATTGATATTAGGTTGGGGTAATTCTTGTTTTACGGAAGTATCTCACTCTGTTTGTAAATGGCAGATGGCTAAAGCTAGTAGTTTGATTTGATGCATTATAACTAAAAGAATAATATCATTGACATTATTTGAAAAAATTACACAGCATAATAGCTTTATTGTAGTACAATAACATGAATACAAAATATTGTTACTTGCTCTTAAGAGCATTTGGAACAGTAAACAATCAATGACGGCAACTAATCTTATCCTAAACTGATATTTTATTCATCTAACAATTCAAATATTTTATCTAAAATTGTTACAGGATACACTGACATAACTACCATAATAAATAAGATTGTAACACACAAGAAAATTGCAAAACCAAGGGATGGTGCTAGCACAACATATATGCCTGTGACAAATGCAATTGCCATTGTTATCATGGCAAACCCTGTAAGAAGAAACATTGCTGCCGTTCTTTTTGGAACGTTCTGAAAATAATGTTCATCAAATCCAGCATAACCCTCACTACGATAGCTTAGTAGTGAAATTTGTCCAAGTAAAACAGCGCAAGAACAAGAGAATGCGATACTATTAGTTATAATGAACGCTTTATATGCTGCTTTTCTAACTAGAATGGGCGTGCCCTGATTACTATCAAAACCACCGGGTACTGTAAAAGCGGCTGCAAAGGTTGCTGTTGCTGTAAGAGTAGCCACTAAAACAAGAATGTCCACAACCTTAAAATATGGTTCAATTTTCTTTTCAATTCTTTTCTCTTCCAATTCTCTTTCTTTTTCATTTTCTTCTTCTTTTTTTCTTTCTATATCTTCATTGCGGTGAATACTAGAAAACAAGCTTTTTGTTTGATTACCTCTGCTTCTAAAATTTGCTATTCCCTGCATATTTTTTAAGTATATATCTTTAACAAAGTTTAAACTAGACATATTTTCCCTCACATAAAGGCCAAGTTGCAAGTGTAATCAATCACATTTTCATCATTAGAATACCAATACTCATACTAGACTTGATTAGAAAAAAGGAATATGTACCTTGAGCAATCTTTCTCTTTTTTCGTCTGATGCTACATCCAATGGAGTCAGATTTCTATTGTTGAGGGCGCGAATGTCAATCCTAGAATCCATTATGACTTCCATCATCTCAAGATCCGAAGCCATGAATAAATGAATAGGAGTATTCCCATCGCTATCTTTTTTATTGATAAGGCTTGTAGATAATTTGTAACCAAAGATGAATTCAATTACTTCGATTTTTCTGTTTTCGATAGCAAAATGAAGAATGTTCCTTCCATTTCCATAAGAAACCTCTAAGCATCCAGGACATTTAGATATAACAAGTTTCATTATTTCACAATTACCTTGGCTTGCTGCAACATGAATGGGTGAAATAGTATTTATCAGTTTTTATCATTTTGTAACCTATGGAGCAGTCTTTATCGAGTAGAGCAGCTGTTGCTAATAACTTATTGCGATGAATAGCATAAAACTGTGGCGTCCAACCACAGTTGTCTTCCTTGTTAAGTAGCTCTTCACCCCACGTGGTAATGTGATCAATACAACCTATAGTTTAGAGCAATCAGTAACGCATACAATCTTACAAAGTTGTATATGACACGTTAACATTTTACTATCCTGTACAACTATAGTACATTTGTAATCCAAACAACTCTATAAAACTTCATTCCTTAAAAAACTAACAAGCAAACGTGGATGACATCCTTCTCACAGCCTCATCCGCTTCACTCCTTCACATTATTATTGGTCAGCTAAGTCGAGAATTCTCCATGACTGATTTGGGATCACTTAACTATTTTCTAAGTATCTCGGCTACACACAGCTCTACGGGCATGTTCTTATCTCAGCAGAAGTATACTACCGATATCTTAAAGTGTACTAACTTGATGCAGTGTAACCCTTGTTGTACTCCAGCTGACACAGTCAAAGCTGGATGCCACTGGCCCTCTGATTACTGATCCTACTTTGTACAGGAGCCTTGTAGGTGCGCTTCGGTATCTCACATTCACCCGGCTTGATATCTCATATGCCATTCAGCAGATTTGCCTATCTATGCATGATCCCCGTGAGCCACACTTTCTTGCGCTCAAGCGCATTCTGCGCTACATTCGTGGCACTCTTGATCATGGCCTTTAGATCCATGTCTCGTCTACCGATGGACTCATTGCTTACTCTGATGATGATTGGGGTGGTTGCCCCACCATACAGAGATCCACATCTGGATATTGTGTCTTCCTTGGGGGTAACCTTATAGGTATTGATAATGCCGTTCGTGAGATATGTTGGCTATGTAATCTTCTCAGAGAACTTCACACCTCACCAGCCAAGGCCACCATTGCCTACTGTGACAATATCAGTTCTGTGTACATGACCTCTAACCCGGTTCAACATCAGTGAACTAAACACATTGAGACTGATATTCATTTTGTTCGTGACCAGGTAGCCTTGGGTAAAATTCGGGTTCTACACGTTCCCTCGCATTCTCAATATGCAGATATATTTAACAAAGGGCTTCCGACGTCTCTATTCACTGACTTTCCATCCGGTTTGAATGTCCGGATTGCTCCTCCCGATAAAACTGCGGGGGGATGTTAGTGTTAGTGTGTGTGTGTGCGCATGTATATATATATATATATATATATATATATATATATATATATATATATATATATATATATATATATATATATATGTATCATATTCTTGTATGTATAGTTTTGGTTCTTGTATATTCCCATCATACTAGCCTATCTTGTATAATTATATAAAGGTGTATTATAAGAATTCAATGTATGAGAGATTAACCATTCAATACATATGTTGATGAATTAGTAAAATATGTTACCTAATAATAACAATAACCATGACAACAATAAATAAGCAAGTGAAAAAGATCCTAAGAATTGAACTTGAATATCTTTGATTTAAGAGCAACAACTTTATCGCTCGGGTACTTTTGCTTTAATTAATTTATCAATATATTTTCTTTTATATTAACTTTTTAAACTTACTTTTACAAAAATCTAAACAAATTACTATTCATAGTTGTTTGGTAATAGATATTAGGTAATAATAATAATAATACCTTTATATTTTACACACATAAAGGCCTTACTGTCGCAAAATATATACAAGATTATTGCCCCTAGTTTGATTTGATATTTTTAACATTTTCAATATGTGGGTCCCTTTAACTTTAAATGGAGAAAATGGTGTGAATTAATTTCAAATGATAAGAGGAGAAATGAAAATGCGACCTGATAAATGAAAATTTTATAAAGAATAGGACTATGTTTGGAAATGAAAACGCGACCCGCTAAATGAAAATTTTATATAGAAGATGACTATGTTTTTGCAGACCGTTGACAGGCTTGTTCTATTGACCATGAAGGTTGTTAATTTGATATGTAACTCCCCAAATGTTGTAAGACCCGTACTTTGGTTAGTGCAACGGAAGTGCGCTATTACGGTAAGTGCCCCATAGGCCATCCTCTTCGTATTTTATCTTTTAAAACTGATGTGCGTCGAGAGGTCGGTTGCGATTTGACTCGCGTCGTTGCGGGCCTTCCTTCTGGCGCGCCGATAAGTGGGTTTTAAAATTTATGTTTTGCTGGGCCTAAGTATACTTAAAACTATGGGAGTACAGTAGTAAGTATGACCTAGGGTCGTTCTTCAAACTACAACGGGCATAGGATCTAGGTCTTTTGATTATCCTTCGTAATTTAGCTGGTTTATCAAGAGTTTGATAGGGGTTTTTGTTACTTTTCTGTTCTTAACTAACTAATCTAAAAACTAAAACTAAAGATAGGGGAGGTGAGGTGGCTACGAGAACTACAGATTAACGCGAGTGCTTGCTATGACAATCTTATATGCTATTTTAGGGGTAGTTATTTTAGTTAAGGTACTAGTTATGATGACGAAGTCAGGACTTAACAGACGTACTTGGAACAATCAATGACAGCAAAGTATTCTACCTACAGCCTTTCCTTAGCTCCCACGTATTTGTATTAAACGCTTATACCAGTATTCAGCTGTTTTACGGTATTTCCGTTGCAACATTAAAAGGTCCTTGTTATCTATCCTGAGTTATATATCCTAATGAGCCATAATTACTAGCCTATTATCTATCTAACGTAGAGTTGTCCGCAATCAGGTAAATAACATGTCACGAAGATAGCAATTATGAAATGTAAACTACACCGGAAGTTCTCCCAAATGTAGCAACCAATTTAACCAACAACCATCCTCGAATCCTGTTCCCCAATCTCGGACATCCGAGATATCCGAATCATGGCATGAATTGTTGAATAAACAAAAACATGAACAGGGGTTTCCTACCGGAACAAGTTGGGATGATCTGGTCTAATGGCTGATTAAATTGTTCATCATTATTTTATATAAATCGTCATAACTATTTTACGCATGTTAAACTGGTGTATGCAATCAATTTATATTCAAAAACCTAATCATATATCCAACAGCACAGGTGATACTAGCATGCAAACCCTAAAGCAACAATCAAACAAGAACATGCAGCAGAGCAGCATACAAGGATCAGTTTATACGTGCAGAGTTACTGGATAATTTGGTTAAGTCACAAATATTCCGAAAGTTCTCTCTAAAATATTTGTTATATGAAATGAATCTAACCTATCTCTAATCCTACGCTCCGTGTCTCCCTCCGGTGTATTTCAACCAGGAGAACACCGGCCATGTCGAGTTCAACGATCATCAGACACAGAATAATAAGCGGCGTACCACCAGTTATGTACCAGCAGTAAGTTACAAACCACAACATAAGTTGGATAGATAAACATTGGAGACTTATTTCATAGATTCAAATATATATTAACAGCATACGGACAGAGTAACGGCGTGTTACAATTGGAATCATTATTTCCACAACGGATTGTGCCCACGACTTTCATAGCTTCCACGTTCCGTACTACACACATTCGTGATGGTTCCGGCGCTATACAAATGAAAGCCGTATAACGTTACCTCCGTTGTTTCATAATATCCCAATTGCATATTAAAGTATAACTACCCTAGCATAACGACTATCATAGCAAACACAGATTTGTTTAGCTAAGCATGGCAATAATTCTAGCAAGCAATTCTAAATAATTATGACAGCAGCACAACATATTTAAAATAACAAGATAGAGATTATAATAAAACCTGACAAAGCGTAATTACAAATCTTGCGCAATCGCAGTTTCGGAGCACCTCCGTTACAACCAAGCTAGAAGCTAATCTACTAGCTTAATTATACTAACCTAATCTAATTATTTCTAGAGAGAGAGTAGAGAGAGAAAGAATGATGAAGTGTGAAGTGTGAGTGATGAATGATGAAAATGAGGTGAAATGATCCCATATATATAGTAGTTGCTCAGCCGTATCGTCCAGCCGTATTCCTACCTCCAAATGCTCAACCGTATCGCTCAGCCGTATCAAAATCGCATCTTGTACGGGGGAGGAGGACGATACGAGGGGACCTCCCATAATTCGGGTGGAAATGGCACGATACGGGCGAACATGGGCTGAATACGGGAGAACGAGGCCGTATACGGGGGAACACCAGCCGTATACGGCTGGACAAGGCCGTATACGGTCATGCCAGGCCGTATACGGTCAGTGCATGACCGTATACGGCTTGTTCCGCCCGTATCCGGCTTGGTTTGCCCGTATTGGTCTTCTCCGGTTCCTTGGATTCTTCGTTCGGCCATAACTTTTGACTCGGGTGTCCGTTTTCAGCGTTCTTTATATCCACGCGATCGTATTCTCCTGACGAAGAAAATGACATAAGTTAGAGGTCATAATTCTTAGTGGATCTTAAAAAGTGCTTAAAAGCGTGAACGAGAATGCTTATGATCGTTTTCGTTACATTTATCGTGTTTTTCGACCATTTTAGATGACTTTTGAAACGTTGTCTATATTTTAGCCCGAGTGATGAGTTTTAATGATAAAGTATTGATTTTAGATATATTCATCATGATTTGGGCTAAAAAGGTGAGATAATGACGCATAAAAACTTGACTTTTTGTGTGTCATCAAATATCCCACACTTAGATATTTGCTTGTCCTCAAGCAAACTTCAATCTTACCTGCCGAAACTTCCTGTTTAAGATTTTTATTAAAGTCATAACGAAGAAGTTATACAGAATGAAAACAAGTATTACGTTAGTTAGATAAAGAAGAGATGTTCACATGAAGTATCCAAAGATCTTTAAGATGGTTCACTTAGGCATACTTTCAATTCTCGGGATGTGGAATATACACGACTAGGCGATCTCACTGGTGGTCACTCAATTCACTCAAGTGTATCGGGTTTCCTATTATCCTAAGCCAAATGAAAAATCGCTCAAATACCAGTCGTGCAACATTCGTCGTCATAGGCTTGCCCAAGGATCGTATCTCCATCACTTAGACGGGGACGGTACTAATTATCCCAGGACATTCAAACAGGTTTTGATGTATGGTGAGGGTTTAAAGGGTATGGATAAGGGTAAAAATGGTTTTAAGGGTTTTACTTATCTCAGGACCTTTAAAACTTATGAAAAATTCTATTTAGACATACTTTTTAATGAAAACGGAAACGGATAACTAAAAAGGCAGAAGATAGCTATTTTGCCTTCTATCTTTTGAAAACACATGAAGATTTTACGCTTTTGAAGAATCGAAGTTTTCGAGAGATTTAAGCACTTAGCTTTATTCTATTTTTGGTTTAGAATTTCTTGGCCAAGGATCTTCTAAGGGATTTTTTTTTTCTTTTTATTTTCTTTTTCTTTTGCCCTGCAGACATCCTTTCTTTCTTTCATTTTTTTTTTTTGCTTTTCTGACCCTTTTTTCACTTTTGAATTTTACTTGGTGTCAATTTCACACCATAAGGCTCTCGAATTCTTTTTAAATATTGATCATGTAAACGCACACGAGTAGCTTTAAGTAAACACTATATTTGTGACTTTGGGGTAGAAACAAAAAGCATACCTAATTAGCATTTTTCAAAGAGATTTTAAAGATTCTAAGATAAACTTTTGGTAGGTATGAGGGTAAGTGGGTTTAAAATTTGGGTTGAAAGAAATGAAAAGGCTAAGGCTCAACAGGGTTTTCTAGGCGGATCATCAACACTGAAAATGAGTGTTGGAAGGGTTTTGGGCTTGAAAGAGATATGTTGAAATGGGGTTTAATCCTAGGGAATGTCAAGGTCCTCTAATTGTACCTATGTCACGTATGACACCCGTTAATGTGATCTCGACACGCATACCCGGGGCAAGTTCTAATTCAGAAATGCATGCACCGGTCACACACAACAAACGAACAGTGAAGCATTTAAAATGAATGCTTATAAGGCTCAAAATTCCTCACCGCAAAAATAGGTTATATGTGTCCAGTCGTGCGATGCCCCTCTTAGATCCTCATCTTAAATTGTTTGGAGTCCGACATGATTCGACCTTTTTTTACCAACTTTTGAATACTTGTAAAAAAAATTCTGTACTCTTTCTTACAATTGTGACTTCAAAAAGTTTAAATTTTTGAAAATTTTGGCAAAAATAAGGATTGAAAATCATTTTGAGGACTTGCGTATTTCTAAATCATCATTACGGATATTAGACGAGAGATATACTGCTATCCCACACTTAAAAATAAACATTGTCCCCAATGTTTCTGCACTAAGTTGGGAGAATCCCACACTTAGGGTTTTGTCTTTAGGAAAAATGTGAATTTAAAAGTTTTAAGTATGGAGGATCCCACACTTAGAGATTTAAGTGGGCATAAGCATATCTAAGTTACGCAGAAACTAGAAAAGTTTTAGGAGAGGTACTTCCCTACGGTTGGTGAGCACTGGAATCAGGACCAGATTCGTGAAGGAGTGGTGCTAGTGATCTGCTGGATTTGTGGACCAGACTCTGTTTAAAGCTCATCCATTCCTTACGAGGCTAAGTTCTGCAATACCATAAACATAGTCACAATCACCAGTTCAACATTTCAACATCTTAAAAGTTTAACATAAAGCAATAAAATAAACTAAAGGTCGTCTAGCAAATCATCCATGTCTGGGTCAAATGCTGCAAGAGCGTCACAATCTGGAACTGAAGTAGGTGACGTGGCAACAGTGGAACCAGGCATCATGGGGGCAATAGGGAGATCAGAGGATATCTCAGCATCAGCAGAAAGAGTGGGCTCTGTAGTAGGTGCAGCTGGGAAAAATGACCATGGTGGAAGAGGTGGTCTGGGACCCTGACCAAGTCTGAAGGACTGGTCTGGAAGTCTCGGGAGTCCAACCCTCTCCCTGATGTCAGAGTGAGAGTCATGCTGGATGGAGAGCTCTCGGAGAATCGCCCAAGTCACAACTGGGTCGGCCGTGGTAATCCCATAGTCGAAGACTGGAGGGCTCGTCACATCTATAGCACGCTCCTCTGGAACAATGGTCAGCTTCTTCTTTCCTCTGCGGTGTCTCTTCTTCTTCTGCTGTGGAGTCTGAGCAGTGTGTCCTGAGGTCTCAACTGAAGCGTCCATCCTGAAACATAAAGAAAAACAGGTAATGCTTAAGGTTTATAAGTTTATACAAATGCAACAGAGTCAGATGACTTTTGTGAAAGATTTTCATTTTAAAAGTTTAAATCATCTGAATGCTTGCATTCGCATAAGTCAAATAAAACTTATCTCCGATGTAAATGTAAGAGTGCGGTGCTGTCGGGTATCTAGCTTATCCTGCATTTATTAGTTCAGGGATGATAATACTAAGCAAAAATAAATTGAGAAATAAAATTAAAGCTATTATAAAGATAAGCAATGGGGTGCCTCCCAAGAGCGCTTGTTTAACGAGTCACTAGCTTGACTCTTTTACCTACTTTATCGGCTCAAGGTGGTTCAAAGATGTAGACCTCCTTACTGGAAGGAAAGTCTTCGATGTAGTGTTTTAAACGGTGGCCATTGACTTTAAAATTACCGTCCGGTGCTTCTAGTTCGACTGCTCCGAAGGTAAAGACTTTTGATATCACGAATGGTCCGCTCCACCTCGATCTGAATTTGCCTGAGAATTTCTTGTAGCGCGAATTGAAGAGAAGAACTTTATCTCCAGGTTTGAACTTAGAATACTTAATTTTAGCATCGTGAATAGTCTTGGTTCGCTCCTTGAAATGTAAAGAACTATCATAGGCTTGGTCTCTCAATTCGGCTAGTTCATTCAGCTGCATCTTGCGATGTAATCCTGTTGTGGAAGGGTCTAGATTGCAATCCCTCCGCGCCCAGTAAGCCTTGTATTCCAACTCTATAGGTAGATGACACGCTTTCCCATAGACTAGTCTGTAAGGCGTGGTCCCTAATGGTGACTTATATGCAGTTCTGAACGCCCACGCATCGTCTAATTTATCGGTCCATCTTTCCCTATGATTCATCACTGTTCGTTCTAAGATCCTTTTGAGTGCTCTGTTCGTCACTTCGGCTTGCCCATTCGTCTGCGGGTGATAGGCCGTAGAGGTCTTATGGGTGACACCATAATACTGTAATGTCCTCATAAACTGAGCATTACAGAAGTGCGTGCCCTGATCACTGATGATCGCCTTAGGAGTTCCGAAACGAGAAAAGAGTTGCTTGAGGAACTTGGTCATTACTCGTGAGTCATTTGTAGGAAATGCTTGTGCCTCGGCCCATCTAGAGACATAGTCGACAGCTACCAGAATGTATTCTTTTCCGAAGGATTTTGGGAATGGTCCCATGAAATCTAAACCCCATATGTCAAAGATCTCGCAGGCCTGGATGTTAGTAAGTGGCATTTCACTCCTCCGTGAGATACTTCCAAACCTTTGGCAAGCATCACAACGTTTTACCAAGTCGTGAGCGTCTCTGAAAATGGTCGGCCAATAGAATCCGGAATCGTATACCTTCCTTGCGGTCATGTTTGCTCCATGATGTCCTCCAGTTGGTCCGTGATGGCTCTGGTGGAGAATGTTCCTTGCTTCCCTCTCGTCAACGCATCTTCTTATGATTTGGTCCGGACATACTTTGAACAAGTATGGATCGTCCCAATAGTAGTTCTTAATGTCTCTAAAGAATTTGCGTTTTCTAGAGGTAGGCATTCCTTTTGGTATGATTCCTCCAACCAGATAATTAGCGTAGTCTGCGTACCAAGGGTCATAGTTGAATTGTGAACCCTTCTGGTGGTCTCCGACATTCATGAGTTGTTCTTCAGGAAATTGGTCTTGAATTTCTTTTTCATTAAGCTTTTCCATCGACGGGTTTTCCAATCGACTGAGATGATCTGCTGCGACATTTTCTGCTCCCTTTTTATCCTTGATTTCTATATCAAATTCTTGGAGAAGCAGAATCCATCGAAGTAGTCTTGGTTTAGCGTCTTGCTTTTTGAAAAGATACTTCAATGCTGAGTGATCTGTATAGACAATAGTTTTGGACAATATTAAGTAAGAACGAAATTTATCAAAAGCAAATACTACCGCAAGCAGCTCCTTTTCTGTAGTAGTGTAGTTCTCTTGAGCATCGGTGAGTGTCTTGCTGGCGTAGTATATCGGTTGAAAATGCTTATCCTTCCTTTGACCTAAGACAGCTCCAACAGCAAAGTCACTGGCGTCACACATGATTTCAAATGGAAGACTCCAGTCAGGAGCAACCATGATCGGTGCATGTGTGAGCTCATCCTTCAGAATGTTGAAAGCTTTCAGGCAGTCATCTGAAAAGACAAACGGAGTGTCCTTCTCGAGAAGGTGTGTCATAGGTCGAGAAATCTTGGAGAAATCCTTAATAAAGCGACGGTAGAATCCGGCGTGACCTAGAAAACTGCGAATGGCTTTAACAGAAGTAGGTGGCGGAAGTTTGGCAATGGTCTCAACTTTAGCTTTGTCAACTTCAATTCCAGACTTTGATATTCGGTGTCCTAGAACTATTCCTTCCTTCACCATAAAGTGGCACTTCTCCCAGTTCAAGACAAGATTTGATTCTTTGCATCGGGCTAACATTCGTTCATGTGACAACCGTCAATTTAGGACTAGAATTTAGTGCCTAATCAAGTTTTAATACATGTAATTAGTTCTGTGTTAGGCTAATTAATGTATCAATTATTATATATATTGTTGAATATATATCTACAGTTATGCGATTTGTTTAAATCGTACAAGTCTCAAATCGAATGAATTTCGATACAATAAATACGGACGTTGGTGACCAATTTTATTAAATAACGCTTTTATGTCAAAAATATTATTATTATAATATTTCGTATTCATTCGTATCGTACAATCAGAAAGTTACACAATTTAAAATGTAAAACGCGCAAACAAATTAACTTACCTTTTTATAATTCAAATATAAAGTGATTAGTAAAATATTTAAATAAAATATAGCGTAATAATTTGTATTTTAAAATGTACCAATTAATATTTAAAATAATTATTTAACGTTTAAACGACGGAGCAAACGAACACCGCACGGAGCGGAAACGCGGGGCGAAAATGGGGGCTTAACCTCCCATCTCCACCCACTTTTCTTTCATTCTCATTTCTATCTCTCTCTCTCCTTCATCTTTTTCTCTCAACTTTCATCACCACCAAATTCTCACAAAATCACAAAGTAAACACATTAAACGACTTCAAAACACTATACTCCTTTGGAAATAAACGACCACCTCGCGACGATCTACAATCCTACCTTTCCGGAATTTCATTTCGGCGATTTGTAAGTTTCCGACACAACTCTGAAAACTCTCGTTTTTAAGTTTTATAACTTGCTAGTTGTTTGTATAACCTTGTAATGTCCTAAAATGGGTTGGGTAAAAATATTATGCCGATCGATGGCCGGAAAACGCGTTTTTGGAGTTGAAACTCCGATCAGACCCCGTACGTCGCATTTGGCCTGGAGCAAATGCGACGCAGCGACCTACGTCGCACTATATCCCCAACGTCGCATATAGCGACGCAGCGACCTACGTCGCACTATATCCCCAACGTCGCATATAGCGACGCAGCGACCTACGTCGCACTATAACCCCAACGTCGCACTTAGCGACGCAGACCCTTACGTCGCAGAAATCAACTACGTCGCCTATAGCGACGTCACGTACAACGTCGCATTAAATTGCGAAAGTCGCACATAGCGACGTCATGCCCAACGTCGCAGTCCGGATCTGCGACGTAGCACCCTACGTCGCATAAAACAGAATCTTCAAACCTCAAAATTTTGAAGTCAAAGTTACTGTTCAAAAAAAAAGTCAAATTTACTGTAGCAGTACTGTAGCAGTACTGTAGCAAAGTCAACATTTTAGAATTATTATTATTTCAACTAAATCACCAACGGGCCGTACACATTTTCAAATACACAATTGAATCAACTAAGTCATAGTAACTTAGATAATTCAATCAAACAAGTCGTTGTAACTTGTATCAACTTATTCCAAACAAGTCGTAGTAACTTGTAACAAAACAATCAACCAAATCGGGGTAATTTGGACATCAAGTTAAGCAAACAATTTCAATGGTAGTCTTTCGAGATACCGGTACAATTAATGACAATTTAAGTGTTGAGGACACATTCAGGTTTCAAGCCTTTGGACACCAACTCACAGCTAATTACTTCAAGTTTATTAAGTTAAACACTTCAAGAACCAGGTGAGTTTCATAGCCCCATTTTCACTGCTTTACAACTAGGGGTGTGATATTACTACTCGATTTTGTTTTACAAGTAGAACGCAAGTGCCAAACTTCAAATACTACATGAGTTTCAAGCTAATCAATTTAAAGTCCTCCATAAGCATAGTCTCTAGTATTTTATAGCGTGAATGTTAGTATATGATATCATATGGGATTGACAATCCTCATCCGGGTTAGCACGCACTAACCGGTCAAACGGATGTATTAGCATTTGGGAAGACGAGTGTTGATTAGGCACTCGTAGGAGGCATTTCAAGTTAGGTTTCCTTAATTGGGCCTGACAAATCAAGTTAAGCTCAGACTATGTGCTCATGGACAGTATAACTTTTATTTTGCTTAATTGCATTTTAAATTCAATATAAATCTTGCGGTTCTTACAACTATACATTGACATACAAACCTGTGAGCTCACCAGCGTTTTCGCTGACCAATTTTAGTATTTATCACAGGTACCCAGCAGTAGTTTGGCTGCACAAGCAGGAATTATTAGCTCGAGTCAGCATACATACAACTAGAGATTGGACTGCATTATTATATTTTGTAAAAGTAATTATGCTATGTAATCTCTCAAATTTCGGGAATCGAGCTAATGTAACTATATTTTGATGTAAACATTTACTTTATCTATACAAGTTTAAAACGACGCATATAGTGGTCGTTCATTATATCTTATGTGCTTTGTATATGGATTAGTGACACCCAAATCAAGCTTCCGCAAATCATTAAATTTGGGGGTGTCACAGATTGGTATCAGAGCCTAAGGTTATAGTGAACTAGGTTGCATTTAGTGGACCTAGACTATGACCGTTAGGCAGTATTCCCTATTAGGTATAACCAGTTCAGAGATTACAGCATACGAATTTAATTTAACATAGCCTGATCAACTATGTACAATTAAATAAAGATGATGTAAGATCTGAAGGAAGTTATGGCTAAACAGGATACATTAGTTGACTCTGACCTCGAGAGAAACGGGACTCAAATACGTCTGTGCTAAACACTCAATAGGTTATTATGTGATATATATACATATTTACATAAGTAGACATCATTACAACTTTAGGCTATATTATATGAATATAGGCCTCTTCCTCTCTAACGCTTTGTCTCGAAATGACAACCACACCACTAGTTCATCATACTCGGACTAGTATCTTATTTCATTTCCTTGTTCTTTCTTACTCAGCATCATGCCTCCTCGTCGTCAAATTACCCTTAGCGAAGCTGAGATCGCGGGAATCATTGCCCGCAGTGTGACCGAAGCCTTGGCTACCCGAACACCACCTGGTAGCGAGGACACAGCAACCAATACTCCACCACCCAAACCTTGCTC
This sequence comes from Helichrysum umbraculigerum, assembly GCA_949592205.1. NCBI lineage: Eukaryota > Viridiplantae > Streptophyta > Magnoliopsida > Asterales > Asteraceae > Helichrysum > Helichrysum umbraculigerum. Next base: position 68,753,982 of record CATIUR010000004.1, on the reverse strand, counting down.
CTATAAGGACTTTCTTAGCTGTAAACCGCTATACTTCAAGGGCACGGAAGGTGCCATTGGCTTGATCCATTGGATTGAGCGTATGGAATCTGTTTTCAGCCTCTGCGACTGCACTGAGAACAACAAAGTCAAATTCGCTGCTTACACCTTTCAAGAAGGTGCACTCACGTGGTGGAAAACCCACGCAAACTCTGTAGGCCTTGAGGTTGCAAATCGACTTCCTTGGGCCGAATTGAAGAAGAAGCTGACAGAAAAGTACTGTCCTGAAGAAGAATTGCACAGGCTGGAGGAAGAATTCTGGCACCTGGAGGTGCAGGGAAATGATGTCGCTGATTATACCACCAAATTTCAGCAGTTTGTTCTATTATGCCCGGGTTTGGTCGAACCAGAAAGTAAGGGCATTAAGAAATACATTCGTGGACTCCCCGAGAACATTCAGGGAAACGTCGCCTCATCCAAACCAACTACTACTGAGAGTGCCTTCGATTGGCCCACGAACTCATGGCTCTAGTTGTCAGCCGTGAGACCTCCAACACCTCATCCTCCAACAACAACAAACGCAAATCCACTGAACACCACCACAACTCAAACAAGAAAAACAACGCCATCCAAGTCTACACCTCCAACTCTGAAACCACCCGCAGCTACACCGGGGACAGGCCTTATTGTCCCAAGTGTAACTACCACCATTTTGGTCAGTGCGGTACTCCTTGCAACAACTGCAGGAGGTACGGGCATCTGACTAAGGATTGCCGAGCCCCCAAATCCAACAACAACCCCTCTGACAGAAATGCCCGACAACCTAAGTCCTGCTATGAATGTGGACACCCAGGACACTTCAGGGATTCTTGCCCAAAATTGAAGAATAAGGGCAACAACAACAACAACAACCACCGCAACAACAACAACGCCAAAAGTAGCGCCTTCGTGATCAACTCAGGGGACGCCCGTCAGGACCCGAACGTGGTCACGGGTATATTCCTCCTCAACAATTTAACTGCTTCTATTCTGTTTGATACTGGTGCCGATAGGAGTTTTATTTCCGATGAATTTTGCCCTCTACTTGACATTACACCTGTTGCTTTATACGTTAAGTACACCGTAGAGTTAGCAAATGGCAAGCTGATAGAAACCGATAGTGTGATACCTAATTGCACTTTAAATCTAGCCGACGAAACCTTCTCCATAGATCTTATGCCTATTGAAATAGGGAGTTTCGATGTCATCGTAGGCATGGACTGGTTATCCAAACATCGCGCTGAAATCATTTGCTACGACAAAATTGTTCGCATACCTCTCACCGTCGGTAGAACTCTAATCATACAGGGGGAGACCGGTGGGACGAGGCTTAACATCATCTCTTGTCTTAAAACCCGAAAATTTCTGAGAAAGGGTTATCCATCAATCCTCGCGCACATCATGGAGAAAAAGTCGGAGGAGAAGCGACTTGAGGATGTTCCAATTGTTCGAGACTTTCCAGAAGTCTTTCCTGAGGAACTGCCTGGTCTACCACCACCAAGACAGGTTGAGTTTTTAATTGATCTCGTACCAGGTGCTGCGCCTGTGGCCCGAGCACCATACCGTTTAGCTCCATCCGAACTTCAGGAGCTGTCCACCCAATTACAGGAACTCCTGGAACGAGGGTTTATCAGGCCGAGTTCTTCACCTTGGGGAGCTCCGGTCCTATTTGTTAAGAAGAAAGATGGTTCTTTTCGAATGTGTATCGACTATCGAGAGTTGAACAAGTTAACTGTCAAGAATCGGTATCCACTACCTCGAATCGATGATTTGTTCGACCAACTTCAAGGGTCGAGTTGTTATTCAAAGATTGATCTCCGATCCGGTTATCACCAACTGCGTGTCCGCGATGCCGATATTCCAAAAACCGCTTTCAGAACCCGTTACGGGCATTACGAATTCCAAGTGATGCCGTTCGGCCTAACCAACGCACCGGCTGTATTAATGGATCTTATGAATCGGGTGTGCAAGCCTTATCTTGACAAATTTGTCATTGTCTTCATCGACGACATCCTCATATATTCACGAAACAAAGGAGAACACGCGCAACACCTCAAAACCATCCTTGAACTACTTAAACACGAGGAGCTCTATGCCAAGTTCTCTAAGTGTGAGTTCTGGATCAAAACCGTTCAATTCCTTGGTCACGTGATTGACAGTCAGGGGATTCACGTTGACCCATCAAAAATCGAAGCTATCAAAGATTGGCAATCGCCAACCACTCCGACGGAGGTACGGCAGTTTCTAGGACTGGCCGGATACTATCGACGATTCATTGAAAATTTCTCCAAGATAGCCATACCACTCACGACTCTGACCCAGAAAGACAAAAAGTTTGACTGGACTGAGAAACAAGAGTCGGCATTCCAACTCTTAAAGCAAAAGCTTTGCAGTGCTCCAATCCTATCTTTACCCGAAGGCACCGATGACTTTGTGGTATACTGCGATGCTTCTCATCAAGGTCTCGGTTGTGTGCTCATGCAACGAGACAAAGTCATAGCTTATGCTTCCCGACAGCTCAAGGTTCATGAAAAGAATTACACCACCCACGACCTCGAGCTAGGAGCTGTCGTTTTTGCCCTCAAAATCTGGAGACATTACCTTTATGGTACCAGATGTACAATCTTTACCGACCATAAAAGCCTTCAACACATATTCGATCAGAAGGATCTCAACATGAGGCAACGTCGATGGGTCGAGTTGCTTACTGATTACGACTGTGAACTCAAATATCATCCAGGCAAAGCAAATGTTGTTGCTGACGCCCTCAGTCGAAAGGAGCGAGTGAAACCACTTCGGGTTCGAGCCCTCAGTATGACCATTCACAACAATTTAAACATTCAAATCCTCACTGCTCAACTCGAAGCTTTAAAACCCGAAAATGTCAAAGATGAAGCCTTACGGGGCATGGATAAACAATTCGAAATCAGACCTAACGGGATTAGGTATTTCTCAAACCGAATCTGGTTGCCTAAATTTGGGAACCTACGAGACTTGGTGATGGATGAAGCTCACAAGTCCAAATATTCTATCCATCCGGGATCCGATAAAATGTACCACGGTATCAAGGACTTCTACTGGTGGCCGAACATGAAAGCCGAAATCGCCACCTATGTCAGCAAATGCCTTACTTGCTCCAAGGTCAAAATCGAATATCAAAAACCTTCTGGTTTACTTCAACAACCCAGTCTTCCTGAATGAAAATGGGAACAAATTTCCATGGACTTCATAACCAAACTACCCAGATCCTCGAACGGTTGCGATTCTATTTGGGTGATCGTGGATCGTCTCACCAAATCTGCTCACTTTCTGGCAATCAAGGAATCCGACAAAATGGAACGCCTCACCAACATTTATCTGAAGGAAATCGTGACCAAACACGGTGTTCCAATCTCAATTATCTCCGATAGAGATAGTCGTTTCACTTCACAATTTTGGCAATCACTTCAAAAATCTCTGGGTACTCGACTTGATATGAGTACCGCATACCATCCTCAAACCGACGGTCAAAGTGAACGAACCATTCAAACACTTGAAGACATGCTACGGGCCTGCGTAGTAGACTTCGGTGTAAACTGGGAAAAATATCTACCATTGTGCGAGTTCTCGTACAACAACAGTTATCATACCAGCATCAAAGCTGCACCCTTCGAGGCACTGTACGGTCGTAAGTGCCGGTCACCTATCTGTTGGACTGAAGTTGGGGATAGCCAACTCACAGGTCCAGAAATCATTCACGAGACGACCGAGAGAATCGTAGAAATTCAAAACAAACTCAAAGCCGCGCGTGATCGTCAGAAAAGTTATGCTGATGTGAGACGCAAGCCACTCGAGTTCCAGGTTGGGGATCGAGTTCTACTCAAAGTATCGCCTTGGAAAGGCGTAATCCGATTTGGCAAACGAGGGAAGTTAAATCCCAGATACATTGGACCATTCGAGATCCTCAAAAGGATTGGTCCAGTGGCTTATCGATTGCAGCTGCCATCTGAACTCAGCAGCGTGCATCCCACATTTCATGTTTCAAATCTGAAGAAGTGTCTGTCTGATAAGACACTTATCATTCCACTCGATGAAATTCGAGTTGACGAGAAACTTCACTTTGTTGAGGAACCCGCCGAAATCATGGATCGTGAGGTCAAACAACTTAAACAAAGTCGTATTCCCATTGTCAAGGTTAGGTGGAATTCGCGGCGCGGTCCGGAATTCACCTGGGAACGGGAAGACCAAATGCGACTCAAGTATCCTCAACTCTTCATTGATTCAACGTCAAACACAACTTCAACTTAAATTTCGGGACGAAATTCTTCTAACAGGGGGAGAATGTGACAACCGTCAATTTAGGACTAGAATTTAGTGCCTAATCAAGTTTTAATACATGTAATTAGTTCTGTGTTAGGCTAATTAATGTATCAATTATTATATATATTGTTGAATATATATCTACAGTTATGCGATTTGTTTAAATCGTACAAGTCTCAAATCGAATGAATTTCGATACAATAAATACGGACGTTGGTGACCAATTTTATTAAATAACGCTTTTATGTCAAAAATATTATTATTATAATATTTCGTATTCATTCGTATCGTACAATCAGAAAGTTACACAATTTAAAATGTAAAACGCGCAAACAAATTAACTTACCTTTTTATAATTCAAATATAAAGTGATTAGTAAAATATTTAAATAAAATATAGCGTAATAATTTGTATTTTAAAATGTACCAATTAATATTTAAAATAATTATTTAACGTTTAAACGACGGAGCAAACGAACACCGCACGGAGCGGAAACGCGGGGCGAAAATGGGGGCTTAACCTCCCATCTCCACCCACTTTTCTTTCATTCTCATTTCTATCTCTCTCTCTCCTTCATCTTTTTCTCTCAACTTTCATCACCACCAAATTCTCACAAAATCACAAAGTAAACACATTAAACGACTTCAAAACACTATACTCCTTTGGAAATAAACGACCACCTCGCGACGATCTACAATCCTACCTTTCCGGAATTTCATTTCGGCGATTTGTAAGTTTCCGACACAACTCCGAAAACTCTCGTTTTTAAGTTTTATAACTTGCTAGTTGTTTGTATAACCTTGTAATGTCCTAAAATGGGTTGGGTAAAAATATTATGCCGATCGATGGCCGGAAAACGCGTTTTTGGAGTTGAAACTCCGATCAGACCCCGTACGTCGCATTTGGCCTGGAGCAAATGCGACGCAGCGACCTACGTCGCACTATATCCCCAACGTCGCATATAGCGACGCAGCGACCTACGTCGCACTATATCCCCAACGTCGCATATAGCGACGCAGCGACCTACGTCGCACTATAACCCCAACGTCGCACTTAGCGACGCAGACCCTTACGTCGCAGAAATCAACTACGTCGCCTATAGCGACGTCACGTACAACGTCGCATTAAATTGCGAAAGTCGCAGTCCGGATCTGCGACGTAGCACCCTACGTCGCATAAAACAGAATCTTCAAACCTCAAAATTTTGAAGTCAAAGTTACTGTTCAAAAAAAAAGTCAAATTTACTGTAGCAGTACTGTAGCAGTACTGTAGCAAAGTCAACATTTTAGAATTATTATTATTTCAACTAAATCACCAACGGGCCGTACACATTTTCAAATACACAATTGAATCAACTAAGTCATAGTAACTTAGATAATTCAATCAAACAAGTCGTTGTAACTTGTATCAACTTATTCCAAACAAGTCGTAGTAACTTGTAACAAAACAATCAACCAAATCGGGGTAATTTGGACATCAAGTTAAGCAAACAATTTCAATGGTAGTCTTTCGAGATACCGGTACAATTAATGACAATTTAAGTGTCGTGGACACATTCAGGTTTCAAGCCTTTGGACACCAACTCACAGCTAATTACTTCAAGTTTATTAAGTTAAACACTTCAAGAACCAGGTGAGTTTCATAGCCCCATTTTCACTGCTTTACAACTAGGGGTGTGATATTACTACTCGATTTTGTTTTACAAGTAGAACGCAAGTGCCAAACTTCAAATACTACATGAGTTTCAAGCTAATCAATTTAAAGTCCTCCATAAGCATAGTCTCTAGTATTTTATAGCGTGAATGTTAGTATATGATATCATATGGGATTGACAATCCTCATCCGGGTTAGCACGCACTAACCGGTCAAACGGATGTATTAGCATTTGGGAAGACGAGTGTTGATTAGGCACTCGTAGGAGGCATTTCAAGTTAGGTTTCCTTAATTGGGCCTGACAAATCAAGTTAAGCTCAGACTATGTGCTCATGGACAGTATAACTTTTATTTTGCTTAATTGCATTTTAAATTCAATATAAATCTTGCGGTTCTTACAACTATACATTGACATACAAACCTGTGAGCTCACCAGCGTTTTCGCTGACCAATTTTAGTATTTATCACAGGTACCCAGCAGTAGTTTGGCTGCACAAGCAGGAATTATTAGCTCGAGTCAGCATACATACAACTAGAGATTGGACTGCATTATTATATTTTGTAAAAGTAATTATGCTATGTAATCTCTCAAATTTCGGGAATCGAGCTAATGTAACTATATTTTGATGTAAACATTTACTTTATCTATACAAGTTTAAAACGACGCATATAGTGGTCGTTCATTATATCTTATGTGCTTTGTATATGGATTAGTGACACCCAAATCAAGCTTCCGCAAATCATTAAATTTGGGGGTGTCACAGTTCAAGGTTAGAAAGACAAGAAGTGAAGGAATCTCCAAAGACTGAGAAGTCGTCCATGAATACTTCCATGCACTGTTCGATCATATTGTGGAATATCGCCACCATACACCTCTGGAATGTGGCAGGTGCGTTGCATAGCCCGAAAGGCATGTGTCGGTAAGCGAATGTTCCGTACGGACATGTGAAGGTCATCTTTTCCTGGTCCTTAGGATCGAGAGGAATCTGAAAATAGCCAGAGAAACCATCAAGAAAACAGTAGAACTCGTTCCCAGATAATCTCTCCAACATTTGATCGATGAACGGCAGAGGAAAATGATCTTTTCGAGTGGCTTCGTTTAGCTTCCGATAGTCGATGCATACCCTCCAACCGGTGACGGTCCGTGTTGGAATAAGTTCATTATCTTCGTTTGCGATAACCGTCATTCCTCCTTTCTTGGGGACAACCTGAACAGGGCTGACCCATGGGGAATCTGAAATAGGATAGATCAAGCCAGCATCCAATAATTTGATAACCTCCTTCTTGACCACGTCTTGAATCTTCGGGTTGACTCTCCTCTGTCTCTGTATGGATGGTTTGAAGTCGTTTTCCATTAGTATCTTGTGAGTGCAATAGTTTGGACTAATCCCTTGGATGTCAGAGATTTTCCATGCAATCGCCTTCTTATGTGACTTCAACACTTGGATGAGTCTTGCTTTCTCTTCGGGTGTAAGACCTTTTGCAATTATAACGGGTAAATGTGAGGTTCCTTCAAGAAAAGCATACTCCAGATGAGAGGGTAGTTCCTTTAGCTCCAATTCAGGTGGTTCTTCGATGGAAGGTTTCATTCGAGCGATCTCGTCTCTTCGTAACAAATCATACTCCGTCTGGAAGTCTTGTTCATTTGGAGATGAGTCGGTTGCAGTGGCTGATGCTATTTCTACTAACTTTGTCTTATTAGGAAGTGCGTTCTTCTTCAGCTCGTATTTTCTTGTAGATGATGAGGAAGTTGCACTATCTTCAGTAAAGATGATATCGTTGTTGTCGGTAAATGCAAACTTCTGAATTTGAGCTGTTGAAGACGTACTTATGGTGATTTCTGGATTTTGTGGCGCACAACCTTCAGATAGTTGTGGCTTAGCTGAAATTTCTGATTCCATCTCCTTAAAAGATTTGAGAATTTCAGCTACTGAAGGAGATGAATCAGTTTGACCCCTTTGTAAGATTGGTAGAGGGATGCCTTCGCCTAAGGGAACAGCAGCAAAAAAGTTGTTCGTGGGAGTGTTGTCAGGCGGTGCAAGAGGATACTTCATTTCAGATAAAGGAAATAGCAGCTCCTTAGAGTGTGCTGGTTTGTCAGAGATAGCTGAGCAGAGTCCAACGTCGTCCTGGCATAGTCTTCTTGTAGTGATGACTGTGTTGGGAAGAGGATCGGGATTGCTAACTGCTAGAATCTCTTCCATATGCTCGTCATATATTTCCTGCATGGAATCCACAAGACCAAGATCTTCTCCCACAGGTTGTTTCATCAATTTATCGACATTAAAGGTGACTTCCTCCGCTCCAACCCTCAATTTTAAAGATCTTTCGTTTACGTCAATAACAGCCTTGGCAGTGTTTAGGAAAGGTCTGCCAAGGATGAGGGGAACGTGGGCGTCTTCCTCAATATCCATAATGACAAAGTCAACTGGGAAGATAAATTTACCTACTCGGACCATAATATCTTCAGCAATCCCCCGAGGGAGTTTAACTGATCTATCAGCTAATTGGATGGTCATACGAGTGGGTAGCAGTTCTCCTAATCCTAGTTTCTTATATAGTGAGTAAGGCATAAGGTTGACACTAGCACCTAGGTCAGCTAAGGCATTACTAACTTGGATATTTTGAAGGTAACAAGGAATAGTGAAACGGCCAGTATCTCCTAGTTTTGGTGGAAGGCCATGTAACATGATTGCAGAGCATTCAGCATCTAAGGGTATATTAACTAATTGCCTTAATTTTTCTTTATTTGAAAGAAGTTCTTTGAAGAATTTTGCACAACTAGGCATTTCTACTAAAGCATCTAATAATCTAACGTTTAAGTGCAGGCTTTTAAACATCTCAACATATTTCCCAAACTGTGCTTCTTGCTTCTCCTTCTTAAGCCTACCAGGAAAGGGAATTCGAGTACGTGGAATGATTTCTGGAACTTGAGAAGGTACTGGATCAGGTGCAGTGACAGGGGTGTCACTTGGCATTGGACCAGTAGAAGTGGAAGGTTTGTTACAAGAATTATCTGAGGTTTGTTCAATTCTGGTTTCTTTACCTCCTCTCGTAACAACTAAGATGTCATCGTGCTCATAGGATGAGAGATAGACAGCGTTACTGATCGCGATTTTCCTTTGACTCTCCTCAACTTTTGAAAATAATTGTTTAAGACTAACTTCTATGTTTTTGATTAAATCTTCGGAAATTCTAAGTAAAGCATCAATTTTATCTTGAAAAGCTATTACTTGTCTATTTATGTTATTTTGTTCAATCATAAAGTTAATCAAAGTTTCGTTATAGTGTTGTTGAGAGTTGAAGGAGGAATCGGATAGAGTGGAAGGCATAGTAGACAGAGATTGAGTAAGAGGGGTTTTGTTTTGCCACTGAACTGAAGATGTGGATTGAAAGTTTGGTTCAGGGCTTTGGACAGTTGTTCCAAATTTCCAGACATGTTGACTAGTCGTCATGGCCGAAGAATTTGGGGTTTTGGTAGAAAATAGAGTTTTGGAAAGGAAAGGGTACTGAAAAGGAAAGAACGGAAAGGTAACTTTCGAATGATATTGATCTTCCGAAAGGATCGCTAAATAACTTAGATAACTAAATTCCTAAATCGGTCGTTGTAGTCCCCGGCAGCGGCGCCAAAAACCTGATGTGCGTCGAGAGGTCGGTTGCGATTTGACTCGCGTCGTTGAGGGCCTTCCTCCTGGCGCGCCGATCAGTGGGTTTTAAAATTTATGTTTTGCTGGGCCTAAGTATACTTAAAACTATGGGAGTACAGTAGTAAGTATGACCTAGGGTCGTTCTTCAAACTACAACGGGCATAGGATCTAGGTCTTTTGATTATCCTTCGTAATTTAGCTGGTTTATCAAGAGTTTGATAGGGGTTTTTGTTACTTTTCTGTTCTTAACTAACTAATCTAAAAACTAAAACTAAAGATAGGGGAGGTGAGGTGGCTACGAGAACTACAGATTAACGCGAGTGCTTGCTATGACAATCTTATATGCTATTTTAGGGGTAGTTATTTTAGTTAAGGTACTAGTTATGATGACGAAGTCAAGACTTAACAGACGTACTTGGAACAATCAATGACAGCAAAGTATTCTACCTACAGCCTTTCCTTAGCTCCCACGTATTTGTATTAAACGCTTATACCAGTATTCAGCTGTTTTACGGTATTTCCGTTGCAACATTAAAAGGTCCTTGTTATCTATCCTGAGTTATATATCCTAATGAGCCATAATTACTAGCCTATTATCTATCTAACGTAGAGTTGTCCGCAATCAGGTAAATAACATGTCACGAAGATAGCAATTATGAAATGTAAACTACACCGGAAGTTCTCCCAAATGTAGCAACCAATTTAACCAACAACCATCCTCGAATCCTGTTCCCCAATCTCGGACATCCGAGATATCTGAATCATGGCATGAATTGTTGAATAAACAAAAACATGAACAGGGGTTTCCTACCGGAACAAGTTGGGATGATCTGGTCTAATGGCTGATTAAATTGTTCATCATTATTTTATATAAATCGTCATAACTATTTTACGCATGTTAAACTGGTGTATGCAATCAATTTATATTCAAAAACCTAATCATATATCCAACAGCACAGGTGATACTAGCATGCAAACCCTAAAGCAACAATCAAACAAGAACATGCAGCAGAGCAGCATACAAGGATCAGTTTATACGTGCAGAGTTACTGGATAATTTGGTTAAGTCACAAATATTCCGAAAGTTCTCTCTAAAATATTTGTTATATGAAATGAATCTAACCTATCTCTAATCCTACGCTCCGTGTCTCCCTCCGGTGTATTTCAACCAGGAGAACACCGGCCATGTCGAGTTCAACGATCATCAGACACAGAATAATAAGCGGCGTACCACCAGTTATGTACCAGCAGTAAGTTACAAACCACAACATAAGTTGGATAGATATACATTGGAGACTTCTTTCATAGATTCAAATATATATTAACAGCATACGGACAGAGTAACGGCGTGTTACAATTGGAATCATTATTTCCACAACGGATTGTGCCCACGACTTTCATAGCTTCCACGTTCCGTACTACACACATTCGTGATGGTTCCGGCGCTATACAAATGAAAGCCGTATAACGTTACCTCCGTTGTTTCATAATATCCCAATTGCATATTAAAGTATAACCACCCTAGCATAACGACTATCATAGCAAACACAGATTTGTTTAGCTAAGCATGGCAATAATTCTAGCAAGCAATTCTAAATAATTATGACAGCAGCACAACATATTTAAAATAACAAGATAGAGATTATAATAAAACCTGACAAAGCGTAATTACAAATCTTGCGCAATCGCAGTCTCGGAGCACCTCCGTTACAACCAAGCTAGAAGCTAATCTACTAGCTTAATTATACTAACCTAATCTAATTATTTCTAGAGAGAGAGTAGAGAGAGAAAGAATGATGAATTGTGAAGTGTGAGTGATGAATGATGAAAATGAGGTGAAATGATCCCATATATATAGTAGTTGCTCAGCCGTATCGTCCAGCCGTATTCCTACCTCCAAATGCTCAACCGTATCGCTCAGCCGTATCAAAATCGCATCTTGTACGGGGGAGGAGGACGATACGAGGGGACCTCCCATATTTCGGGTGGAAATGGCACGATACGGGCGAACATGGGATGAATACGGGAAAACGAGGCCGTATACGGGGGAACACCAGCCGTATACGGCTGGACAAGGCCGTATACGGTCATGCCAGGCCGTATACGGTCAGTGCATGGCCGTATACGGCTTGTTCCGCCCGTATCCGGCTTGGTTTGCCCGTATTGGTCTTCTCCGGTTCCTTGGATTCTTCGTTCGGCCATAACTTTTGACTCGGGTGTCCGTTTTCAGCGTTCTTTATATCCACGCGATCGTATTCTCCTGACGAAGAAAATGACATAAGTTAGAGGTCATAATTCTTAGTGGATCTTAATAAGTGCTTAAAAGCGTGAACGAGAATGCTTATGATCGTTTTCGTTACATTTATCGTGTTTTTCGACCATTTTAGATGACTTTTGAAACGTTGTCTATATTTTAGCCCGAGTGATGAGTTTTAATGATAAAGTATTGATTTTAGATATATTCATCATGATTTGGGCTAAAAAGGTGAGATAATGACGCATAAAAACTTGACTTTTTGTGTGTCATCAAATATCCCACACTTAGATATTTGCTTGTCCTCAAGCAAACTTCAATCTTACTTGACGAAATTTCCTGTTTAAGATTTTTATTAAAGTCATAACGAAGAAGTTATACAGAATGAAAACAAGTATTACGTTAGTTAGATAAAGAATAGATGTTCACATGAAGTATCCAAAGATCTTTAAGATGGTTCACTTAGGCATACTTTTAATTCTCGGGATGTGGAATATACACGACTGGGCGATCTCACTGGTGGTCACTCAATTCACTCAAGTGTATCGGGTTTCCTATTATCCTAAGCCAAATGAAAAATCGCTCAAATACCAGTCGTGCAGCATTCGTCGTCATAGGCTTGCCCAAGGATCGTATCTCCATCACTTAGACGGGGACGGTACTAATTATCCCAGGACATTCAAACGGGTTTTGATGTATGGTGAGGGTTTAAAGGGTATGGATAAGGGTAAAAATGGTTTTAAGGGTTTTACTTATCTCAGGACCTTTAAAACTTATGAAAAATTCTATTTAGACATACTTTTTAATGAAAACGGAAACGGATAACTAAAAAGGCAGAAGATAGCTATTTTGCCTTCTATCTTTTGAAAACACATGAAGATTTTACGCTTTTGAAGAATCGAAGTTTTCGAGAGATTTAAGCACTTAGCTTTATTCTATTTTTGGTTTAGAATTTCTTGGCCAGGGATCTTCTAAGGGATTTTTTTTTTCTTTTTATTTTCTTTTTCTTTTGCCCTGCAGACATCCTTTCTTTCTTTCATTTTTTTTTTTTTGCTTTTCTGACCCTTTTTTCACTTTTGAATTTTACTTGGTGTCAATTTCACACCATAAGGCTCTCGAATTCTTTTTAAATATTGATCATGTAAACGCACACGAGTAGCTTTAAGTAAACACTATATTTGTGACTTTGGGGTAGAAACAAAAAGCATACCTAATTAGCATTTTTCAAAGAGATTTTAAAGATTCTAAGATAAACTTTTGGTAGGTATGAGGGTAAGTGGGTTTAAAATTTGGGTTGAAAGAAACGAAAAGGCTAAGGCTCAACAGGGTTTTCTAGGCGGATCATCAACACTGAAAATGAGTGTTGGAAGGGTTTTGGGCTTGAAAGAGATATGTTGAAATGGGGTTTAATCCTAGGGAATGTCAAGGTCCTCTAATTGTACCTATGTCACGTATGACACCCGTCAATGTGATCTCGACACGCATACCCGGGGCAAGTTCTAATTCAGAAATGCATGCACCGGTCACACACAACAAACGAACAGTGAAGCATTTAAAATGAATGCTTATAAGGCTCAAAATTCCTCACCGCAAAAATAGGTTATATGTGTCCAGTCGTGCGATGCCCCTCTTAGATCCTCATCTTAAATTGTTTGGAGTCCGACATGATTCGACCTTTTTTTACCAACTTTTGAATACTTGTAAAAAAAATTCTGTACTCTTTCTTACAGTTGTGACTTCAAAAAGTTTAAATTTTTGAAAATTTTGGCAAAAATAAGGATTGAAAATCATTTTGAGGACTTGCGTATTTCTAAATCATCATTACGGATATTAGACGAGAGATATACTGCTATCCCACACTTAAAAATAAACATTGTCCCCAATGTTTCTGCACTAAGTTGGGAGAATCCCACACTTAGGGTTTTGTCTTTAGGAAAAATATGAATTTAAAAGTTTTAAGTATGGAGGATCCCACACTTAGAGATTTAAGTGGGCATAAGCATATCTAAGTTACGCAGAAACTAGAAAAGTTTTAGGAGAGGTACTTCCCTACGGTTGGTGAGCACTGGAATCAGGACCAGATTCGTGAAGGAGTGGTGCTAGTGATCTGCTGGATTTGTGGACCAGACTCTGTTTAAAGCTCATCCATTCCTTACGAGGCTAAGTTCTGCAATACCATAAACATAGTCACAATCACCAGTTCAACATTTCAACATCTTAAAAGTTTAACATAAAGCAATAAAATAAACTAAAGGTCGTCTAGCAAATCATCCATGTCTGGGTCAAATGCTGCAAGAGCGTCACAATCTGGAACTAAAGTAGGTGACGTGGCAACAGTGGAACCAGGCATCATGGGGGCAATAGGGAGATCAGAGGATATCTCAGCATCAGCAGAAAGAGTGGGCTCTGTAGTAGGTGCAGCTGGGAAAAATGACCATGGTGGAAGAGGTGGTCTGGGACCCTGACCAAGTCTGAAGGACTGGTCTGGAAGTCTCGGGAGTCCAACCCTCTCCCTGATGTCAGAGTGAGAGTCATGCTGGATGGAGAGCTCTCGGAGAATCGCCCAAGTCACAGCTGGGTCGACCGTGGTAATCCCATAGTCGAAGACTGGAGGGCTCGTCACATCTATAGCACGCTCTTCTGGAACAATGGTCAGCTTCTTCTTTCCTCTGTGGTGTCTCTTCTTCTTCTGCTGTGGAGTCTGAGCAGTGTGTCCTGAGGTCTCAGCTGAAGCGTCCATCCTGAAACATAAAGAAAAACATGTAATGCTTAAGGTTTATAAGTTTATACAAATGCAACAGAGTCAGATGACTTTTGTGAAAGATTTTCATTTTAAAATTTTAAATCATCTGAATGCTTGCATTCGCATAAGTCAAATAAAACTTATCTCCGATGTAAATGTAAGAGTGCGGTGTTGTCGGGTATCTAGCTTATCCTGCATTTATTAGTTCAGGGATGATAATACTAAGCAAAAATAAATTGAGAAATAAAATTAAAGCTATTATAAAGATAAGCAATGGGGTGCCTCCCAAGAGCGCTTGTTTAACGAGTCACTAGCTTGACTCTTTTACCTACTTTATCGGCTCAAGGTGGTTCAAAGATGTAGACCTCCTTACTGGAAGGAAAGTCTTCGATGTAGTGTTTTAAACGGTGGCCATTGACTTTAAAATTACCGTTCGGTGCTTCTAGTTCGACTGCTCCGAATGTAAAGACTTTTGATATCACGAATGGTCCGCTCCACCTCGATCTGAATTTGCCTGAGAATTTCTTGAAGCGCGAATTGAAGAGAAGAACTTTATCTCCAGGTTTGAACTTAGAATACTTAATTTTAGCATCGTGAATAGTCTTGGTTCGCTCCTTGAAATGTAAAGAACTATCATAGGCTTGGTCTCTCAATTCGGCTAGTTCATTCAGCTGCATCTTGCGATGTAATCCTGTTGTGGAAGGGTCTAGATTGCAATCCCTCAGCGCCCAGTAAGCCTTGTATTCCAACTCTATCGGCAGATGACACGCTTTCCCATAGACTAGTCTGTAAGGCGTGGTCCCTAATGGTGACTTATATGCAGTTCTGAACGCCCACAGAGCATCGTCTAATTTATCGGCCCATCTTTCCCTATGATTCATCACTGTTCGTTCTAAGATCCTTTTGAGTGCTCTGTTCGTCACTTCGGCTTGCCCATTCGTCTACGGGTGATAGGCCGTAGAGGTCTTATGGGTGACACCATAATACTGTAATGTCCTCATAAACTGAGCATTACGGAAGTGCGTGCCCCGATCACTGATGATCGCCTTAGGAGTTCCGAAACGAGAAAAGAGTTGCTTGAGGAACTTGGTCACTACTCGTGAGTCATTTGTAGGAAATGCTTGTGCCTCGGCCCATCTAGAGACATAGTCGACAGCTACCAGAATGTATTCTTTTCCGAAGGATTTTGGGAATGGTCCCATGAAATCTAAACCCCATATGTCAAAGATCTCGCAGGCCTGGATGTTAGTAAGTGGCATTTCACTCCTCCGTGAGATACTTCCAAACCTTTGGCAAGCATCACAACGTTTTACCAAGTTGTGAGCGTCTCTGAAAATGGTCGGCCAATAGAATCCGGAATCGTATACCTTCCTTGCGGTCATGTTTGCTCCATGATGTCCTCCAGTTGGTCCGTGATGGCTCTGGTGGAGAATGTTCCTTGCTTCCCTCTCGTCAATGCATCTTCTTATGATTTGGTCCGGACATACTTTGAACAAGTATGGATCGTCCCAATAGTAGTTCTTAATGTCTCTGAAGAATTTGCGTTTTCTAGAGGTAGGCATTCCTTTTGGTATGATTCCTCCAACCAGATAATTAGCGTAGTCTGCGTACCAAGGGTCATAGTTGAATTGTGAACCCTTCTGGTGGTCTCCGACATTCATGAGTTGTTCTTCAGGAAATTGGTCTTGAATTTCTTTTTCATTAAGCTTTTCCATCGACGGGTTTTCCAATCGACTGAGATGATCTGCTGCGACATTTTCTGCTCCCTTTTTATCCTTGATTTCTATATCAAATTCTTGGATAAGCAGAATCCATCGAAGTAGTCTTGGTTTAGCGTCTTGCTTTTTGAAAAGATACTTCAATGCTGAGTAATCTGTATAGACAATAGTTTTGGACAATATTAAGTAAGAACGAAATTTATCAAAAGCAAATACTACCGCAAGCAGCTCCTTTTCTGTAGTAGTGTAGTTCTCTTGAGCATCGGTGAGTGTCTTGCTGGCATAGTATATCGGTTGAAAATGCTTATCCTTCCTTTGACCTAAGACAGCTCCAACAGCAAAGTCACTGGCGTCACACATGATTTCAAATGGAAGACTCCAGTCAGGAGCAACCATGATCGGTGCATGTGTGAGCTCATCCTTCAGAATGTTGAAAGCTTTCAGGCAGTCATCTGAAAAGACAAACGGAGTGTCCTTCTCGAGAAGGTGTGTCATAGGTCGAGAAATCTTGGAGAAATCCTTAATAAAGCGACGGTAGAATCCGGCGTGACCTAGAAAACTGCGAATGGCTTTAACAGAAGTAGGTGGCGGAAGTTTGGCAATGGTCTCAACTTTAGCTTTGTCAACTTCAATTCCAGACTTTGATATTCGGTGTCCTAGAACTATTCCTTCCTTCACCATAAAGTGGCACTTCTCCCAGTTCAAGACAAGATTTGATTCTTCGCATCGGGCTAACATTCGTTCAAGGTTAGAAAGACAAGAAGTGAAGGAATCTCCAAAGACTGAGAAGTCGTCCATGAATACTTCCATGCACTGTTCGATCATATCGTGGAATATCGCCACCATACACCTCTGGAATGTGGCAGGTGCGTTGCATAGCCCGAAAGGCATGTGTCGGTAAGCGAATGTTCCGTACGGACATGTGAAGGTCGTCTTTTCCTGGTCCTTAGGATCGAGAGGAATCTGGAAATAGCCAGAGAAACCATCAAGAAAACAGTAGAACTCGTTCCCAGATAATCTCTCCAACATTTGATCGATGAACGGTAGAGGAAAATGATCTTTTCGAGTGGCTTCGTTTAGCTTCCGATAGTCGATGCATACCCTCCAACCGGTGACGGTCCGTGTTGGAATAAGTTCATTATCTTCGTTTGCGATAACCGTCATTCCTCCTTTCTTGGGGACAACCTGAACAGGGCTGACCCATGGGGAATCTAAAATAGGATAGATCAAGCCAGCATCCAATAATTTGATAACCTCCTTCTTGACCACGTCTTGAATCTTCGGGTTGACTCTCCTCTGTCTCTGTATGGATGGTTTGAAGTCGTTTTCCATTAGTATCTTGTGAGTGCAATAGTTTGGACTAATCCCTTGGATGTCAGAGATTTTCCATGCAATCGCCTTCTTATGTGACTTCAACACTTGGATGAGTCTTGCTTTCTCTTCGGGTGTAAGACCTTTTGCAATTATAACGGGTAAATGCGAGATTCCTTCAAGAAAAGCATACTCCAGATGAGAGGGTAGTTCCTTTAGCTCCAATTCAGGTGGTTCTTCAATGGAAGGTTTCATTCGAGCGATCTCGTCTCTTCGTAACAAATCATACTCCGTCTGGAACTCTGGTTCATTTGGAGATGAGTCGGTTGCAGTGGCTGATGCTATTTCTACTAACTTTGTCTTATTAGGAAGTGCGTTCTTCTTCAGCTCGTATTTTCTTGTAGATGATGAGGAAGTTGCACTATCTTCAGTAAAGATGATATCGTTGTTGTCGGTAAATGCAAACTTCTGAATTTGAGCTGTTGAAGACGTACTTATGGTGATTTCTGGATTTTGTGGCGCACAACCTTCAGATAGTTGTGGCTTAGCTGAAATTTCTGATTCCATCTCCTTAAAAGATTTGAGAATTTCAGCTACTGAAGGAGATGAATCAGTTTGACCCCTTTGTAAGATTGGTAGAGGGATGCATTCGCCTAAGGGAACAGCAGCAAAAAAGTTGTTCGTGGGAGTGCTGTCAGGCGGTGCAAGAGGATACTTCATTTCAGATAAAGGAAATAGCAGCTCCTTAGAGTGTGCTGGTTTGTCAGAGATAGCTGAGCAGAGTCCAACGTCATCCTGGCATAGTCTTCTTGTAGTGATGACTGTGTTGGGAAGAGGATCGGGATTGCTAACTGCTAGAATCTCTTCCATATGCTCGTCATATATTTCCTGCATGGAATCCACAAGACCAAGATCTTCTCCCACAGGTTGTTTCATCAATTTATCGACATTAAAGGTGACTTCCTCCGCTCCAACCCTCAATTTTAAAGATCTTTCGTTTACGTCAATAACAGCCTTGGCAGTGTTTAGGAAAGGTCTGCCAAGGATGAGGGGAACGTGGGCGTCTTCCTCAATATCCATAATGACAAAGTCAACTGGGAAGATAAATTTACCTACTCGGACCATAATATCTTCAGCAATCCCCCGAGGGAGTTTAACTGATCTATCAGCTAATTGGATGGTCATACGAGTGGGTAGCAGTTCTCCTAATCCTAGTTTCTTATATAGTGAGTAAGGCATAAGGTTGACACTAGCACCTAGGTCAGCTAAGGCATTACTAACTTGGATATTTTGAAGGTAACAAGGAATAGTGAAATGGCCAGTATCTCCTAGTTTTGGTGGAAGGCCATGTAACATGATTGCAGAGCATTCAGCATCTAAGGGTATATTAACTAATTGCCTTAATTTTTCTTTATTTGAAAGAAGTTCTTTGAAGAATTTTGCACAACTAGGCATTTCTACTAAAGCATCTAATAATCTAACGTTTAAGTGCAGGCTTTTAAACATCTCAACATATTTCCCAAACTGTGCTTCTTGCTTCTCCTTCTTAAGCCTACCAGGAAAGGGAATTCGAGTACGTGGAATGATTTCTGGAACTTGAGAAGGTACTGGATCAGGTGCAGTGACAGGGGTGTCACTTGGCATTGGACCAGTAGAAGTGGAAGGTTTGTTACAAGAATTATCTGAGGTTTGTTCAATTCTGGTTTCTTTACCTCCTCTCGTAACAACTAAGATGTCATCGTGCTCATAGGATGAGAGATAGACAGCGTTACTGATCGCGATTTTCCTTTGACTCTCCTCAACTTTTGAAAATAATTGTTTAAGACTAACTTCTATGTTTTTGATTAAATCTTCGGAAATTCTAAGTAAAGCATCAATTTTATCTTGAAAAGCTATTACTTGTCTATTTATGTTATTTTGTTCAATCATAAAGTTAATCAAAGTTTCGTTATAGTGTTGTTGAGAGTTGAAGGAGGAATCGGATAGAGTGGACGGCATAGTAGACAGAGATTGAGTAAGAGGGGTTTTGTTTTGCCACTGAACTGAAGATGTGGATTGAAAGTTTGGTTCAGGGCTTTGGACAGTTGTTCCAAATTTCCAGACATGTTGACTAGTCGTCATGGCCGAAGAATTTGGGGTTTTGGTAGAAAATAGAGTTTTGGAAAGGAAATGGTACTGAAAAGGAAAGAACGGAAAGGTAACTTTCGAATGATATTGATCTTCCGAAAGGATCGCTAAATAACTGAGATAACTAAATTCCTAAATCGGTCGTTGTAGTCCCCGGCAGCGGCGCCAAAAACCTGATGTGCGTCGAGAGGTCGGTTGCGATTTGACTCGCGTCGTTGCGGGCCTTCCTCCTGGCGCGCCGATCAGTGGGTTTTAAAATTTATGTTTTGCTGGGCCTAAGTATACTTAAAACTATGGGAGTACAGTAGTAAGTATGACCTAGGGTCGTTCTTCAAACTACAACGGGCATAGGATCTAGGTCTTTTGATTATCCTTCGTAATTTAGCTGGTTTATCAAGAGTTTGATAGGGGTTTTTGTTACTTTTTTGTTCTTAACTAACTAATCTAAAAACTAAAACTAAAGATAGGGGAGGTGAGGTGGCTACGAGAACTACAGATTAACGCGAGTGCTTGCTATGACAATCTTATATGCTATTTTAGGGGTAGTTATTTTAGTTAAGGTACTAGTTATGATGATGAAGTCAGGACTTAACAGACGTACTTGGAACAATCAATGACAGCAAAGTATTCTACCTACAGCCTTTCCTTAGCTCCCACGTATTTGTATTAAACGCTTATACCAGTATTCAGCTGTTTTACGGTATTTCCGTTGCAACATTAAAAGGTCCTTGTTATCTATCCTGAGTTATATATCCTAATGAGCCATAATTACTAGCCTATTATCTATCTAACGTAGAGTTGTCCGCAATCAGGTAAATAACATGTCACGAAGATAGCAATTATGAAATGTAAACTACACCGGAAGTTCTCCCAAATGTAGCAACCAATTTAACCAACAACCATTCTCGAATCCTGTTCCCCAATCTCGGACATCCGAGATATCCGAATCATGGCATGAATTGTTGAATAAACAAAAACATGAACAGCGGTTTCCTACCGGAACAAGTTGGGATGATCTGGTCTAATGGCTGATTAAATTGTTCATCATTATTTTATATAAATCGTCATAACTATTTTACGCATGTTAAACTGGTGTATGCAATCAATTTATATTCAAAAACCTAATCATATATCCAACAGCACAGGTGATACTAGCATGCAAACCCTAAAGCAACTATCAAACAAGAACATGCAGCAGAGCAGCATACAAGGATCAGTTTATACGTGCAGAGTTACTGGATAATTTGGTTAAGTCACAAATATTCCGAAAGTTCTCTCTAAAATATTTGTTATATGAAATGAATCTAACCTATCTCTAATCCTACGCTCCGTGTCTCCCTCTGGTGTATTTCAACCAGGAGAACACCGGCCATGTCGAGTTCAACGATCATCAGACACAGAATAATAAGCGGCGTACCACCAGTTATGTACCAGCAGTAAGTTACAAACCACAACATAAGTTGGATAGATAAACATTGGAGACTTATTTCATAGATTCTAATATATATTAACAGCATACGGACAGAGTAACGGCGTGTTACAATTGGAATCATTATTTCCACAACGGATTGTGCCCACGACTTTCATAGCTTCCACGTTCCGTACTACACACATTCGTGATGGTTCCGGCGCTATACAAATGAAAGCCGTATAACGTTACCTCCGTTGTTTCATAATATCCCAATTGCATATTAAAGTATAACTACCCTAGCATAACGACTATCATAGCAAACACAGATTTGTTTAGCTAAGCATGGCAATAATTCTAGCAAGCAATTCTAAATAATTATGACAGCAGCACAACATATTTAAAATAACAAGATAGAGATTATAATAAAACCTGACAAAGCGTAATTACAAATCTTACGCAATCGCAGTCTCGGAGCACCTCCGTTACAACCAAGCTAGAAGCTAATCTACTAGCTTAATTATACTAACCTAATCTAATTATTTCTAGAGAGAGAGTAGAGAGAGAAAGAATGATGAAGTGTGAAGTGTGAGTGATGAATGATGAAAATGAGATGAAATGATCCCATATATATAGTAGTTGCTCAGCCGTATCGTCCAGCCGTATTCCTACCTCCAAATGCTCAACCGTATCGCTCAGCCGTATCAAAATCGCATCTTGTACGGGGGAGGAGGACGATACGAGGGGACCTCCCATATTTCGGGTGGAAATGGCACGATACGAGCGAACATGGGCTGAATACGGGAGAACGAGGCCGTATACGGGGGAACACCAGCCGTATACGGCTGGACAAGGCCGTATACGGTCATGCCAGGCCGTATACGGTCAGTGCATGGCCGTATACGGCTTGTTCCGCCCGTATCCGGCTTGGTTTGCCCGTATTGGTCTTCTCCGGTTCCTTGGATTCTTCGTTCGGCCATAACTTTTGACTCGGGTGTCCATTTTCAGCGTTCTTTATATCCACGCGATCATATTCTCCTGACGAAGAAAATGACATAAGTTAGAGGTCATAATTCTTAGTGGATCTTAAAAAGTGCTTAAAAGCGTGAACGAGAATGCTTATGATCGTTTTCGTTACATTTATCGTGTTTTTAGAACATTTTAGATGACTTTTGAAACGTTGTCTATATTTTAGCCCGAGTGATGAGTTTTAATGATAAAGTATTGATTTTAGATATATTCATCATGATTTGGGCTAAAAAGGTGAGATAATGACGCATAAAAACTTGACTTTTTGTGTGTCATTAAAAACATTAAATCCTACTATAGCCTCAAGCTGGGAATAAATTTGGCCTTTCAATGCTTATTGACTGTTGTATTCTCGATTATATACTTAAGGATAAGAGCATCTATGATGCATTAGAGTATAATGCATTGTCACATCACTAACACATCAGCATTTCACATTTTTATATAAAATCTTCAGAGTGTATTAACCTCTA
This sequence comes from Helichrysum umbraculigerum, assembly GCA_949592205.1. Taxonomy (NCBI): domain Eukaryota; kingdom Viridiplantae; phylum Streptophyta; class Magnoliopsida; order Asterales; family Asteraceae; genus Helichrysum; species Helichrysum umbraculigerum. The sequence goes on along the minus strand of CATIUR010000004.1, from coordinate 68,731,302 downwards.
CCTATTCATTAAACTGCCAACTCATCGTAGTACCTATAACTTATTGCTAAATTGTGTGTGTATATATATATATATATATATATATATATATATATATATATATATAATTTTATGCATGTTCCAATATTATATAAGTTATATAAAAAAAAGCCCACACAGTGAATACTAGTGTTTATTACCTATTTTTTGTATTATTTAATAGTAAAAAGATAGTGGGGTGAGTGGTTGACCAATTTCTAAAGGGTGCAGAATGAAAATGTGGGGAGTGTGGCCCACAATTTGACTGTTAAGATGGGTACAAGCAGAGAGGGACGCTACTTTCAACATAGAAACATGTGGCATTTTCCAGTGCATTAAGTGGTGACATAATTTTTACTTTTTGTCTATTGAATCTTGCCACCATGGAGCATTCTGGATGGTCTAAGAGCACAGGGAGTGGGCGAGGGTAACTGGTAGGGATGTTCATGGTTCGGTTTGATTCGGATTTTTGGCAAAAATTGAAACGAATAGAATATTTCAATTTTTTAATAATCAATTACCGCTTTTATATATATACATCTGTGATAATCATAATCCTTGTACAAAATCTCACATACCTTTTATCTCCTTTTATTAAAGGAACATGCCGCCAAAAAGACAGACTTTCAGCACCGTCGAACTTGCTCAGTTTGTCGCCCAAGGGGTAGCCGATGCCCTGGCTGCCCAAGAGGCACAACGAAACAGTGGCTCAAACCCGAATTAGGGCAGCGAAGATACGACTACCACTCCAGTAGTCAAGCCTAGCACCTACAAAGAATTTCTAAGCTGCAAACCCTTGAACTTCAAGGGCACTGAAGGAGCCATCGGCTTACTGCGATGGATTGAGAAGATGGAATCTGTATTCCGAATCTGCAACTGCACCGAGGAGTGCAAGGTTAAGTATTCTACCTGCACTTTCATGGATGGTGCCTTTACTTGGTGGAATACCCATGCCCAAACCGTGGGAATTGATGTCGCATATCAACTCCCCTGGGAAGATATGAAGAAGATGCTGACGGACGAGTATTGTCCGAGGGAAGAGCTGCAGCAGCTTGAGGTTGAATTCTGGAACCTCACGGTTAAAGGAGATGATATTGCAGGATACACTACTCGCTTTCACCAGCTGGCACTTTTGTGCCCAACGATGGTTATTCCTGAATACAAGAGGATCGAAAGGTATATCTGGGGACTCCCAGCAGGGATTCAAGGAATGGTAACTGCGTCCAACCCGGGGACAACTCAGAGTGTCGTCCGTATGGCACATAACCTAATAGCTCAGGTGGTCCGCCGTGGGACACCTGCTGCAAAAGATACTACGAACCGAACTGGAGACAACAAACGGAAATGGAATTCCAGCAACAACCATAATCAACAACAAAACAAGAGGCCAGAGACTGTAAAGGCCTATGCTACTGCTACTGAAGAGAAGAAAGGGTACAATGGGAGTAAGCCCTATTGCTCCAAATGCAGCCATCACCATGATGGTTCCTGCCCTTGCAGCAAGTGCAAGCGCTTTGGGCACTTAGCCAAAGATTGTCGAACCACCACTCCAACCACAAACCCTAACGCACCAAAGGCATGCTTTGAGTGCGGAAATACCGGACATTTCAGAAATGATTGTCCCAAGCTGAATAATAGGAACAACAACAACAACAACAACAACAACGCTCACGGTAGAGCCTTTGTACAGAACTCGGGAGAAGCCCGCCAAGACCCGAACGTTGTTACGGGTACGTTTCTTCTCAACGATTTAACTGCTTCGGTCTTATTTGATACGGGTTCCGATAAAAGCTTCATATCTGATGAGTTTTTCCCACTACTTAATGCCACTTCCACAGCCTTAGATGCTAAGTACACTATAGAATTAGAAAATGGCAAACTAATTGAGGCTGATAGCATTATACGTGATTGCACCCTAAATTAGTAAACGAACTCTTTACTATAGACTTGATACCCGTCGAAATCGGAAGTTTTGACATCATCATCGGTATGGATTGGTTATCCAAACACCGCGCGGAAATTGTTTGCTACGAGAAACTCATTCGTATTCCTCTCGTCACCGGTGGAACTTTGATCATACAAGGGGAGACCGGCGTAACACCCCCAAATTCACTGTTGCGCGGAAGCAAACTTTGGGTGTTACTAATCAATAATCAAGCACCAAAGTAAAGCAAACGACATCTATATGCAACGTCGTACAATAGTACAAAAGTATTACATTGTTAAATAAAAAAAAACAAGCATCGAGTTCAAAAATAGTTTCCTAGAGATTCTAATACATAACTGATATACAAAAAGTAATGCAAAAGAATCTCCACAAGTTGTATGCATGCAACTCGAGCTATCAGTCCTGAGGGTGTGCAGTCCTACTACTGCTGTAAACCTGAGATAAATGCTAAAAAGTGTCAACCAAAAGGTTGGTGAATCTTACAGGTTTAGTAAAGTAAATCATTTATGAACCACAAGTAAGTACCAGTAATACCCTCGAACAAGGTAAGTAATTCAGTAACTCAGTAAATCAGTAAGTCGACACAATTACCATGAGCTCACAAGTTGAAGCTTAACAGTGTAGTGTGAATGGTACAATCAAGTATAATATCACGTACCCCCGTGAGTGCTATCCGAACACTTATATGTAACAAATACTAATATGTCTGTTTCTACGGTGTAATCCGTGGTAGCGCTACTACCCCAGGCAGGGATTGTCAGTCCCAAATGGATCCATTTACTAGTAATCGCGCTTAAGTCCATAACTTACAACTTATGATAGGAGGCTTTCAGTGGATAAAAGTAACTCATGTAATGCATGTAAAAGTAGTGTAAACAGTTTAGTACTTGTGTTCATACGTAAAACGGTAGCAAATATCTCACTCCAAAGTAGAAAACAGTAAAAGTGGGGCTGTAAGACTCACCTGAGTCTAGTAAGTATGATACTTTCGTGTACTCGAACAAGTATCCCGGATGTAATTCCGTAGTGTCGGATGTAATTCCGTAAGTTGGTTCTCAGAACCCTGCAACCTTCTGGCGTCCGAAACGCACAAGGTTGTAAGCAATTAAGTAAGTAAGTTGGTGTCACGAAGGATCACCCATGCTAGTTGTCCACTCAACTAGGAAATGTCCAAGTATTTGTTTGTACGTTTGTAATCTTTTATAAATAAGTGTGGCCCGTTGGTGACGGAGGTGTAATAATAATTCAAATATTATCATTATGTAAATCACAGTGTTGTATACTTTGTAAAGTATATACATCAGTCAATCGTTTGTATTGTGACGTGTAACCGTTGTTCGGATGTAAGTCCATGCGAGTGCAAGCTCGTGCGAGTGTAAGCTCGTCTTTATGTAATAAGTGGTTCGAGTGTAAGCTCGTAGTAGCGTGGGTGTAATCCCAATTGAGTGAAATCATGTGTAACATATAATCTCAAAGTATATTTAAAGTGCTTAGAAGTTGTGTCGTACCCGTGTTTGAGGTCGTAAATGTTCGACACTAAGTGTGAAAAGAGCTTTAACCCTTCTGTTTTATGCGACACTAGATGCGTCACTTGTATTGTAATAGCGACACTGAGGTCAGTGTCGGTATAAGTGTCGGACTGTACGTATATTAATTTAGGGGCCACACTCAGCCAAGTGTCGGATAGTATGCGTCACTCAGGTGGGGCGACACTCGAGGTAAGTGTCGGGTAGGATGCGTCACGAGAGGGGTGGCGTCACTTCGGCGAGTGACGCTAATACTGCGTTTTAGCGATTTCATGCGTCACTTGGATAAGTGTCGCGTACTGTTTTTGGGCTGCATGGGAGACTTCCGTCTGGTTAGTTTTGGTGTTTGTCGAAAATGTGTTTAACGGTCTCCGTTCGACACGCAAATTTTACACATGTCTTAAATAAGTTTATAGAGATTAAAATAATTGTCGGTTCGTGTCGGGGTTAACCCAAAGCGTCGGTTTTTACTAAATGTCCAAAACAGCCCTTTAGTTAATAATTCTGTTTTGTCGGTTTGTTTCGCCTCTAGTTTTCGATGGTTTCTACTCTGAATCAAGTTCCACAAAAATTACCATGTGTTCTACTAGATCTCTAGTACCTTACATAATTTTCCCAAGAATTATTGTGTCCATCTAGTTAGTTAAATAAAAATCGAGAGATGTCGGGTCCAAAATCCGGCCAAAACAGTGATAGTCGTACAAATTGGGTTTTCTAGGAGAATTGGTGTATTTCTAAGCTTCAAGCAAAACACGAAAGTTGTATACAACGAAAATACGAAGATTTTGGCATTCATATACTTATCTTATGTGTACGATTTTATATGATTATTTTTGCGAGGACACAGAATCTGCCCAGATTATGTTATACAAATATATGTGTTTCAAAACGTGTTTCAAGCTTTCTTTTGGATATTTTCTTGATGAATTATTAACATAACATGTAAATAAACATTATGTAAGTAATTTAGTAGAGTTGGAGTCCTTACAATACTCGTATGAAGATTCCGATAAGGTAGAAAGGTAGAGCTCGATGCGGTGAACGTTTCCTTCCAAATGAGCTAAGTAATTGGAGGTGTTTTGAGTGTGTTTTTTATAGTGGAGAAGGGGCGGTGATGGTGGTGTTTTTAGAGAGAGGATGATGGTGTAGAGAGAGAGTTGAGAGAGATGGGAGATTGAGTGAATGAATGAGAATGAGGATGATGGTGATGTTGTTTTGGTGTGGTCTACAAGCAAGAGAGGGGAGGCCATCCCTTCCCCATGTGGCCGGGCCCCATGGGTCCCACAAGGGGTGGTTTGGTCTTTTACTTGTTTTCCCATATTTGTGTTCCGTGCGGTGCTCGTTTACCCGGTTGTTTAACGTTTTAATTAATCGTATAACGTTTTATTTGATACGTTTTGTTAACGATTTAAAACACGATGTTTTTAATAAAAGTTTTACTCAAATAATATATTCTAAGTTATTAAAATGTATTTTGGTTTTCGTCGGGTCGTCGGTTGCGAGTTGTACGTTTATTTAAACCGTGTAATGTTTTTAAACGTTTTAATCGTACGCGTGTAATCGCGATATTTTTAGCCGAAGTATTTTATCAAAGTACTTATTATGAAGTTATAAAAATATAACTTAAGTTTATTTCGTGTGTCGGGTGCGTTTCGTACGTTTTTGTCGAATAAGGTTACGTTTTAATAAAACGTATAATTGTGTAATATATTTTCATAAAATATTAAAGTAAATAATGTTTGTTTGGATAATTTCATATTATTTTAACAGTTTGTCACCAACGTCCATAATAAACGGTGTCGAACCTCATCCGGTTCATAAGTGTACGATTTAAACAAATCGTATAAACGTGTATGTAATTACACATAACGTTACGCATATTTAGATTAATACACAACTAAATACATGTAATTACAAGTAAGTTATGCACTAATTAAAGTCCTAATTTGACGGGTGTCACAACCGGTGGGACGAGAATAAACATCATATCCTGTATGAAAACTAGGAAATATCTGAGAAAAAGGATACCAGGCCATCCTCGCACACGTAATGAAGAAAAAGTCGGAGGAGAAGCGACTTGAGGATGTGCCTATCGTACGAGACTTTCCTGAAGTCTTTCCTGATGACTTGCCTGGCCTTCCGCCACCTAGACAAGTCGAATTCCAAATCGACCTTGTGCCCGGAGCTACACCCGTGGCACGAGCCCCTTCCGAGTTGCAGGAGTTGTCTACTCAATTACAGGAACTCCTGGACAAGGAATTCATTCGACCAAGAACCTCACCTTTGGAGCTCCGATCCTCTTTGTGAAAAAGAAAGACGGTTCTTTCAGGATAAGTATTGACTACCAAGAATTGAATAAACTAACTGTAAAGAATCGATACCCACTCCCCGAATCGATGACTTATTCGACCAACTTCAAGGGTTAAGATTTTACTCAAAAATCGACCTACGTTCAGGTTATCATCAGTTGAGAGTTCGAGACGACGACATTCCGAAAAATGCATTCCGAACTCGCTACGGGCATTATGAATTCCAAGTTATGCCTTTCGGCTTAACCAACGCACCGACTGTATTCATGGATCTTATGAATCGGATGTGCAAACCATACCTTGAAAAATTTGTCATCGTGTTCATTGACGATATTCTGATTTACTCCCGTAACGAGGAACAACACAAATAACACCTGAAAACCATTCTCGGATTACTCAAAAAGGAGGAATTGTATGCCAAATTTTCTAAATGCGAATTCTGGATTAGTACGGTACAATTCCTTGGTCACGTCATCGACAGCCAAGGAATACACGTAGATCCAGCAAAGATCGAGGCAATCAAGTGCTGGAAAGCACCGAGATCACCAACCGAAGTATGACAATTCTTAGGCCTCGCTGGATACTATCGCCGATTCATTGAAAACTTCTCAAGGATAGCTCAACCTTTGACTACCTTGACTCAGAAAGAAAAGAAATTCGATTGGACTGACAAACAAGAGTCAGCCTTCCAACTCCTAAAACAGAAACTCTGCAGTGCACCAATCTTATCTTTACCCGAAGGCAACGATGACTTCGTGGTTTACTGCAACACCTCACACCAAGGACTTGGTTGCGTGTTAATGCAACGCGAAAAAGTCATTGCTTACGCCTCACGTCAACTGAAAATCCATGAAAACAATTACGCGACTCATGACTTAGAGTTAGGAGCCGTGGTATTCACACTCAAAATCTGGAGACACTACTTATACGGTACCAAGTGTACAATATTCACCGACCACAAAAGTCTCCAACACATCTTTGATCTGAACATGAAGCAATGCCGATGGGTTGAATTACTCACTGATTACTATTGCGAGATTTGCTATCATCCTGGCAAGGCCAACGTTGTTGCCGATGCCCTCAGCCGAAAAGAACGAGTGAAACCACTTCGAGTTCGAGCACTTGGTATGACCATTCACAACAACCTTACTACTCAAATTCTTACCGCTCAACTCGAAGAACTCAAAACCAAAAACGTGAAAAATGAGGCCTTACGAGGCATGGACAAACAGTTTAAAACAAAACCTGATGGGGCCAAATACTTCTCAAACAGAATCTGGCTACCAAGTTTTGGGAACCTACGAGCTTTAGTGATGGATGAAGCTCACAAATCTAAATACTCGATACATCCTGGAGCTGACAAGATGTATCACGGAATCAAAGAGTTGTATTGGTGGCCCAACATGAAAGCTGACATAGCTACTTACGTTAGCAAATGTCTAACCTGCTCGAAAGTTAAGGCCGAGTACCAGAAACCATCGGGATTGCTGCAACAACCCGAGATACCTCAGTGGAAATGGGAACAGATTTCCATGGATTTCATCACTAAGTTACCAAGAACACCAAGCGGTTGTATCTAGAAACGGCGTGCCCATCTCGATTATCTATGATAGAGATAGCCACTTTACCTCTCGCTTTTGGCAATCACTACAGAAATCCCTCGGTACTCATTTGGATATGAATACTGCTTATCACCCACAAACTGATGGCCAAAGTGAACGAACGATTCAAACACTGGAGGATATGCTACGAGCCTGCGTAGTTGACTTCGGTAACTCTTGGGAAAACCACTTACCGTTGTGCGAGTTTTCGTACAACAACAGTTATCATACCAGCATTAAGGCTCCGTTTGAGGCACTCTACGGACGAAAGTGCCGTTCACCTGTCTGTTGGACTGAGGTGGGAGATAGCTAACTCACCGGTCCTGAAATCATTCACGAAACTACTGAGAAAATCGTAAACATCCAAAACCGGCTGAAAGCCGCACTTGATTGTCAGAAAAGTTATGCTGACGTGAGACGCAAACACCTCGAATTTCAAGTCGGGGACCATGTACTTTTGAAAGTGTCACCTTGGAAAGGTGTCATTCGTTTTTGTAAACGCGGAAAACTGAACCCCAGATATATCGGACCATTCGAAATCCTGGAAAGGATTGGTGCAGTGGCATACCGCCTACAACTACCCTCTGAGCTTTGCAGCGTGCATAGCACATTCCACATTTCTAATCTTAAGAAATGCATGTATGATGAGACACTGATTATACCGCTCGACGAAATACATATCGATGACAAACTTCATTTCGTCGAGGAACCCGTAGAAATCATAGACCGTGAGGTCAAATGATTGAAACAGAGTCGCATTCCCATTGTTAAAGTTAAATGGAATTTAAGGCGAGGCCCTGAATTCACCAGGGAACGAGAAGACCAGATACGCGAGAAATACCCACACCTCTTCTCGGACCCCACTCAGACCCCAACTACGAGTTAATTTCGGGACGAAATTTCTTTAACAAGGGAAGAATGTGACAACCCCTACTTAAGTGTATTAAATTACCTTAAGCTTGCTTGTAATTACTTGTATTTAGTATGGAATAGGACTATTTACTTGTAACATTACGTATATTTAAGTATATACGCATACGTAATAAATTAATATTACTCGATTTGTTCGGATGAATTTCGACACACCCGGCCGTTGGTGAAATACTTCACGTGCAATGTAAATATATTTTTATAATAAAATAGTCGTTATTTACCTTGTAATATTATTATATAATAATATACGCGAAGAACTATTACGTTTTATATGAAACGTCATGTACGCAAGAAAACGTGCGATTCGAGCCTGACGCCCGAACAAAATCCGAAAAATATTTTGGCAAACTAAAACAAAGTGTTTTAAAATACTTAGTCAAGTCAAAATAACGTTTACATATCAAAAATGAAAACGCGAAAACTAAACGATAACGATTAAACATATACGCGTACGATTTACGTTTCACAGACCGAGAAACGTTACACGAGTTTGGGGAAATAAATTACACGAGCCCAAGGCTGAAATGGGTCGGCCCAGCCAGCCCGAAAATGGGCACAAGCCCTCAAATATTTAGCCCAACCCCCTTCCCCTTTTTAATTGTTTCATTCTTCCATTTCACCCCATTCACATCTCACGCAAAAACACACACCACACTTTTGCTCTCTCATCTCTCTCTAGACTCGGTTTATCTCTCTAAAAACTGACCTAGATCAGTCATTCACCATCACCAACAACAACCGTCATCATCTATCATCCTCTTGTACACCAAATCGCAAGGAGAACACGACGAACACACAAGAGGACAGCAGCTACACATCTTGTACGGTGTCGGCTTTAGATCGCGATTCTTTTTGTAAGATTATCCTCCTTTTCATTTGTTTTTCCTTGGATAACATACATGTACATGTTAGTGCTTCATTTCTGCTATTTATGTCCGAGATCTACTCGGAAAACCAAAGAACAATGCAAAAAACTGTTGGGTAAAGCTATTATCCACTAGACAATAATTTAGATCAACTTAGATCTGTGATAACTAACTCGTTTCTTAACCAAATCTCACGTTTCTTAGCTCAAAACTCAAATTCATGAAGTCTATTTTCGAAATATCTAAGCCTCATAATTTTCTGAGTTCATCGTATATTTTAAAATAAATAAATAAAGGTACATGTCCAGACTGTGATTTCAGGTAAGAAAAATGGTCAAATCTTGAATAGCATATCTTGAAACCTACGAAACTTTAGAGCATGAAACCAGTGATGAAAGTTTTGAATTTTTTTTAGCTTTAAGTCTTATGTTTATACTTTCTCCTGAAAATGTGTAGAATTTAAGTTATAAACCGAACAATGAACCTATGTCGCGAATATGACCTGCTGGACACAACCACAAACTTTAATTATTTAACCAACTAAATCTCACAAAAATCATGGAAAAATTATGTAAAATAGGTAAGACATAGGGGAATAACATAAATTTTTCTTGGATTTTATCTCGACCATTTGCTTAGTTAAAACGAGCCCCGAACACGACTAAAAATCACAAAAACTTAACTCGGGGGCAGTTTTGGTACGTTGTACGAAACGACACTTTCGGATTTTCCAAAACTCATGAAACTTATTTTACATAAGTATTATAACATTCTAAGTGTCGTATAAAAGTTTCGGGTCAAACCGAGCTGGTTTAACCATTTTTCACAAAACGTGAAATCTGATCAGCCACTTGTGTCGCATTTGGCCCAAAGCCATTGCGACACAAGCCATTGTGTCGCATTACTCGATTCTTCGTAACGATTACGACATAACTCTTATGTCGCTACCAACCTGATGTCGCAAACCTGCGACCCAAACCTTTATGTCGCACACTATTCGGAAACCCTAATCTGCGACACGAACTCCAATGTAGCACATACGACCTGCGACATAACCCTTATGTCGCATACTTGATCTATTTCATAATTTAGCGACACTATTACTACGACGCAACACTGTACTATGACACAAGACCTTGTGTCGCAATACACAGATTACATGTAAACACTTAACTTCACAAAGTGTCAACTTCGCGTTAACAACAAACGAGCTACATACGAAACCAACACAAGAACGGTTACATATACTTATAAGTATACAATGAACGAAACTTAATAATGATGTCTTCAAGAATTATTATAACAAAACGTCACCAACGGGCCGCACACGTTTTTAGTCAAACAAACGATAAACTACTTGGACATAACTAGTTGAGTGGACAACTAGCATGGACGGTCTTTTGAGACATCCACTTACATACAACCTTATGTGCTTAGGGCATTAGAAGGTTGCGGGTTCGAAGAACCTACTGCTTGATATTACTTTCGGATACTCGTTTATTAATTTAAACGTAGCTTACAAAGACTCAGGTGAGTCTTACAGCCCCACTTTACTGTTTTTCTACTACGGGGTGAGATACAATGCTTAACTGCTTTTACATGAACACAAGTTCTGATTTAATTTCTTTTTATACGGGCTTGCATGAGTTACTTACTAATCCACTGAAGTCCCTCCATCATAGTTTTGTTAGTTATGGACTTAAGCACGAATATTAGTTAATGGATCCATTAGGGACTGAGCCTACCCGCCCGGGGTAGTAGCGCTACCACGAACCGTTCTGTATAAACGGACAACTTTTATTTGTTTCATACGAGTGTTTGGATTAGGCACTCGCGGGGGCACCATACTTTACTTGGTTGTACTTTACTTATTTACGGGTTAAGCTTCGACTATGAGCTTATGGAAATGGTATATACATACATACTTACTATTTGCTTGGTTGCAGATACATGTTTTCGCATACGTGCAACAATGATAAAATTTTTTTGTTAAAACTGCTTATTTACTTACAAACCTGTGAGATTCACCAACATTCGTGTTGACCCTTTTTAGCATGTATTCTTAGGTACACGTACGGAGTAGGTTTACTCTAGGCTACATTAGCTAGAGTCGCATGATTTCTACACTGCATTTACGGAGATTCTTTGGCATTTCTTTTTGTAAACTTGTTATGTAATAGAATCTCCGGTTCTATACGCAGACTCTAGGAAATTTATACTCTTGTACCGAAAACATTATGCTTTCAAACTCTTATATATATGGAAATGTAACTATTTTTCAAACGTCTCATATAGAAGTCGTTTGTTGTATCTTTGTGCTGTGATTACTTGATTAGTGGCGTCCAGACCCGAATTGCTTCCGATGTACGAATTTGGGGGTGCGACATAATACCCTCAATCCTCTTCATTTTCACACTCAAATACTCATCACTTCTACTTACACAATTCCAACAATTCTTCCAACAACGTCACAAAACCCGAATGATCCACACAACCTCCATTCGTGATGGAATCCGTTTCCACCAAACTATAACCCTCAAACACCAACATCTTCAAACACCAAAATGCCAGAATTTGGTCATACATACCAAATATTGCATACACAAGTTCCGTCCACCCAATTTCCACAATATCTGCTAACAAGTCAACTACATCCCCAATCATCTAGTCAACAATATCCCGAAATGACACCCGACCAATACCACGAATTCCTTCTATGGAAACAAGCACAACAACCGCCACCAATGGAACATTCGGCTGAAGGAAAAACACCTATGTAGTCTTGCAAAAGAAAATCAAAATCCAAACAACCCGAAACGCCAAAAAAGAAAAAAGTAATAACGGTACTCAATAATTGGACGTCAAAAGAAGAGCTACTTATAGCTCAATGTTGGATTTGTATACCCGAATTCCCGAACCGAGTCATCGACCAATCAACCGATTCTTTTTAGTTCTTGGTTATGGCCAAGTACGATAAACGTGCCGAGGTTGAAAAGCCGTCTTACGTGGCAAAGATGTGTTGTCGTCTAAGTTGAAGTATTTGAAAGGTAAGTGTCAAAAGTATAAAGGAATTTGGGAAAGACTGAAAAGAAATAAGCATAGCGGTGAAGCGATGGAAGATTTTTGGTTGCGTTGTTTGGAGACGTAGAAGATTAAGGCTAAAGCTACTTTTTTTTGGTCATGAATTAGGTTGGGATTATTTGAGGGATAAACTAAAGTGGTTGGTTCCTGACCCAGTTGTTGTCGGGCGGCAGATCAAGTAGAGGGAGTCGGTGAATTTGGATTATATAGATTTTGATTTGGCAGATGAGGAGGATGAAGAAAACCTGAACGTCGCCCTTTTTGGTGATGATGTACTTCCGCGGCCACCGGGAAAATCAATGCGTCCTAAAAGTGCTAAAACGTCTTCTGATTCCGGCACTAAAAATAGCACTCCTTTTGATAATTCAATCACTTCGAACTTTGAACAATTGACTCAAAGTAAAACAGGTGTTTATCATACGCGAAAAATCGCCGAAGCAATGAGAGTTTTGAAGATGACAACAGACGGCTTGTCGGAAGATGACGTGCAGTTTCTTAACATGGAAAAGGAGAAGATTGGGGCCAAGTTTGGGTGGAGGCGATCGGGTTCGGAAGGAGGATCGGGTTCGGGAGGCGGATCGGGTTCGTGATCGGAAGACATTTAAGCTTTAGTCATTTTAATAATTGTCTTTTAATTATTGTTTTTAAATTATTGTCTTCTAATTTTCGTATTTTAATTATGTATTTGTAGGAATTTTAATTGTTGTATGAAAGTACTTTTATTATTTGACGTATTAGTTATTGTTTATTTAATTATTATTTGATTATTTTAAAAAAATAATAATAATAATAAAATAATCAATTAAGCATTGAACTGAACACTCAACCCCAACCCAAAGGTCAATCAATACCTCATTTTTCAGTGTTAAACTGAACACTGATTTCCGAGCAACGATTCCCTATCATCTAATAAAACATGAAATTAAGAAGTCACTGCTTTTGTCAAAGGATAAGCTATGTGTAATTTTATTCCATTTTCTCGAACATGGGTTAATTTGGGTTATGTTCTAAATCCATTAGGTAGATGCGTCAAATGTCAAACCAGGGCCGGTCCTGAGTCCTTTAGTGCCCCGGGCGAGTCAGTAGAAAATTGCCCCTATTAAATTTATAAAGGAATAACGTACTGGTTTTTTAATGGTTTGTAATATAGTCAAGATATATAGGTGGCTTATACCCGTGCTAATTTTCATTAAATAAAATAAATTGTTACTATTTGATGCCATCAAATTCGAATTATAAGTTCAAACATATATTATCTAAAACAATATCAAGATGATAATTTTTAGTGTAATTTCAATAATACTTGGTAACTATTAAATGATAACACATGATCCGATTAATGAATATTTGATAAAAGCTTAAATTTTTGCTTAAGTAAATCAAATCATAACTATATGGTCATTTGGTATGTCATGCATAAATACAACCACTTCATATATTTACATATACATGTTATTAATTAATGATCCATAATTTTAACAAATAGTGTTTACATTTATTTAAGTATTAAAGAAAATAGTCCCGTAAAATAATTTGTATCTTTAAAATGCAAAAAGAAAATCATAAGACCAAATTATTTTCCTTACTAATTCTATTAATGACAGATATACATATTAAAATCTTAAATGGTTGGTTTCAAAAAAAGGATAAACTTAAAAGGGCTAAATGTGTAGTTTAAAATAATGTGAATTTGGTTGCAAAGTAATGGATACTATAGGGGGGTTGTTGTGAAAAATTGGTCATCTCTTTCATCTAACAAACCCAAACACCCAAATCCACGTCGCCATTTCACCTGTATTTTTTTTTCATCCACCTACTACAACTTTTCTTGGAAGCAAATACACAAACCCATTGTACATGACCATCCCAGTTTGATGCCCCCCATCTGGTGATGCCCCGGGCCGTCGCCCATGTGGCCCAGCCCCAGGGCCGGCTCTGTGTCAAACATAGCTAAAAATGGGTCTTTAAGCTGCAAGTTTTTCACACGTTTACAACTCCTAACTTTATTAGGAAAAGTTATATAATTTAGTTTAATTATATTGTTTTTGTAATAATATCTAATACATTAATCATTACTTCGAAAAGTGTACGTATATAAAAGTGTTTCGGGTCAACCCAACGTGAACTTTTTTGACTAATGTAAAAAAAAACCCCATTTTGACCTGAACACATTTTGGTACGTCTAGTAAACCATTAAGATAGGTAAAAGTAGAACATAAGGGTAATAAGTGTTGCAATTGCTTACATTTGGTTTCCGTATGACACCGTATTCATTATTAGATTAGATTACTCGTCGTTCGACGATTCAGGTACTACTGAAACGCAAGTGTTTGATGAACATAGCTCTTCTGGAAATGATTATCTTGCTGAGGAGTCTCTAAATTGGATTCTTACAAATTCTAACTTGTACAGATTGTTTTCTTATATACTTGGATGGGTTATGGGTATTTGGTATTTGCTTGCTAGTTGCTATGGTGAAGATTAAGCCTTTAGTTCCATTTAAAGACCTGTTTTTGTTCTCATCTGTTAGTTGGATTTTGTTGTTGGGCTCTCTACTGCATATGTGAGAAGCCTGGATTGTTATATTTGGTTCGTAGGATTGAGATCCGCTTAAGTTACAAAACAAATACGATTATTGGTCCTTTTATTTATCTACTTCTTGTACAACATGCACAACGTCATCTAGTATTATTATTTGAGAGGATTTCAATAACTTGCTTCCATAAAAGTTTGCTTAATTATCACAATTTTCTTGTGAAGAAGTGAGAGAGTGTGACACCTGTTCTAGCATATAAAAACTTTACAGAGTGTTTGCGGTAGCATTTTGTTATAGCTATATATTTTATTATTATTATTATTATTATTATTATTATTATTATTATTATTATTATTATTATTATTATTATTATTATATTATTATTATATTTGCAATAACAAAAGGTCGTAATTTAGGTGGAAATACTTCTTTAAACTTGGTCCTTTTATCATGGAGATACAGTAGTATCTTGCCCTTCAAATAATTAGTGGTTTTTTTATTAGTTGTGTAGACAGATGTAGATAATTAGCTAATGTCCTAATTATGAGTTAATGATTAGTTAGTTCAATGATTGTTAATGAATAATGAATTCTTAATTCTTAATCAAAATAATTTATTGATGATTCTTACCATGGTGTCAATGGGACCCAAGAATTTTAATATATATATATATATAAAATAAATAAATGAAAAAAGATTAAAACCGACTCCCTGGCGGCCTTCCATCGACCGGTCTCATGACGTAAATCGTATAACCCGCAGTTTAAGGATCAAGGGGACGACGTGAATTGAACATGTGACCCCCGATTTGTGTTGTCTCCCACCATTAGATTACCATCACTCCGATCAAGCTTTTTGATATCAATATGCATTACTTGCATTTAGTATATATGAATTGTGGTATATTAATTCACAAAAAGGGTTTTAAATGTATATATGAATTGAATAAAAACATAGATTCGATGCTCTACTTACTTGCATTTAGTATATTATCAGATTGACCTTTAACAATCATTATGATACCTTGAGGACATTGATTTTGAGATGTAAAGATAAGATATTTGACAAGCATAATATTCAAACCCCAATCAATTGTATAAAATATAAAATGTGGTATATTAATTCATCTTTAAACAGATACAATTGTTATCCTCAGATGTCAAACAAACAACATCAATATGAAATTAAATAAAATTAACTTTGCAGAATATTAACCAACAAGAAAACCCAAAGAAAGCACTAGAAGTTGCTTCTGCTTTTTGTTTTCCTTCATGAACAGAAAAAATTTGTGTAAAAAATCATTGTGAAATAAATTGAGTAACAGATATATTTTAATCAACGTCGTGTTCGATTTGTTGTTGAAACCTTTGTAGGTACCCCAACAGCGAGTTAGCTTTTCGTTTTGCCCTCTCTGAGCCATTATTTGCAAGCTCCGTCAATGGTGGCAATGCACCTAGTCTGGTTATAAAACCAAGATTATCATTGTCTCTTTTGCACAAAGAAAGCAGAATCGAAGTAGCGTTTTCTTTATTTCTTGAATTCCCAGTTACCATATGATCAACTAAATTAGGAATAACGCAAGCTCTCACCATAGCAGCTTTAGCTTCTTGGTGACTCGCAAGAATCGAAAGTATGGTCAAAGCTTCATCAACCATTAAACCACTCACATCAGTCAACATTCTGAGTAATGCTGAAATGATCCCAGCCCTGACAGCCCTACCTTTGTTTCCTTGATAGATACAGAGATTAAATAAAGCTGTAGCAGCATCATTTTTCCCTCTTCTGCTTCCATTTTCAAGAAGATCAACCAAAAGTGGAATTGCTCCCGATGCACCAATTATAATCTTGTTTTCATCAGCAAGTGATAAGCTAAAAAGGGTAGCGGCTGCATTTTCTCGTGTTTGCATACTTCCGGCTTTAAGTACTTGTACAATCGAAGGTACTGCATTTGCAAGCATTATGAGTTCCAGATTGTTTTCGTATATTGAAAGGTTGAGAATTGATGTCACTGCGTGTTGTTGTGTAATAGTATCTTCAGATGTTAATAATCCAACAAGGACTGGAATTGCGCCTGCTTCTGCAATGAGTATTCGGTTGTCTGTGCTTCTTTTAGATAATGACCGTATTTCAGAGGCAGCAGCTCTACGTTCTTCAATAGAGTGGCTTGTGAGGTTACGAACAATTGCTTCAATGAGATCAATGTCTTGGCTTACATCAAGAAATGACCCATCACTCTTTTTCAACCTTCTGTTTGTTAGTAGTAAACTTGGGTGGTCAACATTGTGACTTGTACACCATTGAGTGATCAAACTTCTCAAGACATAATTCGGAGTAAGAGTGAGATTTTGAAGTTTCTGCCGAGTTTTTGGACATGTTGTATTCCCACCATTGATCCATCTTTGTATGTATAATCTCTCATAAGTCTGCAACATAATACAAATGTTCTAAAAGATTCATACATGTGTACATTCAATTGCTGCAATTATCTGTTTTCAATATATTTCTGAGTAATAAAATCAGTTATGTATAATCAATTTTATACTGGCTACAGCAGAATTGATCATGAAGGGTTAACTATCCTCTTAACCAAACTGATAAGAAAATTCTCTTATTTCACATGCAGTTCATCAATTTCCCACAAACAAATTAAATAAAAATAAATTAAATAAAAATAAAAAATAATAATAATAAAAAACCGTTATTTTGATAGTTTGCTTAATTAGCTCCTTAAATAACCTATATTTGCCAAACACTCAATGAATCAGACATCTGATTATTGCAATATCTACTAGATACATCCAAGATGTATCTCCTACAATCAGTTTTATTAAAGCTGATCATCTCATATTGATGATTAAAATAACATGTAAGCAAATTCAAGAAATACAACCAAACACTCCTGTATCACTGAATTCAACATACCTGTCCTGTAGACACAATAACAGGATCTCTGATGAGCTCTAATGAAATTGGGCAAAGGAAGTCATCTGGAATCACAGGAGAACAAACCTTCTTGTTCTCCTCTGTATCGTTTACTGCGTCAGTCGGTTTCGATAGTGATGATTCCACAGACGACGCAGTTGTAGGCTGATAAACGATTTCATCTTGATCTTCTGAAAGAGTTTCACTTTGAATGTCTCCTACTTTCGATTCAACTTCATGAAGATCAATGTTAACTGTCTGAATAGAATCAGACTCTTTCGCCAATGACTCGGATGATAAGCCGTAAGAAAGACTAATCATATCTTGTGATCCACCATATCGTTCTGATGCTCTTTTCAATTGGCCTCTCACTAAATCAACCTACAAAAACAGATAACTTTGAGAACCAAATTACAAGAACATACGCATACAATCAAATAATTCTCAAGTCTTACTTGTTCTTTGACTTCCTCTGATATGTTTAAAAGATCATAAGGCAAGCTGGCTAATGCTTTTTCCAATTTCCATGTAACACATTGAAATTGAAACGCAATTTTCTGAGCTGCTCCATCCTATAATTAGAAGTAACAGACAACACTAATTTTATTTTATTTTTTCTCATATGAAATTTTCGAAAATGCAACAGTTAAGGGTGCGTTTATTTGCAGAAAATTCCCCTCTAGTTTTGTATCTCCATTTTTCTAGAAAATGAGAGGTGTAATATATCTCAAGAGAACTGGTGAACTTTGGAAATGAGTTCAAACATTTCAATCAAATTTTTTTCTGGAAGAATAATATTTGAACGTGTTTTCTGCTTTTCAGATTTCTCAAAAACGAAACCTGGAAAACACCTTCGTTTTTTAATTTGCAACTAACGGCACCCTTTGTTTGCTTACAAGTATAATGATAATAATATATACTAATATGTCCAGATACAACTAATTTGATAATATATACTTCACTAATTCAATCGATAACTAAAAATTTTGCAAATTCAATCAATAACAACAGTAGCATAAATGCATAAAATTCTATAGACTCATTCAATTTCCAAAACATGAATCCAGAATTTGTGATCACCAATTCAAGAATTAGGGATATACTTACAGGAGATGTATTGTGATCAAAGCTTCCTGCAGATAAAACAAGACTTTTAGCAGCTTTAAGAGCTGCAGTTAGCTCCGATAACGAACAATTGGACGATGAAGAAGAAGCCGACGGCCTAGAATCACCTTCAAAATCTCGAATTTCTTCCAATAAATGAGATAACAATGCTACTCTTCTAGAAAGATCTGTGCAGTCTTTCTTAAAACTTCCGGTAAATCCGGTGCCGGAGGTCCGAGCAACGTCGCGGACTAAACGGAGAAGAGACTGAATTCCGGCGGAGGTATGATTATGATGGTCGGCCATTGGAATGAGTAAAGGTGAAGTTGTTAAAATGTCATGAGAGATTGATGAGATTGAGGTAGTCAATGAATGATTGATTAAGAGAAGAATTTGGAGAGTTGATAGAAGAGGAAAGTATGCGTGTATTTGGTGAAAGAAAGAAAGAAAGAAAGAGATGACAGTTGTAAATTGGGAATATTATGAAAGAGAGGATATGATAGGATGGTTTTTTAAAAGTTTGTTGGTTGTATTCTTGTAAAAATTTATGTACGTATGTCTACCATGAAACAAATACTTTTGCACTTTATATTTATTTTATTTCATAATTTCTTCTTATTAAAAAAAAGTGTATTGTTTTGTATTATCCAAGAAATAAAGTATTATATATATATATATATAACGAGGAAGATTAAGTGAAATGTTTAGGTAATTTTTTATCGGAAAAACTGCAAATTTTGTCTATGTGATCTTGCCATTTAGCCGACTTAATACGTATAATATAATGTGAGAAAACTTTCGAAAGCTTTGGGGATGTCTTTTGTAGATCAAGTATATTGAATTGAATAAAAGATAAACTCTAAGTTGTTTGATCAAACAGGAAGAAAATCAATCAAATCTCCATAATCCTAATTAATTAAGTTTAGAGTAATGCTATACATGACTGACTAATTACACAAACCTAAAAACAAACCTACTTTTCTTATTGGTTGAATTTTTTCTCTCTCCAAATCTTATCCAATTAGTATTTCTCATCTACCAATAACATTTGTAGGTCTGTATTTAGGCCTACATTATTGGATCAACCAATCATTTTTCTAAAGTTTATTACTTTTAAAAGTTTCATTATATATGTGTGTGTGTGTGTTTTTTCAGTTTCTGACTTTATTCAAATAGTATTTAGATTATTTAATTCTCTAGGGAAAAAAAAAGGTAAATTGTGACAATGTGTATAAAACTTTCATTTATCGTGTAATAAACGCTGTAAATGATGATATAAACATTAAATAAACTATAAGGAATTTACATGAAAATGAAATTATCATCATGTAAAGTAATAAATAATTCAAAAATGGATGATAAATTAAAAACCTATGAATGTCATCATTTTTAACTTCAATTCTCAAATTTTGGAATATTTTACTGCAAAGCACGAACCATATTTTTTGTTATACCATCATCATTTTCATTAGAGTAAATTACATTGTTAATCCCTGTCTGTCTTCGGGCCGCGTATTGTGCAGATAGTGTCCCTTGAACCGGGTTTTTATTTTACCATCAGTCAACGAGTGTAAATTTTGTTCGTAATCTCAAGTCACGTACGTCGTTATTTTGTTTTTTGTCCCTGTGGTTACCAATTCTTCCGCGTTTGTCCTTCCATTCATTTTCAATTAACTTTTTAAGTTAAATTATATATATATTGACCAAAATACCCTTATGTTCCACTTTGAAGACTTGCTACCTATCACTTCGGTTAAAATGTTTACGTGGCTTGAAGATGATGCAAACAAAACCTTAAATCTATTTGTGTAGCCGGACAACGAAGGAGTTACAGAGACAGATCTGGCTGGCGGTAGGTGGTCACAATACGAGTTTCCAGGTTTCAGGGCCGGTGGTGGTCTGAATGAAAACGGGAATGGGGTTAAACGAAGTTTTTAGGTTGGGGTGATAGGTTTTCAAGTGATGGTGGTGAATGGATGTGGTGGTGGTGGTGGTGTTGGGGTGTAGTGGTGGTGGTGTGTAATGGTGATTGTGAGGAGTGTGAAAAATTTTAAAATCATTATGCAAGGTAGAGATGGGAATGATACATGTAAAATTAGGTTCAATGGAGAAAAAAAAAAGAAGCTAAACTTAGGGTATTTTTGCCATTTTACATAATCAATTGTGTATTTGTTAATTTTAACAGAAACATGATAAAAAAAATGAAAATAAAGACCATGGGGACAAAAAAATGCGAGAAAAAAATAAAATGACAAAATTAGCAAAAACAACAAAATTACATGATTTTTTTTTTTTTTTTTTTGCAGTTTTCCTTTTTTATTTTATTTTTTAAAAAAAGTTATTATAATCATCTTCTTAGAATACTACTAGCAAAAATTTTACTCTATGCTATGACAAAACAATGTCAAACAAAATTTACATTATTAATCGATGATAGTAGTAAGACATTTTATCTTTGCTTTAATTCGTTAATAAAGAATTATGATAGTGAAATAGATGATTCAATGTATAAACTTTTAACTATACGAACATATAAAGATATTAGAGTGGAGAAAGTGATAAAGGAAGATCTGAATTTGTAGTGTTTATATAATAATAATAATAATAATAATAATAATAATAATAATATTATTATTATTATTGTTATTGTTATTGTTATTGTTATTATTATTGTTATTGTTATTGTTATTGTTATTATTAGAGTAGTATTTAGTGGAAGAGTTAGAATCAATATAAGTAAATGCTTATAATAAAAATATCTTTACAATTTTAATTTTTAATTGATATTGATATAAAGGTAAGGAGGTTCCAGAGAGAAGATTTAATTAGAAGAGAATAAAAAGAATGTAATAAAAATTTGACATGTGTCATTTTTTTTTCTACTCCCTTTCTCCCTCTTCCATACCTCTCCTCCGTCTCACATTCACCAACAACAATATGCTACCTCCAGCTATCACCACCACTAGTCGTCGTCGTCGGCCACCGGAACCTGTCATCGCCGTCACAAGTCACCGGAATACGGCCGCCAAATTTTTTTTCCGCAACTAATTCAAATTCAAATGTTTTCATTTTCTTCACTTTCAATATTTATCTCCAAAATTTGAAACTAGTGTTGTTAAACAAGGCAAAATTTTGACATGATTCAAAGGTGTTTAATAATTTTTCTTTAAACTAAAATGCATCACATTAGATATGGTGCATCATAGATATAAATTCAGTGTACATTTATAGCTATGATGCACCAATTTCAGATTATCCGAAAATACCGTCAACGTACAAATTCCGTGCAAATACAAAGTGGTGCATCATAGATATAAAAGTTTTGATGCACTATTTTTTAACTATTTAACTTTTAAATTATACGATAAACGCCGTCATAAGATAAATTTCGATGAATCACTATGTTAAATATCTGCGCATCACAATATTAAAATCTGGTGCATCTTTTCTTTAAATGTATGTAAACGTTATAAAATTTACATAACAATACACTTGTTTCTAGCTTTTTTCGAAATAGAAGTTTGACATGTTGTGGGATAGTTATGAAGTTGTATCAAAAACCTTTTTTTATAACAAAAATTCACTTAAGACATTTCATTGAACATCTTATGTGCACTTTCAAAAATACATATTTTGCTTGAAGTTTCAAGGTATTAACTTGAAAAAATTCAAAAAGAAAGTAAGATGAAGATGATGGAGATGTATAAATTACACACTAGCAACATCCCCGCGCAAAAGCGACGGGTGATTATTTTTATTTGTGATGTTTGATTAAGTTTTTGATTCTTGAAATACTTAAATTGAAAATAAATATTAGTTAGTATAAATTTTATATGTACGTTTTATTTTTGTCAAGTTCTTTTAGCTCATGGTCAAACAATTGGTATTAACGGGCTTTTATAATTAGTATGGTAAGGGTAGTTTAGACATTAGACATTGTTGAGTACAATTTTTAAGATAATGGTGAAGATGGTTTATATATAGTAGAGATAAATTTCGTTGAAAATACTTAAATCGAACCTTATATTGTATATTTTTCAAATTTCAACCTGATTCTTATTTTTATCCTTGCTTAGTTGTATATAAATGTAGAGATGGTGGTTTAGATGTTAGAGAACATTGTAGAAGAAAATACAATGGTTGAATGACTGCGACCGACGACGGTGATAGGCCAAAGTCACCAAACGTGGAGGAGATTATAAGAATGTTGAGATTTTCAGCATGAGATGTTTTGTTTGTGAAGAGGAAAATTATAGATCTGAAAAATATAGATCTAATGAATATGTGCAATGGATATATTATATTTAATAAATTTAATAAAGGGGGACAAGTGTCAACATATCATTGGTTCTCTCACATCCTCACTAAATACCTCTTCCTACATGAACTAGTAACTATCTTAAATAAACGTAATACGGAGTATATGGTTCACCTTGATGATGTCATCAAATTAAAAAATTCAATTAGTAAATTTGGTCCATTTATTTTATTTAATTTTTAAAAAATCAATCTCTAATACTTAAAACAATTATCAATCTCTAACTCCCATTTGATAATTAATTATTATTTTATTGTACGTATCAAAATACTAAATCATATATTTTCAATTAGTCATATATTTTAATTTAATTTAAAAATATATTTCTTATATTATATATATATATATATATATATATATATATATATATATATATATATATATATATATATATATATATATATATGATGTGTGAGTATACGGGTTTAGAAACTACTCCGTAGTAAGTTAATAAGTAAATGCTGAAACTCAGTTATATACTATTTGAGGTACGGAGCAAATATTCTGGTAAAGTAGAAACTAGAAAGTAGTGATAAACGATGCTGAGGTTCTTACAATTTCTTTATGGGCATTTTTTGGCACATATGTCTACTAATTTACCACTAAAAAACTAGTTTTTGCATAACTATTGATTGTTGTTTCTCAAATAATTTCCAAAACATAATGCAAACATACATGCATATCATATAAGGATGTGGTCCTTGAGAATTTAGAGTTCGAAGGTTACATCTCATATATGTACATATCATGTCAAGTAGCCGCCTAAATGGAACAACCTTACTCGAGATACAACTATGCATAAATGAACAAATTAAACACATGAAAATGATCGTTTCATCACATTGTTTCAATGGATCAACTTGATCGGTCATTGTGTATGCCTAGTTGCCTGAATAAAAACGGTCGTTGTTAGTCCCTGTTTAACTTAATAAACAATCTTACGTAATAAGCCTTGAATATATTATCAAGAAGTTGCGGAATCACATTCAATAATATTAAGAAGATCAACGAATATTAATTAATATGATGAACACAATAATATACCGAAAGCTTCAATCTTATTAATGATATAAGACGAATACACTTGATGTATTAGGGTTACAGAAAACCTTGAAGCTGCGCAATTATCATTAACCTATCTAGGTCTAAAGGATCTCTATTTATATCACATAGAGTCCTATACAATCTCCTACATATATGGAATATAATAACTTCCATAACCGACTCAAACTTATCACAAAATCATAAACAGTTGAAACTACCATTCTGAAGTAAACAGTTGTAACTGTTACACATTAAGTGGTAACTGCTTCAATTGTAATATAAGACTAAGTACAAATATATAATCAGTATTAACTGTTTCATATATAACTAACAGTTACAAATACATAAGCAGTTTTAACTACTTACAGACACATAACTATCAGTTGTAATCTATCTTCAATCAGTTGTAACACTAGTCTTCTCGTCGGTTTTCTTCTATCAGTTGTAACTTCGTAAAGACAGTTTTAACCTTCAAAACAAACAGTTTTAATCACTTATACCATCGACAACTTCAATTCAGACCTGAAACAGTTTTGACCCAACAATCTCCCCCTAAACTTAATCTGTCCTTCACAGCATTAAGTTTCTTCTAATCCTCCATTATAAGCTTCACAAAATTCTTTCAAAACTGTTAGTCTTTTCTTCTCTTCCTCCTATCAATCTCCTCCTTCTTATGAATCTGATTTAACACCATATATACCAATTCCAGAGCTACATCATCTAAAACTGCAGCTTGTAATCGTGCATTTCTCAAGCCCATCAAAAATCTCAGATTTATATCATAAAATCTATCTGTCAATAACCACATAAACACTGCATCCTCCATAACAATCTGATGTACTCCAGGTTTGGCATGATAAATCCAATTTCTGACCTTGCTAAAAGTAGCAAACTGAAATGGAAACTCTTCTGGCTCAAACATAGCCTTAATCCAATGCCATGTAACTTTTTCAACCAGATTATCAAACCTTTTCAAATCTAAATTCTTTTCCATCCCAATCTCATACATTCTCACCAAATCAGTCCTACTGATCCTCTTTATCAAATCCCTAAAAGATCTCCACCAAGATACATTTCCATCTGCTCTTTCAACTTTAATCTTGTGAATCTTAACAGGATTGACAAATTGCTCAATAGACCAATCAATGATACCAGGTAATTCAACATTAATTACCTCAGATTCCATAGGCTGTAACAGAATAAACTCCTTCAATTCATCAATATTCCTTTCTCTATCAGAAATTTCATCTAACTCTCTCTTCTTTCTTTCAAGTTCATCTTTCTTCCTCTTCTCAGCTTCTATCTTTTCTCTTTTTTCCTTTTCTTCCTTTTCTTTCAATTTCCTTTCTTTTTCAGCCTTTTTTCTTTCCTTTTCAGCTTCTATCTTTTCTCTTTCTTTCTTTTCAATCACATCAGGATTCAAATCATCCTTATCCCATAACTTCTGCAATCTCTCTAAACTCATCTGTTTCAATGCATTCAAAGGAATATACCCACCTTTCAGCTTTGCAATTAAATTCTTCTTCATTTGAGCTTTTGTTGGTGGTTTTGCAGCCTTTTTCTTTCTTGCTTCTTCTGCTTTCTTTTTCTTAACCTGATCAACAAGATATTCAATATCATCCTGTCTCTGTTCTTTCAGCAAATATTCATCCCATTCTGCCACTTGCTCTTTTGTCATTTTTACAAACTTTCCTTCCTCAATCTCAACATCAATCAATCCCTCTGCATTTAGCTCAACCTGTAACCTTTGAGCATATTCAGTATCATGAGCAGTTACTTCTGGTGGCACTGGTTTTTGCTTTTTCTTCTTTGGTTCTTCTACCAGTTTTCCCTTGCCCTTATCTTTTGGATCAATCTTTGGCAATTCTTTCTGTTTAACAGGAGCAGCAGCAGGTTCTCTAATCTGAAATCCAGGCAAAGATGGTTGTTGTGTAGATTTCTTCTTTGGAGTTTCAACCTTCTTTCCTGTTCCAGTCATCTTAGCAGTCTTAACTGGAATGCTCTTCTTCCTAGTCTTTTCAACTTGTTGAGCATCAGTTTTTACTTCTTCTTTTTCCACTGCTATCTCTGGTTTACTCACCTCATCACCATCATCACCATCAATTTTTAACTCCTCAGTCTTTTCATCCAAATTAACCTCTACAGTCTGCTCCACTGACCCAACAACCTCAGTATGTTCAGAATTATTTTCATCTGCCACTGGGTCATTCATCTCTGTTTCCACTGTCTCATATACTGACTCATTCATCTCAGGCTCTGTAGGTGGTGTTGGAGGTGTATGCACAAATTCATCATCCACTGGTTGTTCCATTTCAATCTCTTCATCAACTTTGTCATCATCAGACACAACCTTATCCTCCTTATTCATCTTATCACCCAAATTTGTCCAGACCTTCTCCCCCTTTTTGAAAGCATTTTGTAAAAACTGGTAAGCATCCTCAGGTTCAGAAGTATCATGAACCACATATTTCCTTCCTTTCTTCAAACATTTAATAACAATCTTCTCTAACTGCTGCACTCTCCTCTGCAACTGAGTGATAATATCATCCTTAGCCTTATTCTTCTTCCTCTCCTTTACAAACTCAGCCCATACATAATCAACCATTTTCGTCAATTCCAAGTTAGTTCTAGCCTCAACACCTTCAGGATGTGAATCCTTTGGTGAATCATTGACATCATCAAACTCTGACTCATGCCTAGCATGATCATCAAAGTCCCCTTGGTTCTTGGTACTGGGACCACTAGGATCATCTGCAGGTGTAGAATCATGTCCATGTGTTGCCTCTGATGGGGTCTTATTAATGTTACTTCTGTCCTGCTCTGCCAGTAGGCTAGAAGCAGTAGAAGCAGCCCTCTCAGAATGATCATCCTCCTCCTCATTGATCATCTGCTGTGATGAATCATTTGACTGAGACACCTGAGCAGCAGCAGCCTCAGATGCCTGTGTTCTAGCCTTTTTGGCTTTAGTAGATTTAGCTGTTTTGGTCCCTTGTTTTCTTTTATTACCCCCAACTATTGTGGGTTGAGAAGTGGTGGGTGGAACCATTCTCTCAGTAGTTGGTTCAGCATCAGTTGGTGGTACTGATGCTGTGGTGGAAGGTGCAGGAAGCATTGTAGAAAATAATGTTGTAACCTTCCTAGAAAATTTAGTATGTCTCTTCATATTTACAAAAACTTTTGGTTTAAAAGAGACAATACCAATAACTTTCTCAAGTGCAGTTAAGTTAGAAATTTGTTCATTTAAGAACAACTGCACAAAATGTGGATACATCAAAATTTTAATCTTTGGCTGCTCAATGTTTCTAAGCATACCACAAAATATCAGATTTGAAAAATTAAACCTTTGACCATTTGCAAGACAAGCAATTGCATAAGCAATGTTGCTTCCAAACTGCTCAAAAGATGATCTCTTAGATGATAAGCAGTGTAAAATCGTATGTATTAAAAACCTCCACTGATGAGAAAATAAGGTTTTCTGAAAAGTAAAAACTTTAAAAGAACCCTCATAACCCATCAATCGTAAAGTATTATACATAACAGTATCATCTAAAGAAGTTATACCTGCCTCATCATCTAGTTGTAATGAAGCTCTAACAGTAGCTTCTGTAACTACAACATGTGTATCCATAACTTCTGAAACGATTCTTTTAATCCCCTGTTCCTCTTCTATTGATGCATTTACCCAGAAATTGTTGATATGATCGTGAGATATCCTGGGTGCTACAGTGAGAGCATGACGAATATGTGAAGCACGAAGGAAATCAATGATTTCCACATACTCGTTTGCCTCTGCAGGTTTCATTAAGAATGCAATCATATTGTGATCTTTTCCAATCGGTAGTTGAACAGTAGACGAAGTCGATGCCATGATAAGAAATCAAGTAATCGAGAAGAATCGAAGATGATTTTACAGAATTGAGAATCGATAAGACTTAGCGCAGTTGTTTGTATGTGTAATTTTGAAAGCGTAATGAGAAACCCTAAGTGTTGAGAGTTAAGTACTGAAATTAAATCAGTTGTAAGCCCTAATTTGATCAGATCCCCAATTATAACTAAAACAGTGTTAATTAAGTAAAATAACACGTTCAGTGATAATTGTGAAAATAACCATCAGTGGTAATCAACACTTGGTTTCTCAAATGCATCATTTACATAATAAAGCTAGCAGTGCTAACTTGTACAAGCAGTACCAACCGACCAAGGCAGTGCTAACTTAATACAAGTAGTACTTCAGTTCTAGCAAAATCATATAAACAAAGCAGTGGTTTTTTTTTTTTTTTTTACCGAAAATTAAACTCCACAAGCAGTAAAACTTCATAAACACCTGCATAAGTTAGACTCCAAGACATAGCAATATAACCTGCAGTGGTAATTCCAAACAATAATACAAGTATACAGTGTTAACTATACACCAACAGTGGTGAAGTGATTATTACCACTGTTTATACTAAAAGTAGGAAACAGTGATAACAAAACACAATACACACAATCAGTGTTTAATTAACAAATCAGTATTAACCCAATATTGAAATCACAGTAGATATTATTCACAGAAAGCAGTGATAAGAAAAATAACTTATGACAAATTAATCATTCCAATACTAGTAACCAAGAATGTGAATCTGCCTACATCAAAAGCTTTTGTAAACAGATCAGCAAACTGATTATCAGTATGAACTTTCAAAATTTGAATAAGTCTTTTCTCATTACAATCTCTAATGAAATGATATCTGATTTCAATGTGCTTTGTTTTAGAATGTTTAACTGGGTTATTAATAATACTGATTGCAGAGCTATTATCAATAAAAATAGGAGTATTAAGAAAGGTAAAACCATAATCTAGCATCTGATTCTGAATCCATAGCACTTGAGCACAGCAACTTGCAGCTGCTACATATTCTGCCTCTGCTGTAGATGTAGATACAGTGGTTTGTTTCTTGCATTGGCATGAAACCAATCTTTCTCCCAAAAATTGATAACCTCCTGATGTAGATTTCCTGTCCAGATTAGCTCCTCCATAATCACTATCTGTGTAAGCTATCAGATCAAAGGAAGTAAACTTTGGATACCAAAGGCCCAATTTTGGTTGACCCTTTAAATATCTAAATATTCTTTTGACTGCAAGAAGATGTGACAGCTTTGGATTAGCTTGAAATCTAGCACATAAGCACACTGCAAACATGATGTCAGGCCTTGATGAAGTAAGATACATAAGAGACCCGATCATTGATCTGTAAAGATGTTCATCCACACTCTCCCCCTCAAGATCTGCATGTAATTTCTTGTTTGTCTCCACTGGTGTGCTTGCTACTTTAGCATCTTTGTACCCATACCGATCCAGTATATCATTAACATACTTACTTTGATGAATAAAGATTCCTTCGTTCTGTTACTTTACTTGCAGCCCCAAGAAAAATGTTAATTCCCCCATGGAGCTCATCTTGAACTTTTCATGCATCAATGATTCAAACTCCTTGCAAAGACTATCCTTTGTTGTACCAAAAATGATATCATCTACATAGACTTGAACCAATAGTATATCATTCTTAATTCTTTTAGTAAACAAAGTTTTATCTATTGCACCCCTTTTGAATCCATTCTGCAACAGATAATCTGAAAAAGTATCATACCAGGCTCTAGGTGCTTGATGTAAGCCATAAAGAGCTTTATCCAATTTGAAAACTTTATCAGGAAACTTAGAATCTTCAAACCCTGGTGGTTGACATACATAGACCTCTTCCTGTATAGTGCCATACAGAAAAGCACTCTTTACATTCATTTGATACACAATGAATCCCTTGAATGAAGCATAAGCCAAAAACAATCTAATAGCCTCTATTCTTGCAACAGGTGCAAAAACCTCATCATAATCAATCCCCTCTTCTTGTGAATACCCCTGTGCAACCAATCTAGCCTTGTTTTTGATCACTATACCTCTTTCATCCTTCTTGTTTTTGAAAATCCATTTAGTACCAATTGCCCTCTTCCCTTTAGGCAAATCAACCAATGTCCAGACTTCTTGAATCTTAAACTGAAGCAACTCCTCTTGCATAGCGTCAATCCAACTAGGATCTCTCAAAGCTTCAGTAACCTTCTTTGGTTCTGTTTGAGACAGAAAACAAGCAAACAAAGAAGTATTAACAGCTTCTGTATCAAGATTTACTTCTTCCTCATTTGCTGAAGCTTCAAACACCTGACTTTGATTTCTTGTTTTAACAGCAGATTCAATATCTCCTATTACATTCTCAAGTGGATGATCTTTATGAGTAATGTATTTAGATGCTGCTGTTTCTTGAATCCTCTCCTCCAAGTTGGTAAAATTCCCTTCTTGTCCAGACTCACTACTTGACACTTCTCTTGCAATTCTCTTTGACACAGGAGTAGAGCTCATCAAATGTAGATAATTCAATTGTTCCTGCTCCTTGTCAAGATGCTTTGTTGGTGTCTGATCAACATTCACACTTGCCTTTGTATACTTCTGTACTGAACTCATATCACTGTCTTCTGTACTGTCTTCAATAACAGGTCTATCAGAATCATCAACATGAGAAAATGATGTTTCATCTGATTTTCCTATTTCCACATCCTGTGATGTCTTTGGTTGATCAGTATCAAACACTTCTGGGGGATCAGGAGACCAAATTGGAAATAATATATATTCCAATGAATCCTTCTTCATTCCAGCTGATATTCCTGAGTCTGACCTACCTTCTCCATCACCTGTTCCTGTATTTGTACCTGCACTTGTACCTGCACTAGTATCCACATTTGTATATCTAAAAGCAGTATTAAGTGCATCAATATCAAACAGTGATTCAGGACCTTTTCCCTCAGGATTAACAGTGTTTTCATTAAAAGTGATGTGCATTGATTCTTCTATGATTCTGGTCCTTTGATTGAATACCCTATAAGATTTACTTTGAATAGAATAACCAACAAATATCCCCTCATCAGCCTTACTCTGAAACTTACCTAAGTGATCTTTGGTATTTAAGATTGTATAAGGACACCCAAAAGATTTTAAGAAACTAACCAAAGGCTTTCTCTTAAATAACAGTTCATATGGTGTCTTGTTATGAGGCTTAACAACTAATACTCTATTCTGAACATAGCAAGCTGTGCTAACTGCCTCTGCCCAAAAAGACATAGGTAGCTTTGCATCAGATAGCATGGTTCTAGCAGCCTCAATCAGTGTCCTATTCCTCCTTTCAGCTACTCCATTTTGTTGAGGAGTTCTAGGTGCACTAAATTCTCTCTTAATACCTTTAACTTCACAGAATTTATCCATCTCATGATTTTTAAATTCTGTTCCATTATCACTTCTGATGATCTTTACTCTTTTATCCAATTGATTTTCCATCTAAGTTATAAATGATCTAAGTATTTCACCTGTCTCATCCTTTGTCCTAAGAAAGAAAACCCATGTAAATCTAGTATAATCATCAATAATCACAAGACAGTAAGACTTTTTCCCCATACTACTTATACTGGTTGGTCCAAATAAGTCCATATGCAATAAGTGTAAGGGTGTGCTATTTGTGTTCACAGATTTGGACTTAAATGAGGATTTGTGTTGCTTTCCCTTTTGACAAGAAACACAATGATCATCACATGAATAGACCTTTTCAGGCAAACCTCTAACAAGCTTGTTTTTGACAAGTTTATTAATGGTTTTGAAATTCATGTGACACATCCTCCTATGCCACAGTTCAGATTCATTCACACTTGCTCTAGAAATAAGACAGTTTAAATCAGGTTGAGGTGTCATATTTACTAAGTCACACTTATATACATTATCTTGCCTTGGAATTCTCATCAAAATCATGTTTTCTGGTATTTTGAATTCCTTGGACAAGATAAGGCATTCAGTGTCAGTAAAAAGAACTGGGTTCTTTTTATCTGTGATTTGACTCACACTTAGTAAATTATACCTCAGTTGTTCCACAAAATAAACATTATCAAAACTTAGCTTTTCACTCTGAACTGTTCCTTTCCCTGTGATCCTTCCTCCTTTTGGATTACTTCCAAAAGCTACATATCCACCATCAAAAGATTTGAAATCCTGCAGCTTTTCTTTGTCTCCAGTCATGTGCCTTAAGTATCCACTATCAATATGCCATAAGCTCTTTGGCTTGCCCTGCACAAATAGTCAAAAAGAGAATTAATTTCTCTTGGGAACCCAAACCAATTTGGCTTTGGGTTTCCCATGTGCATTCACATATTCAACTTTCTTGAAGATTATTGATTGTGAAGCACTGTTGGTATTTGGAACTGTTAATTTATCAGACTTAATAGGTGTCCAAATCCAACTTATTTTAGACTTAACAGTGTTCTTTGGCTTAACAGTTTTAACTGTTTTACCAAACGAAGAGTCAGTGTTAATTTTGTTAACACTGTTTTTGTATTTGGTTACCACTGTTTTAGTCTTTAAACTTTTGGCTAAATTTGTTATTACTGCTGCAGTAGATTTACCTGTAACAGTGTTTAACATGGTAGCCTTTGAGTTTATCTTCTGAACTCTGGCAGTATGATTAACTTTTGATTAAAAATTTTGTTTGTTACTCATATTTGCTTTTATCCATGACTGTTTTCTAATCCTTTGAATATTCTCAGGATTATGATAGCAGTCATATTGAAGATGACCCATTTTTCCACATATAAAGCAAGACATTTCTTTAATCACGGTAACTTTATTACCCAGTTTTTGTGAAACCATTTGATTCCAATTTCTTTGATTACCTCTGGGTTTTTGATTTTGAAAATTCTGTGAAGAATAAGTATTTGCTTTACATGTACAATTAACACAGTTATTCATAACAGATTTAACAACAGGTTTAGTAACTGAATTAACTGTATTACTAACATATCCTAACCCATGTTTAGATTTGTTAGTATTCAAGCTCACCTTCTCTAAGTCCAGTTTAACCTTTTCCTTAAACATTTTCTTACCCTCTTCTAGTTTATCAGTTTTAAGATTAGAAACTAGATCAGTAATTACTCTCCTCACATTCTCACATGTTGATTCAGACTTAGATGATTCAGATTTCACACTCTTCTCACTATCAGATGTCCTATCACTCTGATCATCTTCTTCAGTCCAGTCACTAACTTCACCTTCTACAAACAGTTCATCATCAGATAAACTTTTAATTGGATCAGCCTTTTTAACCTCATCTACCATTCCTCTTTTAAGTGAATTGATATCAATTTCACTTTTAGGAGGAAAGTAGGTGTGATTATAAGGTGGAGGTACATTATTGTACCCTAATCCAGTCTTAAGTTTATCATGAATCTGTGAATTAATAAGTTTATTTACACTCTTTGAAGCATGTTCTAATTTACTTACATCAAGCCTTATACTATCTCTTTCACATGTGACCTCAGTAAGTTTCTTAGATAACAACTCAACTTTATCTTTAAAAGTGTCTCTCTCCCACCTAGCATATTCAATGTCATATTTAAACTGTGTTGCATTGACTTCATATGCCTTTATTTGATTTTCCAGATTTTCAATGACTGCTATGGTGTGTTTACTTTTGATTTCCCATTGTTTTAGTTCCTCACACACTTTTATATTATGATCTCTGTAGTGTTTAACAGTTTGTTTACAAACAGCAGAACATAATTTATTTTGTACCTCAGAAGGAACTTCTGACTTTTTGTCAGATTCTACAATGGCCATGAGACATTGATTCTTCACAACATGCTCTTCTTGATCACTCCAGTCCCATCCACATCCATCCATAGACACCAAAGCATTTGCTGAAGCCCCCTGAATTGGAATGTTTCTTGTCTGTGTTCCAGTGCTTCCAGATCTCTGACCATTACTATTCTGCTCTTGCCTAGGGTTTCTGCATTCTCTGGCAAAATGTCCCATCTTGTGACAGTTGAAACACTCAATCTTGCTCTTATCAAACCAATTAGCATCATTTCTCTTGTATGCAAAGTTATTCCTACCAGTCCTCTGCATGAACCTTTTTGCTCTCTGAGTAATTAATGCAATTTGCCACTTGATGTCCATCTCCTCTAGATCATCACCATCAAATTGTTCCAGATCTTCATTAGTAAGTGAATAATTCACATTACTTGCAAAGAAAGATTCTAATATCTGATCATTAGAACTATTTGATGATGATCCTGCTCCCCCTGAAACATAAGTAGAACCCATTTGACTTGATTCTATCTTTGTTCCAGCCATAGACATAAAAGCAGCATTATGACTATATCCAGTTGCTTGCTTCTTACTTTCCACCTCAGACTCAAAGTTCCTAAGATCATTGTATATATCTTCTAGTTCTTTAACTTCAATGTCTGAACTCTGCCTCAATCCAACAGTATAGATTGTCCATTCATCACCTAATGATCTTAAGAACTTTCTGTTAAGATCTTCTTTGTCAATCTTAACCTTGTGATTTTCCAATTCTCCAACTAGTTTAGTAAACCTATCAAAGGTTTGAGTTAGAGTTTCAGTTTTCACATGGCTAAAATTTTCAAATTGTTGCTTTAACAGAGATCTTTTATTCTTTTTGGTGTTATCATTACCACCAAACATCTTCTCAATCGCCTCCATTAGTACCTTGGGATCTTCACAATTATCAAATCTGCTCTGATGCTCATTCGGAATGGATAGCAACAGAGTACTAAGTGCCTTGTACTCAGTAGATCTGATTTTCCTCTCTGCTTCAGATGTTGGTGGTGCTCTTGGTTGCTTTACTCCATCACCATCAAGCATTACTGGAATACCATTAACAACAACTTCCCACATCTAATAATCAGTCAGAAGCATATATTGCCTGATTCTGACCTTCCATAGGTCAAACTCATCAGGTTTAAGCATTGGAATCTTTGTAGCTTGAATTCCTTCATTACCTTCAGTCGCCATTGAAATCAAAACTTAATATCTGAACTAAAACTCAAATACTAATACTAATAATCCCAGATCTTCCTATCTTCAAAGCTTCACAAGCTCTGATACCACTTTGTTAGTCCCTGTTTAACTTAATAAACAATCTTACGTAATAAGCCTTGAATATATTATCAAGAAGTTGCGGAATCACACTCAATAATATTAAGAAGATCAACGAATATTAATTAATATGATGAACACAATAATATACCGAAAGCTTCAATCTTATTAATGATATAAGACGAATACACTTGATGTATTAGGGTTACAGAAAACCTTGAAGCTGCGCAATTATCATTAACCTATCTAGGACTAAAGGATCTCTATTTATATCACATAGAGTCCTATACAATCTCCTACATATATGGAATATAATAACTTCCATAACCGACTCAAACTTATCACAAAATCATAAACAGTTGAAACTACCATTCTGAAGTAAACAGTTGTAACTGTTACACATTCAGTGGTAACTGCTTCAATTGTAATATAAGACTAAGTACAAATATATAATTAGTGTTAACTGTTTCATATATAACTAACAGTTACAAATACATAAGCAGTTTTAACTACTTACAGACACATAACTATTAGTTGTAATCTATCTTCAATCAGTTGTAACACTAGTCTTCTCGTCGGTTTTCTTCTATCAGTTGTAACTTCGTAAAGACAGTTTTAACCTTCAAAACAAACAGTTTTAATCACTTATACCATCGACAACTTCAATTCAGACCTGAAACAGTTTTGACCCAACAGTCGTATTCCGTTTATCTTGTATGACATGAATGGTTTCCGTTAGAAAAAGAACGAAATGGTCATTTTCAAGTTTTATGTATCCATTAAATAGATTTGAGAAACCCAGGGCGCGTACCCAAGTGGTTGAGGGTGGTTGAGGGTGTTGGCCCAATGTGGGACCTCACTTGAAATAAAGAGGTTGGGTGTTCAATCCTTGTAGTTGGCATCCCCAACATGGCCTTGGTCCTTGGCGAGTCCGATTTACCTCCCATGTGTTGGACCTGGGGCGGTTCGGCATGGGCCGGTTAGCGTGTCCGGAACAACACGTTTTTGAAATTAAATAGATTTGAGAAAATGATAGGTACCAATATTAAAGCATTAAAGAAGATATAGTTTCATTTTGGATGAGAACAAACCATCAAGTAGTTTTGATTGAATTTCTTCTGATTGACTTAGGTTGACAATTGGAGATAAATATATATATTATTTGCGACGAATGGTCATGATTTAAAATTACTTTGACTCATTCTCATGCTTACCGCTTCTTCCATATGTTGCATTGTAAATGTCCCAAAACGAGAACCACCATTACCACAAATCCACCACGTCCATTTTCAAGCATAGACTAAAACAAGGAAAGAAATTGATAACATCAAAATATTTTATCACTCCCTCCTTCCCAAAAAGGATATCTTAAAAACAAATTGATGGATTCATGAGATAGTTTGATAGAATACCAATTTTACCCATATAATTAAGGAAGGTTTAACGGAAGATATCAAAGAAATGAGTTATTAATGATGATAAATGAGGGTAAATTTGATAATTTAATGATTTTTTGTACTTATTATTTGTAAGTGGGGAACTTTTTTTGGAGAAACAAAAATTGTAAGGTGAACATTTAAATTGGA
Source organism: Helichrysum umbraculigerum (assembly GCA_949592205.1). NCBI lineage: Eukaryota > Viridiplantae > Streptophyta > Magnoliopsida > Asterales > Asteraceae > Helichrysum > Helichrysum umbraculigerum. The sequence continues at coordinate 68,694,544 of CATIUR010000004.1, read as the reverse complement.
ACGGAGAAAATAATATTAAGAAGAGTGCATTGAAGTGTAATAATACTGTAATAAAATAGAAAATCACATAATTAACCTTTTCAATACACTAATTAATCTTGTACTCCCTCCCGGCCTACATAAATTGTCCTCCAACAATTTTTTTGGGATTTATATTGAGTAAGTTAGTTTTGTACTTATATTGAGAGTAAGTTGACTAAATTTATTTAAAAAATAAATAATTGAGAATAATAAATGAGAGAAATGATTTTTAGTAGTTATTTTTTGGTAGGTGAGCAATTATTTTAGAACAGATATAAATATTAATGTAGACATTTATTTTAAGACAGATATAATAGTAACGTGAAAAATTATTTTGGAATTGATATAAACCGTATTGACCTAAAAAAAAGTGTCCCACATAATCGTAGGCGTGCACAAAAACCGGTTTCCGCAAAACCCGACCCGACCCGAAACCGGTTTTTGGTCAACGATGGTCAAAACCTGTTAGGCCAAAACCGGTTCGGGTTGAACCCAGTTTTGACACCCCCAAACCCCAACCCGACCCAAACCGGTTAGGGTAGGGTTGAAACCGGTTCGGGTCCAAAACCGGTTTTAAACCGGTTTTTTTATAAAAATGCTATTTTCGTTCGAGCGTTAAGCGTTTTAAGGAAAAGAAACGTTTGGGCCAAATTTTTTCCATTAACTTTGTAGAACATTACTAATGGAAACATAATTGATCAATAACATAACAAAAAGGCTTCTAAATCTCCTTAAAAATATTATTGAATCGGAAAAGTCTATATAATTCATAAACGTTCGAGCGTTAAGCGTTTTAAGGAAAAGCAACGTTTGGGCCAAATTTTTTTCATTAACTTTGTAGAACATTAGTAATGGAAACATAATTGATGAATAACATAACCGAAATGCGTCTAAATCTCCTTACAAATATTATTGAATCCGTAAATTCTATATAATTCATAAACGTTCAAGCGTTAAGCGTTTTAATGAAAAGCAACGTTTGGGCCAAATTTTTTTCATTGACTTTGTAGAACATTAGTAATGGAAACATAATTGATCAATAACATAACCGAAAGGCTTCTAAATCTCCTTAAAAATATTATTGAATCCGAAAATTCTATATAATTCATAAACGTTCGAGCGTTAAGCGTTTTAATGAAAAGCAACGTTTGGGCCAAATTTTTTTCATTAACTTTGTAGAACATTAGTAATGGAAACATAATTGATCAATAACATAACCAAAAGGCTTCTAAATCTCCTTAAAAATATTATTGAATCCGAAAATTCTATATAATTCATAAACGTTCGAGCGTTAAGCGTTTTAATGAAAAGCAACGTTTGGGCGAAATTTTTTTCATTAACTTTGTAGAACATTAGTAATGGAAACATAATTGATCAATAACATAACCAAAAGGCTTCTAAATCTCCTTAAAAATATTATTGAATCCGAAAATTCTATATAATTCAAAGTGAGTTGATACTTTCAAGGAATGTTTTATTAAATGCAAGGAAACATGTGCATAAAAAGTGATACTGTAAGCATAAAGAGTTGTACTTTTCCGTGAATTTAGTAAAAACTTCCTTGCATTTACCAACTCCCAAATCAAAGTTAGGCTTTTTAAGGAAAAACGATGTTTAGAGCAAATTTTTTTTATTGAATTCGTAGAACATTAGTAATACAGACATAATTGAACAATAACTTAAACAATAGTCTTCTAAGTCTTCATAAAAATATTATCGAATAGAAAAAAGTCTTCAAACATCTTCAAACAATTTATAATCTTCAACTTGTATTAATCTTCAAGTATTCAAACATCTTCAAACATCTTCAAAGTCTTCAAAGTCTTCAAAAGTCGAAATCTTCTTCGGAGGTAGCCTCGCGCGAAGCTTGATCAAGAGCAATTTCTTCGTCGGAAAGTGATATTGTTACACCTTCTTCCACCTCGATATTGTGTATGTCTTCTTCGTATTCCATTTCACCTTCAAGACTTGATACATTTTGTATGCGTTCCGCGGCGTCCAAGTGATCCTTCAAGCAAATGCACATCTCTAAGGAGGCCGGTGTGAGTCTTGTTCTTCGTATAGATAATACCCTGCCACTAAGAGAAAAAACGGATTCCGAAGCTACCGTAGAAGCTTGGACGGTTAGTAAATCTCGGGCCATGATGGCTAGAACGGGAAATTGAGATTCCCTCTCTTTCCACCAAGCCAAAATATCAAATTGTTCGAACTCATTGGGTAGAATAGTGGCCAAAAAATCCGTAGTCGTATATCTCCCATATTCGTTAGTGGTATTTTGGTTACCATCACCCTTTGCCCGTTTATTGTTTTCTTGTCTTAAACTATTATAAAAGTTTAGCATTGGATTGCTAGAAGAAGATGAAGAAAACATTGGGTTAGCCGTACTACCGGACACATGTGTGGTTGAACTATATTTTTGAAAATATACGCCAAATAAATCTCCCAAACATTTGTTAAAATCCGTTTTTGCATTATGTGAAAACAATGGGTCGGCCTCATTCAAATCCAAATTGTGACAAATGTTATCGATAAGCATTTCCAACCCGGTAACGTTCAAACAAGGGTTCATTGCGGCGGAACAAGTAATTACCGGTGGCATTTCTTGAAAATATTTTTTTAGTTTTTCTTTCATGGGAGCCACCATTTCTTCAAATAAAGGACCTTTATACATGTAGTCGTTTAATTTTGTAGTCATTAACCAAATTTGATTAAGCACCAAATGACTAGTTGGATAATAAACACCTGATAATAAAGTAGTTGCGGTTTTAAAAAGTTTGAGCAATTCGACCATCTTTTTAATATACTTCCAATATGCGATTGGAAATGGTATTGCAAGACCTTTTGTAACAAGATGATTATGAAAAACTTGTAAAGTATCGCGTTGGCGTAAACCACATACAAACATATGGTAGGTCGAATTCCATCTAACGGGCATGTCCCAATTAGGGGTTAAAAAAATAGAATTCGTATCCTTGCACAATTTCATATAAGATTTGTATCTAGCTTTACCCTTTTGAAAAACGTCTTGCAACATAGATTTAAACCTCGTTTTTACTTCGTCTACATCTTCAACCGCTAGTCCGGATTGCACAACCAAGTTAATGATGTGTGCAACACATCGACTATGATAAAAAATGCCCTTCAATGGTGGTGCGTATTTTAGTATTAATTTTGAAACGGCAAGTGTATTATTACTAGCGTTGTCAAAAGATATTGAAAAAACCTTTTCTTCCATATTAAACATTTTAATCACACTTCGTAACATGTAAAATAAGTTTTGACCCGTGTGAGGATACTCAAAGTCTTCAAAAGCAATGGTACGTTTCATCATTTGCCAAGTTGCGGGATCAACCCAATGTGCGGTTACACAAAGGTACGAACCGGGCAAAACATGAGGAGCCGACCAAACATCGGTTGTTAACGATACACATGTATTTAAATTTTCAAAACCGATTTTTAGTTGTTTTTTAGCTTCTTTCCACAATTTAAGGGCATCGCGTTTAAGAGTAGTACGACTTACATTGTTATATCGCGGTTGAAGAGTGGTTTGAATCACCCTAGTAAGCCGAGGGTTGTCGAAGTGGTTGAAAGGCAAAGCTTCTTGAATCACATAACCCGCAAAAGCTTATCGACACCGTTCCACATCGTATGTAAATATAGAACCATCTCGTGCCATTGAAGATTGACCACTTGCTTCCGGATTACCTTTGAGTGCCTCACAATGCTTTTCGGTATGATTTTTCAACGTTGTGTTGGAGTCGGGTTTGAAGAATTTCCGACAACGTTTACAATGAGCTTTTGTCGTACCATCCGACAACAACACTTTGTCGAAACCACCCCAAATCTTCGGATTTCTTTTGTTGGGCAATTGTTTCACAATCGTTGGTGCATTTGAAGAACCAATACCATGTGAAGCCGAAGAAGATTGAGTTGCCATGAGAATATAGTTTGCGTTTTTGAGTTTTGTATGTAAATATGAGTGTATAATTGTGTGTTTTAGCAACTAACTCAAATGTTCTATATATAGTTGAAAAATAATGGCAAAATGGTAAATAAAATGCAAAAAAAACGGCTAGTTGGAGGCTCCAACGGATAAAAAACGTTCACAAAAAGAAAACCGGTTTAAAACCGGTTTTTCAAACCGGGTTGGGTCAAACCGGTTTAAAACCGGGTCCAACGTTCAAAAATCCAAACCAGTTTGAAACCGGCGGTTTATGGAGAACCCGAACCGGTTTTGGTCAAAACCGGTTTTGACCGGGTCGGTTTCGGTTTGGAATCGGGTCGGGTTTTGAAACCCGGTTTGGATGTGCACGCCTACATAATTCTGCTGTGGATAACCCATTCAGTTACATCAAAGAACTATGAATTCCTTTTGGCCCCAAACATGAATACCCTTGGGCCTTGCCCAACCTAGATTGTATTGGATTTATGAAGCCTAGTGCCAACAACATAAAATAAAATCTCTAATTAAAATCTTATACTATTTGAGCAGTTTAATCATTGATGATCCATCATATATGTGTGAACGACTCATAAGCCATTAACTCGAAACTTTAAATATGAAACATCTAAAATTAGAAAATTTAGATTCGAATATATATATTAGTGTAAAGCAGTTGCACAAAAGAAAAATGATATCGGGTGTGTTTGACACGTGAACTTATCGAAGCTTATGAAAATTTAAACTTACGTTTTTCTATAAAATCAAACTTATAACATTGTTTAATATACATACAAAAATCTAACAGCTTATTGAATAAATAAAGGATGGAAAAATAAGTTATTAGAAATAGTGTTTAAAAATCATGCTACTAATAAGAAGATTACGAGCCTATAAACTAATGAATAATGATAAATTAAATGACCTCAAAAAAAAAAAAATTATTGTTAGTTAACTGAACCATAAATTTGAGGTCATATAATTTATCATTATTCATTAGTTCATAGGCTCGTAATCTTAACAAAACTCTCCATCACTCAAACTTTTCTTTTTTGCTTAACTGTACCTAACAAAAATAAAAAAATAAAATCTCTAAAACCAGATTCATCATCATATCAATATGCAAGTAATATTTCTTTCATGTCATCCAATATCCACAAATTTATAAGCCTCTTGGAAGCTCCAATAATCAATTCACTAATTTCAAAGGCCTCATCATCACATTATCTTCATGATCCAATATCTGCAATCATCACAAATAACATCCATAAACAATATATGTTGTAAAAAAAATCATGTTTGTAACCAAAATATGAATGTTTTGAAACAAAGAATTAACTTACATGGCAATGGTAGACATAACCCGGCTCTGCTGTTGCATCGAACGGGTACGATGCATTCGTATGTAAGTAAGCAAACTTCACAACAATCTTCGTAACATGTCCTGGTTGCATCTTATACACATTCTTCCACCCTTTTTCGTACGGTTCTACACTCAATTTCGCCCCACGAGCGTGTTTTTCAATCTCACATTTTTCAGCATTGTTATATTTTGTCATACATGTTTTAAATGTGTCTATATCGGTTATATTCGTTTGTCCCAACACTTTGAAAAGTGCAAGATGGATATGCAACGGGTGATTATCCTCCGTTAGATTAATCACGTTCCAGATCTCCGTGGTCCCAACTTTGGGTTTCTCGGTCACAGGATCTTCATATGACTTTGCATCGATATAAAGATGAGTTGGCTCATCAGTTGGGCTTGTATACTCGTACATAGCAATGTAACGAGTTTTTGCCACTTGTGATAGATTCGGCATAGGATATTTAAGCAACGTTTTAGGTACACGTGATGAGTCAAATTCACGTTGATGGCTAATGATGAATTTCATGACTTTACCATTGTTTTCGTTGACCGGGTCTCCACCGGGGTAAGGATAGGCTGCCCCATTGTGTAGTATAGCCGAATCGGTTTTTGACTTTGAAAAGTCAACAACCACATCAGTTATCTCAGAGGGGCCCAAAAGTATGTCTTTAACCAATACTGATTCCTCACTATACACCGAGTCAGACCCCACATGGATGAATCTTAAACCGTTGCCGAAAAAGAACTTAAAAAATCTAGCGTTACTAGCATTAATGATACGGAACCGGTACTTTCTCCGGCGTACATTCATGTACGGCCACGCTTTGCCGTTAACAACAATGACATCACCGAAATACTCGGGTTGCCATTGTGGATGTATCTTCGGATTGTTTCCGGTGGGATCCATGTAGAGTGATCCATTAAGTCCGAAGCTACGATCAAAAACGATCAACGGGCGATCATACTCATCACCAGAAGGTAGTCCAAGTGGGGCCTCTACGTGTTCATCACGTATAATGTAGGCCCCAAATAGCCCGGCAAGAAGGTTGACTCTGGTCAACCCCATGGCATGGTCATGGTAATACAAATTGCCGGGATGTTGTAGGTTATGATAGTGATATGTCTTTTTTGACCAAGTGGGCCCGCGCTCTTGAAATGTGGCGGTAAACCATGATTTTGAATTACCGTCACTTTCTGGTTCGACGATTCCACCATGAAGGTGAGTTACCGTAGGAATGCCCATTTTTGTCTGAGGGATAGCCGTAGGAATTGTGGGGTCCCACGGAAGAATGTGTTGCGAAGGGAGACGATTTTGCCACCTCACACGAGTGGTGACACCGTGGACGGCTTCGATTGTAGGACCAGGAACTGTTGCGGTGGGCCGTGTTTCGCCGAATGCGAACACTTTAGTTGGTGGGAGATCCTTGTGAAATTTCTGTAAATCATCAAATAAAAATTAATAAAATAAATATACATCAATCAAATAGATTAACGAGTACACAACAATGTGCATAAATGAAAACTCATTAGTCTTAGAACAAACCGTTAAATCAGTAACCATCGATCAAACAAACAAAAAAATTGTGTCAAGTAATTTTTTATACAACACATGACCTTAATTAACGATATTTATTTTATTTTATTCTATTTAAATTATTAAAAAAAAATAAAAAAATCATAACGAGTAGTACATAGAGTAGACAGTACAATATGAACCTAACATAGTCGTTGATGTACCATAACAACACAATATATGCTACTTTACAGGACTATGAGTTAAATGGTGAGTTATACTTATGTGCATGTATGATGTATGATGTATGATATGATGTAACATGACATGTTAACTCAATGAAGATGTTAGTAATTTGGGATAAACATTGACAAAATTTCTATTGTATGTATCAACTTTTAAAACATCTATTGTATGTATCCAATTTTCGATAATTACCAATTGTATGTAACCTGGCTATTGTATCATCCATATAAAGCTCCCACGTGGCATTCTCACAAAGCGCCACGTCAAAAAATTACATACAATAAGCACAAATCGGTAATTGGATACACACAATAGAGGTTTTGAAAAGTTGATACACACAATAGAGTTTTTGTCATAGTTTGATACATTTTCCTATACTTGGCCCTAGTAATTTTCTATTGTCACGTACAATAACAACAATGGTGTAGGCAATGTGACTATATATGATTAAACAACTCCACAAATCTACCTATATTATAAAAGCAACTACTAGATCACTGTAACTTCTTCAAAAATTTGCCAAATCAGACCTTAAAGAGTCTGAGACTATTCATTTCCTTCTCATTTAAGTACTAAGCTTCCCAACTTTTGCATCTTCCATTCTTCTATTCTCTCTCTCTCATCAATTCTCCTGCCCTAGGCTCAAAGCTTGAAGAAATAAGGTGAGTTTTCTTAATTTTCACTTATTACTTTTTTTTCTTTGCTTAAGCTTTTGCCAATTTTACTTTCATAGTATGTAAGGGTTTCATGTATCATTATTGGTTTGTTTGTTGTAGGTTTTTTTGTATAGTGTTCTTCATATTCTTTTAAATGATACATATATCATGCATGTACTTACGTATCATATACTTCGTACTTTGTTTCATTTTAGAGAGTGTGTATGATTGTGAGAGAATTTGACAAGATAATAATGAAGTGTGTTGTATTATAGGAAATGTAATGAAAACCCAGTCCAGAAATGATGAAATCGAAGACAGAGATTGCGACTACACCACCATTTACCACCATTTCGGCACCACTGATATCTCATAGCTATAAATGAACTCGTAAACATCATGCTTGATCTCTTTTTATTCTCGTTTGAGGTAAACACTATGTAAATCCACTATACACCTATTATGCACGTTTATTTTTTATTTAGTTATTAGTTTTCATCACCTATTTCCAACTCATAATCTTAAATATTTTTTCTGGTAGTTAAATGGCAAAAGTTTATTGTCTAATACGGAGTACATATGATGATTCAAGTGTAGGCATCTGGGACAAGATATGAAAAATGGGGGCAGAGTGAGGGTGAAGATGATGAGACTAGCTTGGTTTGGTGGTGGTACTTTGGTGTTATAGTGATCAAGTGAATCAAGTATGTAGACATAGAAAATCTCTAAAGTTATTGTCTTATACTCTTATTGATTGATTTGTACCATATTCATTGCAAGTTTGTGTGTATTACACATTTGTAAGTTACAAACATAATTAAATGTTGCAACAAATAATTAAATGTTTTCTTATTTGTTAGTCTTTGTTGGTATTTGTGTGTTTTACGTTTTTTTATAATGTATTTGTTTCTTTGTTAGTTCATCATGATTTTTCTTTATTAAATCAGTATAACAACACAAATACTTCATAGTACTATACTTTATGTAAATGCTTGATGAAGGTATAAGATTATAGTAGTATCTTATCTACTATACATGTTTAAAACTATTTGCCCATATATAGAAAACAATAAGTATTGAATTTAGTAATATCAAAAAAATTATTTGCCCATATATAGAAAACGATAAGTATTGAATTTAATACTAGGAGGACATTGACCGAAACCAAGGTAAGGTGTGGCCGAGGGTAATAAAGAGGGAGCTTGTGGCAATACATGAGAGGAGAGTATATTGATGTATTTTATCAATTCAAGAATAAAGTAATGCGTTTTAATTTTCCTTTGAAAAGTTTTAATTTTTCAAATATGATTTTTAAATGGGATTGAAAGTGTTCATATTTCATAAATTTCAAAAAAAATTATCAAAAAAGTAAATGTTTAGTTATTTTAAAAAGTTAATAGGGTGTATACAACAGTTGCAAATTGTTTACAAAAATAATGTGCTGATGTGTTATAAAATATGACTAAGATCGTGACATGGCACTTTAATGTCCTATACATGGGTATCACATGTTCAAGTTTTGAAAGGAGATTGAAAGTTATTTCTAACTAAAATAACCCAAAAATACACAAATGGATGTAATTAAGTTTTATATCCGCTAATTCCTGAAAAGACCGTTCTTAATCTATACTACATTATAATTTGTTTTGCCTTTTTGTTTAGTGCCTTAAATTTTCAAGATAGAAAATTACATTACTACCCCCAAATATACAAGAATGAAAACTTTTATTAAGGAAACCATTTGCATTATATTTCTTTCTATCGGCATCATTTATTGATAATATTCTCAAATCATTAAACAGACAAAAAAATACATAAATTATCTATAAAATATTATAAGTAGTATTCTTATATGGAGATCTAATTTTCATTTTAATTCGTTCATATCAACGAAATAAATTGTGATAACTACCCGCTGCTTTGCGCGGGCAACTACTAGTAGAGTAAAATATGTTCAACCATTTCTAGTAAGTTTTATAATAATGAACTACTCGAATGATAGATACCATTTGATAAAAGCAAGATAAAAGTCTAGGAATTGAGAATAAGGAGGTATGCGATCGAGTATGTGTTTGTTTTTTAATGAACAAAGAATCACAAGAAAGGCAGGCTTTTAATCTTAATAAAAAGTAGTTTAAAAGGGACAAAAGTGGGGCAAGATAAAACATAAATTGTCTTGGTCTAGCAAAGGGATAAAATATGAGTTGTATGTCACCCACAAAAGTGAGAATTCCCAAGTGATCATATAATCTTTCTAATATAACGTATCCAATAATCTTTTAACCAATCGAGTAAAACATTTAAAAAATTGAGGAAATCTGAACCTCTACTTTTAGATGATTTAGACTATTATGAGCCGTTTATTGATTTTTCAAGTTGTGTGTGGCTCTTATTATCTTGTGCGACTCTTTCGAGTTGAAAAATCAGACATACTTTCTATTAGAATGTAATAAAATAATAAAAGAACAAAATAGAAAATGAAATGGATATAATATATATTAATATTAACGTCTTTACTATTGACTCTCACCATGTTTTACTTCTCTTAAGAACAAAAATCTTAATCAGTAATATACATATACATATAAATATATATACTTATTGTAAAATAGTGACTCTTACAAATCGAGTCAAGTCAAGTCATGACTTAAAATTCGAGATTAAGTTACGAGTTAACATCTTTAATACAATAATACTACTTATTGTTATAGAGAAAAGATCAGGAGAGTACAAACATTTTGGAAAGAATGGAAGTATCAATGCATGTGTGATATGTGTACAAAGAGATTACACACATGTTAAAAACCCATTTACCCCCTAACTTCAATATCTCACAAACGACAAATCGAAAAATTATGAAAATTGCACCATTAGATTCAGCGTTTGATCCTCTTCGATTTGCCGTCCATCAAGGCATACTTTCGATAAAAAAAAATTTTCACCTTTTTTGGTGGGTTTTACTAATTGCTAACACATGTGTTATTACATACTTGAACATTTAATTTAGAGTTTAGTGTTTAGAGTTTAGTATGTTTGATGGTTTAGGGTTTATAAGGGTTTAGGGTTTACTAAGGTTTAGGGTTTGGAAGGGTTCAAGGTTTAGGGTTTAGAAAAAGTTAGGGTTTAGCGTTTTGTAAAGCGTTTAGGGTTTAGGGTTTGGGGTTTAGGGGTTAGGGTTTAGGGTTTGAGGTTTGGGGTTTCGGGGGAGAAACCCCAAACCTCAAACCCTAAACCCTAAACCTTAACCCCTAAACCCCAAACCCTAAACCCTAAACGCAACACTTTAACACATGTGTTATTAAAATGTGAAACCCACCAAAAAAGAAGAAAAAAAAAAACTCGTCGAAAGTATACGTTGAGGGACGGCAAATCGAAGAGGAGAAGACGACGAATCTAATGGTGCAATTTTCATAATTTTTCGATTTGTCGTTTGTGAGATATTTAAGTTAGGGGGTAAATGGGTTTTGTATTCTCTTTGTACATATGTCACCCTTGCATTGGTACTTTCATTCTTTCTAAAATTCTTGTACTCTCATGATCCCTTCTCTATTGTTATATTCGTAAAATAATAATAACGATGTAGAAGATACTTATGATGAATTCTGTTTGTGCTTTTTGACCTTTTCCTCAATGTTATGTGAATCATTTTAGGACAGTTGGTGAAAATATATAACGATTTTAACAAAGGTAATTCATAGCAAGATAATTTTTATGTGCCCTGATATTAGAGCACAACACATGGACATTAACGGTGAGAACAAGCTTATATTACTTATCAATTAATATATGTAATAAATACATAATAATAAAATATTACTCGTATAGTAATTCGACATTATTGCTATAGGACAAATACTTAATATTAATACAGATTATCTATACCTATGTATGATGTAATTGGTATCAAATTTTGATAAAAGTTGATATTAAATAGTTAAACATCACTAATTTGGTTATAAATAAAAGGTCCAATTGTCAAATAGCCAATCAATTCTCTAATATTTCTAATTCTTCTTTTAATATAATAATAATAATAATAACAAAATCAATATCATATCCATGTCTCTCTATACTAACAAATAAAACCATAATAAAACATTAATGATAATTAGAAGGTAACATAAGCTTACAGCGGCATCGCGCTACATATTAATAATTACTTCATCTGTCACAATTTTATTATCTCCTAGAGAAATGAACACTATTTTATTAAAATGAAATGATAACGTTGTTAGATTATGATCGATTGAAAATGAATTATTATCTTGAGAAATACTAAATAATAAAAAAAATTATAATTAAGTTGGTACAAGGTGAGTAATCTTTGCCTGGTTATATCATCAAAATCAAATGCAACAATTATATGTTGTTTTATGCGGGTAAAATGCTACTTTAAATGTATTTAAGTGAAAATATAGCAAGAAATTAAAGTTTCATAATTTCCACTCAAATTCTATAATCCTATCTTTAATACATTTTCAAACTCAAAGCAATCAACTTTACTCCACTTATATATATGCTTATAAGGCCCACAATTAATTAATGAATTCTATGAGGTAATCAAATCAAATATAGAATATAGTAATTAATAAATAATTAATATGCTTCACTTTGAAACTTTATTGGAAAACAAGATGACACACTGACATTCAATACATGAGACTTTTAATCTAAAAAGTTGTTGCACACGGGGTTTTACCCATAGGTCTCGGGTTCGAGTCATGTGGTGGTTTTTCCTAGGTGAGGCAATATATGGGCTGGTAGTGGTGGCACGATGATACTCCATTACTGGCCCGCAGGTGTTATTTACCGTTTCCAAAAAAGTTTATAATACTAAAAAGGTAAATATAATACGGAGTAGTGCAAACAATAAGGCAACAAGTACAAACAAACAATGCAATTATAGTAAATGATGAACGAATTACAAGGTTTGGAAAACATACCCAATACTTTTGAAACATTGTAATTTTGAGATCTTTAGGATGCTTAACCCCATTAAGAAGATGATAGCCTTTGATTCTAGGCATATCTGGAATTTCATCCACAAACATTTGCAACTTAGATGAATTCACCAACCCAACATCTCCATAAACAACCACAAACACACCCAAAATCTGTATTATCATTAGAACCACCAAGTGTATATGAATCATTTTGTACATATTTGTTCCAATTATACCCTTCTCTCTGGTTTCATGAACATAAACACACACTAAGTGTGTGTTTAAAAGAAAGGTGTAGGAGAGAGAAGGCGAGAAGTAGAAGGTTTTGTGTGTAGGAATTAATGGGATTAGATTCATATATATATATATAGCGAGTGTGAATGAATGTGATAATGCAAATATATGGGTGGTGTATGTAGTGTGAAAAGGGGGGTTTAATTTGTTCTGTTTTCTAAAGTAAACTAGCAAAAGTTGTTCTAAGAAAATACTAGATTATTTTTTTATAACTTCAGAAATTTAAAAGTAAATGCTTTTTGCTTGCTTGATTCCTTTTAACAACTTTTATTAGTGATGACATGTTTACCTCATCTTATTTCTCATACCAACATGATCTTTACAAATTAAAAATAAACAAATTAAAAGTAAGGCAAATTATTGGTGTTGTAAATAGCATTGATGTTTTGTGCTATTAACCAATATGAAATAAAGGAAATTTTTATATTTGATATTTTTGAACCTTTAAGTTTTTTAAATACAAATATTCAACTCCTTATCTAAAGTTAAATGTACATTTGAATTCATGCATTTTGCTGCACAAAATATTTTCCTTAAAAAGTATTTAAAATGATAGATATAAATTCACTGTAATTATGTGGTATTAGAATAAGTATTAGTTAAATGTAGAAAGATAGAGTACATAACTTTTTTGTACTTTTCTTGTAATTTGTAAATTCTATTTTAATGCTTAAACTTCTAATATTTGCCTTGCTTGTCAACAGAAACATTATGACTTCTCAAATAATATAGAAACTAGATCATAACCCGCAAAATTTGTAAGCTACCACATAATTTTAATACAAAAGTTATATTATGATCTAATGCACTAAATTCCATTGTTCACGATCCATTTCAAAGGATTCAATGAACTAACAGTGGGTCCTTAAAAAGTCTAAAGACGTTTAATCATAAATAAAAGAAACATCGATTAATGATTTTAGTCTCACCAATAGGACACATGCTTCAAGGATTATGATATACCTACAACACGTACATCTTCGAAATGATTTAAGCCACTGTTCAGTTAGGAATAAGATCACAACGCCACAAAGCGATGCTAAACAAAACTTGCATGAGTGAAACATAAGCAACCCAACCTAGTGTGTAATGAAATATTAGTTTTTACCCAAGCATACATCATATTCAATCCAAATGAGAAGTTCCTACACAAAATAAAAGTTAAATGTACAAGCTAAAATTGGGATTGACTATTACTAAAAGAGAGCTTAGTCATCCTATGTTTGAACTCTAATGTCGGGTATCATGGTCCGTTAGCATAACCCAGAGCCAACATTGGCCAACATTTTTAGTTAAGGGGGCCCTTATAACTAAATTAGTATTAAGCTACTAACAGAAATTGTACTCAAACAAGAAAAATAGATTGTTGTGGAATTACTTTCATGTAAGATGATAAAAGCTTAAGTTGTCGTTAATACGAGTTGCATATAAAGCAGTCCACTTCGTGTCTTTTGTTCCATTTTTGTTAACAAAAAAGCACACACATTCATTTGGATCTCAAACCAGACTCAACACATGATGACCTTACTCCCCCAAGCTGACTATAAACACTCCAGAACATATCAGCTCATGCTGTCTCCGCCCCTGCACCTGCCATTCACAGAAGGAAAGTAAGAAGTTTAATAAACAAAATACGTCTCATGAAAACAACCGGAGGTTCTTAGATTAACAACTCATACCAACTATCTTGAAGTATTGGAACCCACTTGTGAACAAATCAGATTTGATTTAATTTGAACTTTGTACAAAACGCAACCTAATTACAAATACAAATACTAAAATTCACTTAATAATTATGTAAGCTATCTATGTAACATAGTATGAAAACTTTGACTTTTGTATGTTTAAATGAACATAGTGGAGGACTTACATCTATCCCAAGAACTCTAGTGATATCACACATGCGATAAAGAGTGCAGGACCCAAGCAACCACATGTTACAATGGTAGCATTGTGACAACCGACAATATAAGGTTAACATCCACCTTCAATTAAAACATCAGTACTTGTATTTAGTATATATTTAGGTTAAATACTTGACGCATTTCATACGTAATTAATTTGAATTACGCACAAACACTCGGATGGATTCCGAGTAACACGAACGTTGGTGATACGTTTTCATAAATAACGTGAAACTATTTGATAATAAATAGTAGTTATTTACATTATATTATTATGCTAGGTTAAAAGCATAACATTTCGGAAACAATTGTAAAATTACACGTTTACATGTTTTGAATTAAAAGTAACAAACGCAACGAGATTTCACGATTTAACATTTACAACCAAACGAAACGTAACGAATGTTATAGAAATACAAAATTTAGTATTTGAAATAACATTTCACATTTAGTTAACTTCAAATATCGTTAACTTAACTATACTAATTAACTAACACTTAATTAATCAACGTTAACCGCTAATGACCTAAATATCTAAATAATTAACAACTAATGAGGGGACAAGATCTCAAAGGCCATACCCCTTGACTTTGCCCCCTCTTGGCCGGTTTTCCCTACCCCTCTCCCATACTTCACTTTTTCGATCTTCAAACACAAACTCACTTCACACTCTTCCTCTCTCTCAATTCAACTCTCTCAACCACCAAACACTTACACCACCATCTTCATCATCATCTACCTCCAAGAACAAAGAAACACCCTCATTATCATCATCCCATCGTTTTCCTCATCATCATCTTGCAAGAACTTTTTAAGAAAAGCTAGGAGATTTGAAGCTCAAGATCGTTTCTTCTTCTCTTCTTCTTGTTTTTCATCCAAGCATCATTGTAAGGAAACTCCCTCTCTAGTCTTTATTTCATGAACATTATGTATTAAACATGCTAGATGTTCACTCACTAAGAATCTTGGCTAAATATATGTTAAAAATCATGTTTTAAAAAGTAAAAACCAACAAAACAAACTCAAAAGTGATGAACACTTTCTGGACAGAAATTTGGTCCGACTTCAACTCTTGTTAACTCGACAAAAACAGAACCAAAATGAACAATTCTTGAGTCTCAAAATAATTTCAAATTGTTAGCTTTCAAACCCAAGTGGTTTCATGATTTTTGGATAAGATTTGGTACCTCAAAACGATTTTTAAAGAACGGGTGTCAAAATTGTTCTTGAGTGACAGATTCTTGGCCTAATTTTAAGAGGCCATAACTTTTTGTGCATAAGTTCAAATAATATAAGACTTTTTCCTAAAAGTTCCATTTTGTGTTAGCTTTAAAAGTACTATAATCTCATTTCGTGAAAATATGTATAAGTCAGTGAACAAGTAGATCTCTTGACACATATCTGAAAAAGTTAACTGATGTACCTGTTTGTGTATGTATATTACTACTTTACATCCCGCAAAATTTGCAGGACTTTTCAATATTTTACTGTGATTAGTGTGTTTAAAAAATAGTTATGCGTAGTTTAATTGATGTTGATTCGCCATTGTTAAGATTGAAAGACAAGCAAAAGTATAATGTATGATGTTAGATAATGATTTGCATGTAGGTGTGATCATATGGGGCTATGATATCTATTTATACTATCATTGTTGACCTAGCAAATTTGAAATGCATAAAAAATTGGGAAGTTAGGAGGGAAAACCTCAATTTGTTGATGAGATATAATCATTTCTTTAATAAGCTTATCTTCAAATGATTAACATTCCTAATTTGTGATGAAGTATGTGAGTGCATTGCCTTGAAAAAAAAAGTAGTAAGAAACTGAATAAATTGATCACTATACATATATGGTAAAACCATACGTAGTAAGAAAGAGAATAGATTGAATTAAAAGGAAAAGATATTGTAAGTAATCGACCATACAAAATATTAAATTATTAACCACAATTCTCATCTTTTCATTTGTTTCCGTTAAGAATCTAGTTAATAAATGAAACACTTATGATAAACTTTATATATTGTTGGATCAAAAACATATCTTATAACTACTGTTATACCCGTCCGATGGACGACTTGAATAAATAACTTTATATGATAAATTTATTAATAATAGTGTGAAATAATCATATAATGAAAACTCATGGTCTTAAAATAAATATGAAATGCTCAAACAAATTAAAAATTTCACATTATTTACTTAAATACAATATTAATTACATCATTAGTAATATAGTCGTGTTGATCATACATTAACACCTTGAAAACCATTACAACTCTTGCGAGGAACCACCACAACTGGAGTTGAAGGAGTTACCTTCCCACTTAGAATATGCATATCTTCAAGGTACGTCGGATTTACCTGTTATTATATCTTCTAAGTTAACTTGTGGAGAAAAGACAAGTTTGTTGCAGGGTCTTAAATATCATAAGAGGGCAATAGCTTGGAAGATTACAGATATTAAGGGTATTAGTCTCTCATATTGTACTCATAAGATCTTAATGGAAACTAATTTTAAACCAGTATTACAACCACTCTGGCGACTGAATCCGAAGGCAAAAGATGTTGTGAGGAAGGAGATAATCAAGCTACTTGATTCAGGACTGATATATCCGATATCGGATAGCCCTTGGGTGAGCCCTGTTCATGTGGTGCCAAAGAAAGGAGGCATGACAGTTATAGCAAATGAGAAAAATGAATTGATTCCCACTAGAACGGTAACGGGGTGGCGAGTTTGTATTGATTACCGTAAGCTAAATGATGCCACCCGAAAAGATCATTTTCCTTTACCATTTATTGATAAAATATTATAACGTTTAGCAAGTAAATAATTTTACTGTTTTCTAGATGGCCCTCGTCAATTCCTTTGAGTTTCGGTTGTGACACCCGTCAAATTAGGACTAGTAATTAGTGCCTAATCAACTGTTAATACATGTAATTAGTTTTGTGTTAGGCTAATTAATGTATCAATCAATATATATATTGTTGAATATATACAAGTATTATGCGATTTGATTAAATCGTACAAGTTTCAAATCGAATGGATTTCGATTCAATTAAATACGGACGTTGGTGAACGATTATATTAAATAATATGATATTATTTAATAACGCTATTATATCCAAAATATCATTTTAATAATATTTCGTACACAATTCGTATCGTATGAACCATGGCTTCGCGACGAAAATGTTAAACGCACAAACATAACGAAACAAGTTAAAGTTATATTTTATAACTCAATTATTAAGTATTTGATGAAATACTTCAACGAAAAATATCGAGTAATTATTTGCATTTTAAAACGCATAATTTAACGTATAAAATAATTATTTAACGTTTAAACAATCGGGAAAACGAACACCGCACGGAGCGCGAATGCACAGGAGTAAAAATGGGAGCCAACCACACTCGGGTGGGGCCCAAGTGGGCCGGCCCCCTACACCCCACCATCACCATCCTTTTCTTCTCATTTCTCACATCTCACTCTCTTTCTTCTTCTTCTTTTCTCTCAAAACACCACCACACCATTTCACCGTAAATCAACAAATAACACATCCAAACGACCTCGGATCATCAAGATAATTAGAGAAAAGGAATCACCTCGCAACGATCTACAACTCTATCTTTTCGGAATTCCATTTCGACACCGCGTAAGTTTCCGACAAAAACCCGAAACTCTCCGTTTTCGATTATTTTTACATGATTATGGGTCATTTAAGTTGATAATGTCCAAAAATGGGTTGGGTAAAAGATTTGGACCGAATGGTCGCCGGAAAACTCGTTTTCGACACAAATTCCGGTCATCATACCGCAACGTCGCATTTGGCCCAGACTTTGTGCGACGTCAGCTGCGACGTCGCAAAACACATCACGACGTCGCACATAGCGACATCAGCCACTACGTCGCCCTAATTGACCAACGTCGCACTTAGCGACGCAAGCCTTTACGTCGCAGAAATCAACAACGTCGCATATAACGACGCCACGCACAACGTCGCATTAAATTGCAAAAGTCGCACATAGCGACGCCATGCTGAACGTCGCAGTCAGGACCTGCGACGTCGTACCCAACGTCACACAAACCAGAAAACACAGATTTTCACTAAGTGTCGAGACCCTAAATTTTATCACTTGATTTCACCCAATTTCAACCAGGGGCTCTGCCCCTTGGACCCCGCCAGGGGCTGCCGCCCCTTGGTCCCCGCTACCAGGGGCGCTGCCCCCGGACCCCCGTCACTTAGAGTTTGTAACGGCTTCTAAAACACAATCAAAACACATTTTTCAAGTAAAACACCCCGAAATCAAAATAATAATAGCTGAGATTATTATTACAAATCCGTCACCAACGGGCCGTACATATTTTCAAACACTCGAATCAATCAACCAAATCGTAGTAATTTGGACAAGTCAATCAACCAAATCGGGGTAATTTGGAAAAACAACTGCAAGGATAGTCTTTCGGGATGCCTAATCAATTAATAACCATCGCGTGTCATGGACACCCTCAGGTTACAAGTCTTCGGACATCAATACAAGTCAAGCCAAATCAAGTTTATTTGTTTAATCGCTTCAAGACTCAGGTGAGTCTCATGGCCCCTATTTTACTGCTTTTCAATCAGGGGTGTGATATTATTGCTCGTTTTGCTTTACAAGTTGAACGCAAGTACAAATCAAATCAAATACTACATGAGTTTCAAGCTAATCAATTTAAAGCCCTCCATAGCATAGTCTGGTAATACGTAGTAGCGTGAATGTTTGTATATGATATCATATAGGATTGACAATCCTCATCCGGGTTAGCACACACTAACTGGTCAAACGGATGTATTAGCATTTGGGAAGACGAATGTAGATTAGGCACTCGTAGGAGGCATTCAAGTTAGGTTTCCTTAATTGGACCTGACAACTCAAGTTAAGCTCAGACTATGTGCTCATGGCTGTATAACTTTTATTTTGCTTAATTGCATCTTAAATTCAATTATAAATCTTGCGGTTCATGCAAATATATGTTGATATACAAACCTGTGAGCTCACCAGCGTTTCGCTGACCCATTTTAGCATATATCACAGGTACACAGCAGTAGGTTGGACTGCTCATGCAGGATTCATTAGCTCGAGTCAGCATTCATACAATCAGAGATTTAGCTGCATTATTATATTTTGTATAGATTAATTATGTACTTAAATCTCTAAATTTATGAAACTGAGCTAATGTAACATTATTTTGATGTAAACTTTTGTTTTATCAATACAAATGTAAAACGACGCATATAGTGGTCGTTCATTATATCTTATGTGATGTGATTATTGATTAGTAACACCCAAATCATGCTTCCGCGAAACAGTAAATTTGGGGGTGTTACAGATTGGTATCAGAGCCTAATGTTATAGTGAACTAGGTTGCATTTAGTGGGCCTAGACTATGACCGTTAGGCAGTATTTCCTCGTTATGCATGAATGGTTCAGGAATTACAGCATACGACTTTAATTTAACATAGCCTGATCAACTATGTACAATTAAGGAAATATGATGTAAGGTCTGAAACGATCATGTTGAACAGGAATACACTAGTTGACTCTGACCTCGAGAGAACCGAGACTCAAACAAGTCTGTGCTAGACACCCAATAGGCTATTATGTGATACTAAGTATACATAGATAGGCCTCGTTACAATCTTAGGCTATATTATATAAGTTATTATATGGATATAGGCCTCATTCTTTCTAACGCTTTGTCTCAGAATGGCAAACACACCACCAAGTTCATCACGCTCTTATCCACATGGATCACGAAACTCAAGGGTAGCTAGGAGGGACACCAGGTTGCCTCGAGCTAGCCCATATCCCACTCACCTCACTCTAACGGACTTAGCCGCTAGAGTACACCATCACGATCAACAACTCCATAAAATGGATATCGAACTACAAGAAACTCGCGAAAACTGGAGACTCGCAGCAATGGAACGAATCGAGCAAGTCCCCGAAGATCACGAGCACACTGTTAGCACCATGAACACTCTGCAAAATCAAGTGGGAGAAACAGTCGAAACCATGGAGGTTGTCCATAACCAAGTGATTGGCAACCGAAATGAAATCTCTGTCCTACAATCAAGGCTGCATCAGTGCGAGACACGTCTAAGGGAAACCGAGGACGCCCTCCGAACGGCCAACAGACTCGCAGAATCTGTGGCCCATCTCAACGCACTGCTGCCACAACTCAACTTACGTCAGAATTAGCTTAGGCTGAATCTGTACCCTAATATGCTTTCGTAGGACCTATGTAATTCGACCGGATGTAACAATTCCTGGTACTTTTGTAAAACATCTAATCCTGTAACTTTTGGAACTCGTAACATCAATTGATAATTCTCCTCGATTATTCTACATTATTAATTTTACATAGTGATGTCGTATGTTACCGCTTTTACATATATGCATCTATTGTAATTTTCATTCTGGTACAATTTCTTATGTACCTTTTGTTTCTTTCTTTCTTGAAGAATCATGCCGCCCAAGAAGAAAAGTTACAGTGATGCGGAAATCAATGCTATTGTTTCTCGAGCTGTGGCCGATGCCTTGGCTGCTCGGGACTCGCCTCGAAACTCCTGAAGTACTGGTGAAGCTCCCAGTAATACCCGTGTCATCAAGCCTTGTTCTTACAAGGATTTTCTCAGCTGCAAACCACTCTACTTCAAGGGCAAGGAAGGTGCCATTGGACTGATCCGTTGGATAGAATGGATGGAATCTGTTTTCAACCTCTGCAACTGTGCGGAGGATAACAAAGTTAAATTCGCTGCCTACACCTTTCAGGAAGGTGCTCTTACGTGGTGGAACACCCACGCCAACTCTGTGGGCATCGAAATAGCAAACCAGCTCCCTTGGGCTGAATTGAAGAAGAAGCTAACGGAGAAATACTGCCCCGAAGAAGCCCTACACCGTCTGGAGGAAGAGTTTTGGCACTTGGCGGTGCAGGGTACCGATATTGAGGGTTATACCACCAAATTCCAACAGTTCGCCTTACTATGCCCGGGATTGGTTGAACCGGAGACAAAAGGCATCAAAAGGTACATCCGCGGCCTTCCTGAAAGCATTCAGGGGAATGTCACTTCGGCCAAACCAACCACTACCGAAAGTGCTATCCGGCTAGCACATGAACTCATGGCACTAGTTGTCAACCGTGAGACCTCCAACAACTCCTCCAACAATAACAAACGCAAATCCTCTGAACCTCACAACAACCAAAGCAAAAAGCCCAATGCCATCCAAGTTTATAACACCAATTCTGAGCCCAAACGTAGCTACACTGGGGACATGCCATACTGTTCCAAGTGTAACTATCACCACCACGGTCCCTGCAAATCTCCCTGCAACAACTGCAGGAAGTACGGGCATTCATCTAAGGATTGCCGAGCTCCTAAACCCAACAACAACACCCAACAACCCAAATCCTGTTATGGATGTGGAGAAGCTGGACATTTCAAGAGTGAGTGTCCTAAACGAAGGAGCAACAACAGCAACAACGCTAAGGTATATATGTAATCATATCCAATGTGGAATGCCACGTCAATAAATAAGTAAACAAGTCAGAGTCAAGTAATCACAAATGTAAACAAAATATACTAGGTTACTCACATTGGAACAAAAGATAAGAGTTTATATCCAAAATTGGTAATAAAATGAGTATGTTACTCACTTTGAAACAAAAATGAAAGTACATTACCAATTTATAGCTTTTACCCTATATTCTAACCATTCTTACGGTTAACGCGTACATATTTATTTTATGAATGGTAATCCAATGTGATTTCATAGGGTCATTGATGTGCTGAATTAGTCGTTGTAGAGTACATTCGATCAATATCACTTTTACAAAAATATGTATACATGAGCTATCAATCGTCGTACGTCATTTGTTACAATTACTACTTCCTAACCTATATACGGTGATTAAGACGTAGAACATGTCAAAAACATTATATTTCCCAAATATATTGTTTTCACAAAGTCTATGCAAAATGTCATACTTTGAAGGTTACCCAAATTGGTATTTTGTATATAGATTTGTGGCAACATCCTTTAGAGATATAATAATGTCAATAGTTTAAATTATTGTTCACAAATTAGATTGTTTCAAAATTTAGTTTAATATATTTATTATTTAATTATACTGTCTCGATCACATGACTACTAAAAACTTCATTGAGACAAGGTTTACAAACATATTTAATTTAATTTATTTAATATGTTGGATTTAATGAGGTATAAAGTGCTGTTTGTGTTTAATGTGAATGTCCAAATAAACCAAGTAATTGCAATTATCCCTTAATATCAATTTGTGACCTCTTATGAATAGTAAGTTTATTATCTTTTTGTGATTTAATGATGTTTAAATATCTAAATAAAAATATTAAAGGGAAAAGCTACTTAATCTATACATTGTAGCTTACATGATCAAAGTGCTATCTATCTGAAAGAGCACCAAGGATCAAGACTTATTTTCATCTCTTTTTGTTGTATTTTTTGTTTTATCAAAAGCATTTTCCTAAACTAATATAAAAGAGCTATTATTATTTATGTTACTTTGATTACAATATATCTAAATGTGTTACTTTCGTTTTCATTTTTATTCCATTACAAGTTTATAACTTTCAAAATAAAATAATAAAAAAATTTACATATAAAGATTTCATTTTTGTACGTTGAAATGTGTATTTTTATAAAGATAGCACTATACTAGCAAAACAAGATCCTATTTGAATCAATAATGAATATTATTATATGAAAAACTCACTGCAACGCAATAACCATGAGCATTATACTTATATATGTATATATTAATTAGTCAAACATTATAAATTGTAAAGTTTTATACTTTATTATATAGAATTGAATAAATATACACAATAATAATAGTGCAAGATGTTATAAATGAATCAAATTATGTGAAACGGTGAATATTTAAAACTTATCTTGTAACACCCCAAAATCAAAAAATATTATTGTGATAAATAAATTTATAGTTGTTTTAAAATATTAAATATGTAAGAACAATAAAATAGTTAAAATCGCAAATGGTTTTTAAGTTCCAGACAATAGGTAGGACAGGGGACAAATTATAGTGTATGTAAAGATAAATATGAGTACATATATCTTCCCTTTCTAGTCTATTCTATAAAAATAGAAAATAAAAGAAACAACAAGATCGCAGGAAACAGGAGGTGAGAAAATAATAACAAGTAAACTTCAATCCAAATCTTTGAATTTAATCCCTAAGTTCTATCTCCCTGAATCATCACCCTCTACATCTTCGATCTTCTTCTTCATAATTGTAAGTAACTCTTCTTGTTTTAAATATCCTTGAATTAGTTAGGGATTTGAATTTTGATGTTGAAATTATAGTAGTAAGTTTAGGTTGATGATTAGAGGATGTTTTTATGCTAGAAAATCTGGAATTTGAATCTGGTTTCTGTTGTTGATCATGACTTAAGCTTTGAACATTAGCAAGTAACCAAAATCAGGGGTTTGGGCGAGCTATAGGATCACGACGCGATCCATAATGAATCGCGATGCGAAATACCCAAGATCGCGACGCGATCTATGGGTTGTGGCGACGCGATTTTGTCTAATGAGGTTTTGCTTGGACTTTTGACTAGATTACTTATGTTATTAGTTTAGTAATAAAGCAAGAGTATAGATAGACTAGAAATGCACTTGCAGAACACTATATTAGATGGAAACTATATGATTGATTGCCTAAATTCTTTATAGTTACAAAAATGATGTTATGTTCTAAAAAGAGCTAGAGCATAAGAATTTAATATAATCTAAGTTTAAGTTACTTGAATCGCTTATAGCTACTAAAAAAAATATGGTTTGACCAAAGAATTGACAACTAAACTTAATGAGATATAGTGTAGACAATAAACTTATTACCATTGGTATTATATATATAAACAAGATTTCAACATAGCATGATTTAGCCTAATAGCTTAAGATTTGACTAAAGGGATCAAGTAACTATATTAAGATAATGATAAAATGTAAAATCGTGTATAGATTAACCAAAAGCTAAATATGGTTAATTCAATGGATGGTGAATTGATAATTATGATTACTTGTTTACTACAATAGTGATTACTGAATGTGTTATTACGATTATATAATAGGTATTAAATGATTCAAGATTCAGGACGTGGCAATCACGGACATTGTGGTTATTTGCTTATTCGTCTAAAAAGCCCATGTGAGTATTATGGGGGTTAATTGGGTAATGATTATGTAATCCATATTGCTTACGAGCAAGAAGTTACATAATCTGATGAATGATTAATTGCGTGTAATTGGGTTGCAGAGGATGTATGCTTACATATATTGATTATTGTGATATAGCATAAAGATTTTTGGTAAGTGTTTGATATAAGTTATGTTGTGATTGTGGGTTTGCAAGCAATGGTTGCGGCCATTGGCTTGTGTTAATTGCTAATTATATAAAAGTTAGCATGATATAATAATAAGGATCCTTAACAGTAAATGAAAATAATTATGTTAATACGTGAATTGTGTGGATTAGGAATTGTAGACACTTCTAATGGACTTGTGTCGGGATTTGTTTCCATCACTTCCGCGCGGTGATTGGATAGTTCCTAATTAATGATATATGATACGCGGTCATTAATTGGTGAACAAACTGTAAGACTAATTGGTAGTAATTAGCATGGTATGAGGCAGAGTCCAGAAAGAGTTTCTACGATTTCTCAATAATTATGTGTAATTGATATTTATAATGTGGGAATATATAATTATGGTGTCCAGGATTGGCTGCGGTCATGAGCTGGATGGTAATAATTTGGTGCGGGTAATGGTTGCGGCCATAGGTTCGTGTGATAGCTAATATGATAATAATAGCACATAATAAAGTTAAGGATCCATGGCATATAAGAAAAAGAATGAAATAATATTGAATTATAATATTGTGTGATAAATTATTCATTTAGCTACTCATATGCTCACTAAGCGTTAGCTTATTCCTTTCAGTTGTTTATTTTGTAGGTTTGGTTCGGTTGAATTAATATGATTGAAGATATGATTGTGAATGTCAGAAGTTAACGTAGATTGGAGCTTGCTGTATGGTTAGACAAGCTTCCCTTCTTTTAAACTATTGTAACGATGGCACTTGTATAAGTCGCCCATTTTATGTTATTCAGTCAAATGTTTGATAGAAAAGAAGTTGTAAGTTGTAGTAAATTGTATGTGGTTGACTTTTAAAATCGTCAAAATGTGGTAAATATTATAATATTACAATGGGACTAGAATGAAATTGAATAAAATACGTTTTAAAGTAAAGAAATAAATTGGGGCGTTTCAAGTTGGTATCAGAGCAATGGTTTGAGAGAATTAGGTGATCCACAATAGGATTGCCTAATCTTAAACCAATGTGAATAGCATAATTGATATTGCTGATTATGTGTAGTAATAAAGTACAGTAGATTGAACTGATATGATTCCCTATTGTGGATTAGTTGATGATTGTTATGTATTAATCTGGTATCAGAATGTTAAGTGAGAGGATAGTATGCCTGACCTATTAGAGATGTTAAAGTGGTAGTGTCAGAATTCATAAATTGTTGCAGGGCTTTGTTAATATTCCTTGCTGATATATATATGATAAGGCATACTTGTGGTAATTCCATTACTCATGTAATTGGGTAGATGGATATGGTATATTGGAGTAGTGTTATTGACACTGGCTCGTTGAGGATTAAATATGATAATTTATGTTAGCCATGTGTTGAGATGTGATGATAATTGCTAATAAATATATTGGCAGTATATATAAAAGATTTGAATAATGAACTAGCTGACCAATGTTAGCTACAGTTGTGTGTTGGTAAATGTTATATGTAATTAGAATTCCAATAATCAGGAATATTGACTTATGTCAATTATTATATAAAGTATATTATGTGAAAAAGATAAAGTTGTCAGAGGCATTAATAAATGCCTTATAAAAGATGTTGACCGGTTATGTGGAATTACTTGATTACGTGAGCAGCAATTTTAAATTTTAAATTTTTATTGTTGTAGAATTGTTGTGTTGTGTGATTAAGTGTGTAATAATAAGTCTCAATAAATCTTAATGATATGAAGTAGCCTAAGAATGGAAATGTGAATTACATAATCTAGTTACGTCTGACCAACGTAATTATATTATGCTATGTCACATGAAAATTGTTGAGGCTGCTAAGTAGCAAATAGATCTAATGTGACTGTGTTGTGATTAAGAGCAAGATGTGTAGTGAACTCCTTATTGAGAAAAACAGAATATAACTTTGAATACATATATGTACACAGGGGCGGAACTAGATTATTTTATATATGGGGGCAAAATTATTTTTTTTCCTTTGTTCAATCATTTTGGGGGGGCAAAACTTCCAAACTGTCACTAATAACCTTAAAAAATTTAATTTTTTCCACAATTTTAGATTTTTACGGGGGGCAACTGCCCCCCATGCCCCCCTCTAGCTCCGGCCCTGTATGTACATGATTATGTGAACTTGTCTACATTGGGTACACGTTTACAGGTAATTGGATAGAGTTATGATTAATTGTCTAAGTGGAGTTTTTGATTCGATTCTACTATTCTAGAAAGTTTATGTGATGAAAGTTGTTAAAACTCTAACGGGTCAAATTTGTTATCCTAATTGAGTTACCAAGGTAATGATGTGTTCAAACGGTTTATATTGCCATCTATTGATACAAATAGTTTATGTTTATTGTTAAGTGATAGATTTGGGATTTTGGACTAAACGGGTGACGACAAATAGTTGTTATCTTGGAATTGGTCAATTTTGGATGGAAATATGATCTAAAGTATTAAGTGGTATTAAATTTTGTGATTTGAGAAAATGGGTCAAAAGTGCTCTAAACGGGTCACTAGTGCACCCCTAGTCTAAAACGGGTTAATATATAAGTATATGGGTGAGGACAATTGAGTTAAGAGTCGGAATGGATGTTAAATATAATAGTGATAAGTGTAGGTCGTAAGACCTATAGTTTACATTATGACATGATCACAAAAGTGAACAAAATGACCCATAATTGGTTATAGGTCCAAATTTTTTCGTTAACGCAAAATTTGGAAATGTGTGATAAGTGAAACCTCTATTATGATATAATTGAGATGTTTGTGAAGTTTCAGGTTCTATATGTTACTGAGTTAATAGTTGTGTGCGTGCGAAGTTAATGGTTAAAAGTTGAGTGGGCAGGTCTGTACAGGTAAGGATCGCGGCGCGATCTGTATAAGATCGCCAAGCGATTCCTAGTAAATCGCGGCGCAATTCTAGTTAATTGCGACGCGATTTGGCTTATGTCAGAACTGAGATTTCAGTTTATGTTTATATTGTTAGTGGATAGTTATAGCTCCAAACGTTAAAAAGGTCAAAATGTTGTTTTTAGTTTCATGTAGCCTCACTCATGTTTCATTATGTCTGTATGCATTAAAGCTGAGTTGTACACAAGTCGTGGGCAAGTCTGAGTATTAAGTAAATGATAAATGTATTATGGTGTGTAAAGAAAGTTATAATGTTAACCTGATTGGGGGATGAAGTTTAAATCCTATGAAAATATGATCCTGATATAACTAGACGTATGGAGTTACTAAACTTGTAACCGTTTCCATTCCCTATTGATATGAATACGGATTTATTGGATTATGATTAATAAAGGCTTTACCAGTCTAAATAACTTGTTTTAGGAAATGAGGACGTCATCGAAAATGTAAGTGACACTTCCTGTGTTTGATGATAAGATATTTCAGTACATAAGTGAATGTAGTGTGATTCCGGATTACAACAGTGTAAGAGGTTTCACATGTGATAGATATGTATATGACCATGGTTGTAAACTAGTTGTAAAAATAACAGTAACTGTGTTTTAAGGTGTTTAAGGGCATAATTATAACTAACCCTGATAAATGATTATTGATCCAACCGAGTCAAGGATAAAGTAAAATATAGGCGGGGGTAAAGATAAATAAAATGCACACTTTAAATGTGCATGCGGAAAAAATTCAAAACCTATATTTAAGTCTATAAGTTGCTCACAGGGTATAATGTATGTTATATGTATTAGTTGTTGAACTGAAACTTTAATTCCATTTGAAATGAGCGGTGATTGATAAAGTTATATGTTACACGTGTAATATTTGGTTATGTATTGAAATATACAGGTGAGAGACTGCATAAAGAATCAATTTAATTGAATAGATACAGTTAAATATGTATTTTACATATACAGATAGAAGGAGGATTGGAGGTATTTTAAATGCACAAACTGATATATATATATATATATATATATATATATATATATATATATATATATATATATATATATATATATTTAAGTATTGAAACTTAAAAACACGCGATACGTATGTGAGCTGATAATGAAATATGCACATATGTGCATAATGTTATTGATTGATGGGAAAAAGTTTGTGCATTATAGTTGTATGTAATAATTAATTTAAATGTTAAGTTGTAAAGTGGGTATATTAATTATGTACCCTGGTTAGATAGAGAATATGTTTAGCTGAAAGGCTGATAAGACTGAAGAGACAGGTTAAGTTAATTGTATTATGTGTGTGATTTTATAGAAATTAAGGTATAAATGTTAAGGTTGCTTCGATACGAGCAACATTCGTGAGGACACGAATGAAATGATTGGGGGATAGTTGTAACACCCCAAAATAAAAAAATATTATTGTGATAAATAAATTTATAGTTGTTTTAAAATATTAAATATGTAAGAACAATAAAATAGTTAAAATCGCAAATGGTTTTTAAGTTCCAGACAATAGGTAGGACAGGGGACAAATTATAGTGTATGTAAAGATAAATATGAGTACATATATCCTTTCCCTTTCTAGTATATTCTATAAAAATAGAAAATAAAAGAAACAAGAAGATCGCAGGAAACAGGAGGTGAGAAAATAATAACAAGTAAACTTCAATCCAAATCTTTGAATTTAATCCCTAAGTTCTATCTCCCTGAATCATCACCCTCTACATCTTCGATCTTCTTCTTCATAATTGTAAGTAACTCTTCTTGTTTTAAATATCCTTGAATTAGTTAGGGATTTGAATTTTGATGTTGAAATTATAGTAGTAAGTTTAGGTTGATGATTAGAGGATGTTTTTATGCTAGAAAATCTGGAATTTGAATCTGGTTTCTGTTGTTGATCATGACTTAAGCTTTGAACATTAGCAAGTAACCAAAATCAGGGGTTTGGGCGAGCTATAGGATCACGACGCGATCCATAATGAATCGCGATGCGAAATACCCAAGATCGCGACGCGATCTATGGGTTGTGGCGACGCGATTTTGTCTAATGAGGTTTTGCTTGGACTTTTGACTAGATTACTTATGTTATTAGTTTAGTAATAAAGCAAGAGTATAGATAGACTAGAAATGCACTTGCAGAACACTATATTAGATGGAAACTATATGATTGATTGCCTAAATTCTTTATAGTTACAAAAATGATGTTATGTTCTAAAAAGAGCTAGAGCATAAGAATTTAATATAATCTAAGTTTAAGTTACTTGAATCGCTTATAGCTACTAAAAAAAATATGGTTTGACCAAAGAATTGACAACTAAACTTAATGAGATATAGTGTAGACAATAAACTTATTATCATTGGTATTATATATATAAACAAGATTTCAACATAGCATGATTTAGCCTAATAGCTTAAGATTTGACTAAAGGGATCAAGTAACTATATTAAGATAATGATAAAATGTAAAATCGTGTATAGATTAACCAAAAGCTAAATATGGTTAATTCAATGGATGGTGAATTGATAATTATGATTACTTGTTTACGACAATAGTGATTATCGAATGTGTTATTACGATTATATAATAGGTATTAAATGATTCAAGATTCAGGACGTGGCAATCACGGACATTGTGGTTATTTGCTTATTCGTCTAAAAAGCCCAGGTGAGTATTATGGGGGTTAATTGTGTAATGATTATGTAATCCATATTGCTTACGAGCAAGAAGTTTACATAATCTGATGAATGATTAATTGCGTGTAATTGGGTTGCAGAGGGATGTATGCTTACATATATTGATTATTGTGATATAGCATAAAGATTTTTGGTAAGTGTTTGATATAAGTTATGTTGTGATTGTGGGTTTGCAAGCAATGGTTGCGGCCATTGGCTTGTGTTAATTGCTAATTATATAAAAGTTAGCATGATATAATAATAAGGATCCTTAACAGTAAATGAAAATAATTATGTGAATACGTGAATTGTGTGGATTAGGAATTGTAGACACTTCTAATGGACTTGTGTCGGGATTTGTTTCCATCACTTCCGCGCGGTGATTGGATAGTTCCTAATTAATGATATATGATACGCGGTCATTAATTGGTGAACAAACTGTAAGACTAATTGGTAGTAATTAGCATGGTATGAGGCAGAGTCCAGAAAGAGTTTCTACGATTTCTCAATAATTATGTGTAATTGATATTTATAATGTGGGAATATATAATTATGGTGTCCAGGATTGGCTGCGGTCATGAGCTGGATGGTAATAATTTGGTGCGGGTAATGGTTGCGGCCATAGGTTCGTGTGATAGCTAATATGATAATAATAGCACATAATAAAGTTAAGGATCCATGGCATATAAGAAAAAGAATGAAATAATATTGAATTATAATATTGTGTGATAAATTATTCATTTAGCTACTCATATGCTCACTAAGCGTTAGCTTATTCCTTTCAGTTGTTTATTTTGTAGGTTTGGTTCGGTTGAATTAATATGATTGAAGATATGATTGTGAATGTCAGAAGTTAACGTAGATTGGAGCTTGCTGTATGGTTAGACAAGCTTCCCTTCTTTTAAACTATTGTAACGATGGCACTTGTATAAGTCGCCCATTTTATGTTATTCAGTCAAATGTTTGATAGAAAAGAAGTTGTAAGTTGTAGTAAATTGTATGTGGTTGACTTTTAAAATCGTCAAAATGTGGTAAATATTATAATATTACAATGGGACTAGAATGAAATTGAATAAAATACGTTTTAAAGTAAAGAAATAAATTGGGGCGTTTCAAGTTGGTATCAGAGCAATGGTTTGAGAGAATTAGGTGATCCACAATAGGATTGCCTAATCTTAAACCAATGTGAATAGCATAATTGATATTGCTGATTATGTGTAGTAATAAAGTACAGTAGATTGAACTGATATGATTCCCTATTATGGATTAGTTGATGATTGTTGTGTATTAATCTGGTATCAGAATGTTAAGTGAGAGGATAGTATGCCTGACCTATTAGAGAAAATGTTAAAGTGGTAGTGTCAGAATTCATAAATTGTTGCAGGGCTTTGTTAATATTCCTTGCTGATATATATATGATAATGCATACTTGTGGTAATTCCATTACTCATGTAATTGGGTAGATGGATATGGTATATTGGAGTAGTGTTATTGACACTGGCTCGTTGAGGATTAAATACGATAATTTATGTTAGCCATGTGTTGAGAAGTGATGATAATTGCTAATAAATATATTGGCAATATATATAAAAGATTTGAATAATGAACTAGCTGACCAATGTTAGCTACAGTTGTGTGTTGGTAAATGTTATATGTAATTAGAATTCCAATAATCAGGAATATTGACTTATGTCAATTATTATATAAAGTATATTATGTGAAAAAGATAAAGTTGTCAGAGGCATTAATAAATGCCTTATAAAAGATGTTGACCGGTTATGTGGAATTACTTGATTACGTGAGCAGCAATTTTAAATTTTAAATTTTTATTGTTGTAGAATTGTTGTGTTGTGTGATTAAGTGTGTAATAATAAGTCTCAATAAATCTTAATGATATGAAGTAGCCTGAGAATGGAAATGTGAATTACATAATCTAGTTACGTCTGACCAACGTAATTATATTATGCTATGTCACATGAAAATTGTTGAGGCTGCTAAGTAGCAGATAGATCTAATGTGACTGTGTTGTGATTAAGAGCAAGATGTGTAGTGAACTCCTTATTGAGAAAAACAGAATATAACTTTGAATACATATATGTACACAGGGGCGGAACTAGATTATTTTATATAGGGGGGCAAAATTATTTTTTTTCCTTTGTTCAATCATTTTGGGGGGGCAAAACTTCCAAACTGTCACTAATAACCTTAAAAAATTTAATTTTTTCCACAATTTTAGATTTTTACGGGGGGCAACTGCCCCCCATGCCCCCCTCTAGCTCCGCCCCTGTATGTACATGATTATGTGAACTTGTCTACATTGGGTACACGTTTACAGGTAATTGGATAGAGTTATGATTAATTGTCTAAGTGGAGTTTTTGATTCGATTCTACTATTCTAGAAAGTTTATGTGATGAAATTTGTTAAAACTCTAACGGGTCAAATTTGGTATCCTAATTGAGTTACCAAGGTAATGATGTGTTCAAACGGTTTATATTGCCATCTATTGATACAAATAGTTTATGTTTATTGTTAAGTGATAGATTTGGGATTTTGGACTAAACGGGTGTAACACCCGCCAAAATTAGGACTAGTAATTAGCGCCTAATCATATGTTAATACATGTAATTAGTTTTGTGTTAGGCTAATTAATGTATCGAATTATATATATTGTTGAATATATATGAAAATGCGATTTGATTAAATCGTACGCGACTTAAATCGAATGTATTTCGATTCAATCAAATACGAACGTTGGTGACCCATTTTATTAAATAACGCTTTTATGTCAAAAATATTATTTTGATAATATTTTGTATTCAATTCGTATCGTACAAACCGAACTTACACAATTTAAAACAATAAAATGCGTAAACTAAATAAACAAACTAACTTACATCTTATAACACAAATATAAATTGATTTGTAAAATATTTAAACAATATATCGCGTAATAAATCGTATTTTAAAACTTATAATCAAAATGTAAATAATTATTTAACGTTAAACGACGGAGCAAACGAACACCACGCGGAACGCGGGGCGAGAAACTGAAAAGTGGGGATAACCCCACCTCCCACTCCTTTTCTTTCTCATTCTTCTATCAATTCTCTCTTTCTTCTCTTATTTCCTCCAAAATCACCAAATCACCAAAAACTCACAAAACCGCAAAATAACGTCACGAAACGCAACCGAATCACCAATATTTTTAGAGATTCTCGACCACCTCGCAACGATCTACATTTCTACCTTTCCGGATTTTCATTTCGGCAAATTGTAAGTTTCCGACAAAATCCCAAAATCTCTTGATTCTTAGTATTTTTCATTTGTGGTTGTTTTTATAACTAGTATATGTCCATTACAATGTATAGAACACGATTTCATAGCTTAAAAACGAGTTTAAAACGGATTTTTCGCCGGAAAAACGTTAACAGCCGGACTTTCTGGGCTGGTGTTCATCCATGCGACACAAGCATTGTGTCGCATGTTGTGTCGTATTTTGGCCTTTATGTCGCTGTTGAATCAGCATCTCGCATCTATGCGACACAACCCTTGTGTCGCATAGACATTGTGTTGCATTTTTATGCGACACAACCCTTGTGTCGCATAACTACCCTTGTGTCGCATATTGTGTCGCAAAACACAGAAAACTCAGATTTTTACTAAGTGTCGAGACTCGAAATTTATCACTCGATTTTACCCGAATTCAGATCCCAGATGCGTTTTTCGTCAAAGCAATATAGTAGAAATAAAAATTTTCCAAGCTGACCTGGCAGCTCGACCCCAGCCAGGGGCTCTGCCCCTTGGACCCCGCCAGGGGCTGCCGCCCCTTGGACCCCGCTACCAGGGGTGCTGCCCCCGGACCCCCGTACTTAGATTCCGTAACGGCTTCTAAAACACATTTTTCAAGTGAAACGCCACGAAATCAAAATAATAATAGTTGAGATTATTATTACAAATCCGTCACCAACGGGCCGTACATGTTTTCAAACACTTAACAAATCAACCAAATCGTAGTAATTTGGACATATATATAGTTGTGCAACAACTACAAGGGTGATCTTTTGAGATACCCAATCATGTTTATAACCATCGCGTGTCGTGGACACCCTCAGGTTACAAGTCTTTGGACTTCATACTCGGCTAATCAACTTACGTTTGTTTAAACGCTTTCAGACTCAGGTGAGTCTCATAGCCCCTCTTTTACTGTTTTACTCAGGGGTGTGATATACTGCTCAACTTTTAACATGTGAACGCAAGTACCAACTTTTCATATACTACATGAGTTTTTCGAAACTATTCATTTTAAAGTCCTCCGTCAGCATAGTTGTTAATACGTTGTAGCGTGAATATTAGTATATGGTACCATATAGGATTGACCCTCCTCGTCCGGGTTAGCAAGCACTAACCGGGTAAACGGACGTACTAATATTTGGGAAGACGAATGTTGATTAGGCATTCGTGGAGGCACCTCGCCCGGAATTCTCTATAGGGGACCCGGCCCTCGAGTTAAGCTCAACTATGTGCTCATGGCTGTATACACGATGATTATCATTTAATTGCTGGATGCAATTCATTATTTAATTGCTGGATGCAATTCATTATTTAATTGCTGGATGCAATTCATTATTTAATTGCCGGATGCAATTCATTATTTAAATCTTGCGGTTCATACGATATTACTTGATTTCAAACCTGTGAGCTCACCAGCTTTATAGCTGACCTTTTAGCATATATCGCAGGTACCCAGCAGTAGGATGTTTCTGCTTCAGGATTTAGCTCGAGTCAGCATACAGACGATTGAGATTTTCTTGCATTAGTATATTTTGTATAAGTACTTATGTACTGAAATCTCATTTTATTTAACTCGAGCTATGTAAAGCTTTAAATGTTGTAAACATTTCAGTTATCAATATATTTTGTTAAAACGACGCATATAGAGTCGTTTGCTATTTATCTTTGTGCTTTGTTATTGATTAGTAACACCCAAATCAAGCTTCCGCAAATCATTAAATTTGGGGGTGTTACAGATTGGTATCAGAGCCTAAGGTTATAGTGAACTAGGTTGCATTTAGTGAGCCTAGACTATGACCATTAGGCAGTATTCCTTATTAGGTATGACTGGTTCAGGGATTACAGCATACGAGTTTAATTTAACATAGCCTGATCAACTATGTACAATTAAGCAAAGATGATGTAAGATCTGAAAGTAGTTATGGCTGAACAGGATACAATAGAAGACTCTGACCTCGAGAGAATCGAGACTCAAACATGTTTATGCTAGACACTCAATAGGCTATATTATATAGGAGCTATATGAATATAGGCCTCAATCTTACTAACGCTTTGTCTCAGAAATGGCAAACATCCCATCAAATTCATCTCGTTCTCCATCCGGGTCGCAGAACCCAAGGGTAGCAAGGAGGAACAACAGGTTGCCTCGAGCTGGCCCGTATCCCACTCACATCGCCTTACCGGCTTTAACTGCTAGGGTAAATCAACACGAGCAGCGACTTCGCACCATGGATGTCGTGTTGCAGGAAACAAATGAAAACTGGCGACTTACGTCTCTTGAACGCATAGAACAGGTCTCCGACGACCTTGAAACCACAAACAACAACATGGATGTCCTTCGCAACCAAATTATAGAAATAAGGGTGGAAAATGCCCTTCTACAACAAAGGATGGAAGAATGTGAGCAACGCTCACATGAAGCAGAAGAGTATGCGCGCGGAATAACACAACGACTTGCGCTAGCAGAAGACAACGCCCGACAAGCTAGCAGGCTTGCAAACACTGTGGACCGTCTTGTCACGATGATGGAACAAATTAATCTACGTCAAGACTAGTGTAGTCTTTGTCTTGTAATCTATCCTGTAATCTAGTAACTATCTACGCGCTACTCTATAATTCAGTCGGATGTAACAATTCCCGACATCTTTTGTAATACATCTGTAGGATGTAACCTTTGAACTCGCATTAGCTATCAAATATTTCTTGTTGTTCAACTCATATTAATTGCCATAATTCTTTTTCATATTGAGGTTATGTATTACCACCTTTATACATGTACATCTGAGATAAATACAATTTTCTTACAAAATCTCATGTATCTTCATTTCTTTTATTGAAGAATCATGCCGCCAAAGACACGACCTTACACAGATGCTCAGATCACGTCACTCATAACCCAGGCTGTTACTGAAGCCTTGGCTCGGAATACCCCACCCAACTCCACAAGAAACAGCGATACCGCTGGAACCTCTGCCGTCAAACCTTGTTCTTACAAGGACTTCCAAAGCTGCAAACCCTCGAGCTTCAAGGGTTCTGAAGGAGCCATCGGACTGATCAGATGGTTCGAGAAAATGGAAACTATTTTCCGTGTTAGTAAATGCGCGGAGAAC
Source organism: Helichrysum umbraculigerum (assembly GCA_949592205.1). Taxonomy (NCBI): domain Eukaryota; kingdom Viridiplantae; phylum Streptophyta; class Magnoliopsida; order Asterales; family Asteraceae; genus Helichrysum; species Helichrysum umbraculigerum. The sequence goes on along the minus strand of CATIUR010000004.1, from coordinate 68,657,238 downwards.
GACAAAGTAAACTTCGCCACCTGCTCTCTTGAAGATGATGCCCACTCTTGGTGGAATTCATATACCCAATCAGTGGGTGCTGACATTGCCTACCAACTCACTTGGGAGGAATTGAAGGCAAAACTCACTGCTAAATACTGCTCTATCGCCAAACTCCAAAAGCTAGATGAGGAGTTTTGGAACTTAAAGGTTCGGGGTGGTGATATCGATGGTTATACCACCAGGTTTCAACAACTAGCTGCCCTCCGCCCAGCTATGGTTAGCACTGAACCTGATAAAATTAGGAAGTACACCTTTGGTCTCCCTGATCCTGTTCGGGGACATGTCATCTCTTCAAAACCAACCACCATTGACGGTGCGATCCTATTGGCCCAAGACCTAATGTCCATGAGCCAAGATTCTGAACCACCCACTTCATCCTCCCATAACAACAAACGCAAGTGGTCTGACTACCACAACAACCCCTCCAACCAACAAAACAAGAAACCCGACACCATCAAAGCTTACAACACCACCACTGACATCATCCGGGGCTACACTGGGAGCAAACCTTATTGTTCCAAGTGCAGTCGCCACCATGAAGGTTCCTGTGGTCCCTTTTGCAACAACTGCAAGAGGTACGGCCACCTCACAAAAGATTGCCGCTCTCCTACCAACAACAATTCCAACAACAACACCAGACCACCCAAAGTATGCTTTGAGTGTGGGAAACCTGGGCATTTCAGGGACTCGTGCCCAAAACTGAAGAACAACAACAACCGCAACAACAGCAACAACAACAACACTCGCAGCAGAGCTTTTGTCATCAAATCTGGGGACGCCCGCCAAGACCCGAATGTGGTCTCGGGTATGTTCCTCCTCAACAACTTAACTGCTTCCGTTCTATTTGATACTGGTGCTGATAGAAGCTTTATCTCCGATGATTTTTGCCCATTACTTGACATCACTCCTGTTGCCTTAGATGTTAAGTACACTGTAGAGCTAGCAAATGGAAAACTTGTAGAAACCACCAGTGTGATACCTAATTGCACTTTAAACCTAGCTGACGAAACCTTTTCGATCGACCTTATACCCATTGAAATCGGAAGTTTCGACGTCATTATCGGAATGGACTGGTTATCCAAGCATCGAGCTGAAATCGTTTGTCATGATAAAATCGTCCGTATCCCACTCGCCGTTGGTGGAACCTTGATCATACAGGGGGAGACCGGTGGGACGGGACTCAATATAATCTCCTGCTTAAAAACCCGAAAATTTCTGAGAAAGGGTTACCCCGTAATACTTGCACACATCACAGAGAAGAAGTCGGAGGAGAAGCGACTTGAGGATGTGCCAATTGTTAGAGACTTTCCCGAAGTCTTTCCGGAAGAATTACCTGGTCTACCTCCGCTTAGACAGGTTGAGTTCTCGATTGATCTCGTGCCGGGTGCCGCACCGGTGGCCCGCGCACCATACCGTTTAGCCCCATCTGAACTTCAGGAGTTGTCCTCTCAGTTACAGGAACTTCTGGATCGAGGATTCATTAGACCGAGTTCTTCACCTTGGGGAGCTCCGGTCTTATTTGTCAAAAAGAAGGACGGTTCATTCCGAATGTGCATCGACTACCGAGAATTGAACAAATTGACCTTCAAAAACCGATACCCACTTCCTCGCATTGATGATCTATTCGACCAACTTCAGGGTTCAAGTTTTTACTCAAAAATCGATCTGCGATCAGGTTATCATCAATTACGAGTTTGCGACACCGATATTCCAAAAACTGCTTTCAGAACTCGTTACGGGCACTACGAATTCCAAGTGATGCCCTTTGGTCTAACCAACGCACCGGCTGTATTCATGGACCTCATGAACCGGGTGTGCAAACCTTACCTCGATAAGTTTGTCATTGTCTTTATTGATGACATACTCATTTACTCGCGCAACGAGCAAGAACATGCGCAACACCTTAAGACTATCCTTGAACTACTTAGACACGAGGAGCTTTATGCTAAATTCTCTAAGTGTGAGTTCTGGATTCAAACCGTTCAATTTCTTGGTCACGTGATCGACAGTCAGGGAATTCACGTGGACCCATCGAAGATCGAGGCTATAAAAGACTGGCAAGCACCCACCTCTGCAACTGAAGTACGTCAATTCTTGGGTCTTGCTGGGTACTATCGGCGATTTATCGAAAATTTCTCCAAAATAGCTCAACCACTCACGGTACTGACTCAGAAGGACAAAAGGTTCGATTGGACCGAAAAACAAGAGTCAGCGTTCCAACTTTTGAAACAAAAGCTTTGCAGTGCTCCAATTCTATCCTTACCCGAAGGCACCGATGACTTCGTGGTATACTGCGATGCTTCTCACCAAGGTCTTGGTTGCGTGCTTATGCAACGAGACAAGGTCATTGCTTATGCCTCACGACAGCTGAAAATTCATGAAAAGAACTACACCACTCACGATCTCGAACTTGGAGCTGTCATTTTTGCTCTAAAAATCTGGAGACATTATCTCTACGGCACTAAGTGCACCATCTTTACCGATCATAAAAGTCTCCAGCACATATTCGATCAGAAGGATCTCAATATGAGGCAACGTCGATGGGTCGAGTTGCTTACCGATTACGATTGCGAGATCAAGTACCATCCAGGGAAGGCTAATGTTGTGGCCGATGCCCTCAGTCGAAAGGAACGACCAAAACCACTTCGAGTCCGAGCCCTCAGTATGACCATTCACAACGATCTTACCGTTCAGATTCATACCGCTCAGATCGAAGCCCTGAAACCTGAAAACATCAAAAATGAAGCCTTACGGGGTATTGACAAACAATTTGAAATCAAATCTAACGGGATTAGGTATTTCTCAAACCGAATCTGGTTGCCTAATTTCGGGAACCTACGAGACTTGGTGATGGATGAAGCTCACAAGTCTAAATATTCTATTCATCCGGGATCCGATAAGATGTACCACGGTATTAAGGAATTTTATTGGTGGCCAAACATGAAAGCCGAAATCGCCACTTATGTCAGCAAGTGTCTTACTTGCTCGAAAGTCAAAACCGAACATCAGAAACCTCATGGTTTACTCCAACAACCTGAAATCCCCGAATGGAAATGGGAACAAATTGCCATGGATTTCATAACCAAACTACCCAAGTCGTCGAGCGGTTGCGATACCATTTGGGTGATCGTCGATCGTCTCACCAAATCTGCTCATTTTCTGGCAATCAAGGAAAACGATAAAATGGAACGCCTTACACAAATCTACATCAAGGAAATCGTTTCTCATCACGGTGTTCCAATCTCGATCATCTCTGACAGGGATGCCCGTTTCACCTCTCACTTTTGGCAATCACTTCAAAAAGCATTGGGTACCCGTCTCGATATGAGTACCGCGTACCATCCTCAAACCGATGGCCAAAGTGAACGAACCATTCAAACCTTGGAAGATATGCTACGCGCCTGCGTAGTTGATTTCGGTACAAACTGGGAAAAACATCTACCGTTGTGCGAATTTTCGTACAATAACAGTTATCATGCCAGCATTAAGGCTGCACCTTTTGAGGCACTGTACGGTCGTAAGTGCCGATCACCGATCTGTTGGACTGAAGTGGGAGATAGTCAACTCACTGGTCCTGAACTCATACACGCCACCATCGAGAAAATTGTGGAAATCCAAAATCGACTCAAAGCCGCACGTGATCGTCAGAAAAGTTATGCTGACGTGAGACGCAAACCACTCGAGTTCCAAGTTGGGGATCGAGTACTCTTAAAAGTATCGCCTTGGAAAGGCGTCATCCGTTTTGGCAAACGCGGGAAGTTGAATCCCAGGTACATTGGGCCTTTTGAGATCCTCGAACGGATTGGCCCCGTAGCTTATCGATTGCAGCTGCCATCCGAACTCAGCAGCGTGCACCCTACTTTTCATGTTTCGAATTTGAAGAAGTGTCTGTCTGATGAGACACTTATCATTCCATTAGATGAAATTCGTGTTGACGATAAACTTCATTTTGTTGGGGAACCCGTTGAAATTATGGACCGTGAGGACAAACAACTGAAACAAAGTCGTATTCCCATCGTCAAGGTCATATGGAATTCGCGGCGTGGTCCGGAATTCACCTGGGAACGGGAAGACCAAATGCGACTCAAATATCCTCAACTTTTCACTGATTCTACATCAAACACGACTTCGAACTAAATTTCGGGACGAAATTCTTCTAACAGGGGGAGAATGTAACACCCGCCAAAATTAGGACTAGTAATTAGTGCCTAATCATATGTTAATACATGTAATTAGTTCTGTGTTAGGCTAATTAATGTATCGAATTATATATATTGTTGAATATATATGAAAATGCGATTTGATTAAATCGTACGCGACTTAAATCGAATGTATTTCGATTCAATCAAATACGAACGTTGGTGACCCATTTTATTAAATAACGCTTTTATGTCAAAAATATTATTTTGATAATATTTTGTATTCAATTCGTATCGTACAAACCGAACTTACACAATTTAAAACAATAAAATGCGTAAACTAAATAAACAAACTAACTTACATCTTATAACACAAATATAAATTGATTTGTAAAATATTTAAACAATATATCGCGTAATAAATCGTATTTTAAAACTTATAGTCAAAATGTAAATAATTATTTAACGTTAAACGACGGAGCAAACGAACACCACGCAGAATGCGGGGCGAGAAACTGAAAAGTGGGGATAACCCCACCTCCCACTCCTTTTCTTTCTCATTCTTCTATCAATTCTCTCTCTCTTCTCTTATTTCCTCCAAAATCACCAAATCACCAAAAACTCACAAAACCGCAAAATAACGTCACGAAACGCAACCGAATCACCAATATTTTTAGAGATTCACGACCACCTCGCAACGATCTACATTTCTACCTTTCCGGATTTTCATTTCGGCAAATTGTAAGTTTCCGACAAAATCCCGAAATCTCTTGATTCTTAGTATTTTTCATTTGTGGTTGTTTTTATAACTAGTATATGTCCATTACAATGTATAGAACACGATTTCATAGCTTAAAAACGAGTTTAAAACGGATTTTTCGCCGGAAAAACGTTAACAGCCGGACTTTCTGGGCTGGTGTTCATCCATGCGACACAAGCATTGTGTCGCATGTTGTGTCGTATTTTGGCCTTTATGTCGCTGTTGAATCAGCATCTCGCATCTATGCGACACAACCCTTGTGTCGCATAGACATTGTGTCGCATTTTTATGCGACACAACCCTTGTGTCGCATAACTACCCTTGTGTCGCATATTGTGTCGCAAAACACAGAAAACTCAGATTTTTACTAAGTGTCGAGACTCGAAATTTATCACTCGATTTTACCCGAATTCAGATCCCAGATGCGTTTTTCGTCAAAGCAATATAGTAGAAATAAAAATTTTCCAAGCTGACCTGGCAACTCGACCCCAACCAGGGGCTCTGCCCCTTGGACCCCGCCAGGGGCTGCCGCCCCTTGGACCCCGCTACCAGGGGTGCTGCCCCCGGACCCCCGTACTTAGATTCCGTAACGGCTTCTAAAACACATTTTTCAAGTGAAACGCCACGAAATCAAAATAATAATAGTTGAGATTATTATTACAAATCCGTCACCAACGGGCCGTACATGTTTTCAAACACTTAACAAATCAACCAAATCGTAGTAATTTGGACATATATATAGTTGTGCAACAACTACAAGGGTGATCTTTTGAGATACCCAATCATGTTTATAACCATCGCGTGTCGTGGACACCCTCAGGTTACAAGTCTTTGGACTTCATACTCGGCTAATCAACTTACGTTTGTTTAAACGCTTTCAGACTCAGGTGAGTCTCATAGCCCCTCTTTTACTGTTTTACTCAGGGGTGTGATATACTGCTCAACTTTTAACATGTGAACGCAAGTACCAACTTTTCATATACTACATGAGTTTTTCGAAACTATTCATTTTAAAGTCCTCCGTCAGCATAGTTGTTAATACGTTGTAGCGTGAATATTAGTATATGGTACCATATAGGATTGACCCTCCTCGTCCGGGTTAGCAAGCACTAACCGGGTAAACGGACGTACTAATATTTGGGAAGACGAATGTTGATTAGGCATTCGTGGAGGCACCTCGCCCGGAATTCTCTATAGGGGACCCGGCCCTCGAGTTAAGCTCAACTATGTGCTCATGGCTGTATACACGATGATTATCATTTAATTGCTGGATGCAATTCATTATTTAATTGCTGGATGCAATTCATTATTTAATTGCTGGATGCAATTCATTATTTAATTGCCGGATGCAATTCATTATTTAAATCTTGCGGTTCATACGATATTACTTGATTTCAAACCTGTGAGCTCACCAGCTTTATAGCTGACCTTTTAGCATATATCGCAGGTACCCAGCAGTAGGATGTTTCTGCTTCAGGATTTAGCTCGAGTCAGCATACAGACGATTGAGATTTTCTTGCATTAGTATATTTTGTATAAGTACTTATGTACTGAAATCTCATTTTATTTAACTCGAGCTATGTAAAGCTTTAAATGTTGTAAACATTTCAGTTATCAATATATTTTGTTAAAACGACGCATATAGAGTCGTTTGCTATTTATCTTTGTGCTTTTTTATTGATTAGTAACACCCAAATCAAGCTTCCGCAAATCACTAAATTTGGGGGTGTTACAACGGGTGACGACAAATAGTTGTTATCTTGGAATTGGTCAATTTTGGATGGAAATATGATCTAAAGTATTAAGTGGTATTAAATTTTGTGATTTGAGAAAATGGGTCAAAAGTGCTCTAAACGGGTCACTAGTGCACCCCTAGTCTAAAACGGGTTAATATATAAGTATATGGGTGAGGACAATTGAGTTAAGAGTCGGAATGGATGTTAAATATAATAGTGATAAGTGTAGGTCGTAAGACCTATAGTTTACATTATGACATGATCACAAAAGTGAACAAAATGACCCATAATTGGTTATAGGTCCAAATTTTTTCGTTAACGCAAAATTTGGAAATGTGTGATAAGTGAAACCTCTATTATGATATAATTGAGATGTTTGTGAAGTTTCAGGTTCTATATGTTACTGAGTTAATAGTTGTGTGCGTGCGAAGTTAATGGTTAAAAGTTGAATGGGCAGGTCTGTACAGGTAAGGATCGCGGCGCGATCTGTATAAGATCGCCAAGCGATTCCTAGTAAATCGCGGCGCAATTCTAGTTAATTGCGACGCGATTTGGCTTATGTCAGAACTGAGATTTCAGTTTATGTTTATATTGTTAGTGGATAGTTATAGCTCCAAACGTTAAAAAGGTCAAAATGTTGTTTTTAGTTTCATGTAGCCTCACTCATGTTTCATTATGTCTGTATGCATTAAAGCTGAGTTGTACACAAGTCGTGGGCAAGTCTGAGTATTAAGTAAATGATAAATGTATTATGGTGTGTAAAGAAAGTTATAATGTTAACCTGATTGGGGGATGAAGTTTAAATCCTATGAAAAGATGATCCTGATATAACTAGACGTATGGAGTTACTAAACTTGTAACCGTTTCCATTCCCTATTGATATGAATACGGATTTATTGGATTATGATTAATAAAGGCTTTACCAGTCTAAATAACTTGTTTTAGGAAATGAGGACGTCATCGAAAATGTAAGTGACACTTCCTGTGTTTGATGATAAGATATTTCAGTACATAAGTGAATGTAGTGTGATTCCGGATTACAACAGTGTAAGAGGTTTCACATGTGATAGATATGTATATGACCATGGTTGTAAACTAGTTGTAAAAATAACAGTAACTGTGTTTTAAGGTGTTTAAGGGCATAATTATAACTAACCCTGATAAATGATTATTGATCCAACCGAGTCAAGGATAAAGTAAAATATAGGCGGGGGTAAAGATAAATAAAATGCACACTTTAAATGTGCATGCGGAAAAAATTCAAAACCTATATTTAAGTCTATAAGTTGCTCACAGGGTATAATGTATGTTATATGTATTAGTTGTTGAACTGAAACTTTAATTCCAGTTGAAATGAGCGGTGATTGATAAAGTTATATGTTACACGTGTAATATTTGGTTATGTATTGAAATATACAGGTGAGAGACTGCATAAAGAATCAATTTAATTGAATAGATACAGTTAAATATGTATTTTACATATACAGATAGAAGGAGGATTGGAGGTATTTTAAATGCACAAACTGATATATATATATATATATATATATATATATATATATATATATATATATATATATATATATATATATATATATATATATATATTTAAGTATTGAAACTTAAAAACACGCGATACGTATGTGAGCTGATAATGAAATATGCACATATGTGCATAATGTTATTGATTGATGGGAAAAAGTTTGTGCATTATAGTTGTATGTAATAATTAATTTAAATGTTAAGTTGTAAAGTGGGTATATTAATTATGTGCCCTGGTTAGATAGAGAATATGTTTAGCTGAAAGGCTGATAAGACTGAAGAGACAGGTTAAGTTAATTGTATTATGTGTGTGATTTTATAGAAATTAAGGTATAAATGTTAAGGTTGCTTCGATACGAGCAACATTCGTGAGGACACGAATGAAATGATTGGGGGATAGTTGTAACACCCCAAAATAAAAAAATATTATTGTGATAAATAAATTTATAGTTGTTTTAAAATATTAAATATGTAAGAACAATAAAATAGTTAAAATCGCAAATGGTTTTTAAGTTCCAGACAATAGGTAGGACAGGGGACAAATTATAGTGTATGTAAAGATAAATATGAGTACATATATCCTTTCCCTTTCTAGTATATTCTATAAAAATAGAAAATAAAAGAAACAAGAAGATCGCAGGAAACAGGAGGTGAGAAAATAATAACAAGTAAACTTCAATCCAAATCTTTGAATTTAATCCCTAAGTTCTATCTCCCTGAATCATCACCCTCTACATCTTCGATCTTCTTCTTCATAATTGTAAGTAACTCTTCTTGTTTTAAATATCCTTGAATTAGTTAGGGATTTGAATTTTGATGTTGAAATTATAGTAGTAAGTTTAGGTTGATGATTAGAGGATGTTTTTATGCTAGAAAATCTGGAATTTGAGTTGTTGATCAGGACTTAAGCTTTGAACAGTAGCAAGTAACCAAAATCTGGGGTTTGGGCGAGCTATAGGATCACGATGCGATCCATAATGAATCGCGATGCGAAATACCCAAGATCGCGACGCGATCTATGGGTTGTGGCGACGCGATTTTGTCTAATGAGGTTTTGCTTGGACTTTTGACTAGATTACTTCTGTTATTAGTTTAGTAATAAAGCAAGAGTATAGATAGACTAGAAATGCACTTGCAGAACACTATATTAGATGGAAACTATATGATTGATTGCCTAAATTCTTTATAGTTACAAAAATGATGTTATGTTCTAAAAAGAGCTAGAGCATAATAATTTAATATAATCTAAGTTTAAGTTACTTGAATCGCTTATAGCTACTAAAAAAAATATGGTTTGACCAAAGAATTGACAACTAAACTTAATGAGATATAGTGTAGACAATAAACTTATTACCATTGGTATTATATATATAAACAAGATTTCAACATAGCATGATTTAGCCTAATAGCTTAAGATTTGACTAAAGGGATCAAGTAACTATATTAAGATAATGATAAAATGTAAAATCGTGTATAGATTAACCAAAAGCTAAATATGGTTAATTCAATGGATGGTGAATTGATAATTATGATTACTTGTTTACGACAATAGTGATTACTGAATGTGTTATTACGATTATATAATAGGTATTAAATGATTCAAGATTCAGGACGTGGCAATCACGGACATTGTGGTTATTTGCTTATTCGTCTAAAAAGCCCAGGTGAGTATTATGGGGGTTAATTGGGTAATGATTATGTAATCCATATTGCTTACGAGCAAGAAGTTTACATAATCTGATGAATGATTAATTGCGTGTAATTGGGTTGCAGAGGGATGTATGCTTACATATATTGATTATTGTGATATAGCATAAAGATTTTTGGTAAGTGTTTGATATAAGTTATGTTGTGATTGTGGGTTTGCAAGCAATGGTTGCGGCCATTGGCTTGTGTTAATTGCTAATTATATAAAAGTTAGCATGATATAATAATAAGGATCCTTAACAGTAAATGAAAATAATTATGTGAATACGTGAATTGTGTGGATTAGGAATTGTAGACACTTCTAATGGACTTGTGTCGGGATTTGTTTCCATCACTTTCGCGCGGTGATTGGATAGTTCCTAATTAATGATATATGATATGCGGTCATTAATTGGTGAACAAACTGTAAGACTAATTGGTAGTAATTAGCATGGTATGAGGCAGAGTCCAGAAAGAGTTTCTACGATTTCTCAATAATTATGTGTAATTGATATTTATAATGTGGGAATATATAATTATGGGGTCCAGGATTGGGTGCGGTCATGAGCTGGATGGTAATAATTTGGTGCGGGTAATGGTTGCGGCCATAGGTTCGTGTGATATCTAATATGATAATAATAGCACATAATAAACTTAAGGATCCATGGCATATAAGAAAAAGAATGAAATAATATTGAATTATAATATTGTGTTATAAATTATTCATTTAGCTACTCATATGCTCACTAAGCGTTAGCTTATTCCTTTCAGTTGTTTATTTTGTAGGTTTGGTTCGGTTGAACCAATATGATTGAAGATATGATTGTGAATGTCAGAAGTTAACGTGGATTGGAGCTTGCTGTATGGTTAGACAAGTTTCCCTTCTTTTAAACTATTGTAACGATGGCACTTGTATAAGTCGCCCATTTTATGTTATTCAGTCAAATATTTGATAGAAAATAAGTTGTAAGTTGTAGTAAATTGTATGTGGTTGACTTTTAAAATCGTCAAAATGTGCTAAATATTATAATATTACAACGGGACTAGAATGAAATTGAATAAAATACGTTTTAAAGTAAAGAAATAAATTGGGGCGTTTCATATCTATTATACTAAAGTTCATATCCTAACATTAATATTTCTTTTCGGTTTATTTTCCTTAGAATAATGAATATGCTCTTTGGTATTTTTTTTCCTTCCTTTTTTTTAAGCCTTAAGATTATCAATATTCATATTTATAATGTTAGAGTTAGTTTATTACTTTAAATCTTTACCCTTCTTTTTTTATTATATTTTTTCAAAAGAGTAAATTGCATGAATGGTCCCTGTGGTTTATACACATTCTCACCATCAGTCCTCATACTTTGTTTGTTGCATGGACAGTCCAAAAATTTAAAAGCTCCTGCATGCTTAGTCCCTCCTCTACCTAAAATGACTAAAATACCCTCCTCAAACCAATTAGTAGAGGAGGGACTAAGCATGCAACAACTTTTGATTTTTTGTACTGTCCATGCAACAAACAAAGTACAGAGACTAATGGTGAGAATGTGTGTAAACCACAAGGACCATTCATGCAATTTACTCTTTTCAAAAGCTATATTGTACAAGTGTTTAGTTATTCTAAATTTTTAGCTTACTTTATTGTTTTAAGATTTGTTAATTATTATTATTATATATATATACTAGGCACAATCCCGTGCGACGCCCGGCAATTCAAAGTATTCAATCTTCAACAATTAAATCGTAACATAGCAATATCAATTTTTCATTACTATGTGATTATGATTGACGCAAAATATAATATGTGCAAGATAAAATTGTGGTTATTACATGGTATAACAACGATTTGAGATATATTGTAATAAAGTAAAAATTACAGATCAGGTGCCAAGTCCATATTAACGCTTAATATATGTCTTATATATCAAGACGATAACTTGACAGTAGACACCAAAATCAATGGTCGATCAAATATATACTCAAAGATTAATGGTTGCATGGAATGGTGTGACACCCGTCAAATTAGGACTATTAAGTAGGGCCTAATCAATTGTAAATACATGTAATTAGTTCTGTGTTAGGCTAATTAATGTATCAAAATATATATTGATGAATATATACGATTAAGCGATTTGATTAAATCGTACACATCTCAAATTGAATGCAATTCGGTTCAATAAATACGGACGTTGGTGAACAATTTTTATCAAGTAATTTAACATTATTTAATATTACTATCGTAATTAAAAATATTGTTTTGACGATATTTCATATTCACTTCGTGTTGTACAAACTTCGATTTCACGATTTAAGAATATTAAACGAGCAAACAAAATGAAACAAGTTAAGTTACATTTTATAACCCAATTATAAAGTATTTTATAAAATACTTCAACTAAAAATATCGGGATATTATTCGCACTTTAAAACATATAATTAAATGTTTTAAATAATTAATTAACGTTTAAATAATCGGGAACGAACACCGCACGGAGCGCGAATACACGAAACAAAAAGTGGAGACCCACAACTCTGTGGGCCCCACCATAATCAGCCAAAGAAAAGGGTGGGGATCCCACCCCTTTCCTCATTTCAACATCATCACCACATCGCTCTCTCTCTTTCTTTTCTCTCAACATCCATCAAACCACCACCACCTTAATTTACAAAATAATACCACCAAACGAACATAAATCATCTCGGCCGTTTGGAGAAAAAGAATCACCGCGTCACGATCTACCTTCCTATCTTTTCGGAATTTCGTTTCACCACTTTGTAAGTTTCCGACAAAATCCCGAAACTCATCGATTTTTCTCATTTTTACTTGTTTGTTGTTTGTAATAGCTTGTAATGTCCAAATATGGGTTGGGTAAAAGAATCGGACCAAATGGTCGCCGAAAAACTCGTTTTTGGCTCAAAAATCCGTCAACAGCTCGAAGTGACGCAACGACGACTGCAGTATAGCGTCACTTCGTGCGTCACTTAACGCTAAAAGCCCTAATTTTGCGTCACTTGCCTAAGTGCCGCATAAAACCCCTTTTCCCGACACTTGCCTAAGTGTCGCAAATTCTATACCCGTCACTTTGAACCGACACTTATAGCGTCACTTGTCTAAGTGACGCCTACAATCGAGAACTGATTTCACCCGTCACTAACCTTAGTGACTCATGACACTTGTACCGACACTTACAACCGACACTTCCTTAAGTGACGCACTCTATGCGTCACTTGCACAAGTGATGCCATTAATCAGAATCCGTCATTTCATGCGACACTTCCCGAGTGTCGCCTAAGCCCTAAGTGTCGCTATAAGTAACGCATAAAACAGAAGGTTTCAAACCAATTTTTACTAAGTGTTGAGACCCAAAATTATCACTTGATTTCACCCAAATTAAATTCCAGATGCGTTTTTCACCAAAGCAATTTAGTAGAAATAAAAATTTTTCGAGCTGACTTGGCATCTCGACCCCAACCAGGGGCCAGCCCCTTGGACCCCGCCACTGGAACCCCGCTAACCAGGGGCGCTGCCCCCGGACCCCCGTCACCTAAAGTTTATAAATACTTTTAAATATAACTATTTGAAACCAAAATATTAATGTTAAGATTATTACTACAACTAATCACCAACTGGCCGTACACTTTTTCAAAACACAAGTTAATCAAACAACCAAATCGTAATAATTTGGACATTATAGTTGAACGAACAACTACAGGGGTAGTCTTTGTAACTACCTATTCATATAAATAACCATCGCGTGTCGTGGACACCCTCAGGTTATCTGTCTGCGGACATCTCACTGCTTGATTAAGCACCGTACGTTTATTGACTAAACGCTCAAGACTCAGGTGAGTCTCATAGCCCCTCTTTTTACTGCTTTTCACTCAGGGGTGTGATTCAATGCTTATTTTTAACATGTGAACGCAAGTACAAACTTTACAATATACTACATGAGTTGTTTTCCACTAAGCATTTCAAAGTCCTCCGTCAGCATAGTTTGGTAATACGTTGTAGCGTGATTATTAGTATATGGTACCATATAGGATTGACCCTCCTCGTCCGGGTTAGCATGCACTAACTGGGTAAACGGACGTACTAATAATTGTTCAGACGAGTGTAGATTAGGCACTCATGGAGGCACCTCGCTCGGAATTCTCTATATGGGACCCGACCCTCGAGTTAAGCTCAGACTATGTGCTCATGGCTGTATACATTACTATTTATTTGCTGGATGCAAATCACTACTTAAATCTTGCGGTTCATACGATATTATCTGATTTCAAACCTGTGAGCTCACCAGCTTTAGCTGACCCATTTTAGCATGTTTCACAGGTACCCAGCAGTAGGTTGGACTGCCATCAGGGATACTATAGCTCGAGTCAGCATGCAGATATTAGAGATTTTCTTGCATTAGTATATTTTGTACAAGTACTCATGTACTGAAATCTCTTATTTAAATCTAACACGAGCTATGTACAGCTTTAAATGTTGTAAACATTTCTTATATAAAATATATTTTGTTAAACGACGCATATAGAGTCGTTTGCTATACATCTATGTGCTTTGATTATTAATTAGTAACACCCAAAGTATGCTTCCGCCAAACAGTAAATCTGGGGGTGTTACAAATGGTCGGAAGTCGGAATTAATATATGCAATATAATCTATCTATATGGTTTACATAAAAGTTAATGACGTTAACCATAAAGCGCACCAAGTAGCAAATGCAAATACATATGTAGCAAGGAATCAATAATATCGATCAAAACAAATACTAATGGATTAAAATAAACAATTAAGGAAGAATAAAAACCTTCAATCGTCTGCAAATCAAAAATCAATCATAAACGCTCCAAGGACCAGAGAGTAAGAACGCAACATGTGATGGTATTTTTTATAATGATTATTTATAACACCCCTCATTTAGAACAACAATATTAAATTATTAACACGGAAGCATAGGAATTAAAACATATTTCTTTACTGCACATTACAATGATGTACACAACTGTTTATATGTTCTACACACACACCATTATAAAAAACTGTTTAAGAACTACTGACAAACAACATTAAGCGGGGTATTACATGGTTTCAAACTAGTGCATTACAAAACATATCAGAGTAACACGGAAAGTCAAACGTTCCTTGCTCCACGAGCATACCCTTCCTGCTACCCACCTCCCAAAATAAACCTGCAGGAAGTAAAATGAGGGATTAGCACGAAGTTAAGTGAATGAAGTCATCACACACCAATTCATCTTAGTAAAACCATGAGTTTACACCAAATAACCGTAAACACACATGTCAACTAATCAACAATTTAATGATGAGGATCGGTGGTTCTGGAGAATACCAAAATACCCGGGTGGCTCCCCAAGAACACTCATCCAAACATATCCGTATGGCCAAAACGGACGAGACCGATAGCTAGTGCCCATTATACTCAAACACGGGTTCTATACACACAACAAATGAAGCAAAACCCTGTGTAATTCACATAATAATCAACTAGCTCAACCAACCAGTTCAACTCGTTGACCTCATTAACAACTGATGCCCGAAGGCCACACATAGCACGTAGATTTATAATCAACAATATCAACTAAATAATTCAACAATTATATCTACGTTTACTTGTTGTAACCAAATAGTTACAACTAAATCAAAAGGTGAGTTCTAAATCCACTCACCGATACCTCAAGAGTCACCACACTCAGCTTCTAATCACTGAATCTTTGGGGTATCTGAAACATCACACAACACACAAGTTAGTAACTTGTCATCAACAAATAGTACTTATGTAAATGGAAACCTTACACAAGTAACTACATTATCAATCTATTTCAAACATAAGTAAAACTACTATATATATATAGTATACACTTGAATTCACAAGTCATCATATTCACCAAAATATACAGACAAACGCGATCTGGGCAAAGGTTGGTGGGATCGCGTTACATAAAGGAAAACATTTTGTGACAAAATAACGCTTGGCAACGCGATCCAGAAGAAAGGGCTTGGGATCGCGTTCATCAATAGAAAACGTTATGTAACCAATTTGCACTTGGCAACGCGATCCGGAAGCAAAGGCTTGGGATCGCGTTCCCAAGAACAAAATCCGGTTGAGTCAGGTTTTAACTAACAAACGTGATCCTGGCTAGGGTTTTGGGATCGCGTTTGAGCTTATTACAGCTCAACACCAGACCTGCAGAAAACCCAGCTCTAACCTAATACCATTTTTTATCATTCAAACTCATCAAACTCAGTTCTAAGGTCATAAGCAACTCAATAACACTACATATCATCATATATCAACATCCCAAACATCAATTGACTAACAAGATCAATTACTAACCTAATTCACACATAACCCATTTCATGAAGTTATAAGAACACTTACAAATTCAATCCAAGTCAAGGATTCAACTGATGATGATGATTGTAATGAAGTAATCACAGCTTCAATTCAACCAATATGATTACAATTTATAAGTTTAAGATTCTTGTTTTTGATGCTTATGAAATGAAGAAGAAAATGAGTTATCAGGGAAAAGTAATTTAGGTCGACTCATCAACCCACTTCACATATCAAGTGGTATAATTTATACCCGTCTTAAATCTATTGTCTGGAACCTAAATACCAATTGCGAGAAACTTATATTATTTTACCGTCAACTATAGTAAATTAAAACAACAATAATTTACTATCCACAATAAGTCCTTGGACTCATTTATCTTAGTTTCACAATTAAACACTTAATATAAAATAATTTCTAAAACAATTTAAATAACCGATTTAAAATTAGAAATTACCAGACCGATGGAGAGGATGTTACAAATCTCCCCTCCTTAAAGAGATTTCGTCCCTGAAATCTCATCATGAACGAACAATCCAGGATATATGGATTTCATAGACTCCTCAGTCTCCCAGGTCAAATTGGAACCTAAACTGTGTCTCCACTTTACTAAAACCATAGGTATTTGTTTCTTCCTAAGTTTAGTAACTTTTCGATCAAGAAGCTCAATAGGTTCTTCAACTAACTTCTGGTTCTGATCCACCTTTAAATCTTGTAACGGAAGTATCTGAGACTGATCCTCCACATTACACTTTCTCAAGTAACAAACATTGAACGTGTCATGAATACCAGTAAGTTCTGAAGAAAGATCCAATGTAACAGACTGATCATTAACAACTTTGCGAATTTTAAATGGACCAATATATCTAGGAGCTAGTTTCCCTCGTTTTCCAAACCGGATAACACCCTTCCACGGAGAAACTTTAAGATAAACAAGTTCACCTTCAGAAAATAATACTGGTCGTCTACGTGGATCTGCATATTGTTTTTGCCTGTCACGTGCAGCTTTCAACTTTTCTCGGGCGATAGCCACTTTGTCAGCAGTGATCTGTACAATGTCAGTCCCAGCAAATTGTTTCTCACCAGCCTCTAACCAACACGTAGGTGTTCTGCAACGACGCCCATATAACATCTCATACGGAGGCATACCGATACTGGAATGATAAGAATTATTATAAGCAAATTCAACCAACGGCAAATGAGAATCCTAAGAACCTCCATATTCCAGAACACAAGCCCGTAGCATATCCTCAAGTGTCTGAATCGTACGCTCTGACTGAGCGTCGGTCTGAGGATAATAAGCTGTACTAAGATTCACCCGTGTACCCAACTCTTGTTGTAAACTTTGCCAGAAATGAGAAATAAACCGAGAATCCCTATCCGATACAATAGACAACGGAATACCATGACGGGAAACAATCTCATTAACATACAACTGTGCAAGCTTACTAAGAGATGCAGTTTCACTAGTAGCTATAAAATGAGCACTTTTGGTCAACCGATCAACAATAACCCAAATCATGTCATTTCCTCGAAATGTGCGTGGAAGTTTAGTCACGAAGTCCATGGTTAAGTGTTCCCACTTCCACTCTGGGATTTCCAACTGTTTTAGTGACCCATACGGCTTCTGGTGTTCAGCTTTGACTTAAGCACAAATATGACAAGTACCAACAAACTATGCTATATCAGTGTTCATCGTGGGCCACCAATACAAAGGTTTTAAGTCATTATACATTCGAGTACTGCCGGGATGAACAGTTAAACGTGACTTATGAGCTTCAGTCAAAATCATATACCGAATATCACCAATAAGAGGAATCTACACACGAGACTGAAAAGTCTTCAATCCTCTAGAATCGTCAACCAACAAATCTTTCCTTTTTAACATGATTTCTGACTTAAGATTATGATCCAATAAAGCTTCTAACTGTGCATCTTTAATTTTATCTACCAAGTCAGAAGAAACATCAACTTTCAAATAATAAATTCGGTCAGAGGTACCTTTTCGGCTTAACGCATCAGCAACCACATTAGCCTTGCCTGGATGGCAACGAATTTCACAATCATAATCTTTGATTAACTCTAACCATCATCTCTGACGCATATTCAACTCTTTCTGAGAAAACATGTACTGAAGATTCTTGTGATCTGTACAGATAATACACATTGTACCATAAAGATAATGTCTCCAGATTTTCAATGCAAACACAACAGCTGCCAACTCTAAGTCATGAGTAGGGTAATTTCTTTCATGCTGTTTCAACTGCCGAGAAGCATACGCTATAACTCTGTCTCTTTGCATAAGAACACCACCCAACCCATCATAAGATGCATCACAATAAACAATAAAATCTTCAGACCCATCTGGTAATGCCAACACAGGTGTCTGACACAATAATTGTTTCAGAGTCTGAAAAGCTACCTCCTGTTGTTCAGTCCACACAAATTTCTCATCCTTACGGGTCAATTTAGTCAACGGACCGGCAGTTTTAGAAAAGTCCTTAATGAACTTCCGATAATAACCCGCCAAACCCAGAAAACTCTTTATCTCTGAAGCAGTCTTTGGAGCTTTCCAATTCATAACAGCTTTAATTTTTGAAGGATCAACTTTGACACCATCATTACAGATAATATGACCCAGAAATTGCACATCCCGAATCCAGAATTCACATTTAGTAAACTTTGCATATAAGTGTTCTCTTTTTAAAGTTTCCAATACTAACCTCAAATGCATTTCATGTTCTGATTCGGATTTCGAATATACCAGAGTATCATCAATAAATACAATCACAAATTTATCGAGAAAAGGTCGACAAACCCGATTCATCAAATCCATAAAAACTGCTGGAGCATTTGTTAAACCGAAAGGCATACCCAGGAATTCAAAATGACCATACCTGGTACGGGAAGCAGTTTTAGGAATATCCTGTTCACGAACGCGAACTTAGTGATAACCCGACCTCAAATCAATTTTAGAATAAAACGAAGATCCCTGCAACAGGTCAAACAAATCATCTATTCGAGGTAAAGGATATTTATTCTTTACCGTTCGTTTATTCAATTCCCGATAATCAATACACATACGAAAAGACCCATCCTTCTTTTTCACAAACAAAACCGGTGCACCCCAAGGAGAAGAACTAGGTCTAATGAACCCTTTATCCAACAACTCCTGTATCTGATTCATCATTTCACGTATTTCAGAAGGAGCTAGTCTATAGGGAGCTGTGGCTACAGGCGACGGGCCAGGAAAAAGATCAATCTGATATTCAACTTCCCTAACTGGTGGTAAACTAGGTAATACATCGGGAAACACTTCCGGATATTCAGAAACAACCCGGACATCAGAAATGGACTTCTTTTCTACTTTGGCATCAATCACATAAGCTAGATACGATTCACAACCTTTAGACAACGACTTCCTAGCTTTCATCATAGAAATCAAAGGTATACACCCACTATCCCATTCTCCTCGAGCCACAACGTATGACTCTTCAGAAATTGGGATCCTAATCAACTTATGGTGACAATCTATACTTGCTTTACACTGACTTAACCAGTCCATGCCAATAATCACATCAAAACTAGGAATTGGCATCAACAGAAATGAAATTGGAAAAGTCTGGCCATCTATCACTGTAACACCCCCAAATTTACTGTTTAGCGGAAGCATACATTGGGTGTTACTAATCAAATATCAAAGCACACAAGATATAGCAAACGACTCTATATGCGTCGTTTTAACAAAATATATTAATATAAAAATGTTTACAACATTTAAAGCTGTAAATAGCTCATGTTCGATTAAATGGGAGATTTCAGTACATAAGTACTTGTACAAAATATACTAATGCAAGAAAATCTCTAATGTCTGCATGTTGACTCGAGCTATAGTAATCCTGAGGCAGTGCAATCTACTGCTGTGTACATGTGAAACATGCTAAAATGGGTCAGCTAAAGCTGGTGAGCTCATAGGTTTAAAATTAGATAATATCGTATGAACCGCAAGGTTTAAGTAATGATTTGCATCCAGCAAATAAATAGTAGTGTATACAGCCATGAGCACATAGTCTGAGCTTAACTCGAGGGTCGGGTCCCATATAGAGAATTCCGAGCGAGGTGCCTCCATGAGTGCCTAATCCACACTTGTCTGAACAATTATTAGTACGTCCGTTTACCCAGTTAGTGCTTGCTAACCTGGACGAGGAGGGTCAATCCTATATGGTACCATATACTAATAATCACGCTACAACGTATTACCAAACTATGCTGACGGAGGACTTTGACATGATTAGTGGAAAACAACTCATGTAGTATATTGTAAAGTTTGTACTTGCGTTCACATGTTAAAAATAAGCATTGAATCACACCCTGAGTGAAAAGAGGTAAAAAAAAGGGGCTATGAGACTCACCTGAGTCTTGGAGCGTTAAAACAGCTAAATGTACGATGCTTAATCAAGCAGTGAGATGTCCGCAGACAGATAACCTGAGGGTGTCCACGACACGCGATGGTTATTAATATCTTAATGTAAAAGAAGATATATGGTTTCAAATAAATTGCGTTATTTTAACTAATTTTATATCTTAAATTACATAATTATCTAAACTACCTAAATATAATTTACTTTATTACTCCGTAATTGAAACAAAAAGATAGCCGTGTACTGACTTTCCTACTCGTTCTCGACTTCCCATTGAGATAGTTTATTCTGAGAAAATAAATTTGTGAATTTATATTTACATAATTGTATAAACTATATCTAAACTCATACTCCGTATTACGGGTGACCAATATTTGGTTGTAAACCGTTTAATGCGAAAACCGAACCGAACCGAACCGTAAACCGTTTAAAACCGAACCGATTTTCAAAACGATATTCGGTTCGGGTTTTAACCGAAACTGAATATGATAATTGGTCTTCGGTTCGGTGATTGGTTTGATCATTGTTTATTTGGTTAAACCTAAAAAACCGATTATAATATACTAATATATATTTTATATTATTTTATTTAGAGATAATAATAATAATCTCTTACAAGTAAACAAACTTGATCTACATTTTCTCAAACTATCTAAACAAACAACCGGAGGCAGCCATTTACTCTTTTATTTTGTTTAATTAATGTGATGAAATTGTGACGAGTAAGGTATAATTTATCAATACTTTATCTTATATTGTAATTTGGTTTTTTTGGTTTAAACCGAAAACCAAACCGAATTGGAAAACGGTCTTCGGTTTGGTTATTTCACATTTTAAATGGTTCGGTTCGATCTTTGGTTAGCGTCTTAAAAATTTTTAAACCAAAATCACCGAACCGATTAAACCAATAAAACCGAAAAGCGAACCGTTGAACTCCCCTACTCCGTATTAAAACTAAATTAAACAAAATTAATATATTTAATTGAAAATTATAAGATCACGGTAATCTAGATAACTATTCGATTAACATATACTTATATACATACATTCATACAAAGGAAATAATATACGCTTACAAAATCAATAATAGTGGTTGAAAACGTAATATGATACAAAAGTCATCCATCAAGGCTTCATATATATAACAATTTTAAGAATAGAGTAAATTACATTCTTGTCAATGATGTTTGTCATACATATGACTCTTCGTTCCAAAGTCATATATTGTCGCACCCCCAAATTATGATGCGGAAGCGATTCGGGTCGGGGCGCGACTAATTATGTAACACCCGGTCAAAAAGTCAAAATCCTCATCCAATTTAAACTTATATAATCGTATTATTATATACAATTATAACTCAGCGAACGAAAATTTTACATTTTATATAATGAACAATGGTTATTTAATAATCACAAATAAATTCATTTGAAGTCACATTATATTTTAAATCGAGTAAAACAATTTTTGATTTAATTAATTAATAAACGGAAGAACGGAAATAGAAATTTAAAAATATTAAATTTATATATATTATTCGGGTACAGAATACGGGTATTTTACACTGCAAAATAGGAACGAAAAGGGGGGAAAACCCCCTCCCCTCTCTTTTGGATCAGCTTTCCCAAACACCCCCCCCCCCCCCCCCCACCCCCCACCCCCCACCCTCTTTTTCATTTCCATTTCTCTATCTCTTTCTCTTTTTCTTCCTTTCACCAAACAACAACAACTAACATCATCAAAAATAAAAAATCGGAAATCATCAACATACATTTTCGGAATCACCATCACGAGTGGAACAACATTAACAAAGGCGACACCATCGTTTTCTTCCTCATTTGGCCTCGATTCGCAATTGTAAAAAATTCCTAAATTTTTAGATTTAATCATTTTGGTGTAATAATGTTTACCCAACTTAGTTATAACCTAAACAACAAAGAAAACATGATTTTACAGCTTGAAAATGCGTTAGATTTGTGATTTTGATCGGAAAAACGCGATAGCCGCGAGTTTCTGGGCTGGTGTTCATCAATGCGACACAACGCTTGTGTCGCATGTTGTGTCGCATAATTCCATTTGTGTCGCATAAAGTACCCATACGACACAACGATTGTGTCGTATCTTATGTCGTACTCTATGTCGCACCTTGAGTCGTATTCCCATATGACACAACCTTTATGTCGCTATTGATTTAGTATCGCAAGCTTTTGCGACACAACCACTGTGTCGCAGGGCTCTTGTGTCGCACTCTATACGACACAACCCTTGTGTCGCATGACACATTTTTGTGTCGCATGTTATGTCGCAGAAATCAAAAAACAGCCATATTTTTCTAAGTGTCGGGAAACGTTTCCAAAGGACAATTTAAATATGATACGACTTATACTCGAAACAAATATACTTTATAAAGTATACGAAAACTCAAACCTAATAATAATATGAATTATTATTACGAATCATCAATAACGAACCACACTTACAAACATACGAAATCTCTCGTGTTTAGGACACTAGGAGATTATACTTGGCACGACTCGTTGCACTAGGACGCTAGCTTCTCAGGTGAGTTTCATAGCCCCACTCTTTCAACTGTTTTACTATTTCGGGGTGAAACACATGCTCAATTACTGTTTTCGAATTATATTAATGATTGTTTATAATTCACAACTATTTTTATTACTGTATGTAATACGAAATGTGTAATACTTAGGAATTACACCCGTAATATTGTTTTAGAACAATATCAATACTTAACCTAGATAGGTTACAATCGTATCCTGTTAGATCGTTGGAAAACGATTACCAATACATAACTTGATTTAGTTATCACAATCCTTTGAACATATTGTCACGGGACAATATCATTGAATGCATTAGAACTAGTTAGTTCTACCTACACTGGTTAACATTTATACTGTACAAGCTTAGTTATTCTTTAAGAACTAAAACTGTCGACACACTTTATTATCACTAGAATGGGAACTGAACTTAAGTGAACATTTTCCCCAAGACTCCGTTATATGTACTTGCTAGGCTTTAAGCTAGGAGTATACAATATTATCACACGTTAGTACAGACTTCTTATATCAATACAACTCAACTGGTGACGACTCTGGCTCAGGATGTAATCCAACCAGGGATGGTCCCCTGGCTCAGGATGTAATCCAACCGTGGGGGTGTCACCTGGTGAATATCTACATACTATTATACGATCTACTTAGTCAGGCATGTCGAGTACTGCTGGCTCTCAAACAACTTAGTCGGGCATGTCGTTGTACTGCCGGCTCAATCACAAATTGCTGCGAGCAATTCGAAAAACGATGCCGCGGTATTGCAGCGGGCACCAAACGATGCCACGGTAAAGTGGGCACAAAACGAAACCACGGTATTGCAGTGGACGAAATTTCAATCAATGGATCAGCGAGTGATACTCGGGATTCACAATAAGTTAACGGATCGGTGGTGCTGCCACGCGAGGCCGTTAGCTCAATTCAAGTCCGGGATAGCTTATGCTAATCGGGTAAACGGACATATTAAATGTTTTCAAACATAGATCTGTGGATCTACAATCATTTGTTGCTGGATGCAACACATCATATATTAAAATCATAGTTCTGCGGAACTACAATTACTTGTTATCATATGACGCGGTCCTACAATCAATTAATAGTTATAGGCAGGTATTGCCTTACGTTTATCGACACAACTACCTGTTAGGTATCAAGGCATGGAATGCCACAATTATATGTATATGTACTTAGGTACATGACTCGAACACTTAGGTATGAGGTACCTCGATTAGACGTATACACATTGGTGTTACAAACTTCAATATAATACTTATCAAAATGGCTGAATTTGAAACGACTCTTCAAAACATACAGGGTTTTAATACATCATGATTTCAACTAACAATCCTATGAACTCACCAGCTTTATAGCTGACCTGTTTTAGCATGTGTTCTATGGTGCCCAGCAGGATTAGGACTGCTACAAGATCTTATTAGCTCGAGTCGCATATTTTCAACAATTGGGACTACACTGCATTTACTTTTGTACTTTCAAATTATGTATTTGAAATTCCTATTAAACTTATAACGTTGTAAACGTTCTATTTGGTAAATGTATAATTATTTTCAAACGTCTCATCTAGAGTCGTTCATTATGTATCTTATGCTGTGATATTTAATTTGGTAACACCCGACCCGATCGCTTCCGCAAACCGAAATTTGAGGGTGTTACAGATTGGTATCAGAGCCTAAGGTTATAATGAACTAGGTTGCATTTTGTGGGCCTAGACTATGATCGTTAGGCAGTATTCCTCATTAGGTATGACTGGTTCAGGAATTACATCATACGAGTTTAATTTAACATAGCGTAGCTAACTATGTACAATTAAATAAAGATGATGTAAGATCTGAAAGGGGTTATACTGAAACAGGAATGCGTAGTTGACTCTGATTGTTATGTGCTAGACATCCTAGACTATTATATGTAATGTAGGTATATATTAATAGGCCTTATATGTATACTACTTCTACGTATCAAATATATACTGAGTATATACAACAAAATTCCGCTGTACTATCATTTACTCGTGAAGAGGCACATCGCCGTCTTCCTAACTATCACGACTCGACATCTTTCTCCTTATGTACGCATAGGAGGATATCACATATATCACTGAACCTCGGGAAGGAGGTACAACCGTATTCAATGGGAATGGAAACCCACACATGCTAAACGTCCACGAAATTTTAAACAAACAAACGAATCTTTCACCTTTGACCGTGCTGGTCACAATTGGATTAGTGTTGACTAAGTCCACGAAAACTATAAAAATCACAATTTGGTCACTTGGATCAATCAACTCAATACCTCAGTGCCTTGGCACTTACATTCTAGCCTTTGTGCTACATTTGGGAGATCACATAACTTCAACACATATTCGGCCTTAGGGCTACAATCAAACAACACATGGCACGTGGTGTCACATCATGCTTTCAAGCACAACACATGGTATGTTGATACCACAATATGGGCACGTTAGTGCAAACCTCATAGTATGCCAATACTACAAATCATAGCATGTTGATGCTACATTCACAGTACGTGGGTACTGCAATTACGGTGCCGCGGGCACTTCATTACGGCACGTGGTGCTGCATTTCATAGTACTTCGGTACTACAATCACAATACATTGGTATTTCAATTACGGTGCTAATAGCACTGCATTACAGTACGTTGTTACTACACTCCAGTGCTTTAGGCACTGCATTTCAGCACTAGGTGCTACTATCAATATGCATGTAGACTTGTTATAGTTACATGTACCATTTATATATACATATACACTTACTTAACTGGGCACGAGGTGCCACACCTGACTTTTACTACGCACGTATACTTGTATAGTTACGTGTACACTATATATGTATATATGACTACTCTACTGGACACGAAGTGTCCCACTTGATTACTTTGCGTAGGAACACTCGCTATAAGCACTTGTACACTTATACGCATACGCGATTACCTTACTAGGCACGAAGTGCCACACCACGATTACTAAGGCATGTGATGCCTCATTCGATGAATACACTCTAATTTATTGGGATTACATCTATAGTACTTTAGTACTACATTATAGTCTGATAGACTACGACAATACTATGGTTCTGGTCAAACAACATATAATACGCAACTAGGTCGTTAGTACGACTACACATTTAAAATTTCAAAGTCCGAGGACTTTCATACGAATACCTTAAGTGGTTTCTGGATAACTATCACCTTTACATCCGAGTATACAACTATAAAACTCAAAATCTTTGTATAAAGATCTCACACTTTGTCATTTCATTCTTGTTCAAGAATCATGCCTCCTAAACGACAAACTCTCACTCAAGCCGAGCACGATCAAATCATTAATCAAGCAGTGACTGCGACCCTAGCTGCTCAGAACCAAGTAAAGCCTTGCACTTTTAAGAATTTCCTGAGGTGCGAACCACAAACTTCGTTGGTACTGAAGGAGCTGTCGGATTAATTCGATGGTTCGAGAAAATGGAATCTATTTTTCATGTTTGCAACTGCCCCGACGACTGCGAAGTCTTGTACGCCACATACACCCTCCAGGATGATGCCTCTACCTGGTGGAATTTTCACGCCCGAACTGTAGGAATCGACACTGCTCACGAACTTCCGTGGGAAGACCTGAAACGAATCATGAAGGACAAGTATTGTCCCATCGAAGTACTTCACAAACTTGAGGATGAACTGTGGCACCTCACCGTAAAAGACAACGACATTGAAACATATACCAATCGTTTCCAACAACTAGCACACCTTTGCTCAAACATAGTAAACCCTGAACCCCAACGAATCGAAAAGTATATAAGGGGACTTCCAATACAAATTGAGGGACTGGTCACAGCCTCGAAACCTGTCACTATAGACGATGCTGTTCGCATGGCCCACAGACTCATGGCACAGGTGGTTAGACGCGGGCCACCTGCAACGGAAAACAACCAAGAAAAAGGGAATGGAAGTTCCAGTTCTAGTCAAAATCCAACGAATCAACATGAACCCTTGAGGTATTATGCTGTCGAACCCAACGAAAGACAAGGCTATGCGGGTAACAAACCATTTTGTCACGGCTGTAAACGTCATCATGACGGATTATGCGGATTACCCTGCGAAAGATGCCAACGATATGGACACGTAATCCGGGACTGCAGAGTTCCCGCCAATCCCGACTCTCGAAGAATATGCTTCAAATGTAAAGAACCCGGTCATTACAAGAAGGACTGCCCAAAAAGACGCAAAATTCACCTTATCGACTCCGAGTAAATCAAATAAATCTCCGACAATAACGTAAGTACAATTTCTCCCCGAAAACGTAACCCTTCAATTATAGATTCGCTAAACGCGTACTTATTATCCCCGATATCATTTTATCAAACTAATATTGATTACATTTTAGGGCTAGTTGACCTAGGCCCACATAAAACTCAATGTTTGCTTTCAGCAGACTGATCTACTGCACGTACACCAAATACTTAGTCCTGATAGGACGGCTTACAAAACGGTCACTATGTGACAACAATCTAGTTCCGAATGGACTACGACGTAAACGGTTACCGAGTAACCACAAAATAATCATACTCCAAGCAAACAATATAGTCCGAATATGACCTCAATTAAGGACCGCGGCACAGTCATGAATTGGCTGCTATTCAACCACGTTATAGACATCATGTCTCTGCAATCTTTTCGACAAATGCCTCGTACGTGCATTGCTCCCCAGACCACGCGCAACCCCGACCTCTCTTTAAATTTCGGGACGAAATTTTCTTAACAAGGAGAGAATGTAACACCCGGTCAAAAAGTCAAAATCCTCATCCAATTTAAACTTATAAAATCGTATTATTATATAAAATTATAACTCAGCGAACGAAAATTTTACATTTTATATAATGAACAATAGTTATTTAATAATCACAAATAAATTCATTTGAAGTCACATTATATTTTAAATCGAGTAAAACAATTTTTGATTTAATTAATTAATAACCGGAAGAACGGAAATAGAAATTTAAAAATATAAAATTTATATATATTATTCGGGTACAGAATACGGGTATTTTACACTGCGAAATAGGAACGAAAAGGGGGGGAAAACCCCCTCCCCTCTCTTTTGGATCAGATTTCCCAAACACCCCCCCCCCCCCCCCCCCCCCCACCCTCTTTTTCATTTCCATTTCTCTATCTCTTTCTCTTTTTCTTCCTTTCACCAAACAACAACAACAACAACTAACATCATCAAAAATCAAAAATTGGAAATCGTCAAAATACATTTTCGGAATCACCATCACGAGTGGAACAACATTAACAAAGGCGACACCATCGTTTTCTTCCTCATTTGGCCTCGATTCGCAATTGTAAGAAATTCCTAAATTTTTAGATTTAATCATTTTGGTGAAATGTTTTGGTGTAATAATGTTTACCCAACTTAGTTATAGCCTAAACAACAAAGAAAACATGATTTTACAGCTTGAAAATGCGTTAGATTTGTGATTTTGATTGGAAAAACGCGACAGCCGCGAGTTTCTGGGCTGGGGTTCATCAATGCGACACAACGCTTGTGTCGCATGTTGTGTCGCATAATTCCATTTGTGTCGCATAAACTACCCATACGACACAACGATTGTGTCGTATCTTATGTCGTACTCTATGTCGCACCTTGAGTCGTATTCCCATATGACACAACCTTTATGTCGCTATTGATTTAGTATCGCAAGCTTTTGCGACACAACCACTGTGTCGCAGGGCTCTTGTGTCGCACTCTATGCGACACAACCCTTGTGTCGCATGACACATTTTTGTGTTGCATGTTATGTCGCAGAAATCAAAAAACAGCCATATTTTTCTAAGTGTCGGGAAACGTTTCCAAAGGACAATTTAAATATGATACGACTTATACTCGAAACAAATATACTTTATAAAGTATACGAAAACTCAAACCTAATAATAATATGAATTATTATTACGAATCATCAATAACGAACCGCACTTACAAACATACGAAATCTCTCGTGTTTAGGACACTAGGAGATTATACTTGGCACGACTCGTTGCACTAGGACGCTAGCTTCTCAGGTGAGTTTCATAGCCCCACTCTTTCAACTGTTTTACTATTTCGGGGTGAAACACATGCTCAATTACTGTTTTCGAATTATATTAATGATTGTTTATAATTCACAACTATTTTTATTACTGTATGTAATACGAAATGTGTAATACTTAGGAATTACACCCGTAATATTGTTTTAGAACAATATCAATACTTAACCTAGATAGGTTACAATCGTATCCTGTTAGATCGTTGGAAAACGATTACCAATACATAACTTGATTTAGTTATCACAATCCTTTGAACATATTGTCACGGGACAATATCATTGAACGCATTAGAACTAGTTAGTTCTACCTACACTGGTTAACATTTATACTGTACAAGCTTAGTTATTCTTTAAGAACTAAAACTGTCGACACACTTTATTATCACTAGAATGGGAACTGAACTTAAGTGAACATTTTCCCCAAGACTCCGTTATATGTACTTGCTAGGCTTTAAGCTAGGAGTATACAATATTATCACACGTTAGTACAGACTTCTTATATCAATACAACTCAACTGGTGACGACTCTGGCTCAGGATGTAATCCAACCAGGGATGGTCCCCTGGCTCAGGATGTAATCCAACCGTGGGGGTGTCACCTGGTGAATATCTACATACTATTATACGATCTACTTAGTCAGGCATGTCGAGTACTGCTGGCTCTCAAACAACTTAGTCGGGCATGTCGTTGTACTGCCGGCTCAATCACAAATTGCTGCGAGCAATTCCAAAAACGATGCCGCGGTATTGCAGCGGGCACCAAACGATGCCACGGTAAAGTGGGTACAAAACGAAACCACGGTATTGCAGTGGACGAAATTTCAATCAATGGATCAGCGAGTGATACTCGGGATTCACAATAAGTTAACGGATCGGTGGTGCTGCCACGCGAGGCCGTTAGCTCAATTCAAGTCCGGGATAGCTTATGCTAATCGGGTAAACGGACATATTAAACGTTTTCAAACATAGATCTGTGGATCTACAATCATTTGTTGCTGGATGCAACACATCATATATTAAAATCATAGTTCTGCGGAACTACAATTACTTGTTATCATATGACGCGGTCCTACAATCAATTAATAGTTATAGGCAGGTATTGCCTTACGTTTATCGACACAACTACCTGTTAGGTATCAAGGCATGGAATGCCACAATTATATGTATATGTACTTAGGTACATGACTCGAACACTTAGGTATGAGATACCTCGATTAGACGTATACACATTGGTGTTACAAACTTCAATATAATACTTATCAAAATGGCTGAATTTGAAACGACTCTTCAAAACATACAGGGTTTTAATACATCATGATTTCAACTAACAATCCTATGAACTCACCAGCTTTATAGCTGACCTGTTTTAGCATGTGTTCTCAGGTGCCCAGCAGGATTAGGACTGCTACAAGATCTTATTAGCTCGAGTCGCATATTTTCAACAATTGGGACTACACTGCATTTACTTTTGTACTTTCAAATTATGTATTTGAAATTCCTATTAAACTTATAACGTTGTAAACGTTCTATTTGGTAAATGTATAATTATTTTCAAACGTCTCATCTAGAGTCGTTCATTATGTATCTTATGCTGTGATATTTAATTTGGTAACACCCGACCCGATCGCTTCCGCAAACCGAAATTTGAGGGTGTTACAAATTAATAATCAAGCACACAAGGTATACAATGAACGACTCTATATGCGTCGTTTTACAATATACATTGATATTATAAAAGTTTACACTGTTATAATATAGTTTACAAAAGCTCTTGAGCCAAATGATAGAGATTCTTTGGCATAACTAAATTATACAAAATATAGTAATGCATGACAATCTCTTGATGTCTGAATGCGACTCGAGCTAATGTGCATCCTGAGTGGCAGTCCTACTACTGCTGAATACCTGAGAATACACGCTAAAATGATCAGCTAAAAGTTGGTGAGCTCACAGGTTTAATGATAAAGTGTAATGTATGAACCGTAAGATTTAAGTATGAATATTTGTAATTAAACAAATAAGTAATTGATAAATGATGTATATAGCTGCCATGAGCACATAATCTGAGCTTAACTGAGGTGTCAGGATCACAATTAAGTGCCTGAGCGAGGGTGCCTCTATGCGTGTGCCTAATCAACACACGTGTGAACAAATGATAATGCGTCCGTTTGACCAGTCAGTGCTTGCTGACCTGGACGGGGATTGTCAGTCACATATGGTATCATACACTAACATTCACGCTACAAAGTATTACCAAACTATGCTATTAAGGACTTATGATGATTAGATAAATAACTCATGCAGAATATAGCGATGTTTGATACTTGCGTTCACATATAAAACAAAACAGGCATGTATTCTCACCCCTAGGTTTAAAACAGTAAAGCAGGGGCTATGAGACTCACCTAAGCCTAATGAGATGCTACCAAGCACAAATGATGGTTTACAAGAGAAATGATGTCTCCAACGACTGAAACCTGCCGGACGTCCTAAACGCGCAAGGTTTTAATGATTAGATGTGGAAACCTGCTGGGCGTGTTAAACGCGCAAGGTTTTAATGATTAGAGGTCTCAACAGACCATCCATGCTAGTTGTTCCCTCAGCTAGTTATGTCCAACTACTTTGGTTAATGTTTATGTTTGAAGTTGTGAAAAATGTATACGGCCCGTTGGTGATAGTTTGAAATAATGATTTATTAAAACATTATTATCGTGTTTGCTTAATCGTATTTTCATAATGTATGGAATTGTGTACGGGGATCCGGGGGCAGCGCCCCTGGTTAGCGGGGTCCCAAGGGTGGCAACCCCTGGCGGGGTCCAAGGGGCTGGCCCCTGGCTTTAATGAAAACGCATTTGAAATTTGTATTCGGAGTAAAATCATGTGGTAAAATCTTAGTCCCGATACTTAATAAAAATCTCTGTTTTTACACGATACCCGGTCGGTGGAGGTTCATACCCGAACGGCTGGGAATGGTTACATAGCCGATCGGATGAGGTGGCATAGCCGATCGGCTGAGGTTGCATAGCCGAACGGCTGAGGTTGCATAGCCGAACGGCTAAGTGATGATACCCGATCGGCTGAGTGATGATAGCCGATCGGCTGAGTGTTGTTTCAGGTCTGTTCCAGGTCTGTTCGTGAAATAATCCGCAAAAACATGTTCTAATCCTAGTTTTCGAACATAATCAGTTGTTGGAACGTAAAAGCATGATAATAGATATGTTTTAAACACAAAATTTTAAAGGAGAAGTGAGTGATTCTTACGAATTGAAATGGAGACCGTGAGTGATGATGAAGATGATGATGATCACGATGATGATGAAGATGAAGAAGGTGATGCTCTATCTCCTTGTTTCCTCCTGTTGAAGATGATGGTGATGATTTTCGAAAAGATGATGATTGTGGTGGTTTGGAGAAAGAGACCGAGAGAGAGATATAGATGAAGAAGAAGAAAATGAAATGAGAAGGAAGGGTGGGTTCGGTGTAATAATGCATCAAGCAAGATCCACAATTTGTGGATGTTGTCTCCAATTATTAGTATTTTTGTTCCGTGTTCGCGTACCCAATCGTATATAAGTGAAATACTTTTAATTCTAAAAATTAATAAAAGTATTTTCGAACTATCTTTGAGTCAAAGTATTTTATAAAAATACTATTTTTGAGATATAAAAATATATATTTGTTTTAAGTTTGAGTGACGGATATGGTTCGAATAGTTTCGTCATGTTTGAGTAAATTTGAATAAAACGAAATATGTTTTATTTTCATCCGAGTAAATAATAATTATTATTTTCAATAATAATACATTATTTATTAGTTTCGTCATGAATGTTTTGATTTGTACGATACAAAATACTTTATATATTATCAAAATAATATATAATAAATAATGAGTGTATTAAATAATAATTTTATATTACTTAATACTTATGTTCACCAACGCCCGTATAAATGAATCGGAATTTGGCCGATCTGATAATGCACGATTAAATTTAATCGCGTACTGATATATATATTAATCAATATACATATTAATACACACAATTAGCCTAATACATAGCACTAATTACATGTATTACAAAATGATTAGGAACTAATAACTAGTCCTAATTTTGACGGGTGTCACATATATTTTACGGGTTCAAACCCAGATTTCCTTTTCACTCATAGTTCAAAGCGCACAAATTTTAATATAACAATTTTGAGAATAGAGTAAATTAAGTTCCTTGTCCATGCTGTTTGTCAAACATTATACTCTTCATTCCATAATCAAATATTTTATGGAGTCTCTTCACCCGATTTTCCTTTTCACTCATTCTCCAAAGCTCAAAAATCTAATGTCTTAAAATTATAAGAAAATACTATGTAACAAATGGGAATGTAGTAGAACACATTTTACGTACATATTTGGACATAAATAGTTACATACATATTATTGTAATTGTAATTGTAATTGTAATCTAACTCTAATATCTAATTAAAATAATAAATATGAGGAGAACGCGATTTTATCCCATGGTTTAATATATGAAGTCAAAAAATAATATATTTATTAATTTTATATTTTATTGATTAAATAACTAATTATTTGAAATTTTTATACGTTGCCACTTGTCATTGTTGCCTACGTGGCAAATCTTAGAGCTTTTGTTACTACTCGCTTAGTATATATATATAGAAATATAATCTAAACCCTACTTTACTCCGTCACGAAGCGCGGGCATTACAAAACTAGTTAATGTCAAATGTCTTAGACCATTTGCAATGGTGCGGGGTATTCTGGGCGCCACATCAGCGTCAACACCACGTCAGCGCTTGCAGTGGTAAACCCAGAACACCCGTTTTTGCCCCCTAGGCCTCACCATTTTAATTTAAATTTCATTTATTTTAACAAAAAATAAATACTTTCATTAGTTAATTAAAATACAAAATAATAATTAAAAAGTACTTCGTAAATACTTTCATTAGTTAATTGCACATGTAAAAAATGATTTTTTTTAAAAAAAAAAAATTTGGGCCCACTTCTAGGCGTTGAACGGTTTAATTATTTTTTTTAATAAATGCCTTTAACGGCTCTTTAAATTTTGGGCCCACTTCTAGGCGTTGAACGGTTTAATTTTTTTTTTTAATAAATGCCGTTAACGGCTCTCTTTTTTTTAAAAAAAAAAAAAACTTTAAAAAAAAAAAACATTCAAACGGTCGGAAGAAAAAAGAAAAAAAGAAAAAGCCGTGGGTCCTACCCCAACGTCTCAAACGAGCCCGTGCTCCCTTCCAGAACGCCCCGCTGAGAATGCGCCGATGCCGACGTTCTGGACGTTCTCGATCCCCTTAACGCCCCATGCATGGCGCACTCCGAATGGTCTTACTAGAATTTTTAGAAAGTAAACTTTGGGAAGTCTTGATCATTTAAAATGGCTTGTGATTAGATATAACCTACGAACGAATTCTGATTATTATAATTTTAATAATTTTTTTATTAGTATAATAATACGCGATGTGGCACGTTGATAAATTAATATAATATGTGATAGTCACGACCATTCGTTAGATTGGTACTTTGTATGGTACACCACCATGTATTTAAAACTTATAGCACAAAGACCAAATCAACATATGCCTGTGTTTCAACAACTAGATTTTGATGTAATTTGAACTTTTTTAATAAAATAGAATCATTCAGAGTACGTTATCGTATATTAAAAAGTTTCTATACTGCTTGTCCACAACTTAAGAATATCGAATACTTTGCTGAGACAATTAGGGGTTTTATGATTGTTTATTTGAACGTTTATCTTATTATCGATTATTACTTACATTTCACGGAAGATAAATAAAATTAAACATTCTTTTGAAAACTATCAATTTATTTTATTAGGAATATTTAGGAATAGAGATACATACTTATTTTTTAAGTGAATATAACAAAAATGGCCAAAATGCCAAATCCGCTTACCCACCTAACACAAATAAGTTTTAGTTAATTAGTACGAGCGTCCTAATCATTGAGCTAGGTATTGCTTAGGTATTGAAGAACGACATCTGAGTCATACGTACCGCTTACTGCCCTATTAGATCTTTAAGTAGTATATAGCTTAGGATACCCCAGTTTTATAAATATAAAACTCTCACTGCCGTGTGCCTCGGTGGACGGACCAACGACCAGGATAAAAGCTGACCGACCGCAGGGGCAGCGACATGTATTGAACTTTACACTTTTTAATATTGTATGTATCCACCTTTGAAACCTCATATTGCATGTATTCAATTTTAAGAACTATCTACTTTATGCATTTAACTTACTATTGTATGTAATGAACTTACAGAAAGCGTGTCAATATATATAGCCAAAACAAGGCAAAAAACACATGATAGACGGTTTTAAAACTTGAATACATACAATATGAGGTTTCAAAGTTGGATACATACAATAGTAAAAGGTGTAAAATTTGATACATACAATAGTAAAAGGTGTAAAGTTTGATACATAACCAAACAATAAATCCTTCATCTTACATAAGGGGCCCTTTTATACGGAAAATACTAATAAAAGAATGCACTGATTACATCTAATGTGTGATAGTTAGAGTATCTGTAACACCCATTCCTCGGGTCTGGTAGTATCTTATTATTTTTGACTGTGAATTATTAATTAATGTGTTAGAAAATAGTTTCGTTGTGTTAGTTAAAAATAAATGGGTAAAAGAGTCAAATAATTTATTGTGACAACTAATTATTAATTGTTTTAATTTAATTCAGTTGACAGTATAATAAAATAGTTTTTCCTCGCAAATGGTTTTTAAGTTCCAGACAATTGATATTAAAGGGGACATAACTAGTATACATATATCGATATATATGTCTGGAATACGTATGAAACTTCAAAATAATTCCAGAAAGTCATTTTCAGTAGGCGAGAAATATTCAAACCCTAGATACAAACCCTAATCATCGATTTACTAGTGAAATCATTCCTTCTTCTTCTTGATTTCACTCTGGTCGAACTAAACCACTCACAGGGACGATGGGTATTTTATGAAACAAGCTATGAGTACAAATTGAAGCTCTAGAACTTCGAGTTAAGCTTCAAAAAAGTGATTGAAGCATCTTATCATCATTATAAACAACTTGTAAGTGTTAATTCCTTGATTTCTATAAACCTAGAAAATGGGTTTTTGAGTATTTGATGAAATTAGCTTGATTAACTTGAAATTGAAGCTTGTAATGTTTGTATAATTGTTAGTTGATGCTTATATGAGGATTATAACCTAAGCCCTAACTTAGAATTGAAGAAATTGATTAAGTGTTCATGAGAATTATGATGATCATGATAAGTTGATGTGTTATATGATGAAATTAGTATTGTTTATGAATAAGAACACTTAATTGAGAATTAAAGAGTAAAGTTGCAACTTATTTGGTTAAGTATTCATTAGACCAAATATTGAGGTTTTGATGAATTGTTGATGTCGAAGGTTAATAATCATGTTAATGGTTTAATTATGTTAGTTAACAATGATTAAGGTGAAATAATATGATGTTGTGATCATAATGATCATAATTTGATAAGTGATTGTGAATGTTGATGTTTAAGGTGATTATTCATAAACTTGGCATGAATTGTATTAAAGTGATATAAGTTAATAATCATATATTTGATTGAGTTGAAAGAATGAGTATCATGATAATTAATCATCATTAAGTGATAATTCAAGGAATTGGATAATTGAGTTAAGTATCATGTTGTAGTTACTTAATTAAGTTGTTTGATGTAACTACATTTGTATAATGTTATATCCACATTGGGACAAATGACTAACTTGTGTTGTTCTGTTGTGTCCAGATAAACAGAAGGACTCAGTGACATTAGACTACTGAGTAGACGACTGAGGTTTTGGTGAGTGGATCTATAAACCTCGGTGTGATTTAGTTGTAACAGATTTGGTTATAACGGGTAAACGTATTATTATTGATTTAGTTGCCATGATTATTTTGATTTAATAATAATACGGTTGATAGACTGTTAGTTTGATATGATACATGTTGATTATGTGGCTATGTGATCACTTGTTGTGTTGCCTTTGGGCACCAGTTGCTTCAGAGGCCAGCAGACATCTGGGCTGGGTTTGGGTTTGCTATAGTGTTGGATAACACAGGGTCTTAGTACAAGTATTATTATCGTAGCCTGTGTTGTTTGGGTTATAGCACCAAGTAATCGGTTAAACCTCTGTATGGGCCTGCAGTTGGTTTTAAAGTGTTCTTTGAGAAGGTGTTACCTCAAGAACCACCAGTCCTCTTTGACGCCAGTTGTATCTGATAAACAGATGTGTTGTGGGTAGATGGTTATTTGTTGTATACAAGGTTGTTATACTAAGTTGGACTGCTGTTTATTTATTCACTCACTTAGCGTTATGCTAATCCCCTACATTCTACTTCCTGCAGGTTAATGTTTTTGAGAATATTGTGGGTGGGCAGGAAGCTTTGGAATTCGACGGAATGTTTGACATGCGAACTACTCTGATGTCATTTTGATACTTAATGATATGTTTTGAATTATATAACACCTATGTTGTAGTAATTTGGTTTGAAAGAAACTAAACTGTTGTATATTGTATGTTGTTAAAAAGTTTATAGACATTTTAAGGTATTGTATAATAGTAATATGTTTTAAATCGACGCTTCCGAGTCAAAATCATTATTATAATGGTTGAGTAAAATAAGGGGTGTTATAAGTTGGTATCATAGCATATGTTTGGGTTAATTGAACATTGTATGGTGTTCAATCCCAAATCTGGATTTGTGTTGAGTCAAACTTTCTAGGGTATGTGATTAGTGGTTGTATGAGAAAGTGGTTATTGGATATGTACTAACACTTAACAAAATGCGAGATAATTGTTTTGGTCGCAGAGACGGAGGAACATGAGGAACCGACTGGTATTCTCAATGATTCCTCAATATTCGTGGGCCTAAGGGTATCAGGTAATTTTCGATAAGCTTGGTAAATTTCAATAAGCTTGAATTGTTTACTTTGCTATGATATGAATAGTAGTAAAGTAAATTGAGTCAGACTGATATGATTCCCCAGTTGTGAGTCATTGATGATTATTACTTGTTAATGTGATGATAGGAATATTAATGAGTAATTCTGCATGAACTTGAAATGACGGGATAAGTGTTGTACTGTGTAGACACATTGTTGACTAAGGTGTAATAGTGGTATTGTTGAAATTAAGTGTGTCCACAATATGAAAATAAAGTATAAATTCTTGCTAAGGAATTATTTGATACATGATAGATTTCTTTGATATGACTCCATATAGTAAATTTAATGAGATGTTGTTATATCTCAATTAATAAGTTTGGAGTCTTGTTGTTGTGTGAATTAGAAAGTGTCTATTTGATTGGAAAGTGTGCATTTAACTTGGTAAAGTCAAAGTTGAAGGTGGTAGAGTCAAATTTGATAATAGCTATGTTATAAAGTGATCAAAGTGGCTAGATGTTTATATTGTTAGCATTGATCATGATTGCGGTTGAATTATGATCTAGGTATTACAAGTGGTAAAAATAAGAAAGTCAAAGTGGTTAACCCACCTTTATATGCTTTGACAAGTTTGTAAAATGTCAAAGTTGAAAATTGTTGTAATTGGTGTAAATATGATGAATTGTGTGTGAACTTGATGTTGTAAGGTCATAATAATAATTCCAATAGTGAAAACATTTTTGTTTGACTTAAAATAGTCAAAGAAGGATGAATTTGGTGCTAGAATAGTGATTATATGGGCCGAGACCTAAATGGGTCATTAAAGTGCCCAAATGGGTCACTTAATGGCTATATGGTTAAAACGAGTGGTGGTTTGAGTATAATGAAAGCTAAAGTGACTCTAAGTCATAAATATTGTAGAAAAGTGGGTTGAAGGTGTTAATGTATTCAATGTGGTAGATTTTGGTAAAAAGTGTCAAATTGGATCCTTAAATGGGTCAACGAGTTAAAACATGATATGATGGGTATATGAGGATGATGATTGTGCCCACACGTCATAAATATATGTATAAACATGTTGTTAAAAAGTTAGACTCAGAAACCATGTGGATTGGAATTTGGCGTGTCAACTAAATTGGTCAAAAATGGCCCAAAATGAGTCATGTGTCCGTTTTCTCGTAAAATGTGTAAATTGAAAAAGTGTAAAAAGTGAGTTTCATTTTGATTATATGAACGTGTCTGCAAAATTTTAGAGTCTAACTCTAAATGAGTAAAAAGTTATACGCGATTGAAATTGACCAAAAATATAAGTTTTGCTGAAACTCATATTTTTACTTGGGAACGCGATCCCAATGAGTTTTCTGGATCGCGTTCGTATGTGTATTTTTGTCACAGTCTACTTTTGTGCTTGGGAACGCGATCCCAGCCAAATTTCCCAGATCGCGTTTGCATGTGTATTTTGTAATCAGAAGAGTTTGTTCTTGGGAACGCGATCCTGCTCAGTTCTCCGGATCGCATTTGTATGACTAATTTGGTTACAGAAGGATTATAACTAGGGAACGCGATCCTGAACCTGTTCCCCGGATCGCGTTAGTAAGTGGAAAATAATTTTTTTTCGATGTTCGTAGTTACGCTTGACGTAAAATTTCTGTTATAAAATTTCGGTGTCAGATTAAAACAAAATTTACATGTCCACTCAAAAACGGCCCAACTGTCAAAGCTCATCGCCTCGCCATGAGCCCTGTCAGTTTTGGGCACTTCGGGGTCGTTTGGGGCCCAAAAATGGAATTTTATTGTTTTTCGGACCTTATTTCGGACTTTTGATTTGCGTTTTGTACTGGGTTTTTGTTTCTTTTAGCCCAGGGATCATTCCTATGCCTAAATACAATACTAAAACTTGTTTTAAGAGGTTCACATACTCTTATCGGGTATGAGTTAATTTCCAGTTGTTTACTAAACTGCAAAATTGGGTAGTAATTGGCATTGTTGATTGTTGCTAACTAGGGTTAGTAAACATTGATTATGGGATTATGTGGTTCATATTATGTGAATTAATTGAAACACGATAAAGTATTTGAATCATGTAGAGTATTAGAAATTGGTTGAATTGAGCATTTAAGGATTTACAATATAAGTACATGAGCTTATATTTATGTGATAATTGAATATGAAATGCTCAATTGTAATTCAACTAAAGGTGTTTAGATTGATGAATATGTGTTAAATATTACACATAGTATTGACAAAGTGTTTAAGTACTAAATGTACTATAAGTATTAAGGGATGTAACTAGTAATTGATATTAAATCAGATAATAAAAAGGTTGATTGAAATAATTGTGTTAGACATTACACCTGTATTAATAATAGAGAGAAAATGGTGTTGAATGTCTGTGTTACTTATGCATACCTGATGATATGAGTAGTTTACATTCAAAGTAATAAGTTGAAAATGGTAGCAAGTTAAGATTTGGTGATATACCTTCTACTACGGGTTGTGATAATTGTGCAAATGGTTGATATCTATGATATATGTAAGAGTAAACATTAATCACTTTGGAGATTGATGGTATGAAGTAGCCTGAAAATAAAGTGTACCTGACATAATATGACGACGTCTGACCAGCGTATTTGTATTATGTCATTTTACATGGAATTGTTGAGGTTACCAAGTACCAGAGAAAGTTAAGTGGTTTTAAAATAACAAGTAAAAGATGTTGACCTGTAGTTGAGAAATAGTCAATGATTGACTAAAATGAAAGAGTAGTAAATCACTAATTTGTTGTTAATGTGGTACCTATGGTACAAGAGATGTGTATATGGTTAATTGCAACTAATAATAATTAAAAGATGATTTAAGCAAAATAGAGGTCAGTTGACTGTGAATAATACTGTGTTGATATGTAACAATGGTTTTACCCATAAGATTTGACCTCTACATACTGCTTAGGGATTATTCATACGTGTTGATGGTTATATGATTTTGATTCCCTTAGAATAAAGAGTTTCATATAACCTAGTTGTATTTATAATTACAAGTTGTAAAGTAATAATTAACCAGTTGCAAAAGTGAAAATTTCTAGCAAGTTGTTAGCTAAAGAAATACATGATTATTAGCTAAGTTGCTAGTTATGAATTGAGTTAAAAATTTTATTGTCAATGTGTGTGTTGTGGTATTCATTATCACTTATTGTTGTTGTTGTAAAGATGAAATTGCACATGCTATATGTTACACTTGTTGCTGAATAATGTGCTTGGTGATAGTTAATTAAATAGAGTACAAAGCACAACTTATGTGTTTATGTGAATTCAGTTGAAATACACACTGGTGGTGTGTAAGTTATTGAAATAACATATACCTATATAATTATATGTAAGTACATTTGATGTTTAGGTGATTAAAGATATGCATAATGATGATATGCATAAATGAATCGAATTATAACCACATCTGGTATACATATAACAACGAATAATTACTTGGTTAGAAGTGTATGAGAACTATATTATTAGTGAATTGAAATGGGAGTAAATATGTGATTCTGTTACACTAGATTGACTAAGTGTAATCAGATTTCGAGGACGAAATCTCTTTAAGGGGGAGAGATTTGTAACACCCATTCCTCGGGTCTGGTAGTATCTTATTATTTTTGACTGTAAATTATTAATTATTGTGTTAGAAAATAGTTTCGTTGTGTTAGTTAAAAATAAATGGGGAAAAGAGTCAAATAATTTATTGTGACTAATAAATTATTAATTGTTTTAATTTAATTCAGTTGACAGTATAATAAAATAGTTTTTCCTCGCAAATGGTTTTTAAGTTCCAGACAATTGATATTAAAGGGGACATAACTAGTATACATATATCGATATATATGTCTGGAATACGTATGAAACTTCAAAATAATTCCAGAAAGTCATTTTCAGTAGGCGAGAAATATTCAAACCCTAGATACAAACCCTAATCATCGATTTACTAGTGAAATCATTCCTTCTTCTTCTTGATTTCACTCTGGTCGAACTAAACCACTCACAGGGACGATGGGTATTTTATGAAACAAGCTATGAGTACAAATTGAAGCTCTAGAACTTCGAGTTAAGCTTCAAAAAAGTGATTGAAGCATCTTATCATCATTATAAACAACTTGTAAGTGTTAATTCCTTGATTTCTATAAACCTAGAAAATGGGTTTTTGAGTATTTGATGAAATTAGCTTGATTAACTTGAAATTGAAGCTTGTAATGTTTGTATAATTGTTAGTTGATGCTTATATGAGGATTATAACCTAAGCCCTAACTTAGAATTGAAGAAATTGATTAAGTGTTCATGAGAATTATGATGATCATGATAAGTTGATGTGTTATATGATGAAATTAGTATTGTTTATGAATAAGAACACTTAATTGAGAATTAAAGAGTAAAGTTGCAACTTATTTGGTTAAGTATTCATTAGACCAAATATTGAGGTTTTGATGAATTGTTGATGTCGAAGGTTAATAATCATGTTAATGGTTTAATTATGTTAGTTAACAATGATTAAGGTGAAATAATATGATGTTGTGATCATAATGATCATAATTTGATAAGTGATTGTGAATGTTGATGTTTAAGGTGATTATTCATAAACTTGGCATGAATTGTATTAAAGTGATATAAGTTAATAATCATATATTTGA
This sequence comes from Helichrysum umbraculigerum, assembly GCA_949592205.1. Taxonomy (NCBI): domain Eukaryota; kingdom Viridiplantae; phylum Streptophyta; class Magnoliopsida; order Asterales; family Asteraceae; genus Helichrysum; species Helichrysum umbraculigerum. The sequence goes on along the minus strand of CATIUR010000004.1, from coordinate 68,614,225 downwards.
TTGAGTTGAAAGAATGAGTATCATGATAATTAATCATCATTAAGTGATAATTCAAGGAATTGGATAATTGAGTTAAGTATCATGTTGTAGTTACTCAATTAAGTTGTTTGATGTAACTACATTTGTATAATGTTATATCTACATTGGGACAAGTGACTAACTTGTGTTGTTCTGTTGTGTTTCCAGATAAACAGAAGGACTCAATGACATTAGACTACTGAGTAGACGACTGAGGTGTTGGTGAGTGGATCTATAAACCTCGGTGTGATTTAGTTGTAACAGGTTTGGTTACAACGGGTAAACGTATTATTATTGATTTAGTTGTCATGATTATTTTGGTTTAATAATAATACGGTTGATAGACTGTTAGTTTGATATGATACATGTTGAGTATGTGGCTATGTGATCACTTGTTGTGTTGCCTTTGGGCACCAGTTGATTCAGAGGCCAGCAGACATCTGGGCTGGGCTTGGGTTTGCTATAGTGTTGGATAACACAGGGTCTTAGTAAAAGTATTATTGTCGTAGCCTGTGTTGTTTGGGTTATAGCACCAAGTAGTCGGTTAAACCTCTGTATGGGCCTGCAGTTGGTTTTAAAGTGTTCTTTGAGAAGGTGTTACCTCAAGAACCACCGGTCCTCTTTGACGCCAGTTGTATCTGATAAACAGATGTGTTGTGGGTAGATGGTTATTTGTTGTATACAAGGTTGTTATGCTAAGTTGGACTGCTGTTTATTTATTCACTCACTTAGCGTTATGCTAATCCCCCACATTCTACTTCTTGCAGGTTAATGTTTTTGAGAACAAGGGGAGAATGTGACACCCGGTCAAAAAGGGCCAAAATTAGGGGCCAATTTAAACTTTAATTATTCGTACTATGTACGATTCAAAAACAAAGTATTCGGATAATATATATATAACTATATATATAACATTGAATGATTATTTAATAATCACAACGCGAACAAATCTGAAAACACTCAGGAAACATAAAAATAAAAGTTGTCCCAAAACATCTCCAAATAGAATATTATTAACAGAAATAATATTACGGTACTCGGAAAATTTGCAAAACTCTTTTTGGATAATTAAAACTATCCGTAAGTTCAAAGTGAAACAACGATATAATTTAGTATCACACTAAAAGTATTTTTGTGAAATACTTCAAATAAAAACTTATACGATTTCAATTTTAGAAATTTATCGTTCGAAAACATTTTTACTAAATAACGATCGGATACCAAAACACGGGTCAAAGTACCACGGAGCGGGGCGAAACTGGATCAACCACCTCCAATAATTGGAGATGGCCGATCATTTCTATCTCATTCTCAATATCACTCTCGGTCTCTCATTTTTCTCTCTCGGTTTAAACAAACAACACCAACAATAACAAAACAACAACAACAACAAGATTTAACATCATATTCATCATCTAATCATCTTCATCATCATCATTGGATCATCACCATCTTCATCGTTCATCATCACCATCGGTTCCATCGTTTTACAATTTGTAAGGAAACTTTAAATTTTAGTTTAAATACATGTTTGAAATACATATATGATCATGTTATGTTGTTCTATTAAGTTGGTTATATGCGAAAATGGTTTTAAAATGGGTTTGGGTGTGTTTTGGAACGAACAGAGTCGAACCAGACCTTGGAATACGGCGTATTCAAGGGAATACGGCGTATTCCCGCCCAGAAAACATGAACTACCTGCGCCTCCTCGGAATACGGCGTATTCAAGGGAATACGGCGTATTCCCTCCATTTTTCATGAATACGGTCGTATTCAAATGAATACGGCGTATTCCCTCTATTTTTCATGAATACGGTCGTATTCAAATGAATACGGCGTATTCAAATGAATACGGCGTATTCCCATCAAATGTCACCAATCCGGCGTATTCAAATGAATACGGCGGATTCCCCCTATATATTTCACGATCCAACGGATCAATAAACTAGCCCTGCGAATTCTAGCTAAAACAGAACATGTAAATTTTCGAAAACGTCGACGATTTCACAAGTTAAAACAGGGTAGCTTCTCGATGAAAAATTTATTATAACGGATTGAGCTCAAATTCGCACGGTTATTCGAAAACAGCCAAATGATCAAAGCTAAGTACCTTAGCCTAGCCAGTTTTAGGCCATCCGGGGTCGTCTAGGGGTCGAAAAAGGCATATTTCGATTTTCGGACTCGTGCCAAATTTTGTAACTTATGAAATAAAGAGTAACGGATATAATGAAACTTCAAATGTAATACAATTTGAATACATTGAACGTAAGTAACTTAACGAACAACTAAACAAACGAAATATTACGTGTACACTTACAAACATACAATCTCGCGTGTTTAGGACTCTAAGGGATTTCAGAGGTTGTCTATTCCACGTAGGATATACTCATTCCTCGGATAGGCTCAGGTGAGTCTCACAGCCCCCATTTTTACTGTTTTTACATATTGGGGTGAGATACAATGCTTACTTGTTTTCGTGATCATATGTTATTTGATTAGTTAATTTGATTATTAACTCATGGAATTAAATGATTATTTAATTCAGATAACTATATTAGTTACATTGTTTGACTACCATTATTTGGTCTTGATTATCATTGTTAAATCATTATTTCGAAACCTGCGTTGGTTTCATCATGGTTAAATTTATTATTGTTCAAAAACCTGCGTTGGTTTGTTCAATATAACGAAACCTGCGCTGGTTTCATCATGGATAAATTTCATATTGTTCGAAAACCTGCGTTGGTTTGTTCAATATTACGAAACCTGCGTTGGTTTCATCATTGTTAAATTTAATGTTGTTCTAAAACCTGCGTTGGTTTGTTCAATGTTACGAAACCTGCGTTGGTTTCACCATTGTTTAAAAATCATTATTTCGAAACCTGCGTTGGTTTCATCATTGTTTTGAAAACTTAATTGTTTAATCATTGTTTAGAAAACCTGCGTTGGTTTCATTATGGCTTGAGGAACCTGCGTTGGTTCAAATCATTATTTAGTAACCTTAATTGGTTAAATCATTGTTTTAGAAAACTTAAGTGTTTTAAATCATTGTCGGTGACCTTAGTTGGTTAAAAATCATTGTTTGATTTATTATTTTAAATCCTTGTTCAGATGAAACATTTTTATCGTCAAATTATCATGTTGATCACATCAATGTTCATGTTAAACCTGTGAGATTCACCAGCTTTATAGCTGACCCTTTTAGCGTTGTATTCTCAGGTGATCAGCAGTAGTAGGATGGCCCTCAGGATAAGCTATCTACTCATGAGTCGCATGCATCCATTTTGACATGAAGATTTTCCTGCATTATATTTTGTATAATGGTTATGTATTAAAATCTTCAAAACTACTTTTGCGAACTCGCTATTATGTTGTAAACTTTAACTCAAAACTTGTATTACTTTTGTAATATTTATAAACGTCTCATGTAGAGTCGTTTGCTTATACTTTGGTGCTTTGTATATTGATTAGTCACACCCAAAATCGTCGCTTCCGCAAATCATGAAATTGGGGGTGTGACAGTGGGTGGGCAGGAAGCTTTGGAATTGGACGGAATGTTTGACTGACGAATTACTCTGATATCATTTTGATACTTAATGATATGTTTTGAATTATATAACACCTATGTTGTAGTAATTCGGTATGAAAGAAACTAAACTGTTGTATATTGTATGTTGTTAAAAAGTTTATAGACATTTTAAGGTATTGTATAATAGTAATATGTTTTAAATCGACGCTTCCGAGTCAAAATCATTATTATAATGGTTGAGTAAAATAAGGGGTGTTTTAGTATCCACAACAAAGGGCTTTTACAATGGTTTTCTTGTATAATTGTGTAAGAGATTTTCTATAAAAAGCTTTAGAAAAAGCTTTGTCTCCAACAAGAAAAAACTATTCTTACACAAAAATCATTAAAAACTAGTAAAATATATATGAAAGAGAGTGCTGGAAGGTTTATATTTCTCAAGCTTTTGTAATCTCTTTCCCCCTTATTATAATCAAATTTAATAGTTTATGTGTAAGAATAGCTTTTTCTTGTTGGAGAAAAAGGTTTTTCTATAGCTTTTTATAAAAAAGCTCTTACACAATTATATAAGAAAAGTTTTGTAAAAACCCTTTATTGTGGATGTTCTTAGAGCAGCATTTCCAATGTAAAAAAGCTTTCAATGACTTTTTACATTCCACCTCACTTATTTTATAAAAAGCTTTACAAAAAAACTTTTACTCCAATGTTAAAAAACTTTTTTAATACAATTAGGGGACTAATATGAAAATATTATAGGCAAAAATAGCAAAAAAGCTTTTCACCAATAGCTTGAGAATCTCAACCTTTTTATTGAAAAAGCTTTTCCTCCAATGAAGAAAAACTTTTCAAAAGCTTTTTTGCACAAAAAAAGCTTTAGAAAAAACCTTCATTGAAGTTAGTACAAGAAAACACCAAATAAAGCAAATTTAAGTCTTCAATAATTCTCATGACTGATATTAATTTAAAGAATATAAATTAATAATTTATGTGATAATCTTAGTGGAGAAATTTGGATTGTAAAAGTTTGTCACAATCCCTTAGAATATTCGTGATTTCGTTAATGTTCATCGTATACTTGTTTTGAATCGTCAATGCACTTGCATCAATACATCACAAATTATGATAGATAAAATGATATGTCCTACGTTGTTATCCGTTGTTTTTCTATCCATAACACTGATGTAATAGATACATAATTAGAGTACTAATAATTTTCCTAGTGTTGATAAATATGCACAGTTCTATAGAGTAAATTACGTTCCCAGTCCTTGTGGTATACACGTTATTTCACTCCCAGTCTCTGGGTCATTTTTTTTTGCGGTCCCAGTCCCTCACCCCTGGTTTATGTTTCATTCCCGGTCCCTGACCCTTAACGCCGGTTAATTTTACCCGTTAAGTCAGTCAACGTGCATGGCATAAAAGGGCGAAAATGAATTTTCCATTTTTTGTGAACCCTTTTTTCAGTATTTGAACAGCCACCTACCTTTTTCAAGCCCTTGAAAAGATCTTTTTGCCCTTTTGTACCGCGCAAGTTGGATGACTTAACGATAAAAATTAACCGACGTTAGGGTTGAGGACCGGGAGTGAAATATAAACCCGGGTCGAGGGACTGAGACCGCAAAAAAAAGACCTAAGGACTGGGAGTGAAATAACGTGCATACGGCAGATGCTGGCAACGTAATTTACTCATTTCTATAAGATAATAATTCACCCTCCTCCCCGAAATAATAATATAAATAATTTCACAAATAAAATTAAAAAATAATCAAATCAATGCTAGCTCATATCAACTAATCGACGTAACGATAACATAACAAAATAAGAAAAACTTGAGTCACTCTGATGCAGAAGGAAAACAAACATTTTTTCAAGTGATCGTGTACCATATACTTGGGCTCCTCAACCCATGAGCTTCCTTGTTGGGCATGCCCCTTCCCTTTTATAAGAAGGGAAACCCTAGCTAAAACCATAACTAACAACAATATCACAATACACCTACAAGAGCCTCTATATGCTCTCTCCCCACATAGATCATCCAAGTGTGAGTCTTGCTCACCACCAAAACCCATCTTCTTAGATGGTAAACCATTCGATTCCTACCGCCCTTTGCTTCGTTCGATACGAGTTTAAGGGTTACTCATGTAATCCACGAAGTGTAACGAATCGAGCCAACCCAACCTGCACTCAAGTGTAGAAATGTGCTTGATCATCAAGTGAAAACAATAATAATATAGTAAGATAGAAACAAAAACGTATAAAAGTTGAATGAGACTTAAGAATCAAAATGATAGATTAGGGATAAAAAGAAGCCATCGTTATCAAAAAAGAGTCTTTTCCATTACGATTTCTGACTTAAGCTTCGTTGATATTTTTCATACAATGATCTGGACAAATTAAGTTGAACGTGGTTCAAAAGTGAACTCATATTTATGTCCACTCATTCCTATCAACTAAACCGATTAAATTCGTAATAATTATTCACTTTACAGGGTCAATAGTCAACACTCAACATTTCTTTTAAAGGTGTCATAAACTCATAACTGCATAGGGGTATGTTTGGTAGGTGGAATTGACACAAAAGAAATGAAATTAAGGTTATTTCCATCGTTTGGTTGGATGGGGAATTCAGAAACGCGAAGATATGAATTTCCTGGGAAATGATACTCTTTGAAAATTGATTTCCACCCGATGGGAAAATTTCTCCGTGTCTTTTATTAGAAAAATTGGCCGAGTTAGAAAATAAAGGGGTATAAAACCTGACCTCACGTGTAAATTACATTTTTTTGTTTCAAAACAAATCGCAAACTTCAGCAAAACCTAGCCGGACGATTTTAGCGAGTATTCTCACACACCCTCCCTCTATTCGCATTTGATTGATTTCCCTCTGGTTGATTATGTTTCATATGATCCCCCCTGCGGTTTTTGTTTACCTATTCATTTCTGCTTCTCTACATAGGTAATTAAAAATTACATTTTCGTTTTTGTTTGTTCCTGTAAACTCGTAATTGAACTTTGGAGTTTCTTTACTTGAGAATACAACATCTTTTGCTTGTATTCGGAGCTAAAAGTACTGTGTTTTTTTTTATGTATTTTTGGTAGTGTTATGTTTTTATGGCAAGAATAATTGATTTTTGCCTAAAAGAACTTGGTAACTAATTGCTTCGTAAGTTGCTTTACTTGGTTCCACATAAGGTTTGAATTATTGATGGATATTATAATGATAATTTAATAGCTTGTGTCCACAGGTTACTTGGTATCACAGTATCACATGCTTTCACTATGTACCCAAACAAAGGAATTAAATTCTTTTTCATTTCTATCGCTAAATTCTTCGATGCTACCAAACAATAGAATTAGTTAGATTTCTCAGTACATTTCATTTATGTATTGCATTTTATTTATTCGAATTTCTCCCTACCAAACATGCCCTAAGTGCATACGCATGTTCTCATAGAGTCTTTTAAATAAATTATACGGAGATTTTTTTATTTTTTATTTTTGTATCGCACTTATAATGTGAATTTTAGAAACTACACACAGTTAAAAAAATATACAATTGTTACACTGTTATCTAATAAATATGTTTATTTTCAAAAATTGTTACACAAATTTAACATTAATATCGTGATAGACTTAGAATGAAAATGAGGAAGTACGATTTACATTTCAGAAGGGAAGGGAATTAATTTTGATTGAGCAGAAATTTTTAGTTATAAAAACTTTAAGTGCGAATATTTACAACAATGATTCACAATTGAAACGTGCATTCCAACTATATAATTTACTGGGTTTATTGTTTTAACATGTACTCTCTCCGTCCCAATTTAATTGTCCCCAGACAGAACTACAAGCAGTTTAAGATAAACAAAATAATTATTACTTACTTTTTGCACAATGACATTATTACCCCTAACCAATTAATTTGAACTTCCTTTCACTTTTGTAATTTAATTTTTAAAGTAATGACAATATAGTAAAAAGAATCATGTTACCTTTCTATATTTGGTAATGGACAATTAATTTGGGACAACCCAAAATGGAAATAATGGACTATTAAACTGGGACGGAGGGAGTACTCCCTCCATCCCAATTTAATTGTCCTCAGACAGAACTACACGCAGTTTAAGATAAACATAATAATTATTACTTACTTTTTGCACAATGGCATTCTTACCCCTAACCAATTAATTTGAACTTCCTTTCACTTTTATAATTTAATTTTTGAAGTAGGGACAATATAGTAAAAAGAATCATGTTACCTTTCTATATTTGGTAATGGACAACACGTTAGGTAGTGAATAGGTCGATAGGAAGACAATTTAATTAAAGTGCAACCGGGGGGAGTAATTTATTTTTATTTGTTTTATCACTCAACTTTCAACAGTCAACACGTTAGGTAGTGAATGGTTGTGCACAAATCTAATCAGAATGCGTGTTTACTTGAAGGAATTTGATTTAATTCATTATGTTCGTACGTTTGACACTTTGACAATTTTAAATTTATGGTTTCTTTAATTATCCGACATCTACAGCGTATGGAGTACACTAGTAATAAATATACATCAGCATACAAAGCAAACATAAATTTCTTATTTATATATTCCTTCAATCCTTCCTACTAAATTTTTTTTTTTGAAAGACAGTATTGGACTCAGTGGCATTGCCTCTTCATATACCCATCACCAATTCCAGGGGAAACCCGAATATTTCGAGAGAAAACCCCTGTCTCCATCTCGGAGAGCATTTTGCTCACATCCAGCTTCGAACCCATGACCTTGAGGTCATGGTGAAACACCTTGTGCCACTTGAGCTGGAAGCTCTTGGCAATCCTTCCTACTAAAATGAAATACACAAGCATGAATTACTTTATCGGTCCCTAATGAATTGTAAATTTCTTTTGGAAAAGGGTTTCCCCCGGTAAAATTCTATTTTAAAGAATCAAACAATTAAACACTAAAATACTTCCGCAAACGAAAGCCCATGCACATCTATTCTAGAAACATACAAGTCTAGACGCTGATAACACTACGAACTTTAAGCACATTTAAAGATTGCCTCAATCTAAAAGATACTATCTTTTAAGCGAACTTCTTGTCTGAATGTCTGATCCTTTTAATGAGCTGGCTAGCTGGGGTAGCTTTCTTCCTGAATATTCGGTTGTTGTGTTCCCTCCATATATGGTATATAGCATCTGCAACTGCCAACCTTCGAATGATGCTCCATATGGATTTACCCTTAGACGAAGATTGGAGGAACGATACAATATGATCCAAATTATCATTAACCATTCTAAGATCCATTGACCCTTTTAGAGCATGCCATACAGTCTTTGTGTAGTCACATTGGAAAAATAGATGAGGGTGTGAGTCGGGCTCCTACTTGCGAAATGGGCGTCTCATTTCTCCATTATTATCCCATACGATGATACGATCTTGGGTCAACATCTTTTTACTAATAGCTAACCAAGCTATATTTTAATGGTGAATTTTAATAAGCATAATTATAATTATTACATTATACTTTTAGTACTTTTTGATAGGATTATCGTTTAACTCATAACTTTTTTTACACCTTTTTCGGTCATATTTATAAATTAGAGCTAGGTAATCAAAATTTGGTTAACCATACTCACCTCCTTTTTTTTATTTTTATTTTTAGTTAGACAATTAAATTGAGACAATCAAAACAAAATGTAGAGTTGTAGGCTACTAAGTTAAGATGAATGGAATAAAAGAGTATGTTCAAAAAGTTTTACTTCTAGCCTTCTAGGGTATGATTGAAAATGTGAAATTAGTGGGTACTCGAAGACCAAATCTTACAATTAAAGTTGAATTATAACTTTGTTAGTATTTGATAAACTAGTTTAACCTTTTAATCTAAAAATGAGAATTGTGATAAAATGGTGACTAGAGCATTTCCAATGATAAAGTCATTCCAAAAGCTTTTTTATGTGCCAATAAATTTCATTGTTAAAACACCTTTTATCTCACCAGAATATAAAAAGAACGAAATTCTTTTGTAAGCGGACATCATAACTAGCTAGGTTTTTTTTTTTCTCTCTCTCTAATATTGTCAATATCTAAATGGATGTCCTCTGTAAGTTGATTATATCAGCCAAGGTTATGAACGATTTTATCAACAAACTAAAAAAAAAAAAATTAAAACCAATCTGTAATTATATGTGATAAGCATTTATCTAATAGCGATCGAGCTATTTTTTCGTTTTTCTTGTAGGTCTCTCGTTCGACTACTATTAATATTTTTAAAAATTGTAACAAGTACAAGTATTTCTTCCTTTAAATATGTTCAGAATCACCCATGTTCTCTTAAAAAAACTCGCGTATGAAGTACACTAGTAATATGTACATCAGCATACAAACCATTTATTAGTTTCCAAAGGTACATGATTGATTAGATATGGGTATGTATGTGCAGTGGGAGACTGGGAGTGGGTGTTGTCCCCCAAAGTTGGATGACAAATTTATGTGTGATGAGGAATCACACACTGACTTCACAAAGTTTTTTAGTTTGAGTTTGTGTTTGTGGATGGATAATAATAATAATAATCATCATCATCATCATAATATATGCTTTCCATCAGAATGTGAAAAGCAACATAGTTTATTCATTAATCATTGATAACAGACTTGGTGTATTTCCATTATGTAGTCCACTTTCATAGTTCCATTGCAAACTAAAACGGAGTAATATATATTATCTTTTTCCAACATTAATAAAAAAAACATAAAGTAAAAGGTAATTTGGAGGGTATCACATATCATATTCTAATGGTACGTATCCGCTCAACTTAAGCAACGTACAAAAGCTAAAGATTGATAAATTTGAACTAATAGATGTATCAAGTTCAACTTATTTACCCGTCATGAATTAAGCCCTAAAACCAATTAACCGAATCAACTATTAGTAAGCAACTAATTAATGGAAATTTCGCTTTAGAGGAGGTTTTGAATAATAAACTTCTTGAATCGTATGATGGTCACTCTGAGTAAAACATATGGTATATATACATATACTAGCATCTGACCCACGCGATGCGGCGGAATAATATTTATAAATTGTTATAAAAAAAAGGATTAATTAGTCGTTAAATTATGTATGTTGATACTTGATATATTTTAGGTGAAACACATATAATAACAAATGTGATTGGTAATGTCCCTTAACAATTGTTGTCTTATTCGGAACGTATATATATTTAATAAAGTCATTTCTGCATCCGGTTATTGTTGAGCTCATGTGTCATGAATATTTAAAACGTCAAGTTGGACAAATTCGGATGTAAAATATGTGACATAAGAGTTTTGAAAGATCGTAGAGGAATAACCATGGGAGACGGTATGAAAAATTGGTACCCATCAGAGAAGTCAGGGTGTCTCACTATACTAAGGGATTCTAAGGTTGTTAGAAAAAAAAAAAAAAAAGAAAAAAAAAAAAAAAAAAAAAAAACGGGCCTTAGAAATTCCCGGAGACAGATAAAAACCTAATAAGATGACTATTCTCCAAAGAAGAAAAAAATCTACTCGTGCGTTCTTTCAAAAGTAATATTATATTCGGCCGCAATTATTCTTAATTTCTAAGAGATGAGTCCATTCTATCATTACTCCTTTCATCTTAAGTAAAGTTTTTTTTAGATTCTTGGAATTTTGAGTCTAAAGAACAAAAACCCTTAAACCCTTGAAAACCATCACTATCCCTACACACTTAACCCTCACTCACACAACCCGATTAAAATGCCTTGGGATAATTAGTGTCACCCCCTGTGACACCCGACCAATTAGGGCTAGAAATTTGCGCCTAATCATTTTGTAATACATGAAATTAGTTCCATGTTAGGCTAATTGTATGTATCATTTCGTGTATTTTATAAATATACGCACTTACGCGATTCTACTTAATCGTGCATTTTATTATATCTGCCGAATTCCGATATATTAATACGGACGTTGGTGAACCCAATTTATTAAATAATATTGAATTATTTGATAAATATATTTATTTCTAAATATTATTTCGATAATATTTCATAAGTATTTCGTATCGTACAAGTAACTTATACGCGACCAAAAATACGTGAAACGCGTTCAACAATCGAAATAAACTAAAGCTATATTTTATAACTCATTAATAAGTATTTTGATAAAATACTTCAACTCAAAATATTTAAAGTTCATTCGTTATTTAAAACACGTACGTATAACATTAACGTATAAATAAACGTTATACGATTTAATCGAACGTACAATTCGCAACCGACACTCAAACGAAAGCCCGAATATTATTTTGGTAACTTAAAATATGCCAATTGAATAAGATTATCATCTAAAAATATCGAGTTTCAAATCGTTTACGAAAACTTATATATAATACGTTATACGTATAAACGAACGACGAAATGACCGGGCAAACGAACACCACACGGAGCGCAACTTGGGAGACACGATTTTAAACCACCACACCTTTCTAGTGGGACCCACCCACGAAAATCAGCAACCATGAGGCATGGCATGCCAATTGGTTGACTATTATGATCAAACCAATCTCATATCACCTCCATTTTCACACTCTTCACTCAATTATTGTCCACCAACCCTCTCCCTCTCCCTAACCACGAAATTCAGCTGGTTTTCCAGCCTTCACTACACCACCATCAACTACCATAATCACCATCATCATCCGCCATCCATTTTTGAAGATAAGCGCAAGAAAACGGAGCTCTTGGTGTTCTCATTCCATTCCCGATTCTAGATCTTCATACTCGCTGTAAGGAACCTATATCTTTTACTAAATTTACTTGAAACACATTTATTTGCATGTTATTATGATCCACCAACAAGATAATGTCCAAATCAAAAGCTTAAACACGTTTTTGAGGTAGTTATATAAAAACAGTAATCTGACCAGAATTTTCGTCTCACGAAAACGACCATAACTTGAGTTCTACGATGAATCAACACGCGAATCTTATACCGAAATTTCAGTATGAATGTCGTCTACAAAAAGTTCTCTCTGAGACGTTTTCCAAAAATACACGGTTTTTAGTGTAGAGGTTAATCTTTGAGCCGAGGTCTGTTTTGAGCCGAAACCGACCACTCTTCATATTTATTTTTGTTAAAAATAGTAAACGGACATGTAAAAATACCATAAAATGTAGAAATGATCTAGACATATATGGGAACATGTGTGATTTTTGGTTAGGTATGAATCGGACTAGAAGTGGTCCAAATCGAGGGGTTTATTGAGTACAAAATCTGGAAAACGAGATACCAGGGACTGTTTTGGTACTTTATTAAAAACAACACTTCGAGAGACCCACGAAACGAAACGACAATTTTTATAAACTCATTTAACCATTTTAAGAGTTGGGTAAAAGTTGCAGGTCAAACCGAGACCGTTGACCACATTTTCGACAATGACGTATACCTCCAACAATTAACTCGAGTGACGCCAAAAATGAAAGACTTATAATTCATTTCCAAACTAAATTCATTATCAAACTAAGTATCAAACATCGCGCAACCTTTAATACTTATACGATACAACATTTAAACACTTCAAATATACTTTATAAGTATATCATTTTAACATCATAATAATAATACTTTGGAATTATTATTCGAACTCACCAACGGGCCATACTTATTTTCCAATCATACTAATCAAATCAAATCATTGGACATTACTAGTTGGATGAACAACTAGCATAGATGATCTGTTGAGACATCTAATCATTTAAAACCTTGCGCGTATAATACGCCCAACAGGTTTCAACATCTAATCATTATTATAAACCTTGCGCGTTTATCACGCCCTGCAGGTTTCAGTCGTTTGAACGACATCATTTACTTGTAATTCATCATTAATTGCCCGACAGCAATTCATCAGACTCAGGTGAGTCTCATAGCCCCTTTTTTAAATGCTTTTACCTAGGGGTGAGATACATGCTCTGTTTTATTTTACATGTGAACGCAAGTATCAAATATCACTATATTCTGTATGAGTTACTCATCTAATCATTTTAAGTCCTCAAACATAGTTTGGTAATACTTGGTAGCGTGAATGTTAGTGTATGGATCCATATGGGACTGACAATCCCCGTCCGGGTCAGCAAGCACTGACTGGTCAAACGGACGCATTATCATTTGTTCATACGTGTGTTGATTAGGCACACGCATAGAGGCACCCTCGCTCAGGCACTTAATTGTGATCCTGACACCTCAGTTAAGCTCAGACTATGTGCTCATGACAGTTATATACATTTTTATCATTTACTTATTTGTTTAATTACAAATATTCATATCAAAATCTTGCGGTTCATACATCATACTTTATCATTAAACCTGTGAGCTCACCAGCTTTATAGCTGACCTTTAGCATGTATTCTCAGGTACTCAGCAGTAGGACTGCCATTCAGGATGCCCATTAGTTCGAGTCGCATTCAGACATCAAGAGATTGTCATGCATTATTATATTTTGTATAATTTAGTTATGCCATAGAATCGCTATCATTTGAACTCAAGGGCTTTTGTAAACTATTTTATAACGGTGTAAAACCTTTATAATTTCAATGTATTTGTAAACGACGCATGTAGTGGTCGTTCATTATGTAATCTTATGCTTTGTGTATTGATTAGTCGCGCCCCGAACCGACCCGCTTCCGCATCATAATTTGGGGGTGCGACAGATTGGTATCAGAGCCTAAGGTTATAGTGAGCTAGGTTGCATTTAGTGGGCCTAGACTATGACCGTTAGGCAGTATTCCTTATTAGATATAACTGGTTCAGTGATTACACCATATGAGTTTAATTTAACATAGCTTAGCTAACTATGTACAATTAAATGAATACGATGTGAAAACTGAAAGGGGTTATGTTGAATATGAATACAATAGTTGACTCTGACTAAGAGAGAAACCGAGACTTATACTTGGTTTGTGCTAGACAATCATTAGGCTATTATGTGATATAGGCGTATATACATACATAGGCCTCATTTATGTGCTACCTTATAGGCTATTATATATATTGAAGATATATGATTAAGCCCCACTCGCGTATTATCTTCTAAGATATTATATATATCGAATATATATAGATCACACACGATAATACACTCGTTAACATCTTCACTACCAAAGACGATGAGTATGAATTACTATCGTCTATCCCTTTTATACGCACATAATATCTCACAACACATTCCGTTGTACAATCACATGTTCGCGAGGAATATATCATTCGTACTTCCTCCATTATTCTAATTCTTTGGAATCACAAGTGGAACCTGTTGTTAGAAGGACTATAGGTTCCCATAAGTAGTTGCTTACCCCACCCACTCGCAAACTCGCATCTAGTATGCAACTCTGTTGTTTGTCAAATGTGATTATCACTTGTGTCATTGTATATTACCCCATAAATATATATATGCATATGCGATGTATCATGTTTTGGTGCAAACAACTCATCCACTCTATTTGCTTTTGTCAGAATCATGCCGCCAAAGAGGAAGGATTTCAGTCAAGCTGAACTTAATGCAGCGGTTTCCCGAGCTGTAGCTGAAGCCTTGGCTGCTCGAGACGCTCAAAGGAATGAAGAGACAGTCAATACCACTCCTACTCCTGT
Source organism: Helichrysum umbraculigerum (assembly GCA_949592205.1). NCBI lineage: Eukaryota > Viridiplantae > Streptophyta > Magnoliopsida > Asterales > Asteraceae > Helichrysum > Helichrysum umbraculigerum. The sequence goes on along the minus strand of CATIUR010000004.1, from coordinate 68,599,039 downwards.
TATCAAACCTTGTTCCTACAAGGACTTTCTCAGCTGCAAGCCACTCTACTTTAAGGGCACGGAAGGTGCTATTGGCTTAATCCGATGGATTGAAAGAATGGAATCTGTCTTCAGTATCTGTAACTGTGCTGAAGTTAGTAAGGTCAAGTTTGCTGCCTACACCTTTCAAGAAGGTGCACTAACGTGGTGGAACACCCACGCAAACTCTATTGGCGTCGAGATCGCAAACCGACTTCCTTGGCCTGAATTGAAGAAAAAGCTAAGGGAGAAGTACTGTCGCGAGGAAGAACTACACCGACTGGAAGTGGAGTTCTGGCATCTGGCGGTACAAGGGAACGATATTGCTGGGTACACCACCAAGTTCCAGCAATTTGCTCTGTTGTGCCCATGTTTGGTTGATACGGAAGGAAAAAGTATCAAGAAATACATCCGCGGCCTTCCGGAGAATATCCAGGGGAATGTCGCCTCAGCTCAACCAACCACTCTGGAAAGAGCTATTGGAATTGCTCATGAACTCATGGCCATGGTTGTCAGCCGTGAGACATCTGTTCCATCTTCTGGTAACAACAACAAAAGAAAGTGGTCTGGGAACACCACTCAAAACCAATCATCATCAAAGAGGTCTGAGTTTGATAAGACCACCAACACTGGTTCTGGTTCCGGATTTAACAAGGGTTACACTGGAAATAAGCCCTACTGTTCAAAGTGCCACCGACATCATGATGGTCCTTGCGGTACACCCTGTGGAAAATGCCAAAGGTATGGGCATTTGGCCAAAGACTGTAGGTCTACCAATGCCAACACCAACACCATCACCAGCCAGCCAAAATCCTGCTATGAGTGTGGAGATACCGGGCACTTTAGGAATGAGTGCCCAAAGCTGAAGAACAAGGGTAACAACACTGCGAAGGGAAGAGCCTTTGTTCTGAACTCAGGAGAGGCCCGTCAGGACCCGAATGTGGTCTCGGGTACGTTTTTTCTCAACAATCTTACTGCTTCTGTTCTGTTTGATACTGGTGCTGATAGGAGCTTCATATCTGATGAGTTTAGTCAATTGCTTAACATTGCCCCTATTGCCTTAGATGCTAAGTACATTGTAGAATTAGCTAATGGCAAGTTAATTAAGACTGACAGTGTAATACCAAATTGCACTTTAAATCTATCTGATGAAATCTTCTCTATTGACCTTATACCCGTTGAGATTGGAAGTTTCGACGTCATTATTGGAATGGATTGGTTATCCAAGCACCGAGCTGAAATTGTCTGCTACGACAAAATCGTCTGTATACCTCTTGTCACCGGTAGTACTCTAATCATACAAGGGGAGACCGGTAGGACGAGACTGAATATCATATCCTGCATGAAAACTCGCAAGTACCTTAGGAAAGGGTACCAGGCGATCCTCACACATGTCTTGGAGAAAAAGTCGGAAGAGAAACGACTTGAGGATGTGCCCATTGTTAGAGACTTTCCAGAAGTCTTTCCAGAAGACTTGCCTGGTCTTCCACCACCGAGACAAGTTGAGTTCTCGATCGATCTCGTGCTGGGGGCAGCACCTGTTGCACGAGCACCATATCGTTTAGCCCCTTCAGAACTTCAGGAGTTGTCTACTTAGTTGCAGGAACTCCTGGATAAGGGATTCATTAGACCAAGTTCTTCACCATGGGGAGCTCCGGTTCTGTTTGTGAAAAAGAAAGACGGTTCATTCAGAATGTGTATCGACTATAGAGAGTTGAACAAATTGACCGTCAAGAACCGTTACCCACTACCTCGAATTGATGACCTATTCGAACAACTTCAAGGGTCAAGTATCTATTCGAAGATAGATCTAAGATCAGGTTATCATCAGTTACGAGTTCGTGACATCGACATCCCAAAGACTGCCTTTCGAACTCGCTATGGACATTATGAGTTCCAAGTAATGCCATTTGGTTTGACTAACGCACCGGCCATATTCATGGACCTTATGAACCGAGTGTGCAAACCATATCTCGACAAGTTTGTCATTGTTTTCATCGATGACATTCTTATTTACTCGCGCAATGAGCAAGAGCACGCGCAGCATCTCAAAGTCATTCTAGAGCTTCTTAGACACGAAGAGTTATATGCTAAATTCTCCAAGTGTGAGTTCTGGATGAAAACCGTTCAGTTCCTTGGTCATGTGATTGATAGTCAAGGAATTCACGTAGATCCATCAAAGATTGAGGCTATCAAGTGCTGGCAAGCACCGACGACGCCGACCGAAGTACGCCAATTCTTAGGACTGGCAGGTTATTATCGGCGTTTCATTGAGAATTTCTCCAAAATAGCTCAATCACTCACAATACTAACTCAAAAGGAAAAGAAGTTCGATTGGACTGATAAACAAGAGTCAGCATTTCAGCTATTGAAGCAAAAGCTTTGCAGTGCACCAATTCTATCATTACCCGAAGGCAATGAAGACTTCGTGGTATACTGCGATGCCTCACACCAAGGTCTTGGTTGCGTGTTGATGCAAGGAGACAAGGTTATTGCCTACGCCTCCCGACAACTCAAAGTTCACGAGAAGAACTACACAACTCATGATCTCGAATTAGGAGCCGTAGTGTTCGCACTCAAGATCTGGAGACACTATCTGTATGGCACAAAATGTACCATCTTCACCGATCACAAAAGCCTCCAGCATATATTCGATCAGAAGGATCTCAACATGAGGCAACGTCGCTGGGTTGAGTTGCTCACCGACTATGATTGTGAAATCAAGTATCATCCAGGGAAGGCTAATGTAGTTGCCGATGCTCTAAGTCGCAAAGAGCGCACAAAACCACTTCGAGTCCGAGCCCTTAGCATAACCATCCATAATGATCTAATCATTCAAATTCTCACTGCTCAACTCGAAGCATTGAAACCTGAAAACATCAAGGAAGAGGCCTTGAGAAATATGGAGAATCAATTTGAAACCAAAACTAATGGGGTCAGATACTTCGCAAACCGAATCTGGTTACCCAAGTTTGGGAATCTTCGAGACTTAGTGATGGATGAAGCTCACAAGTCCAAATATTCTATACATCCTGGATCTGACAAGATGTATCATGGCATCAAGGGATCATACTGGTGGCCAAACATGAAAGCAGAGATTGCCACGTATGTCAGCAAGTGCCTCACATGTTCAAAAGTTAAAGCTGAATATCAGAAGCCCACCGGTTTGCTACAGCAACCGGACATTCCAGAATGGAAATGGGAGCAAATCGCTATGGATTTCATCACTAAACTCCCAAGAACAGCTAGCGGTTGCGATGCCATTTGGGTGATCGTAGACCGGCTCACCAAATCAGCTCATTTTATCGCCATCAAGGAAACTGACAAAATGGAACGTCTCACACGAATCTATTTGAAGGAGATCGTATCCCGACACGGCGTTCCAATCTCAATTATCTCTGATAGAGACAGCCGATTCACATCTAACTTTTAGCAATCATTGCAAAAGTCATTGGGTACTCGTTTAGATATGAGTACAGCCTATCATCCTCAAACCGATGGCCAAAGTGAAAGGACTATTCAAACACTGGAAGATATGTTACGCGCCTGCGTAATTGATTTCGGTGCAAATTGGGAACATCACTTGCCATTGTGTGAATTCTCATACAACAACAGCTATCATACCAGCATTGGAGTTACACCGTTCGAGGCACTGTACGGTCGTAAGTGCCGGTCGCCTATCTGTTGGACCGAAGTTGGAGATAGCCAACTCACTGGTCCGAAAATCATTCATGAAACCACCGAGAAGATCGTTGGTATCCAGCAATGGCTGAAAGCCGCACGTGATCGTCAGAAAAGTTATGCTGACGTGAGACGCAAGCATCTCGAGTTCCAAGTTGGGGATCAAGTATTGCTCAAAGTGTCACCTTGGAAAGGTGTCATACGTTTTGGCAAACGTGGGAAGTTAAACCCTAGATACATCGGACCTTTTGAGATCCTTGAAAGGATTGGTCCAGTCGCATATCGATTGCAGCTACCTCCAGAGCTCAGTAGCGTGCATCCCACATTTCACATTTCTAACCTAAAGAAATGCCTGTCCGACGAGACACTCATTATTCCGCTCGAGGAAATTCAAATTGACGACAAACTTCATTTTATTGAGACACCAATGGAGATCATGGACCGTGAGGTCAACCAGCTTAAGCAAAGTCGTATCCCAATTGTCAAAGTTCGGTGGAATTCACGGCATGGTCCGGAATTCACCTGGGAACGGGAAGACCAGATGCGACACAAGTATCCACATTTATTTTCAGACTTCACTCATACGCCGACTTCGAGCTGAATTTCGGGACGAAATTCTCTTAACAAGGGGAGAATGTGACACCCGACCAATTAGGGCTAGAAATTTGCGCCTAATCATTTTGTAATACATGTAATTAGTTCCATGTTAAGCTAATTGTATGTATCATTTCGTGTATTTTATAAATATACGCACTTACGCGATTCTACTTAATCGTGCATTTTATTATATCTGCCGAATTCCGATATATTAATACGGACGTTGGTGAACCCAATTTATTAAATAATATTGAATTATTTGATAAATATATTTATTTCTAAATATTATTTCGATAATATTTCATAAGTATTTCGTATGGTACAAGTAACTTATACGCGACCAAAAATACGTGAAACGCGTTCAACAATTGAAATAAACTAAAGCTATATTTTATAACTCATTAATAAGTATTTTGATAAAATACTTCAACTCAAAATATTTAAAGTTCATTCGTTATTTAAAACACGTACGTATAACATTAACGTATAAATAAACGTTATTCGCAACCGACACTCAAACGAAAGCCCGAATATTATTTTGGTAACTTAAAATATGCCAATTGAATAAGATTATCATCTAAAAATATCGAGTTTCAAATCGTTTACGAAAACTTATATATAATACGTTATACGTATAAACGAACGACGAAATGACTGGGCAAACGAACACCACACGGAGCGCAACTTGGGAGACATGATTTTAAACCACCACACCTTTCTAGTAGGACCCACCCACGAAAATCAGCAACCATGAGGCATGGCATGCCAATTGGTTGACTATTATGATCAAACCAATCTCATATCACCTCCATTTTCACACTCTTCACTCAATTATTGTCCACCAACCCTCTCCCTCTCTCTAACCACGAAATTCAGCTGGTTTTCCAGCCTTCACTACACCACCATCAACTACCATAATCACCATCATCATCCGCCATCCATTTTTGAAGATAAGCGCAAGAAAACGGAGCTCTTGGTGTTCTCATTCCATTCCCGATTCTAGATCTTCATACTCGCTGTAAGGAACCTATATCTTTTACTAAATTTACTTGAAACACATTTATTTGCATGTTATTATGATCCACCAACAAGATAATGTCCAAATCAAAAGCTTAAACACGTATTTGAGGTAGTTATATAAAAACAGTAATCTGACCAGAATTTTCGTCTCACGAAAACGACCATTACTTGAGTTCTAGGATGAATCAACACGCGAATCTTATACCGAAATTTCAGTATGAATGTCGTCTACAAAAAGTTCTCTCTGAGACGTTTTCCAAAAATACACGGTTTTTAGTGTAGAGGTTAATCTTTGAGCCGAGGTCTGTTTTGAGCCGAAACCGACCACTCTTCATATTTATTTTTGTTAAAAATAGTAAACGGACATGTAAAAATACCATAAAATGTAGAAATGATCTAGACATATATGGGAACATGTGTGATTTTTGGTTAGGTATGAATCGGACTAGAAGTGGTCCAAATCGAGGGGTTTATTGAGTACAAAATTTGGAAAAAGAGATACCAGGGACTGTTTTGGTACTTTATTAAAAACAACACTTCGAGAGACCCACGAAACGAAACGACAATTTTTATAAACTCATTTAACCATTTTAAGAGTTGGGTAAAAGTTGCGGGTCAAACCGAGACCGTTGACCACATTTTCGACAATGACGTATACCTCCAACAATTAACTCGAGTGACGCCAAAAATGAAAGACTTATAATTCATTTCCAAACTAAATTCATTATCAAACTAAGTATCAAACATCGCGCAACCTTTAATACTTATACGATACAACATTTAAACACTTCAAATATACTTTATAAGTATATCATTTTAACATCATAATAATAATACTTTGGAATTATTATTCGAACTCACCAACGGGCCATACTTATTTTCCAATCATACTAATCAAATCAAATCATTGGACATTACTAGTTGGATGAACAACTAGCATAGATGATCTGTTGAGACATCTAATCATTTAAAACCTTGCGCGTATAATACGCCCAGCATGTTTCAACATCTAATCATTATTATAAACCTTGCGCGTTTATCACGCCCTGCAGGTTTCAGTCGTTTGAACGACATCATTTACTTGTAATTCATCATTAAATGCCCGACAGTAATTCATCAGACTCAGGTGAGTCTCATAGCCCCTATTTTAAATGCTTTTACCTAGGGGTGAGATACATGCTCTGTTTTATTTTACATGTGAACGCAAGTATCAAATATCACTATATTCTGTATGAGTTACTCATCTAATCATTTTAAGTCCTCAAACATAGTTTGGTAATACTTGGTAGCGTGAATGTTAGTGTATGGATCCATATGGGACTGACAATCCCCGTCCGGGTCAGCAAGCACTGACTGGTCAAACGGACGCATTATCATTTGTTCATACGTGTGTTGATTAGGCACACGCATAGAGGCACCCTCGCTCAGGCACTTAATTGTGATCCTGACACCTCAGTTAAGCTCAGACTATGTGCTCATGACAGTTATATACATTTTTATCATTTACTTATTTGTTTAATTACAAATATTCATATCAAAATCTTGCGGTTCATACATCATACTTTATCATTAAACCTGTGAGCTCACCAGCTTTATAGCTGACCTTTAGCATGTATTCTCAGGTACTCAGCAGTAGGACTGCCATTCAGGATGCCCATTAGTTCGAGTCGCATTCAGACATCAAGAGATTGTCATGCATTATTATATTTTGTATAATTTAGTTATGCCATAGAATCTCTATCATTTGAACTCAAGGGCTTTTGTAAACTATTTTATAACGGTGTAAAACCTTTATAATTTCAATGTATTTGTAAACGACGCATGTAGTGGTCGTTCATTATGTAATCTTATGCTTTGTGTATTGATTAGTCGCGCCCCGAACCGACCCGCTTCCGCATCATAATTTGGGGGTGCAACACCCCCCCGATTTCATGACTTGCGGAAGCGACAATTTGGGTGTGACTAATCAATAATCAAATCGCAGAGGTACAAGCAAACGACTCTACATGAGACGTTTATACATTTTACAAAAGTAGTTACAAAGTTTAGGTTATAAGTTTACAACATAATGAGTTCGCATAAATAGATCCCAAAGATTTTAATACATAACCGATTAACAAAAGATAATGCTATAAAATCTTCATATGTTTATAGATGTATGCGTCTCGTACTAGCTAGCATATCCTGCAGGCCACCCTACTGTTGCTGATCACCTGAGAATACAACACTAAAAGGGTCAGCTATAAAGCTGGTGAATCTCACAGGTTTAACATAAAACATGATGTGATCAACATGATTATCCGACGATTTATAACCGAACAATGATTAAACATCGTAACCGAACAATGATTAAACCAATTAAGGTTTCCGAATTAGATATACCGACACTGATATTGCACTGAGCTATGGTTCAAGGCCTAACCTAATTTTCTGCCTCCCGAACGGTGTCAACACCCATAACAATTACTAAAATGCCCGTTTGTACGTGGTTGTAGCTAGCAACCAAGACGGGGACGTCACTCCCATGATAGATCTATCTTTTAGTAATCGCGCCTTATTAAATTAATGAACCATACACTGATGAGGACTTTACCGAATTTAAAACACTCATGCAATAACCGAACAAATCAATACCGACAATGATAACCGAATATAATAACCGAGTTAAAATCAATTTAACTAACCGAATAATTGTGATCACGAAAACAATTTGTGTTGCATCTCCCCCGATTTAAAATAGTAAAACAGTAAAATGGGGCCATGAGACTCACCTGTGTGAGCTAGCGGTCCTATGGTATACTTATTGTCCGAACTGAAATCTCCTAGTGTCCTAAACACATGATATTATAATTAAGTAATTGGATGTTCAAATATATCATCCACACTAGTGTTCGCCGAACAGATTATGTCCAAAGTATTCAATCAGTGTTTACGTTTGAAGTTTATAAAATGGGTACGGCCCGTTGGTGACGGTTGATGATAATAATTTTCGAAAACATTATTATTATATTCGTCTCATTGTACTTTTATAAAGTATGAAATTGTGTACGGGGGTCCGGGGGCAGCGCCCCTGGTAGCGGGGTCCAAGGGGCAGAGCCTCAGGTTGGGGTCGAGCTGCTAGGTCAGCTTGAAAATTTTTTATTTCTACTATATTGCTTTAGTAAAAACGCATTAGAAATTCAGATTCGGAGTAAAACTAGGTGGCAAAATCTTAGTCTCGATACTTAATAAAAATTTCTATTTTTACACGAAACCCGATCGGCTGGAGGTAGTTACCCGATCGGCTGGGAACAGCCGAACGGCTAGGAATGATTACCCGATCGGCTGGAGTAGTGATACCCGATAGGCTGGATGAGCATAGCCGATCGGCTGAGATCTTATACCCGATCGACTAGATTGAGTCAGCCGATCGGCTGAGGGCTTGACCAGGGCCTGTTCGCACGAGTTTAAGTGTAATCGGTTTCTAGCTCGAATTTTTGGACATAATCAGTTGATACAACACTAATACATGATATATTAAGCTTCCTAAACATGTAACTTTAAAAGAAAAATGAAGAATTGCTCACGGAGGAAGTGAACCCGAGAGTGATGGCGATGATACTGTGAAGATGATGATGATGATGGTGCCGTGAAGATGATGATGATAAAGATGGTGATGATTTGCTGCTGCTATTCCGAGTTGTTGTTGTTGATTTTTGTTGTTGTTGTTTGAGTATAAATCGAGAAAGAAGGAGAGCAGAGAAAAGATAGATGATGATGAAGAAAATGGAAAGAAAATGGAGGGTGCGTTTGGTGTCTGCATTATTTGAGGGGCAAGATCCACATTTTGTGGATCTTGTCCGGTAATTGTTCCCAACTCGTATTATTTTAGCCCGTGTTTCTTTACCCGATCGTAATATAAAGTAATATTTTTAAATCATAATTTTGTTTACACAAAATCGTATATATTTTTAATCAAAGTATTTTATAAAATACTTTTAGTGAGATATAAAAATATATCTTTGTTTCACTTTGGTTTGACGGATAGTTTCCAGTGTTCAAATGTGATTAACCTTTTCAATCGAGTAAATAACTATTATTCTCATAAATAATATATTATTTAGAAATGTTTTGCACCAAAGTCCGTATTTGAGTTTGCGCGTTCTTTCAGATTTATTTGTATGTGATTATTAAATAATCATTTAATGTTATATATATTTATATATATATATATATATATATATATATATATATATATATATATATATATATATATAAAATATCCGAATACTTTCGTTTTAACGTGTACCGAGTACGAATGATTAAGGTTCAAATTAGGAGCTAATTTTGCCCTTTTTGACCGGGTGTCACAATTAGCACCATTATCAATGGAGTGGTGGAGATTCGATAGTCCACCAAGCCTATGACGATAAGCACTACATGACTGGTGATAGCATCAAATAAACATTATATTTATATACAAATAATCCCTAGTTTTTATATACTTTTATTGCATTTATGTGGATTTAGATACTTATTTTGTTCATATTTGCAAAATGGGTATAATTAAAGCTTAAGAAGAAGAAAGAAATGAAAAAGAGATTGAAATGAAGAAAAAGAAGTAAAAACCAATAAAAATGAAGAATTGGGCTTAAATTAAAGACCAAGTTCGAACTATTAAAAGAATGGACCAAAGAACAAGTTAAGATCCGAAAATATTAAAAGATTAAAGCCCAGAAGAGAAGCAGCTAGTGCACAGAACATTCTGGAATCAACATCCAGCCGGCGGTTGGAACTTGAATATGGAAGGAGGTGGAACGCGCGGGTCAGAAACCGGTTACTTGGGTAAAAAGACAATCCAACCGGCGACTGAACACTCTAGCCGGCGGCTGAACACTTTAGCCGGCGGCTGGAATTATGTCGCACCCCCAAATTTACTGTGCGGAAGCGAATCGGGTCGGAGCGCGACTAATCCGGTAATCAAGCATAAAGGTACAATGAACGACTCTATATGCGTCGTTATAACAAAATACATTGATATTATAAAAGTTTACAAAAGTATTCAAGTTCGCAATCTATCCTAAGAGATTCTAATACATATCTAATTTATACAAAATATAGAAATGCAAGAAAATCTCTTGTAGTTGTAATTTGCATGCGACTCGAGCTATGTATATATGTGTCCTGAATAAGCAGACCTACTGCTGTTGAGTACCTGAGAATACATGCTAAAAGGTCAGCTAAATGCTGGTGAGCTCACAGGTTTAATGATAAAGTATATGTTTGAACCACAAGATTTAATAGTGCTTGCGACCAAGTAAAAGTAAATATGTGTATATTACTGCCATGAGCCCATAGTTTGAGCTTAACTGAGGTGTCAGGATCATAATCAAGTGCCTGATAGAGGGTGCCTCCCTGCGAGTGCCTAATCTACACTCGTATGAACAAATGATAATGCGTCCGTTTGACCAGTTAGTGCTTGCTAACCCGGACGGGAATTGTCAATCCCATATGGTACCATACACTAACATTCATATTAAATCCATATCAACAAACTATGTGATGGAGGGCTTTCATGATTAGTAAAACAACTCATGCAGTATATATCGATGTTTTGTACTTGTGTCCACATGTAAAATAAATGAGCATGTATTCCCACCCCGGGAGTAAAAACAGTAAAAATGCGGGGCTGTGAGACTCACCTGAGTCTGATGCGTTGCTATTAAGCAAGTAATGATGGTGTAACAAGAAGTGATGTCCAAAGACCGTAACCTGCCGGCGTCCTAAACGCGCAAGGTTATAATGTGAGTAGGTATCTCAAAAGATTACCTATGCTAGTTGTCCACTCAACTAGTTATGTCCAAATGTTTGATTTTTTTTTGTGTTTTGAAAACATGTATGGACCGTTGGTGACGGTTTGTAATAATAATTCAAAAGTGTTATTATTATTATTATTATTATTATTATTATTATTATTATTATTATTATTATTATTATTATTATTATTATTATTATTATATGTATCATTGTATTGTATACTTACCAAAGTAAATGTATATCATGTACGAGTATCATCGTATAAGGTTTTGTTTTGGTAAGTGTTCGACACTTAATGTGAAAAGTATTTACAACTTTTAAATGACGGGGGTCCGGGGGCTGATTTATATCATAGATGGGTAGACTTTGATACAAACTTAGTTAATAGAGTCCAGAGTGACCTAAATATGTGCTACGCGTGGAATATTGTAAAATGACCTAGTACCTCGTATAGTGCTGGAACCACCTCTGGTATAGTACAAACGCATGGAAGCTATGGAACGGCCGTCAGTGTATACATTCTGAGCAACACTGGGTTAATCACCAGCTTTGGATTCTAATATGCCATCAATGAAAAGTTAACAGACACATTCCCGAAATTAGGTCTTAAATGCTCTATTTAAAACCAATTGTACTTTGCGGTGTTAAGAACGGTCAGAAATTAAATATCGGTCTGTTGCCTTATTCATGCACCCAGGAGTTAACTCCAAGAAGGTTCACTTGTCTTCACAGACAGTGTTGGGGGCAGAGCAGCCTGATCTTATCAGAATCACAATAACCTAGTACTCAGTGACATACTGTCTGAGAAATCAGACAGTAGGGTACTAGTGTTTACACCACAAGTATTCTAAGGCAAGTAGAACACAAATATTTAGGATAAACGTTTTCAAAATTCAAATAAAATATCATCCCTCCGAAAAGGCTAACGAAACCACAACAAACACTTCTCTCCATACTGATTATCACCTATTGTTTTATTTTGCTGTTTATTTAGTATAATTTAGGACCTAAGTAAAAACCCCAAATCAAAACTCTTTTAAAAACCCTTGCTAAATCGAATCGATCGTCTCGACATCTCTGTTTCACAATACGGTTGATCTTAAGAACTACCCTGAGTCATTACTTACCGCTAACTAGCCTTAGCCATAGTAAAACTTAGGTCCCCAGCTCTATAAATATTAAAACTTTCCCGATCTGCGCCTCGACGGCTGGGGCAACGACCGGAGTAAAATCTGACCGACCGCTGGGTCGCGATCAGGGGGAAAGGGGCCGGTTTTTAGAGGGGCCACAAGGGGCATGTTTGGTCAATTATTGTTTCCCCAAATTCGCGTTACGTTCCGTGGTCATTTACTTGCCATGCGTGTCTTAATCGTTAAATCGATAAACGTTTACTTGTTTTGTTTTAGTTAATAATATATCCACGTTATGTTTGGTTGAAGTAATATTTTAAAATACTTTATTTTTAGTTATCAAAATATTTGCTGGGTTTCGTTCGGTTGTCGGGTTCGATTCGCGCGTTTACTTTGCGTTCGTTGCTTTTTATAAAACGTTTAATGTTTCGTATATTATTATGCAATAATAATATAAAATAAATAAGGACTATTTTATTACGAAATAGGTTTACGTTATTTATGAAAATGTTTCACCAACGTCCGTATATGTCGAAATCCATTCGATTGTTTCGCGTAACAATTACGTATGTGTGTATATATATATATATATTTATATACAAATAGTTACAGGTATTTAGCCTAATCCACAACTAAATACACGTAATAATGTTATGGTTTAGGCCCAAAAGTTGACCTATATTGTCGGGTGTCACAAATATCATCCCGAAACCCTAATTATCGAAGTTCAACAATCACGCTTTACCTGTTGTCTACTCTCTATTTCTTTTTATATTTATTTACTTCTATGTATTTAGATAATTTAGAAAAACCAACAAAATAAATCTACCTACTTTAACTATCCCATCCTATTAGCGAACTTCTCTTCGGTAATCCTTTCGATTCCATTCGTTCCGATTTAAAGGACGACACTCGAGTTATACTTATTGATTACTTCCCAAAAGTAGGTAGTACTTATAAGTTGAGCCCCAACTATTATAATTCTAAAACTTCCACACCAAGCATACATATTTAATTAAGATAGATAGTGATCAACGAACCAGGAATTAAAATTAGAAGGAATAGACTTGAATTAAATCGCACAACTCCAAGCGTACACCAAAGATTACAATGTGTACCATTATTTCCTATGACTTCCTATTTAAATCTTAACTAAGCCTAATTGCAAATCCAAACTAATTAAAGAGATAGTAAAGAGAGAAAGAGTGTGTGTTTTCTAGTGATTTTTATAAGTGTGAATGTGTGTTTTTAAATTGTGAAAGTGTGGACTATTCATAGGTGAAAAATGGTGTAGATAGCGAAAACGGTGCAAGTTAGCGGAAAACGGTACACGTGTTGGAAGTAGGTCGGCCGGTCCGGCAAGTTTAGAGGCGACCGGCCGATTTCCTAGTTTTGGGCAGGAACCAGTTTGGTGAGGTGAGTGGAACGGCCGCCTGCAGCCAAAACTGGCTGTCCGATTCGGCCAGCCACCTACTCGTTGGCTCTCGTTATGCGTCCGATTAACATGAATATCTTTGTGTGGCTTCTTCAATAGAAAACGAAAATTGATGTCGATATATCTGTAACACCCGCTTTTGTGGCTATCTGGTAATTTCTTTTAAATCTATATGTTATTATTTGTTATATTTCAAATATTGTGTTTATATATGTTTTGAATTATAACTTAGTGAATTTGGTTCAGAATTAATTGTGACTAGTGAATTATTTACCGTTTTAAATAGTTATAGTTCACGGTAAAATAAAATAGTTTTCTCGCAAAATGGTTTCTAGGTTCCAGACAATAGATTTAAAGGGGACTAGTTTTAAGTGAGTGCGGAGTCGGTGTAAAAATTAAGCCGACCTATTTATTCCTTTCCTAAAAAGGAAAGTTATCATTTCCTTCAAAACCTTTGTATTGCAAATTCAAAACCCTAAACCTAAACTATACATAATCAAACAAGCTGTGATCTTTGTGGAATTCTGATTTCATCATCATCATCAATATCATAACATCCCAAAAGAGTAAGTGTTCTTGAACATGGTTATTAGTTGATTTAAGAAGTTAATATGAGATATTGCATAAGCTAGTGATTTTGAATGGTTAACATTATATGATGATATTTACTGAAATTTCATGATCATTACATGGTGTTCTTCATGATCTTGTTAGAAAATTTGAATAAATAAATTTAGTTAAAGTAAGTATGTGAAGTTAGTATTGAGTGAAATTGGAATGGAGAATATATGAAGCTAATCATTGTTATATGCTTCTATGTAAGTTGATGTGTTTAAATTGAGTTGAAAACTGATTTGGCAAAGCTGGAAATGGAGTTTTGGTATGAAAATCGTACAGGAACAGCAGCAGGTACAGGTTCAGCTGGAAAAAGCCGATGAAGATCGCGGCGCGATCTCTTCAGATCGCGGCGTGATCAGAGGTGAATCGCGACACGATTATTGATGGTTGCGACGCGATTAAGTGTTAAATAGCGACACGATTAGGTACTGTTGCGCCGCGATTGATGTCTGTACAGATCAGATTATACTTGTGTCATGTATTGGTGATTGTTGTGATATATAAGCTTTATAACAACTTATACAATGATGATTTAGGACTAATAATTGAGTCTAACATGAATAATGATCTTGTTGGGATGTAATTACAGGTAAAGCTAATTGTTATATATTTAAGTTATAATGTGACAAAGTGGTACTATGTGATTATATTGCATAAGTTAAAGCAAGAGTTGGACTGAGATACTGACTTAATTGTTTTGTGGTGTTTTCAGATACGCCGAAGACTCAGTGAGTTAGTCAGCTGAGTAAGTGAAGTGAAGTTGACAGGTGAATAGACTTGGAACTTCAGTGTGGTTTGGTTGTGACTTATTGGTTACAACGATATAAATATAGTGATTGTTGATTATATTGCTGAGACATATATATAACCGTGATGTGTTGCCTATGTGCATTCTGGTGATTCGGGGGTCAACAATTGTTGGACTGATTGCTACAGGTTAGTCAATGTGAGATTTGTAATCATGTGTTGAGAATGGAACACATATTGGTTAAAGGTAGCAATCAGTTATCGGTAAAAATCACTGTATTGGCCTGCAGTGATTGTAAGTGTCTCTTGGTGGGCCATCCGCGGTCAGAGGGCTTCACAAGGACCACCGATCCTCTTGGTGATGTTGTGTCAAGTGATATTGCTGATAATTGATATTGTTATAGCTAAGTCAAACTGTTTGTATCAGGTTTATTCACTTAGCTTCGTGCTAATCCCGTTGTTTACTCCTTGCAGGTTTATGTGATGTTTTGGGACTGGGCAAGGAGTGACTGGGAGTTGTTTGACCAGGATTACTCTGATTTTGTTAGACAATGGTTCATGTTTTGTTATGTAATGATTACGATAAGTTAATGGTTTGTAAACAAGCAGTTAATACTTATAACTTGTAATATGTTTTGGTTGATGACATAATGTCATCAGTGTTAATATGAATGGGATTTCGCTTCCAGGTTTTTAAAAAAAAAAAATTGTCATGTAAACTTGGTGCGTGTTATAATATCCTTCATAGTAGTCTTCAATCTTAACGTAGTGATGGTGCAAGAGTTCGATCTTGGATATGCTCTGGAATATTCATTACTTAGCCGTTTTGCTTCATTCTTTTTGCATTGTTCTCGTATCGTTAAAACGAAGATTTTGGTTCCATAAAATTCATTAGGTTACGTCTAGCTCACTGAAGTGAGGTTGCTAATATTTGAACTTGAATTTGCTCTATAATCTTCGTTTTTTGACCGTTTTACCCAATTTTTCTTTCATCGCTTTTGTTTTTATCTGTTTAACATTATAAGGCAAATAAATGCAATATTTAGACTAATCTGCTAAATAACGGTCTTAAATGAAGAAGATATCGGTAGTAAAAACGTGACTTTTTACGCAATATCATGAACCAAATCTTAGCTATGAATCTGGTCTTCTTATGAGTTGTATTCAATATAAGTTTCTTGGACTTTTAGCTGTAGCTTCTATCATGATTTTACAGCTAATATTGGTATTGGTAGGGATAAAAGTAAGATAAAGTCTCCATTTTGAATAATAAGGATAATATTAAATTCCATGTTTATGGCTTGAAGCCTTGAAGATCGGCTCGTATAACTCCTCCTGCTCGATGAGTCTTTATTCCGAATCTTCTATAATTTGCAATTTAGTCCTTAAACTTCATTTCCATAATTATATTCTTCCTAAATACCAAATATCAAATATGAACAGGTTAAGTATTGATTCATTTAAAATTAATCGGACGCAAAGCGCAATTTGCACTTTGCATCCGAGTTGGGTATGTATATTTTTACTAACTTTTTTTGGACAAATTTTTTAGTGTAATTACAAATTAATGTAAACATACAATTTAAGTTGTAATAACACGCGATTGAACATCAAAGAATGAATTAGATGAGATTAAAGAGTAATCAAATACGAATTTCAAATCATTGACTATAATTATATATTTAAATAAAGCTCAAGTTGAAATTATATATGAATAATATATCAGTAAATTGCTCATCAAATATCGATTTTCAATAAAAAAATCATATGGGGTTAGATAACAAATCATATGTGATTATATAACAAATCACTTGTGATTAAATATAAAAATAGCAATCACATGTGATTTTGTTGAAAACAAATACAATTTTTAAAATATATTTAGAATTATTAATGTTGATGAATATTAAACTGAAATCACGTGTTAATTAACATATACCCTGAATAAGTAATCGTGTACCAATTTTAACTTTTTATCTTAAATCACATGTGATTATATTTTTAAGACCCGCCAAGAAGAAAAAAAATAGTGTGTCAGAAGTATAGCTTATAAGAACCTTAATTAAAAAACAAAAATTTTGATTCCGTATATATTATTATTATGATTTATTAATATACCATATGTAATATATTTAATTTTAAAAGTAAAATTGTATTTTATTTGTTAGTGTTTTATTTGAACTCACCTCCAAATGATTATTACTTAAAAGATTTGTTTTTTAATTATCACGGAATAAATATAGATAAATCTGTCGAAGAACTTTGAATATACGTTGCGTTTTTTTATTATCACGGAACAAATATAGATCATCTATCGAATAACTTTTATTACACGTCGCGTTTACTTTGTTGACTTCAAAGTCTCGTCACTTGTGAAGACTTTTAACCAAACATCATTTATGTCTAAAAAATGCTATTAATTAATATTTCGTAATTCGTATGTTGATCACATATGATTAAATAGTTGAAGTTTTGTAGCATCTAAAAAAAAGGTAGTTGGAGGGTACCCCTGACCCCGGATCTCTTTGAGATCCGCAGCGTCCCATCCGCAAGAGACATCTGCCCGGCAAAGCACCTGGCCACAGTTAGCCCACGAAATTATACCGGCAGTCCTTTATCGGACTTGAACCCGGGTGTGCCCTGTGGATTTGCGGTGACGGTACCTAACATGCTAAATGCTAAATCATTGACTACACATAATCACATGTGATTTCAGTTATAATCACATGTGATTTCGATTATGAACACGAAATAGTTTCTATCTTGAATTTAAAATCTAACTAAAATTATAATCGCATATGATTCAAAGACCGAAAAGTAGTAACATGAATTATAATCACGTATTACTACACAAAAATCATATGTGATTTTTACATGTGACTATAACGTGTATCTTTTCGATCCACAAATTCAATTGACGTAAAGTTGGATGCAATTACATTACATAAAAATATGATTTCTCACTGAACGTCTTCGTCATTTTCTTAAATTTTCTTGTTTTTTGGTTTTTCCAACTACCTTTTTGCATGTTAGTGTCTTTCCTCCATTGCTATACAACTGTAAACATTCGTAATACATTGTCTTACTTCATGGCTCATGTGATTGATAGTACAAAAAAATAGATTAACTTAATTTCATATTTCAAGTAAAAAGAGGAAGCAATATCAGGCAAAGAATCATCTCCGGCAACGAGACGCGACAACGACTATCATCATTTCGTTCCTTCACAATCAAGTTACAATTTTTTTCACCGGCACCGCACCACCGGTTGTTTATAAGATTCTGGCGACAATGAAAAAGGTTGTGATGCATCTTGCCGGCAGTTAGATAAATGTGACGACGGTGAATAAGAAGATCGCTGAGCGACTATATTATGTTGGTCAACGTTTACCGGAAAATGCATCGGCCATGGAAATAAATTTGAGAGTAAAAATTAAAGTCTGTACACTAAGATTTAAGATGGAGATACGTTTGATGTAGCGTGAAAATAAGATAACAAAAATTAAACTTGTTGATTCTAAGAATACCCAAGAATAATCTCTTCTAACAAGCGTTGATTCACAAAGAATACCGCGGTTAGGATTTTCCAACACACGTTGATTCACAAGAATACCGCGGGGAGGATAAATTCAACTCAATTGTTAACACAAAATTGAGAGAAACTTTGATTTCATCATAAGCATAACTTATCATATCTCCCCATTACATTTTGGTAGCCTTTTAAAGGGAACTAAAGAAGCTATAACCTATGGAAAAATCAAAAGTCTAGGATTATCAAGAGTTGCAAAATTTAAAGAAAACAATAAAACATAATAATGGTATTAATTACCATTAAGATAAAACTTATTATTATTATTATTATTATTGTTGTTGTTGTTGTTGTTGTTGTTGTTGTTGTTGTTGTTTTGTTGAAGAGAACATTGTTGGTTCCGCATCATTCTACCCGGGTTAAAAGCGACTCGTCCTCGAGTCTTCTGAATTTTTTTTCTTCAACATTTGAAGATAGATCATGAGCATTAACAATGTAGTGGTTATAAGAATATAACCAACGAGAGCAAAGGTAGTAGTAGAAGAATAAACCCTTTTCACATTAGTGTGAAAAAAACTTCTCTTTCTTGAATGTTGAAATGTTCGTTGAATGTTCTTAGGATCACTATGCCATTCGAAAGATTCATAATTACTTTCCAATTAATGTGAAACAAGCAATACCGTTGTGACATCGTTAACATCATTTTCTTCACTAAATAAAAATTGATTATAACGATGGTTGTAGTCTTCCTCCTCCAATTGAAAGTTATCCTCCATATTCAAGGAAACATCATTTTCACAACTTAACTCATCAATAATGACATCGAAATTATCATTTTTGATGTGGCAACATGGATGAAATATTTCATCCATTTCTTCATAACTAGAAAACTCAAATTTTCCATCGAGAATTTTGTTTATAAACAAAATCTCACGTTCATCGGGTTTCTCTAGCTCCTCATAAACATCATAGATTACCATTTCGAACAAGAACTTCGGCTCTGATACCAACTGATGTAGCGTGAAAATAAGATAACAAAAATTAATCTTGTTGATTCTAAGAATACCCAAGAATAATTCTTTCAACAAGCGTTGATTCACAAAGAATACCGCGGTTAGGCAACAAATTCAACTCAACAATTTGAGAGAAAATTGAATTTTAATAAACATAAACTTATCATATCTCCACATTACATTTTGGTAGCCTTTTAAAGGGAACTAAAGAAGCTATAACCTATGGAAAAATCAAAAGTCTAAGATTATCAAGAGTTGCAAAACTTAAAGAAAACAATAAAACATAATAATGGTACTAATTACCATTAAGATAAAGCTTATTATTATTATTATTATTATTATTATTATTATTATTATTGTTGTTGTTGTTGTTGTTGTTGTTTTGTTGAAGAGAACATTGTTGGTTCCGCATCAACGTTGCAGGCCAGTCGAAGATATCATGTGTATTGTGTCAAAAGACAATTATATCCCTCCGCCCAAAATTAAGTCTAAGGAGGCTTTATTATTATTATTATTATTATTATTATTATTATTATTATTATTATTATCATCATTCTTTCTAAATTAAAATTAAAATAGTAAGGGATTAAATATAATTCCAGCCGTTGATTAATATATTTTGAGGGTGGATGGGTTCTCACATTCTTCATTTTTTTAGTAGTCTACAATGAACTTTTCTTTAATGGATAAATGGGATTTGACTCCTCAGGATAATACAAGTTTGTGGACACAAACTGTGCATTGACTCTTAGCCATGTGTAATGGCTTTAAAAGTCTTCCATGGAGTCCATATAGAGACTACTACATTAGCGCCATGAGCTCCGGTCTAAGCGCGAAAGGAAGGATTAATTTGTTAGAAATGAAAGTCAAAGGGTTAGTTTGTTAAAAACGTTTGATCAAATGATGTGATTAGTGATTTTCCCTATAGGAAAGCTAGTTAATGTTTCCATCATAACAACTCATATTCACCATTAATTAATATATTTAGAGTTCATTCATAGATTAATCAGCGAACCATCTTTCCACTTCGGTCTTTGAAATAAACTTAAACTTGGGTTAAGTTGGGATTCATTCATGACTACCCAAAGCTGTTTGAGGATCCATTTCATATTTGTAATACTTTTTCTGGTTGTAACAACATATACGTGTTTGGGCTCAACTATTATGTCAACGGCTTGCTCTAAGCAAGAGCAACGAGCCCTTATTAAGTTCAAAAACACTCTCTCGGATGATTATGGCCTTCTCACATCATGGGTTGGCACCAATTGTTGCAGCTGGACAGGCGTCCGTTGTGATCCTACCATGGGAAGCACTCATGTTGTCAGCCTTCATATTAGCGGTAATAATTCGCATTCTGACATCCCTCTATTTCCGGAGGACTCACCCTTTAACGAGCGGTTCATTTCTAGTTATGATTTCAACTCTTCTTTAGTCGAGTTATGGCATCTAAAATATTTGAGCTTCTTGGACTTGAGCGGGAATAATTTTGATGGAGAGATCCCTGAGTTCATAGGATCCTTGAAACAGCTTACTCACCTCAATCTTTCTAATTCAGGTTTTAGTGGTAATATTCCTCATCACATTGGAAGCCTTTCTAATTTGAAGGTTCTTGATCTCAGTGCCTCAGACAGACAGCTGGCAGCAGATGATATGGCATGGGTCTCTGGCTTTTCATCGCTTGAACGTCTCGTCTTGACTGATGTTGATCTTAGTAAAGCAAGAAATCGAAGCATGGTGCTTTATATGATCCCTTCGTTGATAGAGTTAAGTTTGGGAGGTTGCGGACTTCTTATTTCTGATTTTGGTCCTCATTACAATTTGAGTATAACACTTCCCAACCTCCAACATTTAGATCTTAGTGGGAACGCAGTTATAGGAAATCTTCCATTAGATGTCAATCAAATTGGCATTCCAGTGCCTGAATCTCTAGAATCTTTAGGAAACCTTGCCAATTTAAGAGTCGTACGTCTCACGTCAAACAGATTGGCAGGTCCAATCCCTGAAGCTCTAGGGAGACTGAGGTTATTGGAAGTATTAGATCTATCTTCGAACAATTTAGTTGGTCCCGTTCCAACATTCATTGGGCGACTCACCATTTTAAACCTTTCTAAAAATCAATTGAATGGTTCAATTCCAGAATCCTTAGGGAGATTAACAAATTTGACAGATTTGCTTCTTCAATCTAATTAGTTAACCGGATTCATCCCTTCCTCTATAGGAAAACTTGCTTCACTACAAACATTTTCAGTTTCTTCGAATATGTTAGATGGGTTAATTCCAATCTCAATTGGGCAACTCACCAAACTCTTTTCCTTAGATGTATCCAACAACTCTTTAGTAGGAGTAGTTTCTGAAGCCCATTTTGCTAACCTCGGGATGTTAAAGTATTTAGATATAAGTCATAATCGTGAGTTGACATTCAATGTTTCACGTGAGTGGATACCTCAATTCCAACTGAAAACCATTCATATTAGTTATTGCAAGATTGTAAATGAATTTCCACAGTGGTTACAAACTCAGCTGAATCTTAAGGAGTTAGGGATGTCAAATGCTAACATTTCAGGACCTATACCAACATGGTTTCGGGAGATGCCTATTATCCTTACCTTAGATCTCTCTCACAACCAAATCACCGGACCTTTGACAAATCTTCCCATTGGGGTTTATCTGAATGCATATGGCTCTTTACTTTTACAAGATAACCATTTCAATGGTCAGATTCCAATTTCATTGTGTGACAGGACAGATTTGTTAGTTCTTGATCTTTCTAAAAATAGGTTAAGCGGAAAAATCCCAGAGTGTTTTGGTAACTTGTCATTACGTGTACTGATACTTAGTTCAAATGAGTTATCCGGTACGGTTCCAAGTTCTTATAGCGATTATGATGCAGTATGGTTTCAGTTAAATGACAATTACTTCACCGGTCAGCTTCCTGGAGGTTTGTGGAATAATTCGTTCTTGAGAGTCTTAGATGTCGGCAATAATGATTTCTCTGGGGAGATACCCGAATGGGATAATGAATTTTCGAGTTTGAAGGTTCTGCGTTTGCATAATAATAACTTCACAGGGAGTATTCCATCATCTTTGTGCAATAGACCATTCCTTCATATTCTCGATGTCGCATACAACAACCTATCTGGATCCATCCCTCATTGTTTTGGGGAGCTGAGTAGCATGGCTGATGCTAGTCTTCTTGGTGATGACTTAGACAGTGGTCTTGAAGCAAGTGTAATTCAGGTTTTGAAAGGTGTTAACCTTGAATACACAACAACATTGCAATATCTCATTAACATGGACCTTTCAAGTAATAATCTTAACGGAGAGATACCTCAAGAGCTAACTAAACTATCTTTGATGGCATCTCGGTGGCAGTATTCCAAATACAATTGGAAACATGAAGGCCTTAAATTCTCTTGATCTTTCAAAAAACCAGTTAACCGGGAATATCCCTGCAAGCGTGGCAGCTTTGACTTTTTTGAGTTATCTGAATTTGTCACACAACAACTTGTGGGGGCGAATTCCAACAGGAAACCAATTGCAAACCCTTACTGATCCATCAATATATGCTGGTAATAGAGATCTTTGTGGTGCTCCTGTGCCAAAGGATTGCTCCAATCCTAAAGATCCAAAAACAACAACAAGAAGCATGAAAAAGTACGAAGCAAATGATAAGCCTGATGTATGGTTTTATATGGGCATACTGTGTGGTTCAGCAATAGGTTTTTGGGGTTTTATTGGTGCCTTGATGCTCAATAAGCAATGGAGACAGAAACTCTTCGTGTTTGTTGATGTAACTATGGACAAGATACGTGTTGCATTCGTGAGGAGTGTTTACAAAATGAAATAAAGGAAGAGAAGCTGCATAGATCCTTAGGAATATTATGCATGTAAGTGTGGCTTATATAGATAAATAAGAAATGCATCAATATAAATCGTGTTTCTTAATCGGATTAATGGATTAAAAATCACATTTAGCATTGTGAGATATATATAATCTTCCCCTGTTTTCTACTAAGTGTGTTTTCTCAGTTCCTCTATTTTGAGAGTATGATATACTCTGCACAGTATATTAACACAAGTAGCATCTGTATAATAGATATAATCCAGGAGATAGTCTATTCTAGGCTTTTTTTTATATCCGTGAACTAGTCAAAAAAAATATCAACATAGAGAAACTGATCAGTTTCTATAGTATAAAACTATAAATAATAAAACTCATACATATTTCACTCTGTTGACGTTCAGGCCATGCGTGAAGCTTAAAAATCAGCTAATCGGAAATGTATAAATACGAGTATTTTTCACCCGCGCGTTGCCGCGGGGTCTAAAGACATATATTATGTGATAAACAAATTGATGCGCATATTTACTTATAATTAAGGTTAACGTACTAATACCCAATGTTTTGGGTACAACGAAATTTCAAAATCCAATAATTTAAGTAGTTCTACATAGACGTCACGACGCAAGCCTTAAATCAGTGGGATGAAATATATGTTTATTTGATGCAGACAACAAAAACATCTCGAATTTGAATACTGATCAACAAAAGCTATGAAATCACACGATACAAATGAGAGAATGTGCCTTAAAGATTTGCAAAGAAAATGTACCTAGCTAGCTAAAAGCTTTGCACATAAACGCTAATCTTTGTTTAGTACTCTTTAATAAATACATACAATGCTAAAACACATCTTGACGTTGGCAATAATACTTATTGTATGTGAAAAGTATCTATCAATATATCCTTTACTGATACGATCTCATGAAAAATCATTTATTTCAATTAACCTATCTAGTTAGCTATATACAGTACCTTTTTGCAAAAAAAAAAAAAAAAAAAAAAAAAAACAACAAAACTTGAATACTCAACTAATGTTGAAGATAGAAATAAACATCCTTCCCTAGATCTTGACACATAAATACGCCAAGAATGGAACACCTCACGTCCTCATCTTCGTCTAATGCATGTAGTGATGTAACTTTTATATATATATATATATATATATATATATATATATATATATATATATATATATATATATAGTGACATGATCAAGAGGGAAGTGCATTTTTTGAGGGAAGGGGGAAAGCGTTAGTATGCATCAGGAAGCATATTACCTTCACCTATACAAATCTTGAAAAAAGCAAACTGAAATTTAGTAAATATTAATTAGAATCGATGCTATGAATGTTAAGCTTTTTTGATAAATTATTTCTTCAAGTTATAGTATCGATTTATTAATATTAGATCCAAATCCGTTAATATGCATCACGGTGCATATTAATTAATATGCATTATCATGCATATTAACAATAACAATATTTTTCAAATAATGTGAAGTTTTAATATGCATCGCGATGCATATTTGTTAATATGCATCACACTGCATATTAACAATTTATTAAATAAATATTCATCAATTAATGTTATGACTTAAAAATGAAATTCATTCGTTAAAATATTCTTTATAGCATCGATTTTGATTACTATTTACCGATAAAAATAATTTTTTGTTGACGTTTTGATTGATAATTGTAATATGATTCTTGATGCATACTAACGCTTCCACCCTTCCCCCCAAAAAGACACTTCCCTCTTGATCACTACCCTATATATATATATATATATATATATATATATATATATATATATATATATATATATATATATATATAGTAACCGGATCAAAAAATAATGAATTTATATTAGAGAAGGGGGAGAAACATTCCTGACCAATCATTTCAAATTGTGATAAAAGGGTATAATTAGTAATTACAAATTAATTATTTAATTAATTAATATTCTTAAATTCAAATCTGAGACAATTACAACTTTCCTAAAATGTGGCAAATAAGTCTACCCAAAACTAACTCGATCAGTCACACATATTAGTGAAACTCATACGTGTATAATAACCAAAGAACTTTCATGATGTGCTATATTTTGTTAAGAGTCTCAATTCTATTATTTATGATTCCTAAAGTTGGGCACATGATTCACATTTTTTATTATTATCAAAATATGGTACGTCGTAGCAATAACTGTGCATCACAAATTACAATATGAATTGGCCATAGCATCTTTAAACATTAAATATTCGTCCCCTTATTTTCCTTTCATGTTCACGATTTAATACATAAATTTGATTCAATTTTTTTTATTTGTTCAAACAAATGTCTACATATCCGATTCACTTCATATTTTTATAATTCAATTTCGATTTAGATTTTCAATTAGCCGATTTTGTTTTTCTCTTTTTCAAAACTTTTGTTTGTGATATATAACACACGTATGAAAAGTATTATTCATACATATTTGCTATAAATTGTAAATATAATGATTGGAAATTTCAATATACTATGATTCAAAGTATATATATAATGATTCAACAAATTGTAACTATGATTCAGGATTATTTATGCAATGATTCAAGTAACTATAACCATGATTCACTATATTCAAATATATGATTCAGGATTATTTATGCAGTGATTCAAGTACCGTTGTAGATGTTGAAATCGTTTTATGATTTACTTGATTCGATTATCCCATCTACTTCGATAATAAATTTGTGGGAAAAAAAATAGAGAATCTCTTCCCATTATTCTAGGAAAAATCCTGATTTTTAGGAGCCAAAAAGACTACAAAATGAATGGGACATTTTTTTAAAATCCACCATGCTGAAAGATCCTTTTTGCCCTTCCTAAATTGAAAATAGGTAGTTTTTATTTTTAGATTTTACGTAATTGTTAGCAAATTTTGTGAACCATTGATAATCTAATCTAAGGGTCCAAATCTCTTCTCTCCCTTCTCCCCTAAATTTTTCTTCTCCATAGATCCTAATCCTATAGCCAAAAGTTCAAATGAGAACCACAAAAAGGTACAGAACTTCGAGAACTTTTAAATTATAGAGATTTTAATATGTTTAATGATTCAATTACATGTGAACATTGATCTAGATTAAGGTTAAAAGAAAAATAGTTTGAGCAAATATCAAAATAACATTTAAAATTAAATTTATATATTTCGTTCACATGTGCACATTTGATATGTTCACATGTGAACACTTCATATATTATATAGTTTAACACGTCTTTTGTAGTTGTTAACTTTTGTTTGTCAATGATATGAACATTTAATAACATTTATGTGTACTTTGTTGCGCTTACATGTATAAAAACAATGTAATTTAAAAGTCCCCGCAGTTCTTTACCTTTTCTATATATATATATACTAGTGTTAAACCCGTGCGATGCACGGCTGTGTAACTTTAAGAATGATATTTGATTGAGTTATATTTTTAAAGAATTTTTTGCTAGCTTTTTTAGTTTTTGCAAGTGATTCCACATTTGATATTAATGTTCAAATATATGATGATTATTAAACCTGCTTAGCTGATGCTATATAACAATTAGTTAATAGTCGTTATAAGGTTAAATTTTGGTGAATCGAAACTCAGTTTGGAAGGACCACATAACTCCAAATAAGCTGGTGAGTGGTGATTTATATTTGTTTTGTGAAATAATCAATCATATTTCAACATAAAAATTGTTTATTAAATTTTAACTTTTAAATCTTAAACGCAATAAAACATAAAATAATATAATTTACTCGATTGCAATCTTCAATTTGGATTGACCCAGTTAACTTTCAAGGTCAAAGTATTTAGAGTCAACACCCACCCTATTTAGAGTACCAATTTTATCTGTAAAAGATTAGATAAATGAACTCATATAAATAAACTTTATTAAAAAAACATAAAAAAATTTGATCAATCAGCTCCAAGAATCACCTAAAATGCATTTTGAATACAAACCACCCCCTACCTAAACAAATAAGATTGTCATTTCAATAATATAGTTATATGTGTCCTAAATGAGATTGTTAATCAAATTCGATACGGTAATTAGTTATAATAAGTTATTTCATTTATTGGGCAAAACTCATTCAGATTTCAAGGGCAATCCTAATTCTTCATTTCTCACCACCACACCACCACAAGTGCCAGCAAGGAATACTCATTTGAGAAAAATAAACATTCTCAAAAGTTATACACACAAGTGACATATGGACAACGACACTAACAGTTGCAGATTATTGAACTACAATTACTATGGGCATGATTAGATGTACAAGGCGAGTTATTACAGTCAAGGTTAATCACGATATTGTTGGTATCCAAATACTTCTTTCAAACTATATTTTTTGATCAAATGTTAAAACTTTTACGTAACTGAAGATTACTAAATTGGTACCTCAAAGAAACCATGTCGTGATCACCGTGAAAGACTGTACAAACCATCAGGCATTCATAGATAAAACTTTCACTGACACGT
Source organism: Helichrysum umbraculigerum (assembly GCA_949592205.1). Lineage (NCBI taxonomy): Eukaryota > Viridiplantae > Streptophyta > Magnoliopsida > Asterales > Asteraceae > Helichrysum > Helichrysum umbraculigerum. The sequence continues at coordinate 68,571,115 of CATIUR010000004.1, read as the reverse complement.
AGAAGCCACCCTTATCTAATATGCACACCATAGGCAAAAGGACAATCATAAGAGCATATTTTATGGAATTACATTATCACATTGCAACGACCATATTGATTCGAGTCTATTAAGCTCCTTTTAATTAAGGAAGAAGGGCATATTGTACTTTAAATAACATGCCAAGTCGAATAGCATACATGAAAGAAGTACATTTATGTCAATGGAAAACTTACAATTACATAGATACTTTAATTTCCAAATTCCAACGTTTTTTTAACCTACAATATAGGGTAAGAAATGTCAAAGCAAGAATGGCATTATCATATACACACAATATACATGGGGACTTATAGTATTTGCTCAATTTATAATTTCATATGGAGAGGAAATAAGAATCTATAAAAACTAAAGATAGCATATGAATTTTTTAGCATCAACAAGTGACGAAGTATTGAAACCGTCAAATGAAGAAAGCAAGCTTTAACCTGCACAAGTCATTGGTTAATATCTAAAATGCCTCAGCTAAGTGTGTTGAATTCATATAGTTACCAAATGCTTGACTTAAGTTGTATATAAACATACGTATTAATTAAATATATATTTAAAAGCAGTCTTTTGTTTAGCTTCTTGCTAGTTTAATGCAATTCGGCGTTCAAAAAAAGAAATAATATTTACATAACGTTTGACAACGCCCAAAAGCAACATAAAGCCTTCCATGCAATAACTGCTTTCCCCAAATAACTTCCTCTTAAAAGAAGCGGGAAACTTATACGACGGTAGTTAGTTGAAGTATGCACGTGTATTGAATTTTGATAAACTTCAAGAACATGAGACTTATTATGTTGATTCTTCTTGCTAAACATTAGGAGCAATGAACAAAAAGTAATATTTGTATGATGAATAAGTAATTATTTAGTAATGAAGTCAAACGACTTTGTGTTGAAAATAAGAATTACAAAAGAGGCTACAAATTTAACTCTATCGATTCAATTTAACCTCAATTTAACCTGGATAATATCTGATGAAGAAGCACTTCCCTTTCACAAAATCTGTCAAGCAAAAGTTAGTTATTGATTTGTACCAACACATAATCATGCAATTGCAATATGCATTTGTAAATTAGCGCAAAAATGAAGAGGGTTTTGCATACATGGCTACATATATATTATGATCATCTTCAAATGCATCATAGAACTGGTCAATTGGACCATTTGTTGATGCCCAGATAGGCTTTTAATAATGGTACATCCCTATGTACTCCATCAATCCATATAGTCGCTATCATCTGCTCACAACTAAGCACTCTATTGGCAACACACTATGCTATGGAGGTCTATTATTGTATTAAAAGGATTCAATAGGTAGGAAGTATCGATCAATATTGAGAACTTACAGATACAACAGCAAGTCTCCAAATTTACTTGAGAATTGAAGTGGGGAAGAGAATAATTTATCTTTTTTACTGAGTACAGTTTTTTTTACGAGCAACGAAGGATATATAAACAATAGCAAACAATTAATCAAAATTTAAAGACTTACAACAAACAATAGCAATTTACAAAATCCATTCAACATTAATGGCGTTATTGGGACATAGAATTTCAACTGTTTACATGGTGCTATTACCAATCTCTTATCTGCACCAATGAAACTAATAATCGCAAGCTAAAATACGTCATCTAACAAACAAAAACTTGGACATGAAACGGAGACAATTTCAACCTGAAATCTCAAAGACATCAAATCAGCAAGTAATTGCTTTTCATATAAGCTTTGATTCGCCTCCTTTAGTTACAATGGAGAGAAGATATGAAACTACAAATCCTTATTTTTTTCAAATAAGAACGTATATAAATCAAATAGCTTAATAGAAACATGTTAATTTAAACATTGTCGTGTAAGCTTACATTGTAGAATTAGTTAAACAAAAAGTAACAGATGAACACCAACACAAGTATAACTTATATATAAATTCTTGATTCTTGATACGAAACTCATCATAAAAATTTTAATTTCTCATAGGGATTTCATCAAACACTTGGCGGGCACAAACATTAATTATTAGGAACGAACCAATAACTTCATAAAATAAAATCGATATTGAATGTTTATACAAAATTAGGATGAACATATGAACATAGAATATGAGGAGGTTGAATAATAGAGCACTAACCGATCGTAGAGAGATGAAGAATACATTAGGGAAGGTGTGCTAATACGATAGATGATTACACTGAATTAAAGCAAAACCTCTGGTATCTTTGCAAGATTAAATGCCTGATTTGTAGGAATCCATTACGATCTTTTCCAATTTTAAGAAGGTCGTAGAATGATAGCTGATGTGGAATGCGAAGGAAGACGTGTATACCTAAGTTGATGACACGTTGGACAAATCATAATTGTGTGGTGTTAGAGGCTTCCAAATAAGCGGGAGTCTCCTCCCTTAGTTATATATATATATATATATATATATATATATATATATATATATATATATATATATATATAGAGGGTTGGGTTCTGGTAAGAACAAGGGGATTCCGTGAGAACGGTGAGAACACATCTTAGCCATCCATTTTTTGATCAAAAATCCTAATTTTGGAGGTGGCAATTTTGTAAATACTTTGAAGTTTGATTTTGGAAGGTTCACATCACCTTTGCTCATGTGAAGCTTTTTTTTTTTAACTTCACATCATTTTGCTCATGTGAAGTTTTTTTTTTTTTAAGCTTCATATCATTTTGCTCATGTGAATCTTTTTTTTTATCTAGCTTCACATCATTTTGCTCCTGTGAAGCTTTTTTTTTAAGCTTCACATCATTTTGCTCACGTGAAGCTTCTTTTTTTTTTAGCTTCACATCATTTTGGTGATGTTTAGTTTAATATATTTTTTTAACATAAGGTTACGATGCTATGAATTTTTATTTTTATAGATTCACATAGTTTTAATGAGATTAAGTAAATATTTTTTTGTTAACATTAGTTTTTGAAAAGATTAATTTTTATACTTATCAATTCACTACTTCAAATATGTTGATTAACAAAAATTAAATAAAACTTCACCATGTTAAAACTATTGTGAAACAAAAAAAATTAAACTTCACATAGCAATCCTTATGTGAACCCTTCAAAATCAAACTTCAAAGTATTTACAAATATGCCACCTCCAAAATCAGGTTTTTTGATCAAAAAATGGATGGCTAAGATGTGTTCTCACCGTTCTCACGGAATCTCATTGTTCTCACAGGATCCCAAGTCTATATATATATATATATATATATATATATATATATATATATATATATAAGGACTTTGGGACGTTGGATTGTATAATCAACTGATAAAATAGTTTAATTGTAACACCCTCAAATTTAACGATTTGCGGAAGCATACATTGGGTGTTACTAATCAATATACAAAGCACAAGATTAATAGTAAACGACCTCTAAATGAAACGTTTGTAAAATAGTTACATTTCATAATTTGAATCGTTTGAAAACATATAGTTTTCTTTACAAAAGTATGTAAGCCTAGAGTCCGCGTATGTGGCGGGAGATTCTATTACATAACCATAGTTACAAAAGATAATGCCAAAGAATCTCCGTTAAATGCAGTTTGTAAATCATGCGACTCTAGCTAGCAATCCTGGAGTGATCCTACTCCGTAAGTGTACCTGAGATACAAAGCTAAAAAGTGTCAACCAAAAAGGTTGGTGAATCTCACAGGTTTAGTAATAAGTAGGTGTTATGAACCATAAGTATGTACCCGTATTGCTATCAAGCAAAGTAAGTAAATCAGTAAATCAGTACAGTGCCATGAGCTCATAAGTTGAAGCTTAACCGTGTAGTGTGAATATATCACGTACCCCCGTGAGTGCTATCCGCACACTCATATGTAACAAATACTAATATGTCTGTTTCTACGTGTAAATCAGTACGTGGTGGCGCTACCACCCCAGACAGGGATTGTCAGTCCCAAATGGATCCATCTATTAGTAATCGCGCTTAAGTCCATAACTAACAACTTACGATTAGGAGGCTTTCAGTGGATAAAAGTAACTCATGCGTTTGTTTGTAAACAGTAATGTTTTCAGTTCAGTACATTGTGTTCATACGTAAAACAGTTGCTAAGTATCTCACCCCAAAGTATAAAACAGTAAAAGTGGGGCTGTAAGACTCACCTGAGTCGAGCAGTGGTAAATAGCAAGTAGTAGTAAAGCAAGTAGGTTCTCCGAACCCGTAACCTCCTAGTGCCTAAACACGTAAGGTTAAGTAAGTAGATGTCTCGCAAGACCATCTAGGCTAGTTGTTCATACAACCCGTTGTGTTTAAATGTTGGTTCGTTCGCGTTTGTATCAAAGTATACGGCCCGTTGGTGATTTGTTATAATTAAAGTTTATCATTCATAACGCAAATTAGAGTGATTACACTTGAAAAGTATGTTCTATTATGTTCGATGATTCGTATTGTATAAGTATCTAAGATTGTACAGGTTTGACACTTGGTGAAAATGTGAGTTTTCAAGGTTCTGGTTTGTGCGACGTCGCATGCGACGTAAGGTGCGACGTGGGCATGTACGTCGCATGGTGCGACCTTCGCAAATCAATGCGACGTAGGGGGTGGCGTCGCTAATGCGACGTTGGGTCGGTTTGCGACGTTAAAGTCTACGTCGCCAAGTATGACGTCCGCAATTTAATGCGACGTAAGGGGCTGCGTCGCTAGTGCGACGTTGAGATTTTTGTGCGACGTAGGTCGCGACGTCGCAGAGGCCCCTGGCCAGGTGCGACGTTGCGGTCTGATGGCCGGAATTTTAGTCGAAAACGAGTTTCCCGGTTTCCGTTGGGTCCAAATCTTTTACCCAACCCTTATATGAACATATTAAGCCTATTTAAACCATAATCTAGTAAAAATGATCAAAAACGAGAGATGTCGGGATTTGTCGGAAACTTACGCGGCGTCGGATTGAAAATCCGAAAAGATAGGAATGTAGATCGTGTTGTCGTGGTCACTTTTCTCCAAACAAGTGGTATGTTTCGGCGAGGTTTGATGGTGTTATTTGATGATTTAGTGGGTATTTTGGGGTGGTGGTGGTGATTAGAAAGAAAAGAAAGAGAGAGAGAAAAGAGAATAGAGAGTGAGGTGAGAATGAGAGGAGGAGAAGAGAGGTGGGGGTTTTACCTCCACTTTTCGGTCCCCGTTCTCCGTGCGGTGTTCGTTTTCTCCGTCGTTTAAACGTTAAATATCCATTTTATGCGTTTAATTATTTTTATAAAATTACAAATCTTGTTAAATAATTTATTTAAATTATTTCCTTAAATCTTTAACAGTTTAAATTAAATTTAATTACTTTCGTCTTTAAATCGCGTAAGTTTTAAATCGGGTAGTACAAGGCAGTTACTAACTATTATAAAATAGCATTTCGGTCATAGTTGCGTTATTTTAGTTTATAAACCTTTGTTCACCAACGTCCGTATTAACCGAATAGAATTTCATTCTATTTAAGTTGCGTACAATTTAAGTCAAATCGCAAAGTTGTATATATTCACCAATATATAATCCGATACATAAATTAGCCTAACTCAGAGCTAATTACATGTATTTACAAAGAATTAGGCACTAATTCTAGTCCTAATTTTCCGGTTGTTACATTCTCCCCTTGTTAAAAGAATTTCATCCCGAAATTAGCTCGATTGCACTGTCGGTGCGTTGTCTGGGAAGAGATGTGGGTATTTCTGTCGCATTTGGTCTTCCCGTTCCCAGGTGAACTCAGGGCCGCGCCTAGAATTCCACCTGACCTTTACGATGGGAATACGACTCTGTTTTAGTTGTTTGACCTCGCGGTCCATGATTTCCATAGGTTCCTCGACAAAATGAAGTTTATCATCGATCTGAATTTCGTCGAGCGGTATAATCAGTGTCTCGTCAGACAGACATTTCTTCAGATTAGAGATGTGGAATGTGTTGTGAACGCTGCTAAGCTCAGCAGGAAGTTGCAGGCGGTATGCCACTGGACCAATCTTTTCAAGGATTTCGAATGGTCCGATGTATCTAGGATTTAGTTTGCCTCGTTTTCCGAATCGAATGACACCTTTCCACGGTGCCACTTTGAGAAGTACCTTGTCCCCTACTTGGAACTCAAGGTGTTTGCGTCTCACGTCAGCATAGCTTTTCTGACGATCACGCGCGGCTTTTAGTCGATTTTGTATGCCGACGATCTTTTCAGTTGTTTCATGTATGATTTCTAGACCGGTGAGTTGTGTATCCCCCACCTCAGTCCAACAGATAGGTGACCGGCACTTACGACCGTACAGTGCCTCGAAGGGTGCAGCCTTTATGCTGGTGTGATAACTGTTGTTGTACGAGAACTCGCACAACGGTAAGTGATTTTCCCAGTTTTTACCGAAGTCAACTACGCAGGCTCGTAGCATGTCTTCCAGTGTTTGTATGGTTCGTTCGCTCTGGCCGTCGGTCTGAGGATGGTAAGCCGTACTCATATCCAGACGAGTACCAAGAGATTTTTGCAGTGATTGCCAGTAGCGAGAAGTAAATCGAGCATCTCGGTCGGAGATGATTGAGATGGGCACGCCGTGTCTTGACACGATTTCTTTCAGGTAGATCCGTGTCAAACGTTCCATCTTATCAGTTTCCTTGATGGCTAGGAAATGAGCAGATTTAGTGAGTCGGTCAACAATCACCCAAATGGTATCGCAACCGTTAGAAGTTTTCGGGAGTTTAGTAATGAAATCCATGGTGATCTGCTCCCATTTCCATTGTGGTATTTCGGGTTGTTGTAGCAAACCGGAAGGTTTCTGATGTTCAGCTTTAACTTTAGAACAAGTAAGACACTTGCCAACATAGGTTGCAATGTCAGCTTTCATGTTGGGCACCAATACATTTCCTTGAGGCCGTGATACATTTTGTCGGCACCGGGGTGTATAGAGTATTTAGACTTGTGAGCTTCATCCATCACCAAGTCTCGCAGGTTCCCAAAACTTGGTAACCAGATTCGATTTGAGAAGTATTTGGCCCCGTTAGGTTTGGTGTCAAATTGTTTGTCCATGCCCCGCAAGGCCTCGTTTATCAAGTTTTCTGGTTTGAGTGCTTCGAGTTGAGCGGTGAGAGTTTGATTGATGAGGTCGTTGTGAATGGTCATACTGAGAGCTCGAACTCGAAGTGGTTTCACTCGTTCTTTTCAGCTTAAAGCATCGGCGACAACATTCGCCTTGCCTGGATGATAGCGAATTTCGCAATATTAATCAGTAAGCAACTCGACCCATCGACGTTGCCTCATGTTGAGATCCTTTTGATCGAAGATATGTTGGAGACTTTTATGGTCAGTAAAGATTGTACACTTGGTACCGTATAAGTAGTGTCTCCAGATTTTTAGAGCGAATACAACAGCCCCCAACTCTAGGTCATGAGTTGTGTAATTCTTTTCGTGGACCTTGAGTTGTCGAGAGGCGTAAGCGATGACTTTGTCTCGTTGCATCAATACGCAACCAAGACCTTGGTGCGAAGCATCGCAGTATACCACGAAGTCATCGTTGCCTTCGGGTAAAGATAAAATGGGTGCACTGCAGAGTTTCTGTTTTAGTAGTTGAAAAGCTGATTCCTGTTTGTCAGACCAATCGAACTTCTTTTCTTTTTGAGTCAGTGCCGTGAGAGGTAGGGCTATTTTCGAAAAATTCTCAATGAACCGCCTGTAGTATCCGGCGAGTCCTAAGAATTGGCGTACCTCGGTCGGCGTAGTAGGTGCTTGCCAACATTTGATAGTCTCGATTTTTGAAGGATCGACATGAATCCCTTGATTGTCAATGACGTGTCCAAGGAATTGAACGGTTTGCATCCAGAACTCACACTTAGAGAACTTGGCGTATAACTCTTCGTGTTTGAGCAGCTCTAGGATGGTTTTCAGGTGTTGTGCGTGTTCTTGTTCAGTGCGCGAGTAAATCAGGATGTCATCGATGAAGACGATAACAAACTTGTCAAGGTAAGGTTTGCACACCCGATTCATAAGGTCCATGAATACTGCCGGTGCGTTGGTTAAGCCGAATGGCATCACTTGGAATTCGTAATGCTCATATCGAGTTCGGAAAGCTGTTTTAGGAATATCTTCATCACGAACTCGGAGTTGGTGATAACCCGATCGTAGATCAATTTTTGAATAAAAACTCGACCCCTGAAGTTGGTCAAACAGGTCATCAATGCGAGGAAGTGGATAACGGTTCTTGACAGTTAATTTGTTGAGTTCACGGTAATCGATGCACATGCGGAAAGAACCGTCTTTCTTTTTCACAAACAGGACCGGAGCTCCCCAAGGGGAGGAACTTGGTCGAATGAATCCCTTGTCCAGGAGTTCCTGTAACTGAGTAGACAACTCCTGAAGTTCGGATGGGGCTAGTCGGTAAGGGGCTCGTGCCACGGGTGCTACGCCGGGCACAAGATCAATAGAGAATTCGACTTGTCTAGTTGGCGGTAGGCCAGGCAAGTCTTCAGGAAAGACTTCTGGGAAGTCTCGAACAATAGGCACGTCCTCAAGTCGCTTCTCCACCGACTTTTTCTCCATAACGTGTGCGAGGATTGCCTGGTACCCTTTTCTCAAGTATTTTCGGGTTTTCATGCAAGAAATGATATTTATTCTCGTCCCACCGGTCTCCCCTTGTATGCTCAAAGTTCCACCGGTGACGAGAGGAATGCGTACAATTTTCTCAAAACAAACGATTTCGGCTCGGTGCTTGGACAACCAATCCATACCGACGATGATGTCAAAGCTGCCGATTTCGACAGGTATCAAGTCAATGGAAAAGAGCTCGTTAGCTAAGTTTAGAGTGCAATTAGGTATCACACTGTCGGCCTCAATAAGTTTTCCGTTTGCCAATTCTACAGTGTACTTAGAATCTAAGGCAATAGGTGTGATGTCAAGTAGTGAATAAAACTCATCAGAAATAAAGCTCTTATCAGCACCAGTATCGAATAATACAGATGCAGTCAAGTTGTTGAGAAGAAACGTACCCGTGACCACATTCGGGTCTTGACGGGCTTCCCCAGATTTCAGCACAAAAGCTCTTCCTCGAGCATTGTTGTTATTCCTGTTGTTGTTGTTCAGCTTCGGGCAGTCTTTTTTGAAATGCCCCGTACCGTTGCACCCATAACAGGTCTTTGGTGCAGAGGTGTTGGTGTCAGTGGTGTTTGATCTACAATCCTTAGCCAAGTGTCCAAATCTCTTACACTTGCTACAGGGACACGAACCATGGTGGTGTCGTTGGCACTTGGAGCAATAGGGCTTGGTTCCCTTGTACGCTCCCTTGTCATCAGAACCGGAGGTGTAGGCTTTAACGGTTTCAGGTTTCTTGTTTTGGTGGTTGTTGTGGTTGTCGGACCATTTTCGTTTATTGCTGTTGGAGGACGGAGTGGGTGGTTCTGGGTCCTCGTTCATAGCTAGAAGTTCATGGGCCAACCGGATGGCACCATGAAGGGTGGTTTGGTTTGATGAGGCGACATTTCCCCGGACGGGTTCCGGGAGGCCGCGGATGTATTTCTTAATCTTGTCGAGCCCAGTACCTGCCATAGCTGGGCGAAGGACGGTGAGTTGTTGGAATCTGGTGGTGTATCCAACGATATCAGTTCCTTGCACTTTTAAGTTCCAGAACTCTTCGTCCAGCTTGTGAAGTTGTTCGGACGGGCAATACTCATCCGTGAGCATTTTCTCCAGATCCTCCCAAGGGAGTAGATAAGCGGTGTCAATACCCACAGACTGGGTATAGGAATTCCACCACGAGAGGGCACCATCTTCGAGGGTGCAGGTGGAGAATTTGACTTTGTCGTCCTCCGCACATTTGCTGATGCGGAAAACGGATTCCATCTTTTCGAACCATCTGATAAGTCCGATGGCTCCTTCGGTCCCCTTGAAGCTCAAGGGTTTGCAGTTTTGGAAATCCTTGTAGGAACAAGGTTTAGCAGCAGAGGTTTCAGCGGCATCGCTGTTTCTTGTGGAGTTTGGTGGAGTATTCCGTGCCAAGGCTTCAGTAACAGCCTGGGTTATGAGTGACGTGATCTGAGCGTCAGTGTAAGGTCTTGACTTTGGCGGCATGATTCTTCAATAAAAGAAATGAAGATACATGAGATTTTGTAAGAAAAATGGCATTTATTTCAGATGTACGTGTATAAAGATGGTAATACATAACATCAATATGAAAAAGGATTATGGCAATTAATATGAGTCGAAACAGCATGGAATATTTGATAGATGATACGAGTTCAAAGGTTACATCCTACGGATGTATTACAAAAGGTTTCGGGAATTATTACATCCGACTGAAACATAGAGTAGTGCTTAGATAGTTACTAGATTACAGGATAGTTTACAAAACAAACACTACGCTAGTCTTAACGTAGGTTAATATGCTCCATCATTTCGATGAGACGATCCACAGTATTTGCAAGTCTGCTGGCTTGTCGAGCATTGTCTTCAGCTAATGCTAGTCGCTATACCAATCCACGAGTATATTCTTCCGTTTCCCGTGAGCGTTGTTCACACTCATCAAGTCTGTGTTTCAAAAGAGCGGTTTCCACGCTTATCTCCACCACTTTGTTGAAAAGAACGTCCACATTATTAACTGTGGTTTTGTGATCCTCGGTGACTTGTTCGATGCGTTCAAGAGATGTAATTCGCCAGTTTTCGTTGGTTTCTTGCAACACGACATCCATGGTGCGAAGTCGTTGCTCGTGTTGGTTCACCCTAGCGGTTAAGGCCGGCAAGGTGGAGTGAGTGGAGTACGGGCCAGCTCGAGGCAACCTGTTGTTCCTCCTTGCTACCCTTGGGTTCTGCGACCCGGATTGAGAACGAGATGAATTGGATGGGGTATTTGCCATTTCTGAGACAAAGCGTTAGTAAGATTGAGGCCTATATTCATATAGTTCCTATATAATATAGCCTATTGAGTGTCTAGCATACACATGTTTAAGTCTCGGTTCTCTCGAGATCAGAGTCAACTAATGTATTCCGGCTCAACATAACCATTTCAGACCTTACATCACCTTTCCTTAATTGTACATAGTTGATCAAGCTATGTTAAATTAAAGTCGTATGATGTAATTCCTGAACCAATCATGCCTAGTAAGGAAATACTGCCTAACGGTCATAGTCTAGGCCCACTAAATGCAACCTAGTTCACTATAACCTTAGGCTCTGATACCAATCTGTAACACCCTCAAATTTAACGATTTGCGAAAGCATACATTGGGTGTTACTAATCAATATACAAAGCACCAGATTAATAGTAAACGACCTCTAAATGAGACGTTTGTAAAATAGTTACATTTCATAATTTGAATCGTTTGAAAACATATAGTTTTCTTTACAAAAGTATGTAAGCCTAGAGTCCGCGTATGTGGCGGGAGATTCTATTACATAACCATAGTTACAAAAGATAATGCCAAAGAATCTCCGTTAAATGCAGTTTGGAAATCATGCGACTCTAGCTAGCAATCCTGGAGTGATCCTACTCCGTAAGTGTACCTGAGATACAAAGCTAAACAGTGTCAACCAAAAAGGTTGGTGAATCTCACAGGTTTAGTAATAAGTAGGTGTTATGAACCACAAGTATGTACCCGTATTGCTATCAAGCAAAGTAAGTAAATCAGTTAATCAGTACAGTGCCATGAGCTCATAAGTTGAAGCTTAACCGTGTAGTGTGAATATATCACGTACCCCCGTGAGTGCTATCCGCACACTCATATGTAACAAATACTAATATGTCTGTTTCTACGTGTAAATCAGTACGTGGTGGCGCTACCCGCCCCAGACAGGGATTGTCAGTCCCAAATGGATCCATTTGGGACCGACAATCCCTGTCTGGGGCGGGTAGCGCCACCACGTACTGATTTACACGTAGAAACAGACATATTAGTATTTGTTACATATGAGTGTGCGGATAGCACTCACGGGGGTACGTGATATATTCACACTACACGGTTAAGCTTCAACTTATGAGCTCATGGCACTGTACTGATTAACTGATTTACTTACTTTGCTTGATAGCAATACGGGTACATACTTGTGGTTCATAACACCTACTTATTACTAAACCTGTGAGATTCACCAACCTTTTTGGTTGACACTGTTTAGCTTTGTATCTCAGGTACACTTACGGAGTAGGATCACTCCAGGATTGCTAGCTAGAGTTGCATGATTTCCAAACTGCATTTAACGGAGATTCTTTGGCATTATCTTTTGTAACTATGGTTATGTAATAGAATCTCCCGCCACATACGCGGACTCTAGGCTTACATACTTTTGTAAAGAAAACTATATGTTTTCAAACGATTCAAATTATGAAATGTAACTATTTTACAAACGTCTCATTTAGAGGTCGTTTACTATTAATCTGGTGCTTTGTATATTGATTAGTAACACCCAATGTATGCTTCCGCAAACCGTTAATTTGGGGGTGTTACATATAACACCCCTCAATTATAATCATTTAAATATAGTAAATCGGAAGCGTAAGTCCAAATAGATAGTAATAATTTACATCCTTTTATCAATGCTACAAAATTTAACCTTTTCAAAACTATAATTTCTTCAACCGAGGTGTTATATAAAAACATGATGAAACATTATTTTATACAAATTAACTATCAGAGTTGAGCCTCGTAGTCAAACATTCCTTCTAGTCCAACTTCTTGCCCACCCAATATTAAAGCCAAAACCTGCAAGAAGTGTTAATGTGGGGGATTAGCATAAAGCTAAGTGAGCAGATAACTAATCAACAACATAACTTAGCTCAACAATTTTGTGTACAACACTTAACACTAAACAAGCAAGTACACAATACAACTCATCAACAATGCATCAGTTCAACAATGCAACATTTCAACTAATCAACAACACCGTAATGAGGATCGGCGGCTCTGGGGATAACCATAAACCCGGGTGGCTCCCCAAGAACACTTATCCAACCTAACCGTATGGCCATACGGACGAGACCGATAGCTAGTGATTATCTTCAACTAACACAGGAGGTGTGTTAAACTTTGGATAACCAACTAGCCCAACCAACAGTTCAACAACTCGTTGCCTCATTAACAACTGATGCCCGAAGGCCAATTAACTCAAGTGATCACGTAATCAACAAGTCACATATTCAACTAGTCAACATATCAACAGTATTATTACTATCAACATAATCAATAAAGTAATAACACGTTACTTGTTGTAACCAAACTTGTTACAACCAAGTTACGCTGAGGATTAGAGATCCACTCACCGAATACCTCAGCCATCCACTCAGTAGTCTAATATCACTGAGCCTTCTGCACATCTGAGAATACAACAATTAAATATAAGTTAGTAATCAGGGTCATCAATACTTAACTTAATTCAATTCATAACACTGGGAACTTAATATAACCGTCATCACAATCATAAGTTCCTATTCACATGTTATAAATCATAATACATTTATCATCTTATAATAGAAAAGGTTTATCAATATTATAGCACGCAACGACTAGATAACATCGTATTATAACAAGTACATGTGAAAAGCTAGCCAAGGGCCATAAGCCGCCGGCTAAAACATGGAAGCCGCCGGCTTCCCTTCACAAACCGCCGGTTACAACATGTCACCCGCCGGGTGAATTAACTTTTTAGCAAACAGAACCTAAATAAGTTTTAAAGCTTCTATAGGCCGCCGGTTAGGGCCATCTGCCCGCCGGCCTGGGGTCTCAAGCCGCCGGCTTGGCTCACAAGGCCGCCGGCTTCCTAGTCCAAACACCCAACCCGCCGGGTTGGCTCCTAAAGCCGCCGGCTTGTTCATCAGAACAGCAGCAGCAACTGTTGCTCTTGTTTCTGCACGAATCCTTACCCCAAAATCATAAGTTCTGGTCTATAGGTCGATTATAACAGATAATTAGCGACCAACTAACAACTTACAACAACATATAGCATTATATATCATCAATTCTACATGTATCACTCAAACCCTAATTGTTCAAAGTATAGGTATAAATTTACTTACATCTTGATGAAGAACACCATGATGATGGTGATGATAAACTGATGATGATGATGAAACAAATATAACAAGATCACAAGCAATTTCCCTTTCTCTCTTTTGATTTCTTAGATTGTGTGTGTATTTTGGAATGAGAGAAAATAAAAAGGAAATGAGAAATGTTAGGTCGGTTCCCACATTTTAACCGACTTCAACTAGTGTAATTTAATACCTCTTCTAAATCTATTGTCTGGAACCCGAAAACCATTTGCGAGTCCAAACCTTTTATTGTACCGTCAACTTTATTAATTTAAAACAATTAATAATTTACTTATCACATTGGAATATTCGACTCCTGTTCCAATTATTTCAACTATTACCAACAATATTATTTCCAAACACATTTAAATACTGATTTAAATTAAGAAATGATATAAAACAACCAGACCCATTTTGAGGATGTTACATTACATTAATGGTGGTTTTGTAATTTAAAGGCACATGGGTTCAATTCTAAAGGGTAATAAAGGACTTTCACAATAATTCTTTCGGAAACTGCTAGAGCCTCTTTAATGAAATTTATGGTAGATTACTTTTTCCTAAATTAAGGGATTTTTAGTTTTTTTATTTATTTTGCTAGTGAATATCCACTATTAATAATTAATTCACATTATAATTAAAAATCACAATAGAATCGGAGTCTTCTCGTAAATGCTTGACGGTGTGTTCTTTTTTTTGTCACTTAAATTTTATAGGATAAGCAAAATTCTTTTTTAGACAATAATTATTAATTAATCATCAAAAAAAGTTATATAATCACTATCTATGAACCAATGGTACTTATTTAAGAATCAAAGTTGTATATTTGTGAATCATAAGTATCTATTTGTGGATCATATTATAATTGAATCCATTTTTAAAATAGTGAATCAGTATGAAGAGATCAATGTATTAGAATAGTGAATCAACTAAACTAGTGAACCGAGTCATGTTCATAATTGTTTATCATAATTATTTTTTCTCTCCGTTTATTAGAAATATTGGATGAAATTTGTGAATCATGTACCAGCAATATATGAAAGGTGTTCGACATAGTGAAAACACAATGATAAATGAATGTATATATTTTGCTAAATGTTAAGTATTATTCATTTTCTCTAAACTTAGTATTGTTATACCGTTACAAAATTTTAAATCAATGCTATAACCTTTACGAATCACTATTTATAAATTAGTGAATCGGCACCGGAGAATTGTGAATCAATGATATGTAATATGTGAATCAATGATATATAATATGTGAATCAATGTTATACATATGAATCGATTTCGGTTGATTCATTATTAGTATATACTATGAACTAGTATATACTATGAACTAAATCACTCAACTTTCTCGTATTTACTCGATCTTTTCAGAATCGTTGCTTAAAAACAATCCAAGTCGAATAGCATCATTTTGTAATTGATCCCGTAAATAAGTAGGCCGATTCCGTTCTTTATAATTAATAAATCAATTCATAAAAAATCTATGCATATTAACACATACAAAAAATACGTATATCGAATGAATTGAACCATCTAAAATTTTGCGCAACGAAGATTTTACGTAGTCCTAACATCTTCATTTGTGTGAATCAAATTAATCTTGTTTGTGAAATAAAAAATGCATATTCGTTTATGATTCCAATGAATTAAAAGAAAAAAAAACTTGAATAGATTATTGAGAGTGATGATGGTCGTTGAGATCTGAAAGGAATGCATCTCAAATAGTAGTTCCTAATTTCACGTACTCAATAATGATGTCTCATTTATTACTAATATTGATATTAATTAATTTGAAATGAAAATGTCCGTCATACCCTTTAGATGGTTAAATGAGTGTAAGGTCAGGATTGTTTCTCCTCCTTCTCTCAATAAAAACTCTTCTTTTTTTATCCCCTTACTATATATATAGCTAAAGGTTCAAACAAGAACCAATAAAATATACAGAACTGCAAGAACCAATTTATCTTTTAATCACATAAGGGCATTTTAGTATTTTGACACATTAATATCAATTAATTAGTAATAATGAATAATAAAGAAAAAACTGACTCCCACAACTTTCTCGTTCAGTTACATCCCAACTTCACACTCATTTCCAGATTATAATTCAATTTCTTATTCTTCTTTCCAATTTTTCGAGATCGCTATTATATCTTAGAACCAAAATTCTCATTTTAATCACACATTTGGTTGGGTTCTTAATAATTGTTTGTACCCCGAATAAGCAATAATGTAGTTGAACCATGATAACTACGTAATTTACATTAATATCATTAATGTTGTTGCTTGCCAAACTGGTATGAGAAATACCATTTAATCCCGAATTTCTAATCTTAAGATCATGTTTTCATAGGTGGTTGGAATTTTTGTGTACCCTTTAGAGTACAAGCCCGTTGAAGAACTTTGTTCATATGTGCACAACATAATTATTAATACTAGAATCACAAAATGGAATTAGCAGAATTTGTTCATTCGTTCACATACAACCATAACTAATTAAAACCTACTATTATATTTTAGACTTTAATTTAATGGAACCCTTCTCTCCTTTTTCAGTTCTTGTGCTTGTTGTCGTTCATTTGATCGTAATGCAAAAAGATACACTCAATGTCAGTCCTATAGTGCAGATACAACTTGGCAATAAAATCAATAATATATACTAAAAAACAACAAAAACTTTTATCAGATGTGCACAATATAACTAGTTTATTACCCGGGCATTGCCCGGTTAAATGGTGTTATATAGATATTATATATTTGAATAGGAGAAGTCATAACATCGTAAATAGTAGTTTCCCTAAACCTTAAAGGCTTGAACCACATAATATATTGATAATTAAAAAGTTTAGGGAGCTGATATATACAACAATTTTTTTATACGTACACCAACTGTTATGCATTGTGTACTGTATAATACTGTAATGCATAAATTTGGTGTAGTATCAATTAGTTTGTTGTATTTATCAATGCCCAAAAGTTTACGAACAAACAACTTTGAATATGATCAAAACTTGTGTAGGTTCCATGTATACGGACCAAATCGAGTAGTTTAACTTGTGTGTTAAAGCGGAAATCAAACACACTAAGATATGCAAGATTAACACAATAAATAACCAAAACACAAAAGTGTATGTTTATATATAATGAACTAGCAACAATACATACACTTGGACAAACACACAAAGATCAAAATAACACAACCTAGTGATTTTTCTTTGAAAAACAGAAGTGTTATGTGTGTGAAATGTCTTGGCAAAACAGAAGCTGGCGAGCTGCTATTTATAGCCTTATCCAGACGTTATGCGACACAATCCTTGTGTCGCATAGAATGTTTCTGCGACACAATCCTTGTGTCTCATGGAATGGTTCTGCGACACAATTCTTGTGTCACATGATTACAAAAATTGTAATTAAACTAAGTCTAAAACTATTTAGTACGTAATTACAATATCGACACGATTACAGACCGAGACCAACTGACAGACACACATAGATGTACCAACAAACTCCCCCGTGTCTTCAGCTTGGTCTTCAAGAATTCTTCGATTTGCTTGAGTCTTCAAAAACGCAGATCTTCAAACGTCTGAACTTCAAACCCATCCGGGTGGAAACTTTCCGCCAGCATGTATGCCAAAAGTGAAGCATATATCAACGATTTTCTGAAATCGTTTCACTAATACAGAGTTGAACTCGTTTCCTGGGTTGTAGCGAATTCGATTGTCGAATAGCTTCTTCATATCATTTCCTGACAGATTTATCAAGCTCATTGGGTCAAATATTCTGAATTCAGCTTTACGTAGACCCCACAATGATCTAGTCTGAGGCTCTGAATCTGGCACATAAACAAGGACAGCTTCGCCAGTATGAACGTCCAGTTCCCAGTAGTGAAAACGCTTTAGCAAATTGAAAGGAACTGTTTCCAGAGCAATTTCATCCAGACATTCAGCAGGAGGATAGTGAATCTTTACGATTGGCTGCTTGGTATTTGGATCAAGCTTTTTCTTGAATGTATACCTTGTACCCAGTGTTGGTTTGATATAATGATATTTCTTCAGTCGAATTTCTTCACGCATGACCTTTTGAAGAACATTTGCATGTCCATCTTCGTAAGGATTTATCAACTGAAGCTGTAACACTCCGCAAATTTAAACACGATTAATAATATTAATCACTTGCATTATTAGGCTAATTCCCTACTTGAGTGAATTTACGACGCATTTTAGAGGTAAGTCTAGCAAAGCCCAACTAGTTAATACGCGTAGTATTACTTATTTGTAATTAG
The DNA here is from genome assembly GCA_949592205.1 of Helichrysum umbraculigerum. Taxonomy (NCBI): domain Eukaryota; kingdom Viridiplantae; phylum Streptophyta; class Magnoliopsida; order Asterales; family Asteraceae; genus Helichrysum; species Helichrysum umbraculigerum. The sequence continues at coordinate 68,552,809 of CATIUR010000004.1, read as the reverse complement.
ATGTAATTACATACGAAACGAATTCAGCAAACGCGACAAAAATATACGGCTATTGGTGAACGAAATTATTTAATAAAACAAAGTTATTAAATAACGTCATTTACAATTTAATATTATGTCGATAATATTTACATAACATTTTACAACATAAAACGTCAACTCGTATAACTAAAATAAAACAAAGATTTAAAAACCTTATAATTAAATTTTATAAACTCATAAAAAGATCTTAATTAAAAATATAATGAAAAATGTAATTTAAAAATATATTAGTTAAAATAATGTAACATTTAACGATCGGGTAAACAAACACGGGACGAAAACGCAGGAGATGAAAAGTGGAACAAAACCACCTCCCATCTCCATCTTTCCTTTCATTTTCATTTCATTCTCACCAAAAACACCTACAAACTCTCTCCACCCAAAATTCTATCAAATTTTCGGATTCACAAATCAATCAACAAAAGTTACATTTTCGGAATCCTCTCGAGCTAAGGAACAACATTAACAAAAGCCGTATCATCATCTTCTTCCTCATTTGGTCCCGATTTGCAATTGTAAGAAATTTCTAAAAACTTAGATTTACTCGTTTTTATGTGTTATATGAGCGTAATATTGAACATACAACTTTGTTTTAACTATATAATGGAAGAAATCAAGGTTTTATGGCCGGAAAACATGTTAAAAATCGGGTTTTGGCCGGAAAAATCACGGCAGTCGCTGCTACTGTCTGGGTGTTCATCTTTGCGACACAACGACTGTGTCGCATACTGTGTCGCAAAAACCAACCATGCGACACAACCCTTGTGTCGCACTCTTGTGTCGTATAAACTGTATTATGTCGCATCTTGTGTCGCTGTTGACTCAGCACTTCGAATCTCTGCGACACAACCCTTGTGTCGCAGAATTGTGTCGTATCATGCGACACAACCATTGTGTCGCATATTGTGTCGCAGAAAAACAGAAACTTCACAAACTATGTTTACACTAAGTGTCGAACTTAACCAATAACAAACACTTACATACGATACTATATGTGAACTTTACAAACAGTACAAACACACTATTTTATTGAAATTATAACTTCAAACTATCACCAACGAGTCGTATACATTTTCACAAACAACGAAATACAAACGTAAACGTTTAACAAACACTTTGAATATAACTTAGTTATACGAACCCTGGCATGGATGATTAACTAAGACATCCACAATTACTTATTAAATCTCATACGTTTAGGACGTTAGGGGATTCTGGACTGTACTTGGGCTTAGGTTTGCTAGCACTCGCACGATTACTCAACTCAACAGGTGAGTTCACAGCCCCTACCTTACTGTTTTAACTACTTTTGGGGTGGAAAACATAGTCAATCATTTCTATACAAACATGATCGTATACTACTTTACTCAAACAAGTGGAGTACATTGAACTGATGATTTTGAAATAACATTTTCATATTATAAACACTGTAAACGCATAAACATGTTTTGGAAACGTTGGAAAACAACCAACACGCACAAATGGGTTCTACTGACATGGACCAGATCCTACTGACATGGATCAAGGGACACTGACACTCCCTACTATTGAAAAGTCCCTACTGACATGGGCACTAGATCCCACTGACACGGATCCACTATTACTATTAAACTGCTAAAAAGTCCCTACTGACATGGGCACTGCATCCTACTGACATGGTGTAACACCCTCATATTTCGGGTTGCGGAAGCGATCGGGTCGGGTGTTACCAAATCAAATATCACAGCATAAGATACATAATGAACGACTCTAAATGAGACGTTTGAAAATAGTTATTACATTTCTCAAAATAAAATGTATACAAGTTGCGAGTTCGCAAAATACTTTCGATACATAACTGATAATACTAAATTATGCAGAGACATCCACTTGTCAAAACGTGCGACTCAAGCTAGAATTCCTGTAGGCCAATCCTACTATTGCAGTGTACCTGAGAATGCACACTAAAAGGGTCAGCTGGAAAGCTGGTGAGTTCACAAGTAATTTGTAATAACAAGTAGTTCAAGAAATATGTATTTCATTCAGAAATGTAAATCAAGTTTAGCAGTTTAAATAACAACAGTTGCCCCTCGAGGCCGTTATAAGTAATTTTTGGTAAGCAGGTGGACCTAATCAATAGGTTTCTAGTCAAGTAAAGGGAACCAATTCCCAGTGGGTGTGTTATCAGGTAAGGTATTGCCACCTGGCAATATGTATACGGGTGTAGCGTAAGATGACTAACTGTCGTACTACTGGTCGAAAGAAATCAAACAAGAAAGTCCGTAGACAGACGGTATTGCTCCCCGGCAATATGGTACAGTTAATTCACACGGTTCCAAGTATTAGTACTACATGTACTAGTAAGTCACAATGCCACCTGGCATGAAAGGTTGCACCCCGGCAACGTGATCAAGTTATTTGTTTTGAAATCGTGTCATATCGGTACGGTTTGTAATAATAGTCAAGTGAGCAAAAGCTCGTTGTTTCCCTGAGTCTCCGACTCGTAAGTTATCTAGTAATCACCTATAGTGATGGTAATGGGTATCCCCCAATGTGACAACCGTCAATTTAGGACTAGAATTTAGTGCCTAATCAAGTTTTAATACATGTAATTAGTTCTTTGTTAGGCTAATTAATGTATCAATTATTATATATATTGTTGAATATATATCTACAATTATGCGATTTGTTTAAATCGTACGAGTTTCAAATCGAATGAATTTCGATACAATAAATACGGACATTGGTGACCAATTTTATTAAATAACGCTTTTATGTCAAAAATATCATTATTATAATATTTCGTATTCATTCACATCGTACAATCAGTAAGTTACACAATTTAAAATGTAAAACGCGCAAACACATTAACTTACCTTTTTATAATTCAAATATAAAGTGATTAGTAAAATATTTAAATAAAATATAGCGTAATAATTTGTATTTTAAAAATGTACCAATTAATATTTAAAATAATTATTTAACGTTTAAACAACGGAGCAAACGAACACCGCACGGAACGGAAACGCGGGGCGAAAATGGGGGTTTAACCTCCCACTCCCACCCCATCTACTTTCATTTCTCTTTTTCTCTATCTCTCTCCTCTCTTATTTCTCTCAAACAAACCCCAAACCAAAAATCATCAAAATCGCAAAATAAACACCTCAAACGACCTCGGATCTTCAAGCCCCTTTACAATAAACGACCACCTCGCGACGATCTACACTTCTATCTTTCCGGAATTTCATTTCGGCGATTTGTAAGTTTCCGACACAACTCCGAAAACTCTCGTTTTTAAGATTTATAACTTGCTAGTTGTTTGTATAACCTTGTAATGTCCTAAAATGGGTTGGGTAAAAATATTATGCCGATCGATGGCCGGAAAACGCGTTTTTGGAGTTGAAACTCCGATCAGACTCCGTACGTCGCATTTGGCCTGGAGCAAATGCGACGCAGCGACCTACGTCGCATTATATCCTCAACGTCGCATATAGCGACGCAGCGACCTACGTCGCATTATATCCCCAACGTCGCATACAGCGACGCAGCCTATTACGTCGCATTGACTTGCGAACGTCGCACATAGCGACGCAGACCTTAACGTCGCAAAAACGAACCTACGTCGCATAAGCGACGTAGCACCCTACGTCGCTATTGACTTAGCACTGTTGACCTTAGCGACGTAACCCTTTACGTCGCAAAACTCTTACGTCGCAGCCTACGTCGCAGCCTACGTCGCAGGCTACGTCGCACAAAACAGGATCTTCAAAACTCAAAATTTTCGAAGTCAAAGTTACTGTTCAAAAAAGTCGAATTTACTGTAGCAGTACTGTAGCAAAGTCAACATTTTAGAATTATTATTATTTCAACTAAGTCACCAACGGGCCGTACACATTTTCAAATACACAATTGAATCAACTAAGTCATAGTAACTTAGATAATTTATTCAAACAAGTCGTAGTAACTTGTAACAATACAATCAACCAAATCGGGGTAATTTGGACATTAAGTTAGACAAACAATTTCAATGGTAGTCTTTCGAGATACCAATACAATTAATAACAATTCAAGTGTCGTGGACACATTCAGGTTTCAAGTCTTTGGACACCAACACACTGCTAATTACTTCAAGTTTAATTGCTTAACATTCCAAGACTCAGGTGAGTTTCATAGCCCCATTTTCACTGCTTTACAACCAGGGGTGTGATATTACTACTCGATTTTGTTTTACAAGTAGAACGCAAGTGCCAAACTTCAAATACTACATGAGTTTCAAGCTAATCAATTTAAAGTCCTCCATAAGCATAGTCTCTAGTATTTTATAGCGTGAATGTTAGTATATGATATCATATGGGATTGACAATCCTCATCCGGGTTAGCACGCACTAACCGGTCAAACGGATGTATTAGCATTTGGGAAGACGAGTGTGGATTAGACACTCGTAGGAGGCATTTCAAGTTAGGTTTCCTTAATTGGGCCTGACAAATCAAGTTAAGCTCAGACTATGTGCTCATGGACAGTATAACTTTTATCTTGCTTAATTGCATTTTAAATTCAATATAAATCTTGCGGTTCTTACAACTATACATTGACATACAAACCTGTGAGCTCACCAGCGTTTTCGCTGACCCATTTTAGTATTTATCACAGGTACCCAGCAGTAGTTTGGCTGCACAAGCAGGAATTATTAGCTCGAGTCAGCATACATACAACTAGAGATTGGACTGCATTATTATATTTTGTAAAAGTAATTATGCTATGTAATCTCTCAATTTCAGGAACCGAGCTAATGTAACTATATTTTGATGTAAACATTTATTTTATTTATACAAGTTTAAAACGACGCATATAGTGGTCGTTCATTATATCTTATGTGCTTTGTATATTGATTAGTGACACCCAAATCAAGCTTCCGCAAATCATTAAATTTGGGGGTGTCACACCCAAAGGATATGTCAAGTTACGTCCCGCAGGACCACGTTTAAATAAATATATCAGTTATCGAGTCACGACCCCTACCGTAAGAATGCGTAGGTCCGTGCTAAGAGTAAGTAAAACATATAGCTATATGCTGAGTATGAGTAACCGTGCAGTTCCGTAGAACTACGATAGAGTATAAATTCATATGCCGAGCCAACGACCCCGACTGTAATAGTTCGTCGGTCCGTTGCTGAGTGTGAGCATTCAGCTCGTAAGTAAGTTGTACCACCCACCGTGGTATCGTGAGCCCACAGCTCGTAAGTCGGTTGTACCACCCACCGTGGTATCGTGAGCATCCAGCTCGTAAGTCAGTTGTACCACCCACCGTGGTATCGTTGCTTCACATATAGTGACAGCGTCCGTGGTCCCCCGAAGGCGACGATGCGTTGGTTTGGTACGTTCGCAACATACCCGCATGAAAGTTTAGCCCAAGGCTAGAAAAGTGTTACAGGTACTCAACAGCACCGCAAGTTGTTATGTGACACCCCCCGGTTTTTGGGTAACTCCCTGCTGCCGGGGGACCATCCCTGGCCCGGTAACTCCAAGCCAGAGTCGTCACAATTATACCAGAAAGTAAGGATGTCATCTAGGCATAGGGGTAAGTCATAATCATCTGTTAGGTACGTGTCTACGTCACCTAGTTTGTCCAAAGTAATGTGTAAAGTCAAAGTACGTTAATACGTCACTTAATTGTCGGGAAGTACTTACAGTACTTAGTCAAAGTCATCCGCTAGTTCTTAAGGGTAGTCAACGCTAAACTAGCATGTCGGTGCCTCTAGTTGGTGTTCATAAGTCCACTAGTCGTTACTAGTACTTAGCAAGTCACTGATGTAGTGAGGCGGTTACTCCCTAGATATCATATGTAATATAATTCTAGGTATTTCTGAAACGGTCGTACTTAATATCTCTAAGTATGGTCAAGTGGTTCGTAGCTGTCGTAATCTAACACCGTTACCATAAACTATTGTAAAACGTTTGTAAAGATTTATACAGTGGAAAGTAGTAAAACAGGAGTATGCATTCCCACCCCGAAATCAGTTGAAAACAGTAAAAGAGTGGGGTTATGAACTCACCTGGAGAGCTAGCAACCCTTAAGTTACGCGCGTGTGAAATGAAGACCTCCTAGTGTCCTAAACACGTGAGGTTCCGTATAAGTATATAGACATAAATTATCCAATTCGTTTGCTTAATCTGTTAAGTCGTACTCAGTGTGTTTGACACGCGTTTACGTTTCAAAGTGTGTAAGAAAGTTCGGTTCGTTCGTAACGTATTGGAATTATATTTTGAAAATATAATTATAGTGTTTTTCGTATAAATAACCTCGTTTAAACACGTTTCGATTCGTATATAATTGCGTATATGTTTCCGGATAAGTTTGACATTTTAAAAGTGAGTTTTTATTTCAAAAACTGATAATAGCGACACTTCATGCGTCACTGAGGGGTTTATAGCGTCACTAGGCTAGTGACTCAGAAGTTTGGAAAATTCAGCATTTTAGCGACACTTAGATAGTGCCGCTATCGGGTTAGTGACGCATATAGCGTCACTTAGGAAGTGACGCAGAAGGCTTAGTGACGCGGTTCGTTTCTACCGAAAGTTGTGGTTTCTGCTGACGATAGTGACACTTGAGAAGTGTCGCGTGTTTCTGCCGAAAGTTATGTGAGTGCGTCACTATAGAAGTGACGGTATAATAGTTTTAGCGGCACTCAGGTAGTGTCGCTATAAGGGCGACTGATAGACATAGCGTCACTTAGGAAGTGACGCGGTACTGTTTTTGGTCTGTGGGCGACACTTAAGGCTGTTCGACGGGTTTTCACCCAAATCCACGGATCGAGCCTCAAAATCGCAGATCCGTCAATGATAAACTTATATAATGATAATATAAGGTATATAGAGTGATATAAACATGTATTTAAGTGTAGATCGGAAGTTTTCTTACCAAATGAATAGTAATCCGAAAATGGAGAAGATGATGATGATTCGTGGTGATGATGGTGATGATGATGTTGTTGCTTCCTCTTTGATGATACTCGACGATGGTGATGATGATTTCGTGATGATGGTGGTGGTGGTGGTGTAACCCGAGAGAGGAAGAGGAGAGTAAGTGTGTGTTTTGGTGATGAAAGAAAATGAAAAAGGAAAGAAATGAGGGAGATGGGGAGGCCGGCCCATCTTTTGTGGTGGGTTGGTTTCCCCCAAATCGCGGTATAAAATACCCGTGTTTTCGTACCCGCTCGTAAAATAAATAATGTTTTTAATTTCGTGATATTTATTCGTCTAATGAATAGTGGTTTCGAGTTGGAACATTTTATAAAAATAAAATGTTTAAATTTAAATTGTACGAGTCGTTTTCGTTTTTATATATATCATTTTTAAATGATACCAAAGTATTTAAGTTTCGTCTAGCTAAAATACGTTTTAAACAAAACGATTTATGTTCTAAAATAGTTTAATATTTCCCGTGTAAATAACGTTTATTAAAAAATAATAACACATTATTTAAAAGTAATACGTACTAAATACGATTGTTTAAAGTTTAAAATAGGCGCGAAAATTGGCCTTTTTGACCGGGTGTTACATTCTCCCCCTGTTAATGAAATTTCGTCCCGAAATTTAAAGTAGGGTCGTGGTCGTGTGGGGTCTGGGGAGCAATGTACGTACATGTTGTTTGTCGAGTAGGTTTTAGATATATCATGTCTTATAATGGGGTTGAAGGGCAGTCAATCCATGACTGTGTCGCGGTTTATCGTTGTAGTCACATTCTGACTATATTGTTTACATGTTTAAGTTGTGGTTGCTAAGGAACCGTTTACATTGTAGTCCATTCGGGACTAGATAGTTGTCACAACGTGACCGTTCGGCGAGTAGTCCTATTAGGACTAGGTGGTTTGTGTACGTTCAGTCGGTTAATCGGCTGAAAGCAAATTCTAGTTTTTATGTTTGACTCAATTCATGTAGTCGGTACTAATTCATGTATTCGGTATTATTTTTGGTATTGACCTTCCCGTTGATCGAAACGTTGTGTCTATTTTGAATGTTTAGTATCGAATAGGGACATACCCGTGATATTGCCGCGGTTTCGTCCGGTCCCTCCGGAGTTGATCATGAGGATTTTTCGTTTCTGATTTGGGCAATCTTTCTTGAAATGTCCAGGAGTGTTACATTTGAAACACGTTTGTTGTCCGTCGGGATTTGCAGGAACTCTACAGTCCTGAATTTGGTGTCCGAATCGTTGGCATCCCTCGCAAGGTGAGCCACAAGGGCCAGAGTGGTGACGTTTACAGTTGTGACAGAAGGGTTTATCTCCCGCATAGCCCCGCTTTCCTTTGTATGCAGAAGGGTAAGATTTCAAGGGTTCGGGTTGATTTGTTGGATCATGACTAGTGCTGGAATCGCCATTCCATTTTTGTGTATGGTTTTCAGTTGTGGGGGTTCCGCGTTGAACCACCCGTGCCATGAGGTTGTGGGCCATGCGAACGGCGTCGCGAATAGTGTTGGGTTTAGAGGAGATAACCATGTCCGAGATTTGTGCCGGAAGTCCTTCGATGTATTGTTCGATTCGTTTGCTTTCTGGGTTCACTAGAGAAGGGCAAAGGAGTGCCAGTCGGTGAAAACGATTGGTATAGGTCATGATGTCGTTGTTTTTCACGGTAAGATGCCAGAGTTCATTCTCAAGTCGGTGTAGTTCCTCGCTAGGACAATATTCGTCCCTCATCAGTTGTTTCAATTCCTCCCAAGAAAGTTCATAGGCGGTGTCAACCCCTACGGTTTGGGCGTGAGCATTCCACCAGGTTAGAGCATTATCTCGAAGGGTGTAGGTGGAGTATTTAACTTTGTATCCATCGGGGCAGTTGCAAATGCGGAATACAGCTTCCATCCTTTCGATCCATTGAATCAGTTCGACAGCCCCTTCAGTACCAACAAAGATTGGCGGGTCGCAGTTCAGAAATTCTTTATAGGTGCAGAGGCGCGTAAGGTTTTGTGCAGCTAGAGCTTCAGCTACTCTTTGCTCAGCGTATTGGTCACGTTCTGCTTGTGTGTAGGTTTGTCGTTTAGGCGGCATGATTCTTAAACAAGAATGAAACGTTAACGGTAAGTTCTTTATTCGAGAATTATGTCTATTTCATTGGTATGTAAAAATAGTATGTGTTCGAAAGTTCTCAGACTTTTAGTTTCGTTGTGTACATATTAGTCGTTCACGTATGCCTTAAAGTAATCTACCAAGACTATGGTATGGTATCTAGTCTAACTGACTATTGTGTAATACTAGTGTACGGTAGTTGTAAGTCTATCAGTTGGTGCGTAGTACCCTAAGTACTAAAACACAGTAACCCTGTAATGTAATGTAGTGCCATCAGCACTGTAATGTAATTTCCTATTGTATAGTAAAAGTAGTACTTGGTTATCATAAGTTACAGCACCACGTGCTGAAGTAGTATTGTGCCCCAAGCACGATGCGGCACCACGTGCCACATGTTCGTAGTGCCCAAAGCACCGAAATTGCAGTACCCGAGTACTGTGAGCGTAGCACCAACGTGCCAGTTGTAGTATTAACATACTGAGTAATTGCAGCACCACGTGCTGGGTGATGTTCAAGAGTAGCCCTCAGGCCGATAGTAAGTTCGAAAGTAATTCGTGGGCTTTGTCATTACGAGTATCTCTCGCAATACCCGTCAGTCGTGACCAACCTGGTCAAAATTTGAAATCAAGTCGTAAAGGTTGGGAAGTTGGCGATATGCCACTCCGAGTGTATGTATCAGTAGTACAGCGGAATCACGTCAGGTATAATCATACATACATGTATATAGATATGCAGAAACAATATACACGTAAGGCCTATTCATATATACCTACAGTACATATAATAGCCTAGGGTGTCTAGCAAGTAACAAATAACAATCAGAGTCAACTACTGCATTCCTGTTTCAGTATAACCCCTTTCAGATCTTACATCATCCTTGCTTAATTGTACATAGTTAGCTACGCTATGTTAAATTAAGTTCGTATGAAGTAATCCCTGAACTAGTTATACCTAATAAGGAATACTGCCTAATGGTCATAGTCTAGGCCCACTAAATGCAACCTAGTTCACTACAACCTTAGGCTCTGATACCAATCTGTAACACCCTCATATTTCGGGTTGCGGAAGCGATTGGGTCGGGTGTTACCAAATCAAATATCACAGCATAAGATACATAATGAACGACTCTAAATGAGACGTTTGAAAATAGTTATTACATTTCTCAAAATAAAATGTATACAAGTTGCGAGTTCGCAAAATACTTTCGATACATAACTGATAATACTAAATTATGCAGAGACATCCACTTGTCAAAACGTGCGACTCAAGCTAGAATTCCTGTAGGCCAATCCTACTATTGCAGTGTACCTGAGAATGCACACTAAAAGGGTCAGCTGGAAAGCTGGTGAGTTCACAAGTAATTTGTAATAACAAGTAGTTCAAGAAATATGTATTTCATTCAGAAATGTAAATCAAGTTTAGCAGTTTAAATAACAACAGTTGCCCCTCGAGGCCGTTATAAGTAATTTTTGGTAAGCAGGTGGACCTAATCAATAGGTTTCTAGTCAAGTAAAGGGAACCAATTCCCAGTGGGTGTGTTATCAGGTAAGGTATTGCCACCTGGCAATATGTATACGGGTGTAGCGTAAGATGACTAACTGTCGTACTACTGGTCGAAAGAAATCAAACAAGAAAGTCCGTAGACAGACGGTATTGCTCCCCGGCAATATGGTACAGTTAATTCACACGGTTCCAAGTATTAGTACTACATGTACTAGTAAGTCACAATGCCACCTGGCATGAAAGGTTGCACCCCGGCAACGTGATCAAGTTATTTGTTTTGAAATCGTGTCATATCGGTACGGTTTGTAATAATAGTCAAGTGAGCAAAAGCTCGTTGTTTCCCTGAGTCTCCGACTCGTAAGTTATCTAGTAATCACCTATAGTGATGGTAATGGGTATCCCCCAAAGGATATGTCAAGTTACGTCCCGCAGGACCACGTTTAAATAAATATATCAGTTATCGAGTCACGACCCCTACCGTAAGAATGCGTAGGTCCGTGCTAAGAGTAAGTAAAACATATAGCTATATGCTGAGTATGAGTAACCGTGCAGTTCCGTAGAACTACGATAGAGTATAAATTCATATGCCGAGCCAACGACCCCGACTGTAATAGTTCGTCGGTCCGTTGCTGAGTGTGAGCATTCAGCTCGTAAGTAAGTTGTACCACCCACCGTGGTATCGTGAGCCCACAGCTCGTAAGTCGGTTGTACCACCCACCGTGGTATCGTGAGCATCCAGCTCGTAAGTCAGTTGTACCACCCACCGTGGTATCGTTGCTTCACATATAGTGACAGCGTCCGTGGTCCCCCGAAGGCGACGATGCGTTGGTTTGGTACGTTCGCAACATACCCGCATGAAAGTTTAGCCCAAGGCTAGAAAAGTGTTACAGGTACTCAACAGCACCGCAAGTTGTTATGTGACACCCCCCGGTTTTTGGGTAACTCCCTGCTGCCGGGGGACCATCCCTGGCCCGGTAACTCCAAGCCAGAGTCGTCACAATTATACCAGAAAGTAAGGATGTCATCTAGGCATAGGGGTAAGTCATAATCATCTGTTAGGTACGTGTCTACGTCACCTAGTTTGTCCAAAGTAATGTGTAAAGTCAAAGTACGTTAATACGTCACTTAATTGTCGGGAAGTACTTACAGTACTTAATCAAAGTCATCCGCTAGTTCTTAAGGGTAGTCAACGCTAAACTAGCATGTCGGTGCCTCTAGTTGGTGTTCATAAGTCCACTAGTCGTTACTAGTACTTAGCAAGTCACTGATGTAGTGAGGCGGTTACTCCCTAGATATCATATGTAATATAATTCTAGGTATTTCTGAAACGGTCGTACTTAATATCTCTAAGTATGGTCAAGTGGTTCGTAGCTGTCGTAATCTAACACCGTTACCATAAACTATTGTAAAACGTTTGTAAAGATTTATACAGTGGAAAGTAGTAAAACAGGAGTATGCATTCCCACCCCGAAATCAGTTGAAAACAGTAAAAGAGTGGGGTTATGAACTCACCTGGAGAGCTAGCAACCCTTAAGTTACGCGCGTGTGAAATGAAGACCTCCTAGTGTCCTAAACACGTGAGGTTCCGTATAAGTATATAGACATAAATTATCCAATTCGTTTGCTTAATCTGTTAAGTCGTACTCAGTGTGTTTGACACGCGTTTACGTTTCAAAGTGTGTAAGAAAGTTCGGTTCGTTCGTAACGTATTGGAATTATATTTTGAAAATATAATTATAGTGTTTTTCGTATAAATAACCTCGTTTAAACACGTTTCGATTCGTATATAATTGCGTATATGTTTCCGGATAAGTTTGACATTTTAAAAGTGAGTTTTTATTTCAAAAACTGATAATAGCGACACTTCATGCGTCACTGAGGGGTTTATAGCGTCACTAGGCTAGTGACTCAGAAGTTTGGAAAATTCAGCATTTTAGCGACACTTAGATAGTGCCGCTATCGGGTTAGTGACGCATATAGCGTCACTTAGGAAGTGACGCAGAAGGCTTAGTGACGCGGTTCGTTTCTACCGAAAGTTGTGGTTTCTGCTGACGATAGTGACACTTGAGAAGTGTCGCGTGTTTCTGCCGAAAGTTATGTGAGTGCGTCACTATAGAAGTGACGGTATAATAGTTTTAGCGGCACTCAGGTAGTGTCGCTATAAGGGCGACTGATAGACATAGCGTCACTTAGGAAGTGACGCGGTACTGTTTTTGGTCTGTGGGCGACACTTAAGGCTGTTCGACGGGTTTTCACCCAAATCCACGGATCGAGCCTCAAAATCGCAGATCCGTCAATGATAAACTTATATAATGATAATATAAGGTATATAGAGTGATATAAACATGTATTTAAGTGTAGATCGGAAGTTTTCTTACCAAATGAATAGTAATCCGAAAATGGAGAAGATGATGATGATTCGTGGTGATGATGGTGATGATGATGTTGTTGCTTCCTCTTTGATGATACTCGACGATGGTGATGATGATTTCGTGATGATGGTGGCGGTGGTGGTGTAACCCGAGAGAGGAAGAGGAGAGTAAGTGTGTGTTTTGGTGATGAAAGAAAATGAAAAAGGAAAGAAATGAGGGAGATGGGGAGGCCGGCCCATCTTTTGTGGTGGGTTGGTTTCCCCCAAATCGCGGTATAAAATACCCGTGTTTTCGTACCCGCTCGTAAAATAAATAATGTTTTTAATTTCGTGATATTTATTCGTCTAATGAATAGTGGTTTCGAGTTGGAACATTTTATAAAAATAAAATGTTTAAATTTAAATTGTACGAGTCGTTTTCGTTTTTTTATATATCATTTTTAAATGATACCAAAGTATTTAAGTTTCGTCTAGCTAAAATACGTTTTAAACAAAACGATTTATGTTCTAAAATAGTTTAATATTTCCCGTGTAAATAACGTTTATTAAAAAATAATAACACATTATTTAAAAGTAATACGTACTAAATACGATTGTTTAAAGTTTAAAATAGGCGCGAAAATTGGCCTTTTTGACCGGGTGTTACACATGGATCACTGAATGACTATTAGGATACAGACATTCCTACAATGACGATTAGGATACAGACATTCCTACGATGACTATTAGGATACAGACATTCCTACGATATCTATTAGGATACAGATATTCCTCCGATATCTATTAGGATACAGACATTCCTACAATGACTATTAGGATACAGACATTCCTACGATGACTACTAGGATACAGACATTCATACGGAACTATTAGGATACTGCTTTCCTACAATGCATTTTCATACAAAACAATTTGGGCAACATCCCACACTGACGGATTTGGGTGACATCCCACTATGATTGCACTTAAACAACGACATAAATGAAACTATTTGACCTCTGAGTCAATAAACTTACTCGAACTTGGTTCAACTACTACAAATATAAAACCTGTGAATTCACTCAACCTAGTTGTTGACTTTTACTATGTTTTTCAGGGAATTAGCTGCGCATGTAAGATCGCCAACACACATGGAGAATTAGGCGACCCTTGAAGCTTAGGATGCCAATTTTTGGAAACATATGGATTTCTTTAGTATAACTGAAATGTTTTAGTCATATTTCAGAAATCTACTTTTGTAAACTTACTACTTTTAACTTATACGATTCGATGAATCGTAAACTTTGTATTTAACACTTTTGGCATCTTAATATATATATTGTTCTGTTGTAATCATAAGCTCTGATACGTATGCATGCTTTGTTAGTGTGACACCCCAATACTTTAACTAAATGCTTCCGCTCAACGAATTTGGGGGTGTTACAGATTGGTATCAGAACCAATGGTTATAGCGAACTAGGAAACTTTAGGTGACTTAGCGACCTAGAGACCTAGACTATAGCCTTGGCTAGAACGCTCGTGCATACACACATTTGCATACATCTAAACTATCGTTACGATATCTCGATACGCGTGAACTGTTCACCACATTCGACTCGTTCATTGTACTCAGATCTCATGTGAACCAGATCGTGTTAAACGGTTGATGGAAAGAAGTATGTATTTAGCATCATATAATGACGCCTGGCCAACGTGATTATATTATACTAAGTACATATGGGTGTTTCATAGTCGTAAGATACGTGATGGGGATCCGACAACTTTTCTTGATACTCGAAAACTTGAGATATGTGAAACTTCATTCCTCACATACTTTTCTTTGGCATTGACTTCTGCACGTTTTCATCGCAGAACGTCAGCATGCTGCCTAAACAAAGAAAGACTCGAAACAGTCAACGAAACGATCCTCCTCCACCTCCGCCTCCTGAAACAACTGAACAAATAATCGAACGCCGCGTGGCTGAGGCCATCGCACAATACGAGGCCAGCCGCAATCGTGAAAACCTGACCAACAATAGCGGAGCCACCCCAGTTAACAGCGAAACTCCAAACAATGCCCAGCAGGGGTGTTCCTACAAAACCTTTCAGTCTTGTAAACCCAGCACCTTCACCGGGACCGAAGGGACCATTGGCCTGGTCCACTGCATTGAAAAGATGGAATCAGTCATCGACATCAGCGACTGCGCCACCGACAAAATCGTGAAATACGCCACCTGCACTTTAGCCGACAAAGCGCTAACATGGTGGAACGCTCAAGTCCAGATTATGGGACGCCCAGCTGCTTACTCCATGACCTGGGTAACTCTGAAACAGATGCTGATGGAGGAATTTTGCCCTCCCAACGAGATGCAGAAACTTGAAAACGAATTCTGGAACATACAAATGATCGGCGCTGACATTTCTGGTTATACAACTAGATTCCAGGAGCTTGCACGTCTTGTGCCCCACATGGTAACCCCCGAGAGCAAACGCATTGAGCGTTACAACAGGGGTTTGGCACCACAGATCCGAGGCATGGTTATGTCCTCCAAACCCGCCACTTTTAGGAGCGCAGTTGATCTGGCTCAAAGCTTAACCGACGACGCGGTCGAGATTGGAATCCTGAAAGCTATCACAGGGAAAACTGAACCTACCCGTACTGATGCGGGCGAATCTGGAACCCACAAACGCAAATGGAACAGCGAGGGTAACGACCGTCAGGGTCAACAAAACAGAAACCCGGGAAACACCCGAGCCTTCGCTGCGATCACCAACACTGAACAGAAACCCTACCTTGGTAACAGGCCCAAGTGTGGGAAATGCGGAAAACATCATGAAGGAGATTGTTTCTTCTGCGATAACTGCAAACGATATGGGCACAGAACTCAAGCATGCCGAACCCACCCTACAAACAATGAACAGCGAACTGAGGGGTGCTTTAGGTGTGGTGATCCTGGACATCACCGAAACCAATGCCAATAGCCGAACAACACCCGCAACAATCAAAACGACAACAACCGCATCGCTAACAAAGGCTACGCCCCTAGCCGCGCGTACATCCTCCGTGCACCAGAAACGGTTGCGGATCTCAACCAGCACGGTACGTCTTAATGACTATTGCTACGATTTAACATACGTTTTATTCGAATGTCGATTCGAACACGACACTCGATAAACTCTGACTACGAAACGAAACACACAACATATTGAACAATGCCGCGAGCATACTTAAACTGATTGAACTTTAATGGCAACAATTTAACGCCATGCAAACTATTACTATTGTTCACAACATGACTTATCGGAGAACATACGCCGCGGGCGATCCGACTTGATTTAAATCTCGGGACGAGATTTCTCTAACGAGGGGAGAATGTAACACTCCGCAAATTTAAACACGATTAATAATATTAATCACTTGCATTATTAGGCTAATTCCCTACTTGAGTGAATTTACGACGCATTTTAGAGGTAAGTCTAGCAAAGCCCAACTAGTTAATACGCGTAGTATTACTTATTTGTAATTAGATGTAATTACATACGAAACGAATTCAGCAAACGCGACAAAAATATACGGCTATTGGTGAACGAAATTATTTAATAAAACAAAGTTATTAAATAACGTCATTTACAATTTAATATTATGTCGATAATATTTACATAACATTTTACAACATAAAACGTCAACTCGTATAACTAAAATAAAACAAAGATTTAAAAACCTTATAATTAAATTTTATAAACTCATAAAAAGATCTTAATTAAAAATATAATGAAAAATGTAATTTAAAAATATATTAGTTAAAATAATGTAACATTTAACGATCGGGTAAACAAACACGGGACGAAAACGCAGGAGATGAAAAGTGGAACAAAACCACCTCCCATCTCCATCTTTCCTTTCATTTTCATTTCATTCTCACCAAAAACACCTACAAACTCTCTCCACCCAAATTCTATCAAATTTTCGGATTCACAAATCAATCAACAAAAGTTACATTTTCGGAATCCTCTCGAGCTAAGGAACAACATTAACAAAAGCCGTATCATCATCTTCTTCCTCATTTGGTCCCGATTTGCAATTGTAAGAAATTTCTAAAAACTTAGATTTACTCGTTTTTATGTGTTATATGAGCGTAATATTGAACATACAACTTTGTTTTAACTATATAATGGAAGAAATCAAGGTTTTATGGCCGGAAAACATGTTAAAAATCGGGTTTTGGCCGGAAAAATCACGGCAGTCGCTGCTACTGTCTGGGTGTTCATCTTTGCGACACAACGACTGTGTCGCATACTGTGTCGCAAAAACCAACCATGCGACACAACCCTTGTGTCGCACTCTTGTGTCGTATAAACTGTATTATGTCGCATCTTGTGTCGCTGTTGACTCAGCACTTCGAATCTCTGCGACACAACCCTTGTGTCGCAGAATTGTGTCGTATCATGCGACACAACCATTGTGTCGCATATTGTGTCGCAGAAAAACAGAAACTTCACAAACTATGTTTACACTAAGTGTCGAACTTAACCAATAACAAACACTTACATACGATACTATATGTGAACTTTACAAACAGTACAAACACACTATTTTATTGAAATTATAACTTCAAACTATCACCAACGAGTCGTATACATTTTCACAAACAACGAAATACAAACGTAAACGTTTAACAAACACTTTGAATATAACTTAGTTATACGAACCCTGGCATGGATGATTAACTTAGACATCCACAATTACTTATTAAATCTCATACGTTTAGGACGTTAGGGGATTCTGGACTGTACTTGGGCTTAGGTTTGCTAGCACTCGCATGATTACTCAACTCAACAGGTGAGTTCACAGCCCCTACCTTACTGTTTTAACTACTTTTGGGGTGGAAAACATAGTCAATCATTTCTATACAAACATGATCGTATACTACTTTACTCAAACAAGTGGAGTACATTGAACTGATGATTTTGAAATAACATTTTCATATTATAAACACTGTAAACGCATAAACATGTTTTGGAAACGTTGGAAAACAACCAACACGCTTTACGAAACTGATTGGGTAACAAATGGGTTCTACTGACATGGACCAGGTCCTACTGACATGGATCAAGGGACACTGACACTCCCTACTATTGAAAAGTCCCTACTGACATGGGCACTAGATCCCACTGACACGGATCCACTATTACTATTAAACTGCTAAAAAGTCCCTACTGACATGGGCACTGCATCCTACTGACATGGATCACTGAATGACTATTAGGATACAGACATTCCTACAATGACGATTAGGATACAGACATTCCTACGATGACTATTAGGATACAGACATTCCTACGATATCTATTAGGATACAGATATTCCTCCGATATCTATTAGGATACAGACATTCCTACAATGACTATTAGGATACAGACATTCCTACGATGACTACTAGGATACAGACATTCCTACGGAACTATTAGGATACTGCTTTCCTACAATGCATTTTCATACAAAACAATTTGGGCAACATCCCACACTGACGGATTTGGGTGACATCCCACTATGATTGCACTTAAACAACGACATAAATGAAACTATTTGACCTCTGAGTCAATAAACTTACTCGAACTTGGTTCAACTACTACAAATATAAAACCTGTGAATTCACTCAACCTAGTTGTTGACTTTTACTATGTTTTTCAGGTTAGCTGCGCATGTAAGATCGCCAACACACATGGAGAATTAGGCGACCCTTGAAGCTTAGGATGCCAATTTTTGGAAACATATGGATTTCTTTAGTATAACTGAAATGTTTTAGTCATATTTCAGAAATCTACTTTTGTAAACTTACTACTTTTAACTTATACGATTCGATGAATCGTAAACTTTGTATTTAACACTTTTGGCATCTTAATATATATATTGTTCTGTTGTAATCATAAGCTCTGATACGTATGCATGCTTTGTTAGTGTGACACCCCAATACTTTAACTAAATGCTTCCGCTCAACGAATTTGGGGGTGTTACAGATTGGTATCAGAACCAATGGTTATAGCGAACTAGGAAACTTTAGGTGACTTAGCGACCTAGAGACCTAGACTATAGCCTTGGCTAGAACGCTCGTGCATACACACATTTGCATACATCTAAACTATCGTTACGATATCTCGATACGCGTGAACTGTTCACCACATTCGACTCGTTCATTGTACTCAGATCTCATGTGAACCAGATCGTGTTAAACGGTTGATGGAAAGAAGTATGTATTTAGCATCATATAATGACGCCTGGCCAACGTGATTATATTATACTAAGTACATATGGGTGTTTCATAGTCGTAAGATACGTGATGGGGATCCGACAACTTTTCTTGATACTCGAAAACTTGAGATATGTGAAACTTCATTCCTCACATACTTTTCTTTGGCATTGACTTCTGCACGTTTTCATCGCAGAACGTCAGCATGCTGCCTAAACAAAGAAAGACTCGAAACAGTCAACGAAACGATCCTCCTCCACCTCCGCCTCCTGAAACAACTGAACAAATAATCGAACGCCGCGTGGCTGAGGCCATCGCACAATACGAGGCCAGCCGCAATCGTGAAAACCTGACCAACAATAGCGGAGCCACCCCAGTTAACAGCGAAACTCCAAACAATGCCCAGCAGGGGTGTTCCTACAAAACCTTTCAGTCTTGTAAACCCAGCACCTTCACCGGGACCGAAGGGACCATTGGCCTGGTCCACTGCATTGAAAAGATGGAATCAGTCATCGACATCAGCGACTGCGCCACCGACAAAATCGTGAAATACGCCACCTGCACTTTAGCCGACAAAGCGCTAACATGGTGGAACGCTCAAGTCCAGATTATGGGACGCCCAGCTGCTTACTCCATGACCTGGGTAACTCTGAAACAGATGCTGATGGAGGAATTTTGCCCTCCCAACGAGATGCAGAAACTTGAAAACGAATTCTGGAACATACAAATGATCGGCGCTGACATTTCTGGTTATACAACTAGATTCCAGGAGCTTGCACGTCTTGTGCCCCACATGGTAACCCCCGAGAGCAAACGCATTGAGCGTTACAACAGGGGTTTGGCACCACAGATCCGAGGCATGGTTATGTCCTCCAAACCCGCCACTTTTAGGAGCGCAGTTGATCTGGCTCAAAGCTTAACCGACGACGCGGTCGAGATTGGAATCCTGAAAGCTATCACAGGGAAAACTGAACCTACCCGTACTGATGCGGGCGAATCTGGAACCCACAAACGCAAATGGAACAGCGAGGGTAACGACCGTCAGGGTCAACAAAACAGAAACCCGGGAAACACCCGAGCCTTCGCTGCGATCACCAACACTGAACAGAAACCCTACCTTGGTAACAGGCCCAAGTGTGGGAAATGCGGAAAACATCATGAAGGAGATTGTTTCTTCTGCGATAACTGCAAACGATATGGGCACAGAACTCAAGCATGCCGAACCCACCCTACAAACAATGAACAGCGAACTGAGGGGTGCTTTAGGTGTGGTGATCCTGGACATCACCGAAACCAATGCCAATAGCCGAACAACACCCGCAACAATCAAAACGACAACAACCGCATCGCTAACAAAGGCTACGCCCCTAGCCGCGCGTACATCCTCCGTGCACCAGAAACGGTTGCGGATCTCAACCAGCACGGTACGTCTTAATGACTATTGCTACGATTTAACATACGTTTTATTCGAATGTCGATTCGAACACGACACTCGATAAACTCTGACTACGAAACGAAACACACAACATATTGAACAATGCCGCGAGCATACTTAAACTGATTGAACTTTAATGGCAACAATTTAACGCCATGCAAACTATTACTATTGTTCACAACATGACTTATCGGAGAACATACGCCGCGGGCGATCCGACTTGATTTAAATCTCGGGACGAGATTTCTCTAACGAGGGGAGAATGTAACACTCCGCAAATTTAAACACGATTAATAATATTAATCACTTGCATTATTAGGCTAATTCCCTACTTGAGTGAATTTACGACGCATTTTAGAGGTAAGTCTAGCAAAGCCCAACTAGTTAATACGCGTAGTATTACTTATTTGTAATTAGATGTAATTACATACGAAACGAATTCAGCAAACGCGACAAAAATATACGGCTATTGGTGAACGAAATTATTTAATAAAACAAAGTTATTAAATAACGTCATTTACAATTTAATATTATGTCGATAATATTTACATAACATTTTACAACATAAAACGTCAACTCGTATAACTAAAATAAAACAAAGATTTAAAAACCTTATAATTAAATTTTATAAACTCATAAAAAGATCTTAATTAAAAATATAATGAAAAATGTAATTTAAAAATATATTAGTTAAAATAATGTAACATTTAACGATCGGGTAAACAAACACGGGACGAAAACGCAGGAGATGAAAAGTGGAACAAAACCACCTCCCATCTCCATCTTTCCTTTCATTTTCATTTCATTCTCACCAAAAACACCTACAAACTCTCTCCACCCAAATTCTATCAAATTTTCGGATTCACAAATCAATCAACAAAAGTTACATTTTCGGAATCCTCTCGAGCTAATGAACAACATTAACAAAAGCCGTATCATCATCTTCTTCCTCATTTGGTCCCGATTTGCAATTGTAAGAAATTTCTAAAAACTTAGATTTACTCGTTTTTATGTGTTATATGAGCGTAATATTGAACATACAACTTTGTTTTAACTATATAATGGAAGAAATCAAGGTTTTATGGCCGGAAAACATGTTAAAAATCGGGTTTTGGCCGGAAAAATCACGGCAGTCGCTGCTACTGTCTGGGTGTTCATCTTTGCGACACAACGACTGTGTCGCATACTGTGTCGCAAAAACCAACCATGCGACACAACCCTTGTGTCGCACTCTTGTGTCGTATAAACTGTATTATGTCGCATCTTGTGTCGCTGTTGACTCAGCACTTCGAATCTCTGCGACACAACCCTTGTGTCGCAGAATTGTGTCGTATCATGCGACACAACCATTGTGTCGCATATTGTGTCGCAGAAAAACAGAAACTTCACAAACTATGTTTACACTAAGTGTCGAACTTAACCAATAACAAACACTTACATACGATACTATATGTGAACTTTACAAACAGTACAAACACACTATTTTATTGAAATTATAACTTCAAACTATCACCAACGAGTCGTATACATTTTCACAAACAACGAAATACAAACGTAAACGTTTAACAAACACTTTGAATATAACTTAGTTATACGAACCCTGGCATGGATGATTAACTTAGACATCCACAATTACTTATTAAATCTCATACGTTTAGGACGTTAGGGGATTCTGGACTGTACTTGGGCTTAGGTTTGCTAGCACTCGCACGATTACTCAACTCAACAGGTGAGTTCACAGCCCCTACCTTACTGTTTTAACTACTTTTGGGGTGGAAAACATAGTCAATCATTTCTATACAAACATGATCGTATACTACTTTACTCAAACAAGTGGAGTACATTGAACTGATGATTTTGAAATAACATTTTCATATTATAAACACTGTAAACGCATAAACATGTTTTGGAAACGTTGGAAAACAACCAACACACTTTACGAAACTGATTGGGTAACAAATGGGTTCTACTGACATGGACCAGGTCCTACTGACATGGATCAAGGGACACTGACACTCCCTACTATTGAAAAGTCCCTACTGACATGGGCACTAGATCCCACTGACACGGATCCACTATTACTATTAAACTGCTAAAAAGTCCCTACTGACATGGGCACTGCATCCTACTGACATGGATCACTGAATGACTATTAGGATACAGACATTCCTACGATGACGATTAGGATACAGACATTCCTACGATGACTATTAGGATACAGATATTCCTCCGATATCTATTAGGATACAGACATTCCTACAATGACTATTAGGATACAGACATTCCTACGATGACTACTAGGATACAGACATTCCTACGGAACTATTAGGATACTGCTTTCCTACAATGCATTTTCATACAAAACAATTTGGGCAACATCCCACACTGACGGATTTGGGTGACATCCCACTATGATTGCACTTAAGCAATGACATAAATGAAACTATTTGACCTCTGAGTCAATAAACTTACTCGAACTTGGTTCAACTACTACAAATATAAAACCTGTGAATTCACTCAACCTAGTTGTTGACTTTTACTATGTTTTTCAGGGAATTAGCTGCGCATGTAAGATCGCCAACACACATGGAGAATTAGGCGACCCTTGAAGCTTAGGATGCCAATTTTTGGAAACATATGGATTTCTTTAGTATAACTGAAATGTTTTAGTCATATTTCAGAAATCTACTTTTGTAAACTTACTACTTTTAACTTATACGATTCGATGAATCGTAAACTTTGTATTTAACACTTTTGGCATCTTAATATATATATTGTTCTGTTGTAATCATAAGCTCTGATACGTATGCATGCTTTGTTAGTGTGACACCCCAATACTTTAACTAAATGCTTCCGCTCAACGAATTTGGGGGTGTTACAGAAGCTGAGTGAGACGAACAATGTCATGC
The DNA here is from genome assembly GCA_949592205.1 of Helichrysum umbraculigerum. Taxonomy (NCBI): domain Eukaryota; kingdom Viridiplantae; phylum Streptophyta; class Magnoliopsida; order Asterales; family Asteraceae; genus Helichrysum; species Helichrysum umbraculigerum. The sequence goes on along the minus strand of CATIUR010000004.1, from coordinate 68,529,281 downwards.
TTTGGCAACGTACTCAGTTTCTTCAGAGAACGTCGAAAATACTGGATACCGTCAAGTCTCATGATCATTAACCTTCCCTTGCTGACCTTCCAACTTTTTATAAGACCTGTATAATCACCGCCAACCATGTATTTCTTGCACGTAACAGGAACAGGTTCGGAATTTTTTCCTTTGGGAAACCAGTTATCCCTTTCCCTGATGGGCATTTCCTTGTCAAAAGAAACACATTCGGATGTATCCTGTGGGAAAATGTCGTTATAATTTGTCGATTCACGAACAGGGACAGGTTTTTCTTGTGAAGAACCGGCAGGCACAGACGATTCTTGAGCAGGAGCAGCTTGAGAAGTAGATCCTGGTACATACTTAAACGCAGGCCCTGACTCATCATCTGAAGAATCAGATGCGACAATACCCTCTTGTGGATAAGCTGGATAATCGGTATATTCTTCGTCTGGTTCAAGCTCTTCTTGTTCAACATTAACATCATCATCATTATTAGCAGCTCCAAAGTCAAAAGGTTCTTCAGGCGCATTACCGTCTTCGTTGACCGCATATTGAAAGTATGTCAAATTACAGTACGAGTAATCTACAGCTAGCGGTTTTGGTTGCCCTGGTTGCTCAATTATGTAATCCAAAACAAGAGTTGTTTCATTAATAGAAGAATTAGTTACATCATCAGGATTTACATTTTCATCGCCCTCGACGAAAACCCTAGGTGTTGATTATAAGGCCGCTGGGCCTGTCTCCCCCGAAGCAATAGCTTGGGTTTGCAGCTTCATAACCACTGATCTCAAATCTTCATTTTCTTTTTCAAGACGGGAGATCCTGGCATCCTGAGCTTCAAATATCGTTGCCTGAGCGGCCATATCTTGTTGCAACCGATTAATCCTGCTCAGGAGCTCTTCAATGACTGTTGGATGAGGGGTGATCGGAGTTTCAGTTCTAGGGAGCTCAGAAGATGTGGAGGAGGAGGTACGAGAACGTCTGACCAGAGGGTTCAGATCAGTAACATCAGAAGTGTCTCGAGGCCTTTTTCCGCGGCTGGAGGATTCAGGACGTGGAGAAGGTGGCTGATAAGCATCGATCTCACGATCGAGATCCACCAACTCCGGATCCGCAAGATCTGGCTGAACTGGCGGTTGCTCATCAAAGCGGGTTGGGTAAGGTTAAACTACAAACATTTTTATATTCTTTTTTAGCTTTCAAAAGAGGTTGATGAATTGAATTTATATTATTAGAATACATATCCAAACTTTTTATTAACTTTATTTATGGCTAAACTCATTTGACATGTTGGACACAAATCATGCTACAAATCGACCTTATTTATATTTAATATGTTGAAACGTTGATATCTATTTACTAACCTGCAATAGTTATTACCTGGATAATAATCTTAGACTTCTTAACGGAGAAAGATCGTGCTTATTCATTAAACTACAACACCAGCTGTTGTAAGTAAATAATATGAAAAATTTAAGTTGTGATTGTCACTTGAAATGACCTGCACCACAATATCAGAGTTAGATTGGCCTAATATGTGATGTGTTTACCGCCGCAACTCTTGGTATACTAATTTAACAATTTGCTATCATGGGTTTATTTGAACACTCATACAGTCGGAAGTAGAAAATTAGGTGCCCTAATTATTATAAGAAGAAAGAGCTTCATGAATCACATTTTTTTTTTGAAAAATGTAAAGAGCTATAGTTACTTGTTTTGAAAGGTATGGTAGTGATGATTCGTATACGCAGTCCGCTCTACCCGTTACCCCAGTCTAGTAAAAAAAATAGACAACCAATGTGTACAACACTATAACATACATATTCTAAAGAAGCTTAATGATTTTGTATATTAGATCAAATGAAATGAATGAATGATACTAAAAGAAATAATATGCACGTATCTATTTGTATTGAACAAAGTCATTCAAAGGTCACATGTTATCTTAAGGGGTAATTCAGTCATCCATGCTTGAGGGGAAAGACAAAATAGATCAACTGATTATGAAATATACTTGTATGTCAGTTTATTACTATCAGGACATAAATAAAATATATTCATACATATGTAGTAGAATAAACTAATTACTTTTATATAATGGTTGAATCAATTGCATATAAAGTTAAGAAAAATCATAGAAAAATGAAGTGAAACATACTATTTCTAATTGACACGTAGAAAGAAAATTAAGGACTATTACCTGCTATATTGAATTTGAAACCCATTTTGTTCAGCCCCTTCTCTCAGGATGTGCCATGAGCAACGCTTGGCTCTGTTTTATATGTCTTTCTTTAGTATTTCTCAGTGCCTTCATTTTACTACATTAAGAAAAAATATTAAAAAAATACTATGACACTTCGATTGTGGCTATCAAGTATACGAAAACTAAACACAGATTCAAGCATCTCGCGTAATTCCGTATACCGTCTGAACTGAACCCATAAGACACATAATGTAACACCCGCCAAATTAGGACTATAAATTAGTGCCTAATCAACTATTAATACATGTAATTAGTTCTGTGTTAGGCTAATTAATGTATCGGAATATATATTGATGAATATATACAATTATGCGATTTGATTAAATCGTACAAACTTCAAATCGAATGTAATTCAATTCAACTAAATACGGACGTTGGTGAACGATTTTATTAAATAATATAACATTATCTAATCACACTATTGTATCCAAAATATTATTTGATAATATTTCATATTTAATTCGTATCGTACAAATAAACGCCTACGTGGTTTAAAATATTAAACGCGCAAACAACCGGATCAATTTAAGTTATAAATTATAAATCAGTTATAAAGTATTTGGTGAAATACATCAACTAAAATAATGAATAAATATTCGTATTTTAAAACTTATATTTAAACGCGTGCAAAAATATTTAAACATTTAAACGATCGAGAAAACGAACACCGCACGGGGCACGGGGACTAAAAATGGGAGGCTAAACCTCCCACTCTCTTTCTTCTCTTTCATTTCCTTTCAAATTTCATCACCATCACCATCGCAAAATCACCAATTTACACCACCAAACGACCTCGGTTTTCATCGCTCATTTGGAAGAAAAGAACCACCTCAACACGATCTACACTTTCATCTTTTCGGATTCTCCTTGCGTCGACTTGTAAGTTTCCGACAAATCCAGCAACTCTTCGATTTTAAGTGTTTTTGACTTGTGGTTGTTTAGATAAACTTGAAATGTCCATCTAAGGGTTGGGTAAAAATAATCGGACCAAACGGAAACCGGAAAACTCATTTTCGACACAAATTCCGGCCATCAGACGCCGATGTCAGATTTGTCCCAGCGACATTGCGACATCAGCTACAATGTCGCAAAAACCTCTCAAGATGTCGCATGGTGCGACATCAGCCTCAACGTCGCATTTAGTTGCTAAAGTCGCACATAGCGACACCGACCTCTACGTCGCAAGAACCAACAACGTCGCATATAGCGACATAACAAGTCATGTCGCATTAAATTGCGAACGTCGCACTTAGCGACGCCATGATCAACGTCGCAGTCACGGCCTGCGACACTACGCCTAATGTCGCAGATAACAGAACCTAGAAAACTCAGATTTTACTAAGTGTCGAGACCTGAAATTTTATCACTTGATTTTACCAAATTTAAATCCTGGATGCGTTTTTCACTAAAGCAATATAGTAGAAATAAAAATTTTTCGAGCTGACTTGGCATCTCGACCCCAACCAGGGGCCAGCCCCTTGGACCCCGCCAGGGGTTGCCACCCCTGGAACCCCGCTAACCAGGGGCTCTGCCCCCGGACCCCCGTCACCTAGAGTTTGTAAATACATTTCACACCAAGTATCAAACTTGTTTAACACTTCGAAATAATAATGATAATGTCAAGATTATTATCACAAACAATCACCAACGGGCCGTACATTTTTTCAAACACTTAAACACATCAACCAAATTGTAGTAATTTGGACATTCTAGTTGGACGAACAACTACAAGGGTGATCTTTTGAGATACCCAATCATGTTTATAACCATCGCGTGTCGTGGACACCCTCAGGTTACGCGTCTTCGGACCATCACTAATCGGCTAATCAACTTACATTTATTAATTAAATGTTTCAAGACTCAGGTGAGTCTCATAGCCCCTCTTTTTACTGCTTTTTGCTCAGGGGTGTGATACAATGCTCGTTTTTAACATGTGAATGCAAGTACAACTTTTTCATATACTACATGAGTTACTCACGACTAATCATTTAAAGTCCTCCGTCAGCATAGTTGTTAATATGTTGTAGCGTGAATATTAGTATATGGTACCATATAGGATTGACCCTCCTCGTCTAGGTTAGCAAGCACTAACCGGGTAAACGGACGTACTAATATTTGGGAAGACGAGTGTGGATTAGGCACTCGTGGAGGCAAAAACGCTCAGGCTGTGACCCTGACCCACGAGTTAAGCTCAACTATTTGCTCATGGCTGTATACACTTACATTATCAATTGCTGAATGCAATTCAATTACTTAAATCTTGCGGTTCATACAACATTATTTGATATTCAAACCTGTGAGCTCACCAGCTTTAGCTGACCCACTTTAGCATGTATTGCAGGTACTAAGCAGTAGATTGGACTGCCCTCAGGATTACTATAGCTCGAGTCAGCATGCAGATATTAGAGATTTTCTTGCATTAGTATATTTTGTACAAGTACTCATGTACTGAAATCTCTCATTTAAATCGAACACGAGCTATGTATTAGTTGTAAATGTTGTAAACATTTATATATTTTGTTAAAACGACGCATATAGAGTCGTTTACTATATATCTTTGTGCTTTGATTATTGATTAGTAACACCCAAAGTATGCTTCCGCTAAACAGTAAATTTGGGGGTGTTACACATGAATTACCAAACAAATAACATTAAGATAATTAAAATACAAAAAATAAAAAATAAAATCAATGTGTTAATTATCCTTCAAAGCAAGTAATATTAAAAAATGCATGTGCAGTTAATATCGTCAAGTTTTATACATAAAGATGGGATCTTGATTGTGAATCCAGATCTACACACCTGCTCGCAATCACACCTGCTCGCAGCTCTTTTTCAATAAACCATTCTTCATTGATTGCCCTCCCAAAGAGGGCAGGGAACAGCTCCACTTACAAGAAGGTAGGGCCACGCAAACGGGGTTGCACCCACATATTCTAGCCACGCAGTCGGTACCTAATCAAAATTTCATAAAAACTTATCATAAAACTACAAACAACAGATGTTTTGTGATTGCATCAGTCTATAACTTAGTTGCATCTGTCTCTAGTTTTGAAAGTTATATAATATTCAAAATTTTAAATTAATACGAGATTTCTGAAGTGGTGATTAATGCTTATAAATATTTTAACTTGCAGAAAGAAATATGAAATAGGTACTATTGATGGTACATATAAGACCATTGTTAGTAAACTATTAGTTCAGAGTTCACCCTTACAAGTTACATCAAAGTAAAGTATTCTAGAAAATGAAGGCAAATCTCTCATAAATTTCAATAATGTGTCAACAAAGTTTCTTAGATTTACTATCATTGACTCATTTTTTTCTTCATTTTTGATAAAATATTTTTTTGCACTCTATTTCGCAATAATAACTTACAACTACATACTCAAAGTGTATAGTTGGATCAACAATGTAACACCCCCAAATTTAGTGATTTGCGGAAGCATACTTTGGGTGTTACTAATCAATATACAAAGCACAAGATATACAGCAAACGACCTCTAAATGAGACGTTTGTAAAATAGTTACATTTCATAATTTAAATCGTTTGAAAACATATAGTTTTCTTTACAAAAGTATGTAAGCCTAGAGTCCGCGTATGTGGCGGGAGATTCTATTACATAACCATAGCTACAAAAGATAATGCCAAAGAATCTCCGTTAAATGCAGTTTGGAAATCATGCGACTCTAGCTAGTAATCCTGGAGTGATCCTACTCCGTAAGTGTACCTGAGAATACATGCTAAAAAGGGTCAACCAAAAAGGTTGGTGAATCTCACAGGTTTGTAAGTAAATAAATAATCAGTTTGAACACAAGATTTCATCAGTAGTGCCCGCAGGCGTATATCAAGTATTTGCAAATCCAGCAAAAGTAAAGTAATTAAGTTATACCGTTGCCATGAGGCTCATAATCGAAGCTTAACCCGTAAATAATCAGTTGCTCCCGTGACATGCTCATAATTGAGCAAGCATAAGTAACGAAATAATAGTCACCCGTTTCTACGTGTAAATCAGTACGTGGTAGCGCTACTACCCCGGGCAGGGAGGATCATTTCCCTAATGGATCCATTAACTACTGTTCGCGCTTAAGTCCATAACTAACGATATATGATGGAGAGACTTCCGTAAATAGTAAATAACTCATGCAATTCCGTTGGTATAGTAAACAGTTTAGTACTTGTGTTCAAGAAAAATCAGTAGCATGTATCTCCCCCAATAAGATAAAACAGTAAAAGTAGGGCCGTAAGACTCACCTGAGTCTTTGCAAGTGCGTTTATATCAATAAACGAGTAAGTAATATCAACCGTAGGTTCTCCGAACCCGTAACCTCCAAATGCCTAAACACGTAATGTCAAGTAAGCAGATGTCTCGCAAGATCATCTAGGCTAGTTGTTCATACAACCCATTGTGTCCAAATGTTGGTTCGTTATCGTTTGTGTAAAAGTGTACAGCCCGTTGGTGATTTGTTATAATTAAAGTTTTATCATTTATAACGCAATTTAGGGTAATTGTAATAGAAAAGTATGTTTTATTATGTTTGTTAAGTCGTATGGTATAAGTAATTGAAGTTGTATAAGTTCGACACTTACTGTAAAATTAGTTGGAAAGCTGCTGTTTTATGCGACACTTATATGCGTCACTTAGGTTGGTCATGCGACACTAAGGAAGTGTCGGGTGAAGTGTCGGGTAGTCAGATCATGCGTCACTAGCATAGTGTCGTATAAAATAGGAAGTTAATAACATGCGACACTTAAGGAGTGTCGGTAATAATTGTCGATGTGAGATGACTGCGTCACTAGACTAGTGTCGTGTAAAAGTGTCGGGGAAACGAAGTCATGCGGCACTATGGAAGTGTCGGTATTAGGATGGCTGCGTCACTAGACTAGTGTCGTATAAAAGTGTCGGTATTAGGATGAGGGTGTCACTAAGCTAGTGTCGGTATAAGTGTCAGTTCGATTATAGGCGTCACTACTGAAGTGTCGTAATCATAGTGTCGGTAAAGGTTCTGCGTCACTAATGAAGTGTCGGTATATTGTTTTATGCGGCACTCAGCAAGTGTCGCACGAAGTGTCGCATATCTGGGTTCGTCTATGCGACACTAGCGTCTGATCGACGGATTTCGAGCCAAAAACATGTTTTCGGGTTTCCGTTTGGTGTGATTCTTTTACCCAACCCTCATATGAACATATTAAGCCTATTTAAACCATAAACTAGTAAAAATGATCAAAAACGAGAGATGTCGGGATTTGTCGGAAACTTACAAAGTGTCGGATGAAAAATCCGAAAAGATAGGAATGTAGATCGTGTTGTCGTGGTCACTTTTCTCCAAAAGAGTGGTATGATTCGGCGATGTTTCGTGGTGTTATTTAGCGATTTTGGTGATTGAAAGTAAAAAGAAAGAGAGAGAGAGAATGAAAAGTGGAAATGGGGAAAAAGAAAGAAGGTGGGAGGTTTTAACCTCCCATTTTCAGCTTTTGCCCTCGCGCTCCGTGCGGTGTTCGTTTTCTCCGTCATTTAAGCGTTAAATATTTATTTATGCGCGTTTATTATTTCTGAAATCACACATTTTATTATATAATTCACTTAAATTATTTCTTTAAATCGTTACTAGTTTGAAATGCAATTTAGTTTGTATAAATTTAATTTCTTTTGTTTTTAAATCGTGTAAACTTGAATCGAGTGATACGAGATAATTGCTAATTATTATAAAATAGCATTTTGGTCATAATTGCGTTATTTAAGTTTATAAACATTTGTTCACCAACGTCCGTATTAATTGAATAGAATTACATTCTATTTAAATTGCGTACAATTTAAGTCCAATCGCAAAGTCGTATATATTTACCAATATGTAATCCGATACATAAATTAGCCTAATCACAGAACTAATTACATGTATTATCAAAGAATTAGGTACTAATTCTAGTCCTAATTTGCCGGGTGTTACATTCTCCCCCTGTTAAAAGAATTTCGGCCCGAAATTAGCTCGATTGCACGGTCGGTGCTTCGCCTGGGAAGAGATGTGGATATTTCCGTCGCATTTGGTCTTCCCGTTCCCAAGTGAATTCAGGACCACGTCTAGAATTCCACCTGACTTTTACGATGGGAATACGACTCTGTTATAGCTGTTTGACCTCACGGTCCATTATTTCAGTGGGTTCCTCAACGAAATGAAGTTTGTTATCGATTTGAATTTCGTCAAGGGGTATGATCAGTGTCTCGTCAGACAGACATTTCTTTAAGTTAGAAATGTGAAAGGTAGGGTGCACGCTGCTGAGTTCAGAAGGCAGCTGCAGTCGATATGCCACTGGGCCTATCCTCTCTAGGATCTCAAAAGGCCCAATGTATCTGGGGTTTAATTTTCCGCGTTTACCGAACCGAATTACGCCTTTCCAAGGCGACACTTTCAAGAGTACTCGGTCCCCAACCTGGAACTCGAGTGGCTTGCGTCTCACGTCAGCATAACTTTTCTGACGATCACGCGCGGCTTTGAGTCGGTTTTGGATTTCGACGATTTTCTCTGTGGTTTCATGTATGAGTTCAGGACCAGTGAGTTGACTATCCCCCATTTCAGTCCAACAGATCGGTGATCGGCACTTACGACCGTACAGTGCCTCAAAAGGTGCAGTTTTAATGCTGGCGTGATAGCTGTTGTTGTACGAGAACTCGCACAACGGTAGATGTCTTTCCCAATTTGTACCGGAATCAACTACGCAGGCTCGTAGCATGTCTTCCAGTGTCTGAATAGTTCGTTCGCTCTGGCCATCGGTCTGAGGATGGTACGCGGTACTCATATCGAGACGGGTACCCAGTGATTTTTGGAGTGATTGCCAGAAACGAGATGTGAAACGAGCATCCCTGTCAGAGATAATAGAGATAGGGACACCATGTTGGCAAACGATTTCCTTGATGTAAATTTGTGTAAGACGTTCCATTTTGTCGGTTTCTCTGATTGCCAAGAAATGAGCCGATTTGGTGAGACGATCGACGATCACCCAAATGGTATCGCAACCGCTCGCCGATTTAGGTAGTTTGGTTATGAAATCCATGGTAATTTGCTCCCACTTCCATTGAGGAATTTCAGGTTGTTGGAGCAATCCCGAAGGTCTTTGGTGTTCGGCTTTGACCTTGGAACAAGTTAAGCATTTGCTGACGTACAAAGCAATGTCAGCTTTCATGTTCGGCCACCAGTAAAACTCCTTGATGCCGTGATACATTTTGTCGGATCCCGGGTGGATAGAATATTTGGACTTGTGAGCTTCATCCATCACCTAGTCCCGTAGGTTTCCGAAATTAGGCAACCAGATTCGGTTTGAGAAATACTTAACTCCGTTGGGTTTGGTTTCGAATTGCCTATCCATGCCCCGCAGGGCTTCGCTCTTGAAGTTATCGGGTTTCAGGGCTTCGAGTTGGGCAACGTGGATTTGGGTGGTGAGATCGTTATGAATGGTAAGGCTGAGTGCTCGGACTCGAAGTGGTTTTGTTCGTTCTTTACGGCTGAGAGCATCAGCAACCACGTTTGCTTTGCCCGGATGATATTTGATCTCACAGTCGTAATCGGTGAGTAATTCAACCCATCTACGTTGCCTCATGTTAAGATCTTTCTGGTTAAAAATATGTTGGAGACTTTTGTGGTCGGTGAATACAGTGCTGCGGGTACCATAAAGATAATGTCTCCAGATTTTTAAGGCGAATACCACGGCCCCTAGCTCGAGGTCGTGAGTTGTGTAGTTTTTCTCGTGAACTTTAAGTTGTCGGGAGGCGTAAGCGATGACCTTGTCTCGTTGCATCAACACGCAACCGAGACCTTGGTGAGAAGCGTCGCAGTATACCACGAAGTCATCGGTGCCTTCGGGTAGGGATAGAATGGGTGCACTGCAAAGCTTGGATTTCAACAGCTAAAATGCTGACTCTTGTTTATCGGTCCAATCAAATTTTTTTTCCTTCTGAGTCAGCACCGTGAGGGGTTTGGCAATTTTTGAAAAGTTTTCGATGAAACGGCGGTAGTAACCGGCCAATCCCAAGAATTGGCGTACCTCGGTGGGAGTGGTTGGCGCTTGCCAGTTCTTGATTGCCTCGATTTTTGATGGGTCTACATGAATTCCCTGACTGTCGATCACGTGTCCAAAGAATTGAACGGTATTTATCCAGAACTCACACTTAGAGAATTTGGCGTAAAGCTCCTCGTGTCTCAGTAGTTCTAGGATAGTTCTGAGATGTTGTACGTGTTCCTGTTCGTTGCGCGAATAGATAAGGATGTCATCGATAAAAACAATGACAACCTTGTCGAGGTAAGGTTTGCACACCCGATTCATAAGGTCCATGAATACAGCCGGTGCGTTGGTTAGACCAAAGGGCATCACTTGGAATTCGTAGTGCCCGTAACGGGTTCTGAATGCGGTTTTTGGGATGTCAGTATCGCGAACGCGCAATTGATGATAAACTGATCGAAGATCAATCTTTGAATAACAGTTTGACCCTTGAAGTTGATCGAACAGATCATCGATTCGGGGAAGTGGGTATCGGTTCTTGACGGTTAGTTTGTTCAACTCTCGGTAGTCAATGCACATTCTGAATGAAACGTCTTTCTTTTTGACAAACAAGACCGGAGCTCCCCAAGGTGAAGAACTCGGTCTGATGAATCCTCTATCCAGGAGTTCCTGTAACTGAGTAGACAACTCCTGAAGTTCGGATGTGGCTAGGCGGTATGGTGCACGGGCCACCGGTGCGGCACCCGGCACGAGATCAATCAAGAACTCAACTTGTCTAGGTGGAGGTAAACCAGGTAGTTCTTCTGGAAAGACTTCGGGAAAGTCTCTAACGATTGGCACATCTTCAAGTCGCTTCTCCTCCGACTTTTTCTCCGTGATGTGCGCGAGGATTGCTGGGTAACCCTTTCTCAGAAATTTTCGGGTTTTTAAACAGGAGATTAAGTTTAGTCTCGACCCACCGGTCTCCCCCTGTATGATCAAGGTACTACCGGCGGCGAGAGGAATTCGGACGATTTTATCATGGCAAACAATTTCGGCCCGATGCTTGGACAACCAGTCCATACCCACGATGACATCAAAACTTCCTAGTTCAACAGGCATTAGATCGATTGAGAAGGTTTCGTTGGCGAGGTTTAAAGTGCAATTAGGTATCACACTATTGGTTTCTATGAGTTTACCATTTGCGAGTTCTACGGTGTACTTAACATCTAAGGCCGAAGGGGTGACATTAAGTAGGGGGCCAAACTCACCAGATATGAAACTTCTATCAGCACCGGTATCAAATAATACTGAAGCAGTAAGATCGTTGAGAAGAAACGTACCCGTTACAACATTCGGGTCCTCCCTAGCTTCCCCAGCTTTGATGACAAATGCTCTGCTGCGAGCAGGGTTGTTGTTTCGTTTGTTGTTGTTGTTGTTGTTGTTTTTCTGCTTAGGGCAATTATTCTGAAAGTGCCCAGGACTTCCGCACCCATAACAAGTCTTTGGGGCACTGGTGTTTCGACAATCTTTGGCCAGATGCCCAAAACGTTTGCAGTTTGTGCAAGGGCAGGAACCGTCGTGGTGACGATTGCATTTGGGGCAGTAGGGCTTGCTTCCAATGTACCCTCTCTTTTCTGAACAGCCAGATGAATAAGCCTTAACAGGCTCAGGTCTTCGGTTGGTGATTTGGTTGGATGAGTTGGGGTTTCCTTCCCACTTTCGTTTGTTGCTTGTAGGTGGGGCTGAGGTTGTGTTACGGCGGACAGCGTTTGCCGTGAGTTCATGGGCCATACGGATGGCGTTCTGGATAGTGCCTGGTTTGGATGAAGTCACCAGGTCCTGGAGTTTCTCGGGCAGTCCATCAACTTATTTCTCGATCCTCTTGTACTCAGGATCGACCATGGTTGGGCACAGAAGTGCCAGTTGGTGGAAACGGTTGGTATAACCGGTGATATCATCACCTTGCATCTTGTGGTTCCAGAATTCCAACTCCAATTGTTTCAATTCATCCCTGGGGCAATACTCGCCCCTCAACATCTCCTTCAACTCCTCCCACAGAGTTTGTAAGCATTAGCAACACCCACAGTTTGGGCATAGGTGTTCCACCAAGTGAGTACGGTGTCAGTAAAGGTACTAACGGAGAACTTAACCTTGTCCCCCTCCGCACAGTTGCAGATAAGAAATACCGATTCAACTTTCTCGATCCAGCGTATTAGACCGATAGCTCCCTCAGTACCTGCAAAGTTCAGAGGTTTGCAGTTTTGGAAGTCCTTATATGAGCAGGGCTTGGGTTGTGGTCCATTGTTAGCGGTGTCTTCACTACCAGGAGTTGGGGTCCGGGTGGCTAGGGCTTGGGCCACACTACGGGCAATCAGACCCGCAACTTCGGCTTCAGTGAGGGTGATCTGTCGACGAGGAGGCATGCTGCTGATCAAGAAAAGCACAAGGAAAGTGGAATAAGATATTTGCATGAAACTTATGACATATCACAAGTGTATATAATGAGATACACGATAACAGTACGAGGTGATAATCATATTCCATTTAGGTAAACAAGTCGGATACAAAGTACGGGTTTTCCAAAAGATTACAGAGTAGTAGTAGTAGTAGTACAAAAGTACCGGGAATGGTTACATTCGGTTGAATTACATAGGTCCTAATTAAGTAGTTAACTGGTTACAAGTTACAGACTGTTCTAATCTTGATGCAGATTAATCTGCTCCATCAGCGCGACAAGGCGGTCCACAGTTTCTGCTAGTCTGTTGGCTTGTCTGGCGTTGTCTTCGACCAAGGCCAGTCGTTGTACTAGTGCTCGAGAGTGATCCTCAGTCTCCTGTGAACGTTGTTCACATTCCTCTAGTCGGTTTCTTACGAGTTCGTCCGCACCTAATTCAGCAGTCATTGAATCCTGAATTATGCTTACAGAGAGGCTGGTATCCTCTTGTTCTTGCTGGAGTTGTGATATGCGGTTAAGAGCTTGGCAAAGCAGGTAGGTCATTCGGTGTTGTTCCCGTTCGAGATTTTCGAGCCTTTGCTCCTGACGGTGGAGTTGGGTAGCCAACACTGGTACCGTGAGATTTGCCGAGTTCTGAGAGTTATGAACAGGATAGGGGCTGATTCGAGGTGACCTCATGTTCCTCCTGGCTACTCGTGGGTTTCGTGACCCATGTGGGTGAGAGTGTGACGGATTAGGTGGTGTGTTTGCCATTCCTGTGGCAGAGTGTAAGTAAGACGAGGCTAATATATATAAGTATATAATATCCAGCCTAGAGTCTAGCACGTATCAAGTAATGGTCCGGTTCTCTCGTGGTCAGAGTCAACTAACGCATTCCTGTTCAACATAACCATTTCAGTCCTCACATTATTTTTCCTTAATTGTACATAGTTGATCAGGCTATGTTAAATTGAAGTCGTATGATGTAATTCCTGAACCAATCATGCCTAGTAAGGAAATACTGCCTAATGGTTATAGTCTAGGCCCACTAAATGCAACCTAGTTCACTATAACCTTAGGCTCTGATACCAATCTGTAACACCCCCAAATTTAGTGATTTGCGGAAGCATACTTTGGGTGTTACTAATCAATATACAAAGCACAAGATATACAGCAAACGACCTCTAAATGAGACGTTTGTAAAATAGTTACATTTCATAATTTAAATCGTTTGAAAACATATAGTTTTCTTTACAAAAGTATGTAAGCCTAGAGTCCGCGTATGTGGCGGGAGATTCTATTACATAACCACAGCTACAAAAGATAATGCCAAAGAATCTCCGTTAAATGCAGTTTGGAAATCATGCGACTCTAGCTAGTAATCCTGGTGTGATCCTACTCCGTAAGTGTACCTGAGAATACATGCTAAAAAGGGTCAACCAAAAAGGTTGGTGAATCTCACAGGTTTGTAAGTAAATAAATAATCAGTTTGAACACAAGATTTCATCAGTAGTGCCCGCAGGCGTATATCAAGTATTTGCAAATCCAGCAAAAGTAAAGTAATTAAGTTATACCATTGCCATGAGGCTCATAATCGAAGCTTAACCCGTAAATAATCAGTTGCTCCCGTGACATGCTCATAATTGAGCAAGCATAAGTAACGAAATAATAGTCACCCGTTTCTACGTGTAAATCAGTACGTGGTAGCGCTACTACCCCGGGCAGGGAGGGTCATTTCCCTAATGGATCTATTAACTACTGTTCGCGCTTAAGTCCATAACTAACGATATATGATGGAGAGACTTCCGTAAATAGTAAATAACTCATGCAATTCCGTTGGTATAGTAAACAGTTTAGTACTTGTGTTCAAGAAAAATCAGTAGCATGTATCTCCCCCAATAAGATAAAACAGTAAAAGTGGGGCCGTAAGACTCACCTGAGTCTTTGCAAGTGCGTTTATATCAATAAACGAGTAAGTAATATCAACCGTAGGTTCTCCGAACCCGTAACCTCCAAATGCCTAAACACGTAATGTCAAGTAAGCAGATGTCTCGCAAGATCATCTAGGCTAGTTGTTCATACAACCCATTGTGTCCAAATGTTGGTTCGTTATCGTTTGTGTAAAAGTGTACAGCCCGTTGGTGATTTGTTATAATTAAAGTTTTATCATTTATAACGCAATTTAGAGTAATTGTAATAGAAAAGTATGTTTTATTATGTTTGTTAAGTCGTATGGTATAAGCAATTGAAGTTGTATAAGTTCGACACTTAGTGTAAAACTAGTTGGAAAGCTGCTGTTTTATGCGACACTTATATGCGTCACTTAGGTTGGTCATGCGACACTAAGGAAGTGTCGGGTGAAGTGTCGGGTAGTCAGATCATGCGTCACTAGACTAGTGTCGTATAAAAGTGTCGGTATTAGGATGAGGGCGTCACTAAGCTAGTGTCGGTATAAGTGTCAGTTCGATTATAGGCGTCACTACTGAAGTGTCGTAATCATAGTGTCGGTAAAGGTTCTGCGTCACTAATGAAGTGTCGGTATATTGTTTTATGCGGCACTCAGCAAGTGTCGCACGAAGTGTCGCATATCGGGGTTCGTCTATGCGACACTAGCGTCTGATCGACGGATTTCGAGCCAAAAACATGTTTCGGGTTTCCGTTTGGTGTGATTCTTTTACCCAACCCTCATATGAACATATTAAGCCTATTTAAACCATAAACTAGTAAAAATGATCAAAAACGAGAGATGTCGGGATTTGTCGGAAACTTACAAAGTGTCGGATGAAAAATCCGAAAAGATAGGAATGTAGATCGTGTTGTCGTGGTCACTTTTCTCCAAAAGAGTGGTATGATTCGGCGATGTTTCGTGGTATTATTTAGCGATTTTGGTGATGAAGGTGGTTTGGTGATTGAAAGTAAAAAGAAAGAGAGAGAGAGAATGAAAAGTGGAAATGGGGAAAAAGAAAGAAGGTGGGAGGTTTTAACCTCCCATTTTCAGCTTTTGCCCTCGCGCTCCGTGCGGTGTTCGTTTTCTCCGTCATTTAAGCGTTAAATATTTATTTATGCGCGTTTATTATTTCTGAAATCACACATTTTATTATATAATTCACTTAAATTATTTCTTTAAATCGTTACTAGTTTGAAATGCAATTTAGTTTGTATAAATTTAATTTCTTTTGTTTTTAAATCGTGTAAACTTTAATCGAGTGATACGAGATAATTGCTAATTATTATAAAATAGCATTTTGGTCATAATTGCGTTATTTAAGTTTATAAACATTTGTTCACCAACGTCCGTATTAATTGAATAGAATTTCATTCTATTTAAATTGCGTACAATTTAAGTCCAATCGCAAAGTCGTATATATTTACCAATATGTAATCCGATACATAAATTAGCCTAATCACAGAACTAATTACATGTATTATCAAAGAATTAGGTACTAATTCTAGTCCTAATTTGCCGGGTGTTACAAGCAAGGCAAGACCAAAAGCTTATTTCAATTTGTAAGTTGTAGTACCTGGAAAAGGTGAAGATGCTATGATATAAAACTTGTAGAAAGTGAATAATACTGAAGCCGATTAAAAGGGAATAGTATACGGAGTTACGGACCATGCACAAAACAGTAAGTTGAAATGATAACTTGCATAGTGGCAACCAAATAGCAACTGTAAGAAACCCTATGGAACCATGAATACATTAGCACAAATGATCAAATTCTTGCAAAACATTTCATCAAAAGGATACAAAATTACCCGTTACCAAGATAAGTCAATCCAATTACCCAAAACGTGGTTCAACTTCCTGTCCACTTTCTTGAATCTGATTCCAGTCATTCGTTACTGTCTTAGGCCCCTTTTGGTTATGCTGTTGGAATCGAAGCAAGATGATGATCATTCTTTCCTTAATGAACCTGCAATTTTAAAAGTACATAAAACTACATTCTCTTAAGACTACTACCTTATCAAAGACGTGGCAAATTAGTGAAGTAAAAACATCACGTTATCCATCTTTACCTTTGACTACTACCAACCCAAAATGATAACCAACCCTATAAAGATATAATTTCTACAAAAAAAAGACAACCCCATAATAGTTTATATCAAATCCCAATGTCACAAATTAATCTGACATAAATTCATGAATTATGTCGCACCCCCAAATTTGGGTTGCGGAAGCGGTCGGGTCGGGGCGCGACTAATCAATAACCAAAGCATAAAGATACAGCAAATGACCTCTAAATGAGACGTTTGAAAATAATTATTACATTTCCTAAAATAAAACGTTTACAACGTTCGCGAGTTCGCAAAATGTGATCCAATACATAAGTTGTAGTACAAAAGTTATGCAAGGAAATCCAAGTGTTTGATATCATGTGACTCGAGCTAGCATATCTCGTAGCAATCCTAATCCTGCTAGGCACCTGACACATGCTAAAATGAGTCAGCTATAAAGCTGGTGAGTTCATAGGTTTGTCAGTTAAAAACATGAAGTATAAACTGTGTATGTTTGAAAAGTAGTTCAGAAAATACGATTTAGATTTGCAGTATTATACAGTTGTGGTGTTTACCTAAGTACATCGAGGAAAAATGGCATTTCATGCCTAGTTACCTATCAGGTGTAAGTATGTCTACATATGTGCGGCATTACATGCCTAAGTACTAATCGAATAAGTGTATGACCGAGTCATATCGAGGAAGTGGCAATCCATGCCTAGATACCAATCGGGTATAAGTAAATCTACAAACGTGAGGCATTACATGCCTGAGTACAAATAGAGTAAGTGTATGACCACGTCATATGATAACAAGTAATAGCATTACTTATTTAGTAGTAAGGTACTAGTGTGCCACCTGGCATAGTGTGTTGCCCCCAAGCAACATGTAAGTGTAGTCCCGCAGAACTATGATTGAGTATTTAGACAAATACCGAGTTAACGACCTCGAGTATAAGCTCGCCGGTCCGTTAATGAGTGCGAGTATCAACTCATGTGTTTATGATTTGTATCGCTTCACCACGATATCGTTTTGAATCACTTTACTGTGATCTCGTTTTGTGCCCACTTTACCGTGGCATCGAACAGTGTTGCTCGCAAGCAATGTATATATATGAGAGCCGGCAGTTCTACGACATGCCCGACTAGAGTAATTGAGAGCCAGCAGTACTACGACATGCTCGACTTGAGTAATTGAGAGCCAGCAGTACTACGACATGCCCGACTTGAGTAATTGAGAGCCAGCAGTACTACGACATGCCCGACTTGAGTAATTGTGTTTGTATAAGTGTATGTATATCAATATACATAAGTCAATCGTAGGTAGCACCGAGTGCTTGAGATTAAGTATGAGTATGTATATATATATATATATATATATATATATATATATATATATATATATATATATATATATATATGTATATATATAAGCCTAATCAACAAACACATCCAACAAAGTATCATGTATCACATGAAATAATTTAACGTATCTAGGTATGTATATACAATACTTAGATATTAGGTGTATTACAATAAGCCTAGGTATGAATAATCATCACCTAGTTGTTTTGTATTAGTATAAGGAACTATACTAACATATGTCACTATCGTATACTCCTAGCCTCCAGCCTAGCAAGTATATTGAGGTCTCGAGGAAATGTTCACTTAAGTACAAATCCATTTGAGTAATCCTGGGATACATTGACAGTCTTAGTTCCTAAAAGGAAAACTAATCCTGAAAAAAAAGTATAGTTGTTGTCCAGCTTAGGTATAACTAACCAGTTCTAGTATATTCGATAATATTGTCCCGCGACAACATGGCCAAAGTATAGTGATAACTTAATCAAGTTATGTAATGGTAATTGTTTTTCCACAATATGATAATGTACAACAGTAACCTATCTAGGTTAAGCAGTGATATTGTTCTACAACAATATAATGAGTGTAATCCCTAACTATTACACGATTTGTATTACATAACAGTAATATAGTTAAGTGTGAATTATAAAAGTTTATCAATATAATTCGAAAACAGTAATTGTGCATGCGTCTCAGCCTGAAAACAGTAAAACAGTTGAAAGAGTGGGGCTATGAACTCACCTGAGGAGCTAGCGATCCTACGATACACGCGTCGTCCGATGGGTAACCACCTAGTGTCCTAAACACGTGAGGTTATATAAGTAGGAGACAAATTAGTTTGTCCAAGCGAGTTGTGTAAATATTCATTCGTCGTTCAGGTTTGGAAACCGTGTACGGGGGACCGGGGGCAGCGCCCCTGGTAGCGGGGTCCAAGGGGTAGAGCCCCTGGCTGGGGGAGCTGCCAAGTCAGCTTGGAAAATTTTTATTTCTACTACATTTCTTTAGTAAAAACGCATCCGAAATCCAAATTCGAAGTAAAGTCGAGTGGTAAAATCTAGTCCCGACACTTAGTGAAAAACATAGGTTTTTAAGGTTCTGTGTTTTGCGACACTAGTAGCGACACTGGGTGCGACATAGGAGCTTGTGTCGCTATATGCGACGTCCGCAATTTAATGCGACATAATGTGTTGTGTCGCTATGTGCGACGTTCGAATTTGCTGCGCCATAATGGCTTGTGTCGCACCATGCGACATAATTAATTATTGCGGCATTAACCTGCGACATTGGCTATGTCGCAGTACTGTTTTTGGCCTCTGCGACACAACAAGCTGTTCGACGATTTCAAACTTCAAAACTAGTTTTGGTACGATTTTTGGGCGTTTTGATGTTATACAGAGCTACTAACATGTATTTCTAAGTAATCTAAGTAATTTTTAGAAAGTGAAAGTGATTTGTTACCTAGAAATTGAGATGGAGATGGAGGAAATGAAATGGAGATGTTGATGAGGAAGATGAAGATGAAGATGGTGATGATGTTGTTCTTCTCGTTTCCTCCTTCCTGCTTATGATGATGATTCCGAAAATGGTGATGCCGATTTTGTTGTTGTTGTGTTTGTGGTTGTTGGTGAGATTGAGAGAGGATGAAAGGAGATAGAGATATAGAGGTGTGTTTGGTGAAAGAAATAACAAACATAAAAATGAGGTGGGGAGGGAGGCCGGCCCTCACTTTTAGTGGGGGTTGGTTGTCCCCAATTGTTGCGTTAAAAGCCCGTGTTTGTGTGCACGATCGTATATTAGTGAAATGTTTTTAAATCGTAAATTTTGTTAGTACGAAATCGTATATATTTTTTTATTCAAAGTATTTTATTAAAATACTTTATTTGAGTTATAAAAATATAACTTTGTTTTTGATTAGTTTCACGGATATGTTTCGTATGGCTTTGTCGCGTAAAATACGTTTTTAATAAAACGAAACGTATTTCTAAATGAAATAATATTAGTCTAGTAAATAATGTTTATTCCTAATAATAAAACATCATTTAGTAAAGTTTTGTCACCAACGTCCCTATTTTTACTTTTCGAGCTCTTTCAGATTCGTTGTCGCGCGATTTTTAAATATTCGTTTCATGTTATATATATGTAATTATATATATAATACTTGAATACTTGATGTTGATGCATATATAATACGTGGAAAGAAAGTTTAAATTGGGCACGAATGTTGTACTTTTTGACCGGGTGTCACATTATCCCCCTGTTAAGAATATTTCGTCCCGAAATTTCGAGTGTAGTTGCGATCGCGCGGGGTCTAGGGAGAAGTGTACGTGAGGAAATGTCGCACCCCCAAATTCGGGTTGCGGGAGCGATTCGGGTCGGGGCGCGACTAATACGGTAATCACAGCACAAAGATATATAGTAAACAACTCTATATGCGTCGTTTTAACAAAATATATTGATATAAGAAATGTTTACAACATTTGAAGCTATACATAGCTCGTGTTCTGAAAAGGAGAGATTCCAATACATAAATAATTTTACAAAATATATTAATGCAAGGAAATCTCTAATATCTGCATGCTGACTCGAGCTACAGTAATCCTGAGGGCAGTCCAACTTACTGCTGAGTACCTGAGATACATGCTAAAAATGGTCAGCGAAACGCTGGTGAGCTCACAGGTTTGTATGTCAAAACATAATGTATGAACCGCAAGATTTAATTGAATTTAAGTTGCAATTAAGCAAAATATGAGTTATGCAGCCATGAGCACATAGTCTGAGCTTAACTTGAGGGCTGGGTCCAATGAAGGAATTCTGATCGAGGTGCCTCTTACGAGTGCCTAATCTACACTCGTCTACCCAAATGCTAATACGTTCGTTTGTCCAGTTAGTGCTTGCTAACCCGGACGAGGATTGTCAATCCTATATGATATCATATACTAACATTCACGCTACAGATGTATTACCAAACTATGTTTGTGGAGGACTTTAAATTGATTAGTTGAAAACAACTCATGTAGTAATTGATTTTGAATTGTACTTGCGTTCACATGTAAATAAATCGAGCAATGTATCACACCCCTGAGAAAAACAATAAAATAGGGGCTATGAGACTCACCTGAGTCTTGAGAGTTTAACTTAATAAACTTTAGTTGATTAGCCGAGTAGTGATGTCCGAAGACTTGTAACCTGAGGGTGTCCACGACACGCGATGGTTATAACGTGAGTAGGTATCTATAAAGACTACCTTTGTAGTTGTTCGTCCAACTAGAATGTCCAAATGACTACGATTTGGTTGATTAACTTGTCCAAATGACTAAGATTTGGTTTATTAGATTGAGTTTTGAAAACGTGTACGGCCCGTTGGTGATTGTTTGCAATAATAATCTCATCATTATTATTTTGATTTCGAAGTGTTATACTAAAAAGTATGTCCCACTGTGTTTTAGAAGTCGTATCGTATAAAGGTTTGAGGTTATACAAGTTCGACACTTAGTATAAAAATAGTTTGTAAACTTCCTGTTTTTAACGTCACTTATAGCGACACTAAGGGTTTAGGCGACACTCAAGAAGTGTCGCATAAAATGGTAAATTCTGTATTAATGGCGTCACTTAAGGAAGTGACGCACAAGAGGCGACACTTAATCAAGTGTCGGGTACAAGTGTCGGGTGAATTGCAAATCGATTTCGGGGTGACACTTAAGCAAGTGTCGGGTACAAGTGACGGGTACAAGTGACGGGTATAGTGTTTGCGACACTTAGGAAGTGACGGGAAAAGAGGGTTTTTAGCGGCACTTAGGCAAGTGACGCAAGATTAGGGCTTTTGGCGACACTTAATGCGTCACTTAAGGGAGTGACGCTATACTGGATCTAGCCGTGCGACACCCTTAAGTCTGTTCGATTTCTAGTTTTTCCGAAAATGTGTTTAACGACCACCACTTGGTCCGATTCTTTTACCCAACCCTTATATTGGTTTATAGAGTTAGTAAAAATTGTTACTTCGTGTTGAATGTCGTCTTAGGTGTCGTTTTCACAAAATGACCAAAACCGACATTTTCCGACAATGTTCCGAAAACAAGTTTCAAACATATATTTGGACACTACAAAGCTAGAGGAACAACATACAAGTAAAATAAATTGAAAATCTAAAAGTTTTCGAAAGTGTCGGGAATCTTACAAGTTCACGCGAGAGAAATCCGCAAAGATAGAAAGGTAGATCGTGCCGTTGTGGTTCTTTTTCTTCAAACGAGCCTTGAAGTTTGAGGTCGTTTTGATGGTGATTTTGAAGGTTGAAGGTGGTGGTTTTTGAGATGGTGGCGGTGGAGGTGAAAGAAGAGAGAGAAGAAAGAGATAGTGAAATGAGAGTGGGAAAGGAATGGGGTGGGGTTTGACCCCCTCACCCCTTTGGCCGGTTTTGTGGGGCCCACCCCAAGTGGGTGTGTCCCAAATTTTATCCCCTGCATTTGCGCTCAGTGCGGTGTTCGTTTCCCCGATCGTTTAAAAGTTTAAATAACTTTAGACGCGTTTAAATATGAGTTTTAAGATGCGAATAATTATTCAATATTTTTGTTGAAGTATTTCATCAAATACTTTATAACTGAGTTACAGAATATAACTTAGCTCTGTTTTGATTGTTTGCGCGTTTAATGTTTTAATCGCGTAGAGGTTATTTGTACGATACGAAATAAATACGAAATATTATCAAAATAATATTTTTGAATATAATAGTGTTATTAAATAATGTTATATTATTTAATAAAATTGTTCACCAACGTCTGTATTAAATTGAATCGAATTACATTCGATTTGAATTGCGTACGATTTAATCAAATCGCATAATTGTATATATTCAACAATATATATTAACTGATACATTAATTAGCCTAACACAAAACTAATTATATGTATTATAGTTGATTAGGCACTAATCACTAGTCCTAATTTGGCGGGTTTCACATTCTCCCCCTGTTAGAAGAATTTTGTCCCGAAATTTAGTTCGTAGTCGTGTTTGAAGTAGCGTCAGTGAATAACTGAGGGTACTTGAGTCGCATTTGGTCCTCCCGTTCCCAAGTGAATTCCGGACCACGCCGCGAATTCCACCTGACCTTTACGATGGGAATACGACTTTGTTTGAGTTGTTTGACCTCACGGTCCATGATTTCGGCGGGTTCTTCAACAAAGTGAAGCTTGTCGTCGATACGAATTTCATCGAGTGGAATAATAAGTGTCTCATCAGACAGACATTTCTTCAAGTTAGAAATGTGAAAAGTAGGATGCACGATGCTGAGCTCGGATGGCAGCTGCAATTGATATGCTACTGGACCAATCCTCTCGAGGATCTCAAAAGGCCCAATGTATCTAGGGTTCAGTTTTCCAAGTTTGCCGAAACGAATGACACCTTTCCAAGGTGAAACTTTGAGTAGTACTCGATCCCTGATAAACGCTCAAAAGTACTATATTTCAGTAGTATTTTACCCCTATTCTTGAATGTTTTTATTGCATTTTGTTTAGAATAGATATTGATTTCGTTCATATTTGCAATTAGATGTGGAAATGGAGCGTTTATTAAGAAAGGAAGGAAAACAGTCAATAAAAGAGTTAAATGATGCGTATTTGAAGAAATAAGTAAAGCCGAAGTCGAAGTCGAAGAAAAGAATAGAAGAAGAAAAATCAAAAATTCGGTTGGAAAAGTCATCCATACGCCGTATGGAATTCCATACGCCGTATGGATTGCTGCAGTGGAGGCCCAGGTTACGCGGACATGGGCTGGGCTTGAAATCAATCCATACGCCGTATGGAAATCCATACGCCTTATGGATCAAAATTACAGGAAGTATAAAATCGCGAAAAAACCCTAAATCGATAGTTTTTGCATAGTTTTCGTTTTCTTTTGGTTCCAGACGACTTTAGGGGTTTTTAATTCGTAAATTAGGGTTAGTTTGGAGGTACGAAGGGTGAAGAACGAGGATAATTCATCTAAATCATTCGTAGTTCCTCTTTATAACTCGGTATAATCTCTTTATTTCGATATCATTGAAGTATTTGATGTTGAATGATCTGATTATTACTGATTTATGATGAATTGAGTATCTAAAGTGATTGTGTAGTTGATTTAACTTAGATTATGATTATTGAACGATTATAATTGCGTATTGAATAAGTTATTTAATTGAAAACTGTTATATTGCTCGTGGACACTTGTTTATTGGTAACTAGTTATTATTGTTGCTTCACGTGATTAATAATTTTAATGAGATTGAGTTCCTTTAAGATTATTGATTATTGCTAGTACTACCTTAGGGTTTTGGACTATCACTAAATACGTTAAGTCTGATAGGTCGAGTATACAATAATTATCTACTTTAAAATGAACAAGACAATAAGTTAATTATTGGGTATTGTTGAGTCATACCATAGAGTTAATTATAACGAGTTGTGAATGTTTAATGCATAATTTAGGGAAAGGCACACAATTGACTGATCATCTTGTGACATTGGAACCAGTGTTTCATGTTGGACCCTAGATTATAGGAATTAGTTGGACCCGAAACATTGGCTAGTTCATATTCGACTTAGTATTCATTGAAGAATTTGGTATTAAGTTGATCTAAAAGAATCACAATTAGATAATCAATACGTAATAAATCGGGAAATATGAATCTAAGTGACATTAACTATACAATTACTTATTCCTTCCAAGTAGGATTTATCGTTGTTATTTATTTATTATTTTAATTTAAAAGTTTTATTTAAGTTTGTTTATTTTAAATTAAATGTTTTCTAAACAAATGTTCGTACGGAACTAAAACGCCCCCCATATTTACTGCTTTCTAGTTAATTGTTAATTTCTATTTTAAATATTCCACCATTTTCCCTGTGTTCGAATCTGACTTACCAAATCTATATTTACAATTGATCGGGTATTCTTGCCTGGTTGCTTGAAAGTATTTATTAGGTATTTCTATTTATAAATTGTAAAACAAGATGAACTTTCATAAGCGACATCAATCCCCAACCTGGAACTCGAGTGATTTGCGTCTCACGTCAGCATAACTTTTCTGACGATCACGTGCGGCTTTGAGTTTGCTTTGGATTTCAAAAATTTTCTCAGTTGTTTCGTGAATGAGTTCGGGACCAGTGAGTTAACTATCTCCCACTTCGGTCCAACAAATAGGTGAGCGGCACTTACGACCGTACAGTGCCTCGAAAGGTGCAGCCTTAATGCTGGAATGGTAGCTGTTGTTGTACGAAAACTCGCACAATGGTAGATGTTTTTCCCAGTTTGTACCGAAGTCAACTACGCAAGCTCGTAGCATGTCTTCCAGTGTTTGAATCGTTCGTTTACTTTGGCCATCGGTTTGAGGATGGTATGCGGTACTCATATCAAGACGGGTACCCAATGATATCTGAAGTGATTGCCAGAAGTGAGATGTGAAGCGACTATCCCTGTCGGAGATAATCGAGATTGGAACACCGTGACGGGTTACGATTTCATTCAGATAGATTCGAGTGAGGCGTTCCATTTTGTCGGTTTCCTAGATCGTAAGGAAATGAGCAGATTTTGTGAGACGATCGACGATCACCCAAATGGTATCGCAACCATTTGATGACTTAGGTAGTTTGGTTATGAAATCCATGGCGATTTGTTCCCATTTCCATTCAGGAATGCTGGGTTATTGAAGTAGACCAAAAGGTTTTTGGTATTCGGCTTTGACTTTCGAGCAAGTAAGACACTTGCTGACGTATGTGGCGATTTCGGCTTTAATGTTCGGCCAACAATAAAACTCTTTGATGTCGTGATACATTTTGTCGGATCCCGGATGAATAGAATATTTGGACTTGTGAGCTTTATCCATCACTAAGTCTCGCAGGTTCCCGAAACTAGGCAACGAGATTCGATTAGAGAAACACCTAACTCCATTAGGTTTGATTTCGAATTGTTTATCCATGCCTCGCAAGGATTCGTTTTTTATGTTATCGGGTTTCAGAGCTTCGAGTTAAGCAGCGAGAATCTGAATGTTTAGATCGTTGTGAAAGGTCATACTAAGGGCTCGGACTCGAAGTGGTTTCGATCGTTCTTTTCGACTGAGGGCATCGGCAACAACATTTGCCTTCCCTGGGTGGTATTTTATTTCGCAATCGTAATCGGTAAGCAACTCGACCCATCGACGTTGCCTCATGTTGAGATCTTTCTGATCGAATATGTGTTGGAGACTTTTGTGGTCGGTAAAGATTGTGCACTTAGTGCCGTAAAGATAGTGTCTCCAGATTTTGAGAGCGAACATGACAGCTCCAAGTTCGAGGTCATGAGTGGTGTAGTTCTTTTCGTGAATTTTCAGCTGTCGAGAGGCGTAGGCAATGACCTTGTCTCATTGCATCAGAACGCAACCGAGATCTTGGTGTGAAGCATCACAGTATACCACGAAGTCATCGGTGCCTTCGGGTAGAGATAGAATTGGAGCACTACAAAGATTTTATTTCAGAAGTTGAAATGCTGACTCTTGTTTATCAGTCCAATCGAACTTTTTATCTTTCTGAGTCAGTGTCGTGAGTGGTTGGGCTATTTTCGAGAAGTTTTCTATGAATCGCCGATAGTACCCAGCAAGTCCTAGGAATTGATGTACTTCGGTTGGAGTGGTTGGTGCTTGCCAGCACTTGATAGCCTCGACTTTTTGATGGATCAACATGAATTCCTTGATTATCGATAACATGTCCAAGGAATTAAACGGTTTGCATCCAGAACTCACATTTAGAAAATTTAGCGTACATCTCCTCGTGTCTAAGTAGTTCTAGGATGGTTTTGAGATGTTGCGCATGTTCTTGTTCGTTGCGCGAGTAGATGAGAATGTCGTCAATGAAGACAATGACAAACTTGTCGAGATAAGGTTTGTACACCCGATTCATAAGATCCATGAATACAGCCGGTGCGTTGGTTAGACCGAATGGCATCACTTGGAATTTGTAATGCCCATAACGGGTTCTGAAGGCAGTTTTCGAGATATCGGTGTCTCGAAAACGTAGTTGGTGATAACCTGACCGAAGATCGATCTTTGAATAAAAACTCGACCCTTGTAGTTGGTCAAACAGGTCATCGATTAGAGGAAGTGGATAACGGTTCTGGACGGTCAACTTGTTCAACTCTCGGTAGTCGATACACATTCTGAATGAACCGTCTTTCTTTTTCACGAATAAGACCGGAGCTCCCTAAGGTGAAGAACTTGGTCTAATGAATCCTCTTTCCAGGAGTTCCTGTAATTGGGTGGATGATATCGCGTAAAAAGTCACGTTTTTACTACCGATATCTCTCTCATTCTGGAACGATTCTTGGCATATTAACTCAAAACCATTACAAATCAGTAGTATTATGCCAAGATGGTCAAAACAAGGTTGCACGATGAAAATCAAGTAAATCGGATGAAAAATGAAGATTCTACACACGTTTGAAGATTCAAGACATCAAAATGAGGTTTCAAGACAAAAGTGCCCATTATCAACTTCCATCTTAACCAAGATGTTTGTTTTCAAAATACGAATCCAACAGAAGAAGAATCAACAAAAACGGATGAAGAATGAAGATTCTATGTACGCCGGAAGATCCAAACGATTCGTACGACACATCTAAAGTTCAGAGACATATTTTTGGGATATCTTTACATCAAAGTCTTCGTTTTTTAATTACGGATCCAACAAAAAAAGAATCGACGTAAACGGACGCATAACAAAGAAGATACGCGCGAAACAAGCAACGAAGCAACGGGCGACGACCGGGGGTGGTGGCAGCCAGCCGCCGCCTGCGCCCGGCAACCCCCCATCCGGATTGTACTTTTTGGTCCTTTGTGTACCCGGTGCTAGACCTTTATGCAACTTTATGTACCTCGTGCCACTATATGCGCGTACCTCGTGCCACTATATGACCGTACCTCGTGCCAGTATATGCGCGTACCTTCTTGCTATCGTGAGCTTCTACTTGCTAACATGCACCAAAACTCTCCTATAAATAGGAGGCTTTAGGTTCATTTGAAGATACACCATACTTTCCACACTTTGGAAAACACACTTTCTTTCTAGCTTCTAGTTTTTCTTTCTTTCTTTATTTTCTTACTTTAACAGTATTAGGCTAGTTAGAACAGAAGCAAGGAACGTGCTTATAGTCTTTGGTGAGGAACGTATTTGTAATCTTTGGTGTACGCTTGGAGCAACTCTTATTAATTCAAGTCTATTCCTTCTCGCATATTAATCTCGGTTATTTCTATCCTTATCTATCTTAATTAAATATGTATATTTCAATTATACTAGAGATCGTTTATGCCATGATAAGCGAGTAGATTACTATTGTGTTTGTTTGCGACAGTAAGTTAATTATGGGATGATTTATAATTAAATATTAAAGATCGGTAGTATTGCTTTGATCGTCTTATTGCATGTTCTTGTTTGATTGTTGCCTTAGGATTATCATAGTAGCAAAATATAAACTATCTTAAATATCGTGAAATAATATGACGGCCCCTATTCGACTGTTACTCGATATAGTACTGGAAACACTTCAAGGTGGAGTACAAATGTATGGAAGTCGAGGAACGACCGAAGGTAGTCATATTATGAAGCGGTACAATATTACAAAGTAGTATAATGGCCCCTATTCGACTGTTACTCAGTATAGCGTTGGAAACACTTTAGGTGTAGTACAAATACGTGGAAGCTGCGTAACGACCGAAGGTAGTTATATTACGGACTAATACATAAAATGAGAAACCTAGTTTAATTAACCTTTCTAAATAGACTTTTAAACTTTAAATTATCCATCGCCTTTCCACCAATAAACGTGATTACAACACCTTTTTAACGACGTCCAATTAAAAGGTAGTCAGTCATCTGTGTCAATATAATTTGTCAAAGGTATAAACTATGGAACCGCAAGGCTACATGGGGGATTATCGTAGGACAAGACATGGCCCAGGGTTTGAAGCGGTGGAACCACTTAAAGTGAGGAACGCTGTGAATAACTAGGGGATTTATTGGGTAGTTGATGTAACGCAAAAAGTCATGTTTTCAAAGCCATTATTCCACACTTTTTGGGCACATCTTTAGTGAAAACATTCCAAAACAATCATTATTTACTAAAATTCACTAAAGTGCTCAATATATAGACGTTGCTACAAAAATCAGTAAAAACATCCGAATAACGAACAATACGGAGCAAATAAGCAGCAACCAACTCTCGCACTCTCATTTATCCTATGATAAACATATTCTAACCTTATGATATGATGTAATAGGTAAAATCGAGACGAGAAAATCAAGAATCATGCAAATCGGACAAAGGACGAAAAAGACTGGACGGTTACAAACTCCTATAAAGTGATTTCGGCTATGCTAAAGTTGTACACATCCAATTTCAGTGAGATTGGCACCATTAGAAGCGTAACGGAATTACGAAGACACAGGCGAAAGAATCAGGTCAAACGGACGCATAACGAAGGAGATACGCGCGTTTTAAGCAATGAACGAAATCAGAAGGAAGCCGTATACGGCCTTGGCCACCGTATACGGCCCTTCGTAGACCGTATACGGCCCATAACACACCGTATATGGCCCTATGAAGGCCGTATACAGCCCTGTGTACCCCATATGCTGCCCGTTTGTGCTTCGTTTGCTTGTACGTGCGTGCTTCGCGAGTTGTACGGCTGATTTCAAGCTTTGCCTATAAATAGGAGGCCACCCCTCCATCATTCCACACACTTCAACATTCCATTCATTTCTCCACTTCCACTTTCTCTCTCACACACACTCTCTCTCTCTAAACTCTCTTTCTTTCTTTCTCTCTCTAGAAATTAGGGTTTGATTCAGTTAGTTCTCAGTTAATATTTAACTGAAACTAACGGAGGGACTACTTTTGTAATAGCGTAGGGAATAGTCCAGGGGCTTTTATTGTAATATTGTCAAAGATATTGCGGAAGTTCTGCTTGTACTCTCTCTCTAAACGCTTATTCAATCTACGCTTTATTAACGGTTACTTCTTTCCTTATCTGTTATAATGATAATTGATATTGTTATTATGCTAGATTTAGGATCTGTTATTATGCGTAGTGAGTAGTTTCCTTGTGTGTTTGTTATGATGTAGTTAGTTTATATATGTGTGGGGTGATGCAGCTTTAAACATATAATTGGATAACATTACGAAATAACGGAGGTAACGTTATACAGCTTTCATTTGTATAGCGCCGGAATCATCACTTATGTGTGTAGTACGGAACGTGGAAGCTATGAAAGTCGTGGGCACAATCCGTTGTGGAAATAATGTTTCCAGTTATATTATATAAATGAAAACCGGTGATCTATAAATCTTGTATTTATGAATTTCTAAACCAAATCGCCTTTCCTCCAATTAAACGTGGTTAGAACCTTTATGACAAGGAGTCGCGAACCTTGATCAAACGGTCACTACCTATCTATGTTTTCTGAAACTGTAAACTTGGTCTGAATTGCGTAGCTGTGGAAATACTGTTTAAAACCTTTCGTATAGTACACCATGAATCAATCAGGGATTTATTGGGTAATAGTGAGGGCTGGTTTATATCATAGATGGTTGGACTTTAATACAAACGTAGTTTAAACTAGTCTAGAGTGACCATAAAGTATGTGACCCCGGAAAGACCACGGTAAACGGCACTGTACTTCGTGTAACGTTGGAAACACCTTTGGTGAAGTACAAATACGTAGGAGCTAAGGAAATGTCGGTGGTTGAAGACTGTGTCACATCCTGGTTTGACTTCAAAGCTATGGAAATGTTTGATCGCACTGTACACCGTTAGTACACCTAAAGATCAGGAACACTGTGGAAATGCTTAGATGCACTGTACACCG
Organism: Helichrysum umbraculigerum; assembly: GCA_949592205.1. NCBI lineage: Eukaryota > Viridiplantae > Streptophyta > Magnoliopsida > Asterales > Asteraceae > Helichrysum > Helichrysum umbraculigerum. Next base: position 68,498,388 of record CATIUR010000004.1, on the reverse strand, counting down.
TTAGTACATCTTGGGTCTGGAAAACTGTGGAAATGCATAATCACATGATACACCGTAATGAAAGCTCTAGACTAAAATATAACCATTAATATAAAGTTAACAGTCACCAAAACCAAGTCTTAATCTTAAATGCCTTGTTTGACTTTGTTGTCCCCGTAGTGTTAAGAAAGGTCGGAACCTTAGTGGGTATGTTACTCTATCTCATGCACCCAGGAACTAACATTCCAAGAAGGGTCGTTACTCCATCACTGGATAACGTTGAAGAGTTGAGCATCCTCATCCGATCAGACTCAATTTGGCCTAGTATTCAGTGACATACTAATTGGTTTCCCCAATCAGTAGGGTACTAGTGTTTACACTACGAACAATTAAGCTTAGATAAGTCACAAACCTTTAAAAGACGTTTTCATATCAAAACCCTAGCATCACCCCCGCATAAGCTAACGAAGTCATAACAGACACATACCCTCCATACTGATTTCATCCCTATTTCTATTTTCCATTTATTTACTTTTTTACTTAATTGCTTTAAATTACGGACCTAAGTAACAAAAAAACCCACTCAAATTCTGTTTTAAAAATCCCATCACTAAGATAAACAACTTGTCTTGATACTCTCGTTTCACAATACGATTAGCTTGAAGAACGACCCTAGGTCATACTGCTGCTATACAGCCGTAGTAAAACTTAGGTCCCCAGCTCTTATAAATTTAAAACTCCACTGCCGTGTCCTCTTTCCGTTGCGTTGACGACCGTGACTGATCGGGCTCACGACAAGTTTTTGGCGCCGCTGCTGGGGAGTTAATCGTAAGACTCTGAAGCATCCAGACGAGTTTTCTATTTAGTGATACTTCTTTCCCATTCTTATTTTCCTTTCCTTGTTCCAACCGACAATATCTTCCCATATCCCACAACGATATTCGACCAGATCATCCGGATCTGAATCTCTCATTTTCGTACCCGATCCTGAGTCGATTATCCGTACCATCCGCAAAGAAAGACGTTCCCGTTTTCCACAAATGGCCGCTCGTGTTACTCTCGCCGATAACACCAAACCATCCATCGAAGGACGAGGAGGACCGATTAGCTATCCAGTGATTGACGGAGCTTCTTTTGAGCTTAAACACCACATCGTACAACTCATAAAAGATAACTGCCAATTCCACGGTCTACCCCGTGATGATCCCAACGCTCATATCGACAAATTCATTCAGGCTTCAAACTCCTATAAGCAGAATGGGGTTGAGCAGGATATCATCCGCTTATACTTGTTCCCCTATTCTCTCGCTTTACATGCTTCTACCTGGTTTGAGGGACTTGAGACCGGCTCAATCACCTCATGGACCGACATGGGTAATAAGTTTCTCGCTAGATACTTTCCCCCGTCCAAACAAACTCAGGCAAAGAATGACATCGCAAACTTCCAACAAGCCCACGATGAATCTATCTACTCAGCATGGGAGCGATTCAAGAGTTTACTGAGAAAATGTCCAAACCACCAAATGACAAAGACTGACAAGGTGTGCACCTTCTACCGAGGTCTTGATCCTAACCATCGCATCAATCTTGATGCAGCAGCTCAAGGAAACTTCATGAAACTTACCGATGATGAAGCATGGAGCTTGATTGAGGATATGACGATGCATCACCACGATTGGAAGTCTGATGAGCAATCCTCATCATTACCCCTCTCCGCAAACAACACCCACCAAACTGAAGCCATTAAGTCTCTGAGCGATCAAATTGAGACTCTGACAAAACAAATAGCAGATCTGAAGAAACAACCACAGCAGATCCACCAAGTTCAGGCTTGCCAGAACTGTACCAACCATCCCGCTGAAGAATACGAGGTTGAGTACGAAGATCCTACTGACGGTTCAATCTACTATGCCCAGTTTCCTGTCAGACCTCAAAATCCGCCCGGTTTTGCTAGAACTTCACCACCACGAACTCGAGGAAACCAATATCCTCCACGGAACAACCAACCCCCTTTCCAGCCCAGGTTTCAGCCACGATATCCGACGTACCCCCAACAACCACAACTTCCATACAATCAACCACTTCCATTAACCGCCACTAAGGATACCCAGCCTGCTGAGCCTGCAAAGACCATCATTCCAGTCACGAGTACTGATGACAACCTCAACAAATTCATCCAAGGTCAGACCGCTTTCAACCAAAAGACTACGGCTCGACAAGACCAAACTGATCTATTCCTTCGAAATCAACTCTCGGTCCTGAAAAGCCTTGAGAACCAGATCGGTCAGTTAGCCCAACGTCTCGATACCCGACCGCAAAGGACCTTACCAAGCAATACCATTCAGAACCCCCACGTCGAGGAAGCCAAGACCTTAAACTCTGATAAACCAACTCCTTCTATGACTGCTTCTCCAAGGGAACATTCTCCTGTCCCGCCGACAGTTGAGACCAAATCAATGCCCACGCCGAGTCGTGAAGTTGAGATTCCTTTCCCTAACCGCCTGCACAAGAAGTACAATGCCAAGTCATTCAAACTTGATGGAAAATTCTTAGACACCGTGTCTAGAATCCCTTCTAGTACGAAGTACATCCGACAAATGCTGGCAACTAAGGACAAGATTCCTTCCACTCCTAAAGTCTCCCTGAACGCCGAGTGTTCAGCCGTCATCCAGAATGCCTTACTGGAAAAGCTAGGAGACACGGGACGATTCACCTTACCCTGTTCCATCTATCACTCAGGCACAATACGCTCCTTGGCCGATCTTGGAGCCAGTATCAATCTGATGCCTTACTCGCTCTACTACAGATTAGAATTAGGACCTCTCCAGCCCACTAAAATGAGCGTCCAGCTTGCCGATCAATCAGTCCGATACCCGAAAGGCATTGCTGAGAACGTCATGGTAAAAGTTGACAGGTTTTATTTCCCCACTGACTTTGTAGTGATGGATATACAGGAAGACATTAACATACCCATTATCCTAGGTAGGCCATTCATGAATACTGCACGCGCTATTATTGACGTATATTTCTCAGGTTATCAGTCTACGAGCACATGGACAAACAATATCATACAAGATTGATCAGACCGACTATTCAATAATGGAGCATGCAGAGATATACGCAATATCCATGGGCAGAGTTACTTCGGATGATGACACTTCTGATTCAGAGCCAGAACCCTACAGGCCATACGAGCATACTTGTCTTATTTCAGCTACTGAAGAGTCAGAATCAGAAAACGAGGAAATGGAAGAATCTGAACCAGAAGAAGAAATAGAGGAGGAGGAAGATTCAGAGCAGGATGAAGAAGAAGAGGAACAACCTGAAACAGAACCAGAGGAAGAAGAGATGGAAGAAACGGAACCAGAAGAAATGGAAGAATCCGAGAAAGAACAGGAAGAATCAGAGCCCGAGGAAGTATATCAGTCCACACCACCTCATCAATACCTTCCTGACTCATATTTACCGACAGCAGAGATTATGCAGATCGAGAACCTCGAGAACTTCATCCCTCTATCACAAGATGAATCCGATGAAGATACACCGACTGATTACTCTCACGATGCAGAATTTGGTCTCACCATGGAGAAACTCATTTCATCAGCTATTGATCCCACCAAACCTCTCGTGTCTCCCCGACTTGACGCTCTGCTGAATATTGAGAAGACTATAGCTTTATCCGCACAGCACCCGGAACTTCGAGACAAACTCTTGAGAAAGATTGCAGCATATAAAGCATCCCGACTTCCCCAAAGGATTCAAACCTTTGACACATCTGCACCTCGAAGTCAGTTCGAGAAGGGAAGTACGTCCGGATCTAGCCATAATTCTGATTCTCAGGAGGAAAAAGACATCGAGATGGATTCCTCTCAGCCGATATCTCAGATTACTGATGACACCCTTCTACATTCCGATAGTGTTGAGTTCCCTAATTTCCAGGCTAGGGATACTCCAGCTGAGGAGAGTGATGACGATGACATCATCTATACTGATGTTCCAATAGATATTCGGTCTGTCCGACTTCTTGCATCTTCGACTATTCCCGCTTCTCCTCAAATTCCGACTATCTCCAACCATGAGGAAATGATTAGTGCTATTGAAGAATTCGAAAACGACATACCTATAATGACAAGCATTATCATTAACTCCACCAATGATTACACTCCACACCAAAGGAACCTGATTGAGGAAATCATAGCCGAATCTGAGGTCAACCAAGCCGAGAATTCCCAAGACTACAGATTCTTTCACAACCGCCTAAATGCCTTTGCCGAAGACCTTGCTGCTCAGTTGCTACGAGAGCATCACACTACTGGACCAACACCTGAGGAGCTAGAGTTCTTTGAAGACCAAAGACGCATGTACAGGAAGATCTATGACACGCTGTTCAGATCCGCATTTCCATATTCTGCTGAGCAACACGAGTTCTTAAATTCTTATCACAGCAATATGTACAATGCTACTGGGAATCCTGACGCAGACATAGACATCCGGTTGATGAATGATCTTAGGGGACTCCTAGATTCTATGGCTAGGAATGATCATATCGACGAGACTTCTCCTCATCGGTTCTACATTGACTGCACCATCGAGTACCACGCTCACAAGATTGCCGAAGATCTCGAGTACGAGAGTTCTGACGAGAGGATGCGTGTCATCCCTTCTTCTATACCAGAAGGTTCGATGGTTAACATCGCGAACTTCCTCACTGATTGAATCAAGGAAATCTTCGCTGAAGTACCTAATGAAGAGCACAGTCAAATATTCAACTACGGATTACGTGAGGTTTACGACATGATGAACAATACCTTTAAGAACTCCGACCTCACGTTTTCCCACTACCAGACCAGTCTCATCCAGGGTATTCATGAATCTATCCGAGAACTTGGAGTAAACTCCAGTATTGCAGATCATGAGACTTTACACCTGCAGTTCTTTGGATTTATGGACTCACTCAGACAATACCATCCTGAACGAGAGATGATTGAAGCTGATGGATTCTCTTTTGTAAATTCCCGCAGAATTATCTCCAGCACAGTAAAGGAGATTACTTGGGACCTGCTGCACATAAAAAAGATTACAGAGCAGCATCTGCAGAGCTTCCCCATACTTTCATCTGAGATTCCAAACATCGTCGACATCATCGCTCGCCATTTTCTGAGAATATACCCACGTAACCCCAGGATTCCACTTCTGCGCACTTCCGGTCCTGGTGGTTCCAGCACCAACTAAATCTGAAGGAAGGCAAAGTCGAGCTCTCGACTCTAAAAGTAGCGCTTCTCGGGAGGCAACCCGTGCAATAAGACGTGTAGAGAGAACATTGTCAATAAGTGAAGATATATCTCTGACTATCCTTCACACTTGGTCGTCACCAAAATACTTTTCTGATATTACAACTCATTTGCAAATAAACCACTCGTCACAGAAATAAGGAAATCAATTTGAAAAATGATAATTCATGTGTTTCGAGCATTTGAGGTACTTACATACTACTTTTATGCATTATGCTCGAACTCGTTTAAAAACACATGTTTTATAAAAATGATTTGTAGTAGAAAATATCTTTTCAAAGTTCTGAGACGGTGATTTATCTTTTCATTTGCAAATACTTTGAGTTTGTAAACTGGTACGACCAACGTGTTCACACTTACGAGATTGATTCACAAAGGGAATAAAGGATGGAAAAGAAACCAAATAGCAAGACGCTTGAAGCTGTACCGCTCTTCATGAATGCAGAAAAAGATCTTGGCAACACCTCTTTTCAGCAAATTCAGATTCTCAGCTTCTTTGTTGCTCGCTATCTGGGGAGTGTCTTAACCTTTACTCTCTTTTGTTTATGATTCTGTATATTATTTGCTTTGTTAGTTTGTGAAAGTAGTCTATACTCTATCCTAAGCTTATCACTAAGTGTGGGATTCCAGCCCAAAACAAACACTTGAGAAACATTTTCTTACATGTTCAAACTCTAAGTGTGGGATTTTACTTCCAGTAAAACTCAACTCAAGAGAACATTAGGGACAATGTTCCTCTAAGTGTGGGATAGCAGGTATATAATACCTTGGTTAGTTTTCTTTGATTTTTAATGACCGAAATAGTAAACTCAGAAAATGTTCCTCAAATTTTTCAAAATTTTTTAAGAAAATTAAAAGTATGAGCTAAATCTTTTGATTTACTCTGCTAATTTTGAGCCAAAATATCTTTTGAGAGGAGCTATTTTCAGATGTGAGTAATATATTTCGGAGTCTAGGGAAAATAAGGTAGAAATTGCTTAAACAAGAAATAATAATCTGATGGAAGCATGACGAAGCACATACAACCCTATTTGCAGTGAGGTACCTTGAGCCTAATAGCATTCATCTTTAATGCTTCACTAATCATTTCTTGTGTGTGCCGATGCATGCATCTCTGAATTAGAACTTGCTCTTGACATACGCTTCAAGACCACATTGGTGTGTACCGTACGCGGTATAGGTGCAATTAGATGACCTTGACATTCCCTAGGATTTAAACCCCTTTTCACATATCTCTTCAAGCCCAAAACCCTTCCGATACTCACTTTTAGTATCGATGATCCGCCTAGTAAACCCTGTTGAGCCTAAACCTTTTCGTTTCATAAAAACCCCAATAAACCCTACTTCCCAAAATACTCCCAAACTTATCTTAGAATTTCTGAGGTTATGAAGAACATCTTTTAGAATGTCTTATCCTACCCCTTTCGTGCTCTCAAAAAGATTGAAGAATCCTTGGTGTGAAAAATTGACACCGCAAAAAGACTCGAAACGTTCAAGATAAGGGATTTCTGAAAGAATCAAAGAAGAAAAATATCCTTGGAAATTCTCTGGCAAAGAAATTCTGAAGAAGAAAAGAAAAATAGAAAAATACAAAAGCAGAAAAAGAAAATAAAAAGAAGAAAAAGAAGAAAAGAAAGAAAAATAGTTCCGCAAGAATAAAGCTTAAAGTCCTTTGAAGTATCATCAAGATTCTGATAGAAGACCAAAAGCTACCTCTCTCTCCGTTCTGAAATAAAGTTGTTCATGATCTCAGTTGTTTTAAGATAAGCAACCCTTACAACCCAAAAATACCACTATCCATACCCTTTACCCCTCATCAAAAACTACAACCCTCATGAATGTCTTGGGATAATTAGCACCGTCCTCACCTAAGTGGTGGAGATCCGATTCTCGACCAAGCCTATGACGATGAGTGCTGCATGACTGGCTATTTGAGCGATTTCTTTTGTTCTAGACTGATAGGAAACCCGATACACTTTGAGTGAATTGAGTGACCACCTTTTGTGAGATCGCCTAGTCATGTGTACTCCAAGATCATGAGATTTGGATGTATGCCTAAGAGAATCTTTTCTTGTTTAAGGAAGGATCATCTTATCTTTCCCTATATTCATGAAACTATCTTATTTGCATTTGACAGTGGTAACTCTTAAAATTGTTGAAGCTTGCTCTAAAAATTGTTTTAAAATGTTTTCAGAAACTGAGTGTTGCTTGAGGACAAACAACGTCTAAGTGTGGGATAACTTGATGTAACGCAAAAAGTCATGTTTTCAAAGCCATTATTCCACACTTTTTGGGCACATATTTAGTGAAAACATTCCAAAACAATCATTATTTACTAAAATTCACTAAAGTGCTCAATATATAGACGTTGCTACAAAAATCAGTAAAAACATCCGAATAACGAACAAAACGGATCAAATAAGCAGCAACCAACTCTCGCACCCTCATTTATCCTATGATAAACATATTCTAACCTTATGATATGATGTAATAGGTAAAATCGAGACGAGAAAATTAAGAATCATGCAAATCGGACAAAGGACGGAAAAGACTGGAAGGTTACAAACTCCTATAAAGTGATTTCAGCTATGCTAAAGTTGTACACATCCAATTTCAGTGAGATTGGCACCATTAGAAGCGTAACGGAATTACGAAGACACAGGCAAAAGAATCAGGTCAAACGGACGCATAACGAAGGAGATACGCGTGTTTTAAGCAACGAACGAAATCAGACGGAAGCCGTATACGGCCTTGGCCACTGTATACGGCCCTTCATAGACCGTATACGGCCCATAACACACCGTATACGGCCCTATGAAGGCCGTATATGGCCCTGTGTACCCCATATGCTGCCCGTTTGTTCTTCGTTTGCTTGTACGTGCGTGATTCGCGAGTTGTACGGCTGATTTCAAGCTTTGCCTATAAATAGGAGGCCACCCCTCCATCATTCCACACACTTCAACATTCCATTCATTTCTCCACTTCCACTTTCTCTCTCACACACTCTCTCTCTCTAAACTCTCTTTCTTTCTTTCTCTCTCTAGAAATTAGGGTTTGATCCAGTTAGTTCTCAGTTAATATTTAACTGAAACTAACTGAGGGACTACTTTTGTAATAGCGTAGGGAATAGTCCAGGGGCTTTTATTGTAATATTGTTAAGGATATTGCGGAAGTTCTGCTTGTACTCTCTCTCTAAACGCTTATTCAATCTACGCTTTATTAACGGTTACTTCTTTCCTTATCTGTTATAATGATAATTGATATTGTTATTATGCTAGATTTAAGATCTGTTATTATGCGTAGTGAGTAGTTTCCTTGTGTGTTTGTTATGATGTAGTTAGTTTATATATGTGTGGGGTGATGCTGCTTTAAACATATAATTGGATAACATTACGAAATAACGGAGGTAACGTTATACGGCTTTCATTTGTATAGCGTCGGAATCATCACTTATGTGTGTAGTACGGAACGTGGAAGCTATGAAAGTCGTGGGCACAATCCGTTGTGGAAATAATGTTTCCAGTTATATTATATAAATGAAAACCGGTGATCTATTAATCTTGTATTTATGAATTTCTAAACCAAATCGCCTTTCCTCCAATTAAACGTGGTTAGAACCTTTATGATAAGGAGTCGCGAACCTTGATCAAACGGTCACTACCTATCTATGTTTTCTGGAACTGTAAACATGGTCTGAATTGCGTAGCTGTGGAAATACTGTTTAAAACCTTTCGTATAGTACACCGTGAATCAATCAGGGATTTATTGGGAAATAGTGAGGGCTGGTTTATATCATAGATGGTTGGACTTTAATACAAACGTAGTTTAAACTAGTCTAGAGTGACCATAAAGTATGTGACCCCGGAAAGACCACGGTAAACGGCATTGTACTTCGTGTAACGTTGGAAACACCTTTGGTGAAGTACAAATACGTAGGAGCTAAGGAATTGTCGGTGGTTGAAGACTGTGTCACATCCTGGTTTGACTTCAAAGCTGTGGAAATGTTTGATCGCACTGTACACCGTTAGTACACCTAAAGATCAGGAACACTGTGGAAATGCTTAGATGCACTCTACACCGTTAGTACATCTTGGGTCTGGAAAACTGTGGAAATGCATAATCACATGATACACCGTAATGAAAGCTCTAGACTAAAATATAACCATTAATATAAAGTTAACAGTCACCAAAACCAAGTCTTAATCTTAAATGCCTTGTTTGACTTTGTTGTCCCCGTAGTGTTAAGAAAGGTCGGAACCTTAGTGGGTATGTTACTCTATCTCATGCACCCAGGAACTAACATTCCAAGAAGGGTCGTTACTCCATCACTGGATAACGTTGAAGAGTTGAGCATCCTCCTCCGATCAGACTCAATTTGGCCTAGTATTCAGTGACATACTAATTGGTTTCCCCAATCAGTAGGGTAGTAGTGTTTACACTACGAACAATTAAGCTTAGATAAGTCACAAACCTTTAAAAGACGTTTTCATATCAAAACTCTAGCATCACCCCCGCATAAGCTAACGAAGTCATAACAGACACATACCCTCCATACTGATTTCATCCCTATTTCTATTTTCCATTTATTTACTTTTTTACTTAATTGCTTTAAATTACGGACCTAAGTAACAAAAAAACCCACTCAAATTATGTTTTAAAAATCCCATCACTAAGATAAACAACTTGTCTTGATACTCTCGTTTCACAATACGATTAGCTTGAAGAACGACCCTAGGTCATACTGCTGCTATACAACCGTAGTAAAACTTAGGTCCCCAGCTCTTATAAATTTAAAACTCCACTGCCCTGTCCTCTTTCCGTTGCGTTGACGACCGTGACTGATCGGGCTCACGACAGTAGTCTTAAGCAAAGGCTGGTTTAAAGTCAGAAATGAACTTTTTAAATATACAAATCTGTTAGGATGACGAGGAATCGTTATATGATTCAGTTATGTCTAGTACCTTAAGATTTTGTTCCCGTTCATATGGAAAGTATTATTAAACCATAATTAAGATTTTTCTTATTATTCTAAATACTTTGTAATGTTACCATAACCTAGCTCCCGGTGTGACATGCTAATGGGATTTTAATTAGTAGGGAATCTAGTGTTTACATCACGAGTATTCAAGAATAATAATTAACAAATATCTTTCAAAACGGTTTCTCCAAACATCATCCCATAACTTAATTAACGAAGTCTCAACAAACGCTATCTTTATTTATCTGCTCTACGTTTTATTTTTATTTCGCTTTTATTTATTTACTTGCCTAAGTTAGTTAATATAAAAACCAAAACTTCCCCACCATTTTATAAACCATTCACTAGTTTGAAAGCCCTCATCTGCCACGCCTTAGTTTCAATTCAGTCGGTTTGAAGAACGACTCTAGGTCATACCTACCACTTGCTCACCCTTAGGATTAGCATTGTTAGGGAAAACTTAGGCCCCGCAATTACAAATTTAAAACACTCCACTGATGCCCGCCGCCAATAGCCGGTGCAACGACAAGGGTAAGTAATTTATCCTTACCGACCGTTGGTGGCGCATCAAGTTTTTGGCGCCGCTGCCGGGGAACCAACTGTACGATCCATAGGCGTCAAGATGAACTTACTCGCTAGTGAACCTTTAGGATTAACTCTTCTCCTTAGACCCCTACGTCTTTCTTTATTTTTCCTTCCTTTTAGTACTTTTATAAATTACGTTATCCCTATCCATTCAACTAGTCAACCACCTGCCAATGAGACTATGACAGCTACACGTATAACTCTCGCTGAAGACTCTAAACCCTTGATTGAAGGTCGAGGAGGACCAATTGTCTATCCAGAAACCGATAGAGCGTCATTTGAATTAAAGCCACATATTGTTCAGTTAGTCCAAAACCTCTGTCAATTCCATTGCCTACCAAATGATGATCCCAACTCTCACCTTGACAAATTCATTTCCTTATCCAACTCTTTTAAGCCGATTGGGGTTAATCAAGACATATCCTATCTATACCTTTTTCCCTACTCACTCACTCTTAATGCACGAACTTGGTTTGAGGGACTAGAGATTAACTCTATAACCTCTTGGGTAGAATTAGCAACCAAATTTTTGGCCAAATATTTCCCCCCATCAAAACAAGCCATGTTTAGGACCAACATCATAAACTTCTATCAAGTCCATGATGAATCAATCTACGATGCATGGGAACGCTTTAAGGGATTGCTTAAGAAATGTCCAAATCATCGATTTGAGCGCTCAGACCAGTTGCGCATTTTCTACAATAGTCTCTTCCCACATCACCATCCTTTACTTGATACCGCCTCTCAAGGTAGTTTTATAAACTGTACGGCCGATGACGCTTGGAGCCTTATTGAGAAAATGACAATGCACAACCATGACTGGAACAGTGAAAATCACCCCTCAATAGTGAATTCACCTACTACAATCAGTACTGAAGCTATCAAAACTCTCACTCAGCAAGTGGCAGACCTAACCAAGGAGATTAAGGAATTGAAAAGTCAACAACAACAAGTCTGTCAAGTTCAAACCTGCCTTAATTGTGCTAATCTGAACCACTCAGCCCAAATTCCTCAGTCTCATCTAACTCCGCCCAATACTAAACCTTACTTTAACCCACCTAGGAATAGCCCACTAACTTACCAACCTCAACCTTTGGAACCATATTCCTCATAGACCTCTAGTTTTGACGACCCCTTATACAAGTCATTCAAGGAATCTCAGCTAGACAAGACCAAGCTGATCTCATATTAGGACAATTAGCACAATGTATTAACGCTAAACCTCAGGATAGTCCAACTAGTTGCCATAAGGAGGCTTCTCATATTCAAGACTCTCAGGTAGCACATAGCCCACCTACGGTTTCTTCTCCGGTGAAGGAACCACCTATTATCCCATCGACGATAGATTTAGAGTCTACACCAAATAGCAAAGTAAACATTCCATTTCCGGCTCGTCTTAAATAACGACCCGACAAGCTTAAGTCTTTTAAGCTTGATAGGAAATTCCTAGATACCGCCTCTGAAGTTCACTCCAAAAAGTACTTCAGAAAGCTTCTTACAACCAAGGATGAGGTACCCGAAGTACCCAATGTCCCGCTGAACGAGGAATGTTCAGCTATCTTGAAAAATACCATTCCAGAAAAAATCGGAGACACCGAACGTTTTACTCTCTCCTGTTCTATCTACAATTCAGGCATCATCTGTTCTCTTGCCGATTTAGGAGTTAGTGTTAATCTCATGCCATACTCGCTTTTCAAGAGGCTTGAGTTAGAAAATCTTCGACCTACCAAAATGACCATACAGCTTGCTGACCACTCAGTCAAATACCCTAAAGGAATAGCTGAAAATGTTTTAGTTAGGATTGACAAATTTCTTTACCCAGCAGATTTTGTAGTAATGGATATGCAGGAAGACGTACACATCCCAATCATACTAGGAAGACCTTTCATGAATACGGCCAAGGCAATCATCAATGTCTTTGCACAAACTATCAGTTTGCAGTCTCAGGGAGAAACCATCACTTTCCATATCGATAGCCCAAACCCTGGAGAGCAAGCCGATATGTACATGATCTCCATGAAAACCGCCAAAGACAACCACTGAAAGGAACTCTGGCAAGGAAATGGCAATCACGCCATATTTCCCGATTGATCTCCGACGAATAGCACAAGAAATGAAAAATACATCTCCATCGGTGAAAAACTCAACAATGGAAGAAATTGGGATGAGAAAGATGGAAGAAGAAAACAAAAGAAGCAGACTGCCACTGAACCTATTTAACATTGATGAAATGGTGGGAAGTAACCACAACCATCCCACGAGAGGAGAAACACTGGAGGAATATTCCAAACGCACAAGATACCAACCACAAACCATCACAGATCCCAAAGTAGTCAATGAATTCATCCAAAGATTCGACAAAGCGGTAGGAGGAATAAGCAGCGTAGTCAACTTGCTTACCCTTTCCCCTGCTGAACTGCAATTCTGTCAACAACAAAAACGGACATATACTAGGAACTACAATGCCCTTAAAAGATCTAATATCCCATTCACCTCAACACAATGGGAGATGTTTGGATCCATTAGAGCGCATATGAAAGAGACTACTGGACATCCGAGCAGTCATGCCGACATCTTGATGACGAATGACCTCACATCATTGCTCAACATGCTAAGTAGAGAAGATCACCTCAATTCCAAAGAAAGCGGATCTATGGTCATCAACGCCGCTGTTGAAAAACAAATTGAGTTATTAATAGAAGAACTTAGTGATCTCGTTTGGGAGGAATCAAGGCGCGAACGACCCTTTAGGGTTACATATAAATCACCACTTGATATCGCTACTTCTGTTACAATCCATCTAAGGGAGATTCAACAAAGGAAAAGTAACTCCAGAACGAAGTTCATATTCTACTCAGGATGCAAGGAGATACTTCGTCAGCTTACTCTAGTTTTCTCAGAATCCGACTTTCCATTTAACGACCATCAACACCGGCAAATAGAGGACCTGTGCACATCCATTAGAAGATTCAACGGAGACCCCAAGACCGAGAACTATGAAGGCATAAAACTGCAATTCTTGGCGTTTGTATGCTCTCTCTGGCAAAACCCACCGCCAAGAGAGGTTGTTAAGACAGACACAACCACCATGACCGACCCTAGTGGGACTGTCACTAAAGCAGTCGATTACATCACCTTCGGACTTCACATACTTGCAAGGAAAACTTCAGAGCATCTTCTAAACTACAAGGAAACATCGAGAGATAGTCCACTTGAATTGATTACGACAATAGTCTATCATTTCATGAGAATCTATCCACCTCGATATACTTTCCCGCAACCTAGGGCCAACAACATCAACACAGTGGATCCCATGGATGCATCAATCTCTATCTAGCTAGAAGAGAAGAAGTCAAGCTCTCGACTTTAAAAGAGCGCTTCTCGGGAGGCAACCCGTGTTTTACATTTCCGCAATTTTACATTCCAAGAAGTGATGAAGTCTCCGACTATCTTTCACACTTGGATATATGATGTGACGCAAAAAGTCATATTTTTAAGTACAATATTCCACACTTTTTGGGTACATCTTTAGTGAAAACATTTCAAAACAATCATTATTTAATAAAATTCATTAAAGTGCTCCAAATATAGGCGTTGCTACAAAAATCACTAAAAACGCCCAAATAACGAGCAAAACAGAGCGAATAAACAACAACCAATTCTCACACCCTCATTTACCTTATGATAAACATATTCTAACCTTATGGTATGTTGTAACAGGTAAAAACGAGACGGGAGAATCAAGAATCATGCAAATTGGGTGAAGAACGGAGGAGATACGGCTTCTACAGATCGTTAAAAGTCTTTCCATCTATGCCTGAGCTATAAACATCCAATTTCTATGAAATTGATACCATTAGAAGCGTAACGGAATTACGAAAGCGTGAACGCAAGAATCAGGTCAAACGGAAACATAACGAAGGAGATATGGGTGTTTTAAGCAACGAACGAAGACCGACGGACCCCGTATACGGCCCTGGAGACCGTATACGGCCTCTACAATACCATATACGGCAGCTACAGTACCGTATACGGCCCCACCTACCCCGTATACGGCTCTCCTAACCCCAATTGGTCTCCGTTCGTGCTTCGTTTGCTTGTACGTTGTGCTGTTTCGCTTGTACGGCTGATTTGGGACTTCACCTATAAATAGGGGTCACCTCCTCCACATTTTCACACACCTTCACCTCATTTCTCTCTTCCACTTTCTCTCTCACACACACACTCTCTCTCTCTCTCTCTTTCTTCTTTTTCTCTCTCTAGAATTAGGGTTAGCATCAGTTAGTTCTCAGTTAATATTTAACTGGGACTAACGGAGGGACTACTTTTGTAATAGCGTAGGGAATAGTTCAGGGGCTTATTTGTAATATTGTTGAAGATATTGCGGAGGTTCTGCTTGTACTCTCTCTCTAACGTTTATTCAATCTACGCTTTATTAACGGTTACTTCTTTCCTTATCTGTTATAATGATGATTGCTATTGTTATTATGCTAGATTTAGGACCTGTTATTATGCGTAGTGAGTAGTTATATTGTGTGTTTGTTGTGATGTAGTAGTCGTTAATTGGGATGATGTCATTATGAAACAACTGAAGTAACGTTATACGGCTTTCATTTGTATAGCGCCGGAAACATCACTAATATGTGGAGTACGGAACGTGGAAGCTATGAAAGTCGTGGGCACAATCTGTTGTGGATTAATGTTCCCAACTATTATATTATAAATGAAAACTCGGTGCTTTGATTACGTGTTCCATCTATGATTTTAAACCGCATATTCAACTAACGCCTTTCCACCAATAAACGTGGTTAAAACCTTTTGATAAGACGTCATATCGGGGGTAATTAATTATCTGTGTTTTGGTTTTGGATATGTGGAAATACTTTATACGTATTGTACACCGTGAATAAACTTCTGATTAAATATCTGTGTTCAAATAACATGGTCTAGTTTTGAAGCCGTGGAAATGCTGTTTTAAACAAGTATTGTACACTGTGAATAAACTAGGGATTTATTGGTTAAATACAAGTGAGGGCTGGTTTAAATCATAAATGGGGAATCTGTAATCTGAAATACAAACTCAGTTTATGAATCCAGAAAGGAAGACGAGGAATCATCTAGTATTCCAAATTTGTCTATCACCCCTGGATTCTACAAAACCATTGATGGAAAGTAATCAAACACCAACCAAGTCTTAAACCTAAATGTTTTATTCAATTGTGTATCACTGTGGTGTTAAGAACGGTCGGACCGTTAGTGGGTCTGTTACTCTATGCATGCACCCAGGAATCTCCGTATTCCAGAAAAGGGTCACTGTTCCGTAACAGGGCAGTGTTGAGAGTTGAGCAGCCTCCTCCTATCAGAATCACGATAGCCTAGTTACTCAGTGACATACTGATTGAGCAATCAATCAGTAGGGTGCTAGTGCTTACACCACAAATACTTAAGACAAATAAAATACAAATCTTTAGAAAGACGTTTTCATAACTTAAACTAAAACATCATCCTAATGAAAGGCTAACGAAGTCACAACAAACACCCCCTCTATCCTGAATGCTATCCCTTTATTTTATTTTATTGCGTAGTTTAATTATTAGTATAAATTAGAAAACAAACAAAAACAAACCTCCAACTGCTTTCAAAACAACCTTTACTATCTAGATTCAGACATCTTGATTTCTCTATTTCACAATACCGCTGGTTTTGAAGAACGACCCTAGGTCATACTTGCTGCTATACATCTTTAGGTGACATAGCACTAATAAACTTAGGCCCCAGCATTTTACAAATTTAAAACTCCACTGACACGTCGCCAGTAGTCGGTGCAACGATAGGTTAATTCCTAACCAACCGCTGGTGGCGCGTCAAGTTTTTGGCGCCGCTGCCGGGGAATCAACTGTAAGATTCAGAGGCGTCATGATGAACTTTCTTTCTAGTGATCCTTTAGGATGGTTCTCTCTTCTTAAACCCAAAAAATTCTTTCAACCCTTCCTTTCCCGTATCCCGAAGACGACATCCTACCCATCCGGCAAGAAAAGCGATCATCTTCCCACAATCCTACAACCACCGCACGCATCACTCTCGCCGATTACAACAAACCCTCGATAGAAGTTCGAGGAGGACCCATACGCTACCCGAAGACTGAAGGAGCATCATTCGAACTCAAGCACGATGTAGTGCAGCTGATCCTGAATCGCTGCCAATTCAACGGACTACCGAACGATGACCCCTACTCCCACCTCAATAAAATTTTCACCCTATCCGACTCTTTAAAGCAAAATGGGGTTGAGCAATATACAATCCGCTTATATATGTTCCCCTACTCTCTTTCTCATCATGCACAGACTTGGTTCGAGGAATTAGAAACCAACTCTATCTCCTCATGGGCGGAAATGGAAGATAAGTTCTTAATAAAGTACTTTCCCCCATCCAAACGAATTAAGTTAAAGAAAGACATCTTGAACTTCCAACAGTTTCATGATGAATCAATCTTTAGTGCATGGGAAAGATTTAAGAGGTTTCTTAGAAGATGTCCTAACCACCAAATCGAACGATCAACTCAGTTGTGCACGTTTTACAATGGTCTCGTACCGCACCACAAGCCAATGCTCGATGCCGCTGCTCAAGGAAACTTCACGCGTTGCACGGATGACGAAGCCTGGAATCTGATTGAGAGCATGACCATGAATCACAACGATTGGAACACTGATGAGCATTCATCATCATCGGCACCGCTTGCCCTTCCCTATCCTGTGCAAACTGAGGCGATCAAATCTCTGACGGAACACATTGGAACGCTAACCGAGGAAATAGGAAAGCTGAAGAAACCTCCTCAACAAGTCTACCATATTCAGTCCTGTCAGAACTGTACCAATCTACAAGCTATGAACCCTGTTGATGGAACAGCCTACTATGACCAGTTCCGAACCCATCCACGTCCACCTGATCATACTCAAACCTCTTCTACTCGAGCCAACCAATACCCACCAATTCAACCACCCAACCAATTCCAATACCCAACCTTCCACCAACCACCATTACTTCCCGGAACCACACATGAGATGGCCCAATCTTCTCAACCCACTAGGCCAATTACTAGTCCAGACGACACCCTCATACAAATCATCCAAACGATTACGGCTAGACAAGACCAGGTTGATCTCTTCTTAAGAGACCAACTAACTTTACTAAACACTCTTGTAACCCAAGTAGGTCGACTAGCAGAACGTATCGACACTAGACCACAGGGTAGTCTGCCTAGCAGCACCTTTCATTACCCACATACTATGGAAGCCAACCACGTAACCAACCAAGACTCCAAGGTGGCACCGAGCCAACCTTCAGTTCTTTCTCCGGTGAAAGAACAATCTCCTGTCACACAGACAGTTGAGAAAAAGTCTTCTCCAAACCCTAAAAAGGAAAGCTTACCATTTCCAGGACATCTCAAGCAACAACCTAATGAAGTCAAAGCTTTCAAGTATGCTAAATATGTTAGGAGGCTTATCTCAAACAAAGACAAGGTACCCGAAGTAACTAATGTCCCGTTAACTGCTGAATGTTCAGCTATCCTTCAAAATCGTCTGCCGGAAAAACTAGGAGATACCGGACGTTTTACCCTTCCCTGCTCTATCAACCAATCTGGTGATATTCGCTCTTTGGCCGATCTAGGAGCAAGTATCAACCTAATGCCACATTCATTATTCAAAAGATTAGAATTAGGAGACCTTAAACCCACTAAAATAAGTGTCCAGCTAGCTGACCAATCCATTAGATACCCTAAGGGAATAGCTGCGAACATCATGGTTAAAGTCGACAAGTTCTTTTTCCCAACTGACTTTGTGGTAATGAATATTCAGGAAGATATAAAAATCCCAATAATCCTAGGTAGACCTTTTATGAACACAGCCAGAGCAGTTATCGATGTGCACTCTCAGACGATCAGCTTACGCGCTCACGGAGAAAGTATCACATTCAAGACCGATAAGAATGATTGTGTTCCGATGGAGAATAGTGAGCTATATACGGTCTCTATTAGCCAAGACATATCTGATGACGAGATCTCTAAACCAGGAGCTAAGCAGGAATAAGAGATGAAAGAAGAAAAGAAACCTCTTGCCAAAGAAGATATTTATCCTCTTGATTCTCCAAAACTGCCTGATCCACAAGCCTTATCTCAAGAAATCATCTGCATCCCAATCGTCTCTACTCATGAGCAAATGATTTCTGTGATAGACAAATATGATGGTGACCCTCATACTATAATAGCAGCTATTAGAAATTCTACCAATGATTACTCTATGCATCAAAGATGGCTAATAGCGGTTATTGAGGCAGCATCCACTATCTATCTCACTAGCAAGGGAACCCAAGATCCGCTCTACCTTAAGCATTGCATCAGAGTATTCGCAGATGCACTCAAATCTCAGCTCAAGAAAGAAAGGAACAACGCGAATGAACTACTCTTCTACATTGAACAGAGACAAATATACCGCAAGGTGTATGATGTTCTCATGGGCTCTGCGTTTCCTTATTCATCAAAACAGAGGGAGAAGTTGGGTGCTATCAGAAGAAATATTGAAGATGCTACTGACTTCATGGTGAAGAGGAATC
The DNA here is from genome assembly GCA_949592205.1 of Helichrysum umbraculigerum. Taxonomy (NCBI): domain Eukaryota; kingdom Viridiplantae; phylum Streptophyta; class Magnoliopsida; order Asterales; family Asteraceae; genus Helichrysum; species Helichrysum umbraculigerum. Next base: position 68,478,945 of record CATIUR010000004.1, on the reverse strand, counting down.
TACAGGCATTCCTTGAAGTATTAGCTGAGAAAGATCATATGAGTACCAAAGAAAGCAATCGATTTATCATCAAGTCTACTTTAGAACATCATATTAAATTGATAATCGAAGAGCTTAGGTACATCACTAAGGACGAAAGTAGGCGTAATCACCCCCTCACTGTTAAAAATATGTCTCTACTCGATGTTTTCACTTTTGTGATAACTCGATTACATGAGATATTGAATGCAGAAGACGCCAAGAAAGCAGAGTATATCCTCCAAGCTAGATATCGCGAGATATTCAACAAACTGATTCATATTTTCAAAAACTCTGGCTTTCCTTTCACCCTTCATCAGCACCAGCTAATCAAAAGCTTGTGCAAGTCTACAGCTATATTCGAAGGAGATCCTCATAGTGAAGAATTCGAAGATGTGAAGTTGAAGTTACTAGAATTTATGGACTCCTTCAGACTTAAGCATCCGATTAGAGAATACATCACGACAAGCACAACCACTATGATTGACCCTAACGGGCCAGTCACTAAGGCGGTTGACTATATCACAAACGGATTGCTAGGTCTTTCTAGAGCACCCTCAGAACAACTTCGAAATTTCAAAGTGGATACTGATAAACGCCAAAATGTACTAAATTATAGTACTAATTACCCCTTCGTTTAATAGGTTTCTAATGCATTTTGTGTGAATAAGATACTTATTTCGTTCATATTTGCATTTAGGAGTTTATTTGAAGCTTGGATTGAAAAAAAAAACGGAAAACGAGCTTATTTGGAAGAAAAGTTGCTAAACGAATAAAACATTGGACAATAGAAGATTGGATCGAAGAAAAGAAGCTAAGAGAGTGAAGATATGCAAGATTGGATTGGATTGAAGTGTAAATGAAGTTCGAATCGGAAAAAGAATGAAAGATGAGCTGAAAATGGAGGAAGAATGTAAAAGCTGAGTTTTCAGACAGCTGTTAGTATTTTGGCCATAACTTTCTCATACGAACTCCGATTGAGGTGATTCAACTTGGAGAATTTAGCTAACACATAGGGCTACAACTTTCGTTTTTTCCATTTTTTCTGAAAATGCATCCATACGGCGTATGGATGTCCATACGCCGTATGGATTGAAAAAACTAGGCTGAAACCTCTTATCGCGGGCTGGACTGATGGGCTTTTACATCCATATGCCGTATGGAATTCCATACGCCGTATGGATGACTTTTTCAGCTATTTTAGTCCGATTTTAGGGTTTTCACTTGAGAACTTCACACAAACAAAAACCATTCGACCGGAGACGATTAGAGGGGGTTTTTCCCCCATTTCAGAGCACTTTTGAAGGTAGAAACGAAGAGGAATTGAAGCCCTTTCAATTGTTCAACCATTCTTTCGGTTTTTCGGTTCGAATACTTTAATCCTTTTCATTTGATTATGATTTCGGTTATGTTTATGGATCTGATTTTCTGTAAGAATATGATTGGCTAGATTTCTATTGCATTTGCTTAGACTACTTTTCTTAGAATCTGGTTATCACTCTATTGAATTGCTAGAACATGGATTTTATTGTGATATAACTATTAAGATAATCCCCTTTCTGAGGTAGATTAATCTAACACAATTAAGAAAGACACATAGGTTGTTTTCAACACGCTAACAGTTCAATTTAACGTTGCCCACCGAATTATGTTCTAAATTAAACCTACGCCGTCTATGTGATTTACTTTCGCGACTTGAATCAACAAATCTATAACTTATTTGCAGTTATCATGTTCATTAACAATTACTCATAATTATTTACCCCAGCCTATCAAACTCAATTTATCTAGCAATAATTATCAATATAAATCAACAATCATCAATAATTCTTTACTAACAAGGAAATCAATCTCGAATTAATAGAAAACCACGCTAGGTAACTATGGATAATCAATTAATAACCATGGATCAACAAGTAAACACATAGACATTCATAAAATTCAACATACTTCGCAATTCAATAATCAAACCATCATCTAAGTATCATCATCTAAACAAATGCAATAGAAATCTAGCCAATCATATTCTTAAAGAAAATTAGATCCATAAACATAACCGAAATCATAATCAAATGAAAAGGATTAAAGTATTCGAACCGAAAAACCGAAAGAATGGTTGAACAATTGAAAGGGCTTCGATTCCTCTTCGTTTCTACCTTCAAAAGTGCTCTGAAATGGGGGAAAAACCCCCTCTAATCGTCTCTGGTCGAATGGTTTTTGTTTGTGTGAAGTTCTCAAGTGAAAACCCTAAAATCGGACTAAAATAGCTGAAAAAGTCATCCATACGGCGTATGGAAGTAAAAGCCCATCAGTCCAGCCCGCGATAAGAGGTTTCAGCCCAGTTTTTTCAATCCATACGGCGTATGGACATCCATACGCCGTATGGATGCATTTTCAGAAAAAATAGAAAAAACGAAAGTTGTAGCCCTATGTGTTAGCTAAATTCTCCAAGTTGAATCACCTCAATCGGAGTTCGAATGAGAAAGTTATGGCCAAAATACTAACAGCTGTCTGAAAACTCAGCTTTTACATTCTTCCTCCATTTTCAGCTCATCTTTCATTCTTTTTCCGATTCGAACTTCATTTACACTTCAATCCAATCTAATCTTGCATATCTTCACTCTCTTAGCTTCTTTTCTTCGATCCAATCTTCTATTGTCCAATGTTTTATTCTTTTAGCAACTTTTCTTCCAAATAAGCTCGTTTTCCGTTTTTTTTTCAATCCAAGCTCCAAATAAACTCCTAAATGCAAATATGAACGAAATAAGTATCTTATTCACACAAAATGCATTAGAAACCTATTAAACGAAGGGGTAATTAGTACTATAATTTAGTACATTTTGGCGTTTATCAAACATCCCCCACTTGAATCCTACTTGTCCTCAAGTAGACTATCGATTCAAAAACTTAAACACTTTAAATATGAACGGCAAACAAAAGTGCAAAAGGACTTACATACTACATAGCATTCTACAAACCAAATTCTTACCTTAAAATAGATTCTTCCTTTAAAGTTTCACAATCAAGAAACTCTCTAAGGGAAACAACTTCTAATACATTATTATTAGGCATTAACGATAATTCACTCAGATTACCAATATTGTTGTCCACTTAAACAATCTAAATTTCAGAAATTGAGCTCAACTTATTATTGTTCTAGCAGGCCTTACCCTTGATTCACAATAGCAAAATACTCTCATACAAATAACGTGTCACAATTCTCCAAATAATGAACATCCAAATAAATCAATCATTTTTCAAACCAAGACATTGGTGACAGGTCTGTACCTCAGTACAACAAAGCGACATAACTTGGCTTTGGTTTTTCAATTTATGAGTCCTTTGTACTCATTTATTTTTATCTATTTTGATATCAAATATACTGATGGAAACCAGGTCTGTACTTTCGTACAACAGAGGAGACAACACCCAGTATATTCCCAAATGATGATAATTAGGATCCCAAAATTATGGATTATAACACGCTATCATACAAGAATTAAGACTAAGGTCATACCTTGCTAAAAGATCCTCATAGGATAAATCCCTACTTAATGCATTAAATTTCTTAATAGCTCAACAACCTTCATATAGATTGCCTATCGATACATCACAAGATGAACTATCTAATATTTAAAAATTAAATTCATTTCATTCTTTGCATTCCCAAAATATGTTACAAGATTTGCTAAACTTTAACGCAGAAAACAATTTTAAAAGAAAAATTTGGGCTGAAAAATGACTAACACGTAGAATGCCCTTTAGCTTTTTAATTTGCAAATATTTACCATTCATATCTTAAGGACAAATAGACTTACTTCTTTTCCCCCATCCCCCACTTTAAAGTATGCAATGTCCCCATTGCAAAAGAAAACAATAATATAGGGAATAGAAAAGAAGTGAAACAGAAAAACTCCCCTGATTAAGAAGAAAAATTCATGAATGAACTGGTTCTGAAATAAAGTACAACGGCACACTTCCGTAGGCATCACGGTTGCATTTAGCGTATGCAACAAGCCTTTAAACCCCTCAGTATCCTGAGTGGACGAGTTGTAGTCTCGTGAAGGTTTCCAGGGAACACACCCACAAAGTTCAAACCTGCAAACAAAAACAACAAAACAAAATAACAAAATGACAAAATAACGGGCTGTCTCCCGAAAGCGCTTTTGTTTATCACGTCGGTAAGCTCGACATCTTGCTCCACAACTTAACTCAATTTCATCTCCAAATCACGCTTGGAGTCTCTTGCATCAACATCGTATCTCTTCAAACGACTACCATTAACCTTGAAAGTTTTTCCAGAATGACCTTGCAGATCAACAGCACCAAGAGGATAAACCTTTTCAACTATAAAAGGTCCTGTCCAACGAGTCATCAACTTTCCAGGAAATAGATGCAGACGAGAACTGTATAAGAGAACCTTATCACCTTTTTCAAATAAAGAATTTGATATAAAACGTGAATCATGCCATTTCTTGGTGCGCTCCATATATAGTCAAGCGTTAACATAAGCATTCATCCCTAACACTTTCTCCAATTGTGCATTCGTAAAATGCATTTCACTTTCACTGATCAAAACCTTCGCCGTTCCAAATCGTGAAAACAATCGCTTACGGAACTTCACCACAACCCGTGCACCTTTTATAGGTAATGCCTTCGCCTTCAACATCTTTCGTGACGTGTAATTAGGTCCCTTATGCCCTCTAGTAGGACCATTGTGACAATGACTTAGAATTCGCGTCTCCGTTTTGATCGAGATTCCATTTGTCAAGATTGACTTTTTACTCTCCTTTAGCTTGACGCCCTCATTCTCCAACTCCTCATCGCAAGTTGTCTCTATCTCCTCGATCAATTTATCGAATTCTTCGATGTCACGGATTTCCTCGAGGCTTCTCGTCCATTCTTTAAGAATCATTGGGTCTAAATCTACGTCATCCGTCAAACTTTGCAAACTTTCGTCATCCTCAGATAATTCTCTCATGCTAGCTAAGTAACAAGTCTCATCCACTGATTCCGGATATTGCATAGATTCATTCACATTGAATTCAACCTTCTCATCCCCTAATCTCATGGTTATTTTCATATCAAAAACATCGATAAATGCTCTGGAAGTGGCTAGGAAGGGTCTACCTAAAATTATAGGTACCTTGGGATCTTCTACCATGTCTAGAATCACGAAATCACAGGGAAACACAAACTTATCCACCTTTACTAAGACGTTCTCAACCATTCCCCTAGGGTATTGAACTGAGCGATCAGCTAACTCTATGCACATCCGGATAGACTTAGGCTCTCCTAACCCAAGTCTAGCGTACATAGTATAAGGCATAATGGATATGCTAGCTCCAAGATCCGCTAATGCATTCGCGACGTCTAACTTACCAATAAGACAGGAAATAGTGATTCTCCCTGGATCTTTCATTTTTGGTGGTAACTTGTTTCGCATCGCGGCTGAGCATCGCTCATTCATCATCACCGTGGCTTCTTCTGCCAATTTACTCTTATTAGTCAAGAGTTCCTTCAAGTATTTCACATACTTAGGCATTTGGGCAATGGCTTCCACAAACGGAATGTTAATGTGAAGCTGCTTCAGATTCTCTAAAAATTGGTGATGATGAGCTTCATCTTTTCTTCTCCTCAAAGCTGCTGGGTAAGGTGGGGGTGGTGCATGATCCTTCGCATATTGTTCATCCCTAGCAATTTGATCAGCTTTTGTGTCCACCCTTGAATTTTTGTCAACCTCAGCTTCCTTCTCCTTTTCAGGTAAAAGCTTCGACTCATGATTCTTTTGAAACTTAAGGTTTTCATGAACCTTTCCACTTCTGGTAGTCACTACCTTTTCATGATCTCGTGGGTTGGTTTCGGTGCATCCTGGTAAAGTTCCTGGGGGTCTCTCTTGGAGAACTTTAGCTATGTTGGAAATGGTTCTCTCAATTTGCTTGATCGCCGCTCCTTGATTCAGAACTAATGCTTCAATGGTGTCCATCCGCTGTCCAGACCTAGCAATAAATTTCTCGTTAGCGATCAAAAACTTCCCCATCAATTCTTCCAAATTGGATTTCTTCTCGGGAAAGGTTGCCGAGGGTTGTTCCTTAGTGAAAAGACCTGGCTGAGTCTGGCGGAACTGGCTACCTCCTTCCTGGTATGGTCTTTGAAAAAAATTCCCAACGCCTTGGTGGTAGGTTCCTCGAGCTTCCATGAATTTAACTTCCTCTCTCATTTATCCATAATTCATTTCGGGGCAATCCTTGACTAAATGCATGCCTCTACAATTTTCACACCCGACTTGGATTGCGTGTACAGTCTCAGTCACCATCTTTATATCTCTTCCCATGCTGTCCAGCTTGGCAGTTATGACGGCGAATCCATCTTCATTGCTAATCGGCCTCATTCTCCTAGAGATATCATCATCCCATAACCGAGAATGCTTTGCTTGGTCGCGAATAGCTGCAAAGGCATCCCTAGGAATCTTCTTCGGGATAGGTCCTTGAGCATCTAATTGCTGTCTTGTAGCGCGATCCACTCCCCTGTAGAATACCATTATAATTTGCTGGTCGTTTAGGTCGTGCTGTGGACATTTATGCATCAAGTCCTGGTATCTCTCCCACGCTTGATGCAGTGACTCGTCAAAGTCTTGCTTGAAGTTCCGAATCTCGTTGATCATCTTCGACGTTTTGGATGGCGGACAGTACATCTTTAGAAACTTTGTGCGGAGATCTTCCCACGTGGTGATGGATCCAGCTGGTTCATTAGTAATCCATCTTTTCGCAGCTCCCTTGAGTGTTCTTGGGAACACTCGGAGCATGACTTGATCGCATGTAACGTTAGGGATGCTGAACATATCGGCGATCTCCATTATTATTTCCACGTGCTCGTTAGCATCTTCATTCTCCTCTCCTCGAAACGGGTTTTCCCTAAGCTCCTTTAGGAATTGTCCCTTTATCTCGAACTCAACATTTTCTGCAATCGCAGGCCTCACTACTCCTGGGCCAAGGTCGCTACGCCTTCTGCTCGAATATTCCTCAAGAGTCATGTTGGCGATGTCGTCTGCCATTTCTAAATCTGGTTCTGATTGATCGATGAGTGGTTCAAAGAGAGATTGTAAATATTCTCCGAAATCGTCCTCCAAATACGAAGGGTAGAATAAGACTCTTAAATATAAAACAACTTATCAACTAATCTCTAGCACTAGATAATACAAATAAACAGGAAAACAAAACTAAATTCAAACTAATAATATACAGAAAACAAATTCCAATTTATCAAATTGAATCAAACCCCCTCTAATCGTCTCTGGTCAAATGTGTTGGGGCATAAAATTTCGAGAGCTGGTATTGAAGTTGATCAAGCGAAGATTGAGACGATAGCAAAGCTACCTCATCCAACAAATGTTAAAGGAATACGAAGTTTCGTAGGACATGCTGGGTTCTATAGAAGATTCATCAAGGACTTTTCAAAGATAGCACGTCCTATGAACAAGTTGTTGGAAAAGGAAGCTAAGTTCGAGTTTTCAAAGGAGTGCCAAGATGCGTTCAAGATTTTAAAGGAGAAATTGGTATCTGCACCAATTATGATAAGTCCGAATTGGGATCTTCCATTTGAATTGATGTGTGACGCCAGTGATTAATCTGTGGGGGCAGTTTTAGGTCAGAGGGTTGATAAGAAGTTTCAACCTATTTATTACACAAGCAAGACTTTGACGAGTGCACAGGAGAATTACACTACGACTGAGAAGGAATTGCTTGCTGTTGTTTTTGCGTTTGATAAGTTTCGCTCTTACCTGGTCCTGTCAAAAACGGTTGTTTTTACCGATCACTCTGCATTAAGATACTTGTTTGGGAAACAAGATGCAAAACCAAGGTTGTTGCGATGGATTTTGTTATTGCAGGAGTTTGACATTGAGATTCGCGATAAGAAGGGAGCGGAAAATCTGGCTGCAGATCATCTGTCAAGACTGGAAAATCCAGAATTGGATAAGTTGGATGAAACGGAAATTCGAGATAAGTTTTCCCGATGAAAGCTTGTTGAAAGCAATTCTGAATGAATTTCCATGGTTCGCTGATATTGCAAACTTTCTAGTTACAAAGACTCTTCCATCCGGATTGGATTTTAACCAAAGAAAGAAGTTTTTCTCATCTTTACGGTATTACTTTTGGGAAGACCCATATCTGTTCATACAGTGTGCTGATGGAATTGTCCAACGATGTGTAGCTGGAGAGGAATGTGATATTATCTTAGAGCACTGTCATGATGATCCGGCTGGAGGACATCATGGTCCAAACTACACTGCAAGGAAAGTGTTCGAGGCAGGTTTTTATTGGCCAACAGTTTATAAGGATGCATTCAAGTATGTGAAGGAATGCGATGCCTGCCAACGTACTGGGAGAATTTCAAAGAAGGATGAAATGTTGCAAAATCCAATTATGGTAAGCGAGATTTTTGATGTCTGGGGTATAGACTTTATGGGCCCGTTTCCACCTAGCAATGGAAACAAATACATCATTGTGGCTGTGGATTATGTTTCTAAGTGGGCCGAAGCGAAGGCATTGCCCACGAATGATGCTCGCGTTGTGGTAAATTTTCTTAAGCAGCTATTTTCGCGCTTTGGAGCACCAAAAGCTTTAATCAGTGATCGAGGGACACACTTCACAAATCTGCAATTGGAAAAAGTGCTGCGAAAGTACGGAGTTAGACATAAGTTTTCAACTGCTTATCATCCACAGACGAGTGGTCAAGTGGAAGTGACTAATAGAGGGTTGAAGCGTATTTTAGAACGCTCAGTTGAAGGAAACCCTAAGAATTGGTCATACAAGTTGGATGATGCATTATGGGCGGCACGAACAGCATATAAGTCGTCAGTTGGAACAACGCCTTATCGCCTTGTTTATGAAAAAGCTTGTTATTTACCTTTTGAGTTAGAGCATAAAGCATACTGGGCTTTACAGAAGTGCAATCTTGATGAAAAGTTAGCTGGAAAGGAAAGAATGGATCAGCTAAACGAGTTGGATGAATTAAGAATAAATTCTTATGACAATTCGAGATTGTTTAAGGAGCGAACTAAGAAATGGCATGATGCTCGTCTTAAGTCGAACCATACATTCGAGAAAGGTGATAAAGTTCTGTTGTATAGTTCTAGATTGCATCTGTTTCCAGGAAAGTTAAAGACACGTTGGACTGGCCCATTTGTTGTTGACAAGGTTTATCCGTTTGGAGTTGTTGATTTGCAAGGATATTCTGGAAAAACTTTCAAAGTCAACGAAAGTAGAGTGAAGAAGTACTATGGTGATATAAGGGATTCCAAGCGTGATTTGGAGATGGATTTGAATTAAGTGGTGAAGTGAGATGTCGAGCTTACCGACGTGATAAACAAAAGCGCTTTCGGGAGACAACCCGTTATTTTGTTAATTTGTATTTTGTTTTATTGTTTTTGTTTGCAGGTTTGAACTTTGTGGGTGTGTTCTCTGGAAACCCTCACGAGACTACAACTCGTCCACTCGGGATACCGAGGGGTTTAAAGGCTTATAGCATGTGCTAAATGCAATCGTGTTGCCTACGGAAGTGTGCTGTTGTATTTTATTTCTGAATGAAGTCCTTCAAGTAAATTGCCTTCAAATCAGGGGAGTTTTCTGTTTCACTTCTTTTCTATTCCCTTTGTTTTTATTTAGTTTTGCAATGAGGACATTGCATGCTTCTAAGTGGGGGATGGGGAAAAGAAGTCTAATTGTGTCTAATTGTCCTTAATTTATGAATGGTAGCTATATATTGAGGTTAAGAGGCATTCTACGTGTTAGTCATTTTTCAGCCCAAATTTTTGTTTTAAAATTGTTTTCTTTGTAAAATTTAGCAATCTTGTATCACAGTTTGGGAATGCAAAGAATGAAATAAATTTAATTTTTAAATATTAGATAGTTCATCTTATGATGTACCGATAGGCAATCTATATGAAGGTTATTGAGCTAGTAAGAAATGTATGTTTGTCCCGTACACGTGGGATCTGATCGGATCGTTTAACTAATTGTAAGCGCGGAAATCAAACAATCAATAACAAACGTTTTCTCTATAATCTTTCGTATATATTCACAATTGATAATATACGATTACAGACTCAAACTCGTTTCTCTCAGTCTCTATCTCACCAAAAACGGCTCACACACACACTCACTTCGTCCAACATACTAAATCTGACTTGTAACTCACTATTTATATCGACCTAATGGGCCCTGCGACGTTAAGCCCAACGTCGCAGGCCCAGACCCTTGCGACGTCTGACCCGACGTCGCAGGCCCAATTACAATGTCACCATTCTATATATATTTCATTTACAGACTCGAATACACACTCTAAACACTATACATGTGTAGACTAATTGACTTTGACAATTACAATAGTTTGACCAACTGACTGACACACAAAATGCACCAACAATGTAATGAATTAAGTAGGGATTTATCCTATGAGGATCTTTTAGCAAGGTATGACCTTAGTCTTAATTCTTGTTTGATAGCGTGTTATAATCCATAATTTTGGGATCCTAATAATCATCATTTGGGAATATACTGGGTGTTGTCTCCTCTGTTGTACGAAAGTACAGACCTGGTTTCCGTCAGTATATTTGATATCAAAATAGATAAAAATAAATGAGTACAAAAGACTCATAAATTGAAAAAACCAAAACCAAGTTATGTCGCTCTGTTGTACTAAGGTACAGACCTGTCACCAATGTCTTGGTTTGAAAAATGATTGATTTATTTGGATGTTCATTATTTGGAGAATTGTGACACGTTATCTATATGAGAGTATTTTGCTATTGAAAATCAAGGGTAAGGCCTGCTAGAATAATAATAAGTTAAGCTCAATCTCTGAAATTTAGATTGTTTAAGTGGACAACAATATCGGTAATCTGAGTGAATTATCTTTTATGAGTAATAATAATAGAATGGCTTCCCATGTAGAGTTTCTTGATTGCTGAATTTTAAGGAAGAATCGATTTTAAGATGAAAATTTGGTTTGTCGAATGCTGTGTAGTTTGTAAGTCCTTTTATCCATTGTTTGCCGTTCATATTTAAAGTTTTGAAATTTTGAATTACTAGTCTACTTGAGGACAAGTAGGATTCAAGTGGGGGATGTTTGATGAACGCCAAAATGTGCTATTTTATAGTACTAATTACCCCTTAGTTTGATTAATTTCTTATGCATTTGATTTGAATTCGATACTCATTTCGTTCATATTTGCATTTAGGAATTTTCTGGAGCTTGAATCGGAAAAGAAACTGAAAACGTGCAAGAATTGAAGAAAAGGAGTTAAAAATAAGAAAGATTGAAGATGGTGGTCGCTGGTGAAAAAGTTGAGAAAATCGATCCATACGGCGTATGGAATCCATATGGCGTATGGATCAGTTGAGCCGGGCAGCCAGAAGTCACGGGTTAAACCCATGGGCTCTGCAATCCATACGGCGTATGGATCGCCTCGGCAGAAACCCTAAAAACATCATTTTGCCTTCATTTTACACATACTTCACCACATCTTTTCCAGACGATTCTCTCAACAAAAACCCCATTTTCCAGAGGCATTTGGAGGGATTAAAGTTAAAGGAATCAAAGGCTTTTGTTCTTTTAATTGTTATTCGACATTTTCGGTTCGATTTCGTTTATATCTTTCATTTGATTATGATTATGGATATGATATTGAATCTGATTGTTTGTGAAATTATGATTGGCTAAGTTCTATTTACAATTGTTTAGATGATCATACTCAGATGATGATTTGATTTTTGAATTGCGGATTAGATTCGAACACAGGGAAAAGGTGGAATATTTAAAATAGAAACTAACAATTAACTAGAAAGCAGTAAATATGGGGGGCGTTTTAGTTCCGTACGAACATTTGTTTTGAAAACATTTAATTAGAATAAACAAACTTAATTAAAACTTTTAAATTAAAATAACAAATAAATAATAATAATAATTCCTAATTGGAAGGAATAAGTAATTGTATAGTTAATGTCACTTAGATTCATATTTCCAGATTTATTACGTATTGATTATCTAATTGTGATTCTTTTAGATCAACTTAATACCAAATTCTTCAATGAATACTAAGTTGAATATGAACTAGCCAACGTTCCGGGTCCAACTAATTCCTATAATCTAGGGTCCAACATGAAACACTGGTTCCAATGTCACAAGATGATCAGTCAATTGTGTGCCTTTCCCTAAATTATGCATTAAACATTCACAACTCATTATAATCACTCTAGTGGTATGACTCAACAATACCCAATAATTAACTTATTGTCTTGCTCATTTTAAAATAGATAATTATTGTATACTCGACCTATCAGACTCAACGTATTTAGTGATAGTCCAAAACCCTAAGGTAGTACTAGCAATAATCAATAATCTTAAAGGAACTCAATCTCATTAAAATTATTAATCACGTGAAGCAACAATAATAACTAGTAACCAATAAACAAGTGTCCACGAGCAATATAACCGTTTTCAATCAAATAACTTATTCAATACGCAATTATAATCGTTCAATAATCATAATCTAAGTTAAATCAACTACACAATCACTTTAGATACTCAATTCATCATAAATAAGTAATAATCAGATCATTCAACATCAAATACTTCAATGAAATCGAAATAAAGAAATTATACCGAGTTATAAAGACGAACTACGAATGATTTAGATGAATTATCCTCGTTCTTCACCCTTCGTACCTCCAAACTACTCCTAAAATTCGTAAACCTAACCTAAAACTCGACTGAAAACGTCTGGAAACGAAAACCCTCCAAAAAACTATCGAATTAGGGTTTAAAACGCGTTTTTATACTTCCTGGAATTTTGATCCATACGGCGTATGGATTTCCATACGGCGTATGGATTGATTTCAAGCCCAGCCCATGTCCGCGTAACCTGGGCCTCCACTGCAGCAATCCATACGGCGTATGGAATTCCATACGGCATATGGATAACTTTTCCAGCCGGATTTTTGATTTTTTTCTTTTATTCTTTTCTTCGACTTCGGCTTTACTTATTTCTTCAAATACGCATCATTTAACTCTTTTATTGACTGTTTTCCTTCCTTTCTTCATAAACGCTCCATTTCTACATCTAATTGCAAATATGAACGAAATCAATATCTATTCTAAACAAAATGCAATATAAACATTCAAGAATAGGGGTAAAATACTACTGAAATATAGTACTTTTGAGCGTTTATCAAACATCCCCCACTTGAATCCTACTTGTCCTCAAGTAGACTATCGATTCAAAAATCAAATTCTTAAGAAAACAGTCATCTCTATTAATCTAAATAACTAAAATAGGAATTACACAATATCACCCATCTTCAACTCAAATGTTTGAATTTAAAAATCTGTTAATTCTAAAAACAATTATTAAGAAACTATGAGATTTACAAAAACTGATCTACACATAGAGTTATTATTCTTAAACATCAAATAGTTCACAATGATTACTGATATTGTTATCCACTTAAACAATCTATATTTGAATACTCGAGCTCAACTTATTATTATTCGTGTAAATATTCCCTTAGACTCCCAAAAACTATATACTTTCATACTCATAATATGCCAATATTACATATCTTGAAATTTAATCAAAACAATCATTTTTCAAATCAAGACAGAGGTGACAGGTCTGTGCCTCAACACAACAAAGCAACATAACTTGATTTTGGTTTAGCAATAATGTTTTTAGTCAAACCATTGGTGACGGGTCTGTACCTCAGTACAACAAAGTGACTTAATTTGACCACATTTTAAAATTATGAGTTATTAAACTCTTTTGCTCTTTTTCATTAGATATACTGACGGAGACCAGGTCTGTACTTTCGTACAACAAAGGAAACAACACTCAGTATATCCCCAAATGATATTAATTAAATTCCCAAAAATATGGCATATCACACATTACTAACATGAAAATTAAGACATATGTCATACATAGCTAAAGTTCATCTAAAAGAAACATTTACTCCTTAATTATCATTTCTTAACAGCTCAAACATTCTTGTATAAATCGCCTATCAATACATCATATAATGAAGCTAAATAACATCTTTAATAGCTTTTAGTATTTAATTGAAAGTGTAGAAAATTTTAAATTTAACCTACATAGTTACAAAATAATTATCTCTAGAAAACAAAAATTTTAATGCAAAAATTTGGTTGAAAAATGGGCAACTCATAACCTCCTAGTTACTCATCTTAATAAGATAACTATTAACCAAATTACAAAATCATTTACTACTTAACAGAACAATTATGTGGAAATTAAACTTCTTTTCTCTCCCATCCCCCACTTAAAGATGTACAATGCCCTCATTGTACAAATAATAAAATTCTTAAAACGGGAAAAAGAGAAAAGAACTTAGAACAGAAAAACTCCCCTGGAATAGTGTGCAGTTTAATGACAAATATGATGCGAATTTCCCACATCCTCTCGATTCAATTTTTCGTTGCGCTGAACTTACTGCCAGCATGACACGTACTCACAACACAATTCTGAGGGATCAATCAACAAACATAATTAAATAATACCAGATTAAAACATTCTAATTAAAAATAACTACTACCAAATCCTAAAACTATCAATCAAACATAATTAATAAAACCTACAAATAAAAACAGTCATAATAATAATAATAAAACAATAATAATAATAGTGTCTGGAATCATAAACCAAATAGGATGAACATCATCCTAGTCACTGTCATCGTCCTGGCGGTACTGGTACTGGTGAGAAGGCGCTCCATACTCTGACTGTGGTGGTGGTGGTCGTGGCATGAACTCTGGTGGCATCTGGTACTGGAATGGCTGATACGCGGGTCCAGAGGGGAACTGACCAAACAACTGCTCAAACAAGCCATCCTGGTAATCCAAATGTGCACTGGTCTGATGGAAATGCTATCTCTGCATACGATCTATCTGATCAAACCTCTGGGTCTGATGTAACTGCATCTGGTGCATCTGCTGAGACAACTGATCAAACTCCGTAGCATAACCTCTGTTATGGCCTCGTGCCGTACCTCGACCTCTATCACTGCCACTCGTATCTCCTCTGGCTCTAGCCTGCCTCGACTGCAAAGTCTGTCCTACCGGAGTAATCGGAACCCAGTAATACATCTCTGCAGGACCACCATAGGTAATGCATGGCTCAATAAGGGCAAACGCCTCCAACCGGCATGCAGTCAACCAACCCATACTAGGCTGAACAATCGTGCATGAACCCATCTCATCCTGAGTAGCCGAACCAAAGTATCTCGCCAATCGAGTAACAAAGTGACCTCCACACAAACTACTACCATTTCTAGTACCAGTAGCTCTCTTCGACATCCACTTCGCCAACCTCCAAGGTACATTGACTAACCTCTTCCTGATAATCGAACTCAAATAAAACAAGTCAGGCCCCTCCTTGCGACCCACAATAGTGTAAGTCAACAATCTGTGAATGAGTCGATGACGAGGATCTCGAATACGTGTGTAAGAAGGTGTCGAACTGCCATAACTACCCTGGGCAATAAACTGCCACTCCTGCTCAACTTCCAAATCAGTGAGCTTCTTCACAGCACCTGCAGAAATGTGGTTTAAAAAGTGAGGATTATCCAGCTCATTGGGCTCATAAAGCCCCAACCCCAAAGCAAACTGAACCAAGGTCATCTGTCTGGGTTGTCCCCCTAGCTGGAAGAAAATGGAGTTCTCAGTTCATTGAGTCGACCTGGCATCAAACCTAAAATTGCTGTAAAACTCAACAACCAGCTCTCTGTAGATATCCTCCCTGATACTGAATAACCGGGACCAAGCATAGGAAACAAATCCAATGTTTCCATCCTCTAGTACATATGGAACAGCAAGTAAATTCCTAACAGCCTCAGCACCATTAGTAAACCCCTCTCTAGCAATCACATGCTCCAAAACGTTCCAGTTAACAGCATCAAAAACCTCAATTGACTGGCCAATATTGGAAGCCAGACGATCTCTAAACTGCATCCTAGCAGTCTCAGAATACGACCCATGAAAAGTTAGATATCTATGGGCTCTAATCAACGGGTTTCCCAAAGTTTCACCTCCTCGAGCTCTCCTGTTAGACATGATAACTGCTAAACAAAACAATTGTTAATAATACTAAATAAGCAGTTAATTACAAAAAGGTTACTAAAAATTTCGGCAGCATTTCGGCTTAAAATTGAATAATCCACCATAAAGGTTTAGCCTAAAACTACCGCAACAACCAATTTCATGAACCTAAATTGCAATTTTTAAACAAAAACCACTCAATTTGCATATATTTATATACTTAATTAAATATCCCTGACAATTGCCTAATCAAATGCATTATAATAACTTGGTACCATTATGAATATACGAAATTGCACAATCACTAAACTCGAGTATTAGCAACTAGCAAACATCCATACATTATCAAAATGAATTATCATAACACAATTAATCAAAATAACAACTTATCACATAACCGTAATCACAAACACTTGTGTACCAAACAAATATTTGCATTAATCATCATGTGGTCAGAAAATTAATAAGCACTAGATTAAAACATAGCATAATTGAGTTTCTCATATTCACATTTTATCATCACGAACGAATAATTTGAATAACATAAAATATGCAATACAATTGAAAAACGAGCATGACATTGCAATGTATATAGCAACTAGAACATAAATCAATCAAAACATGCTAATAATCATACCTATATCCGAAATACCCAAAATTCTATCATAAACCCTAACTTCCAAACGAGTGATTTAACCAACGAAAATGAAAACGGGAAGTTATACCTTGTAGAGGAAAGTGCGTGTAACACGAATAAGCAAAAATGGCGATGAATGCGTGGCCGGAATTTCCGTTTGGGGGTTGTGGGTGTGAAAGCCGTAGGTGGTTTTAAAGAAAAAGGTTTTGGGTGAAAAATGAGGAAGAAAGGGCTGCTGGCGGTTTTCTACATTTTTGATCCATACGGCGTATGGATTCCATATGACGTATGGATTAAACAGGCCCAGGTCAACTCATTAAACCTAGTCAACGGCCCGGTCCAGCGGCCCAATCAATCCATACGGCGTATGGATTCCATACGGCGTATGGATTGAAAATTCAGAATTTTTTCAAAAACGATTTTCAAAACCATTTTTAACCCAAATTCATCACTAACTTTATATAATTAAATCTCAAACCTGGATGATAATCACGACTTCAAAATCTTTACAATTCCACACTATAAAATAAATAACAATAATTAACAAACATTAAAAATAATATTCAAAATAATACTTAATATTCAAATCACACATTCAAAACAAAAATCCAAAACAAACAAAAGTCTAACATAATCCAAAACAAACCAAAATGTTAGAAACAATCCAATAGCATAAGAAATATAAAAAGGAATGAAACGATGAAATTAGTTCAATGGATAGAGGACAAGGAAGCTCTTCATCATTTCAGTGACTACATTTTCAACCCCATTACCAAAAGTCGCAAAACATTCCAAGTGTCCATTGGCAACATGCTGAAGATAAACCAAGTCCCAGCTGATTCCCTTTATCACTTTATTATTTACTCCCGCAAGTGCCAATACTAACTTATCACCTACCAGCTTGTACTCACGGTCGGGATGATTCTTCTCAAACTCACTCATAAACTCCAAACAATCTACCACTATCCCAGCATGCTTACTCAAAAACGGTTCTTTCCTTAAACTTCTTATTCTAGTTTCAATCCCTGCAATTACCTCATTCTGAACACAAGTTAGTTCTAATCCTGAATCTTTGAAGATTTCAACTAATTTAGTGTATATTTCCACCATCCCATAGTGGAAATGCTCCCTCATAGTTAGAACCTTATTATTATCAACTAAAACATCCAAGTTCAGTACCACATAAGTAGCCAAATCAATATCAAAATGAGGATGAATGAAATCCGGGTGAGGCCTTTCTTCCTCTTCCTTAGCAAAGCGATCCATTTTTGTCACCATTTCATGAAGATAGTAATGAATAGTACTCGTAACAATGAACCGATGAGGTGTAATATCCGTCAAATGGTCATCTAAATGTAGCAATCGAACCAATTCTCTTAAACCAAACCTAAATTCCTTGTCTGCTTCTGCCTTTGGATGACCAGTAACCTCGTACAGAGCTCTAAGCATACGGCCAAGACACGCGGTCTGATTTGCCGAATAAGGAAATGCAGAATGCCTCAGAATCTCATAAATCTCGGTGTATCTTTTCTTCTGAGCTGTGTAGAATTTCTCTTCCTCTTTTATCCTAGTTTCTAGAGATTCCCCAAAAGTAGTGAGGGCAATATAGAATTGCCTATCAATCCCATACTGACTCTCAATCAAAGCTGCCTCTAACACATCATTTACCAAAACCCTCTGACTATCAGTAAAATTCACAGTGGACCTGCTAATAATCTCAGAACTGAAAGGGATATCCCCTCTAAACTCCTCAAGTACCGATAGCAACTCCTGACAGGATGAAGTAATAGGGACGGGAATATGGCCTAATTGGGTATAAGGAGGCACCCTCTCGGCGGAACTAGCATCCGAATTAGCAGACTGATCCCTTTTAACCATGTTATTATCATTTGCATCACTTTCAAAACTCCTCGCCATTGGACAACTGTTAGGATATTTTAATTTGATGATACAAAATAATTAAAGACGAGGGACTAAAAGTGAAGATTGTTTAAATTAGTTTCCTTGTACCTTAATGATTTCTTTGTAACCCTAATATCTCTAGTATATAAAGAGATGTAGGGAGGTAGGTTTTGGTGTGCACAAAAATATGTAGACGTCTAAAGTAATTATCCCTAAGGTTCTTTGTAACCCCGATGCAAAAGTGTATCCGTCTTTATTATTGTTTAATAATAAGATTAGGGATTTGGCCATTGATAACATTGATGTTGTTCTTATTATTCCGCTGCAATTATCATCTTTGTTATCATTATTATCATTGTTTGTTAATTCTAGATCAAAGACCTAAAAAGTCTCGAGCTTAAACGATATTATGTTTTCACAATTGGTATCAGAGCAAGGTGGCTCGTGATCTAGGATCTATAAAAGTGTACGAGTTTATAGATTAAAGTATTGAAGAGTTTCGTCAAGGTCTGTGTAAGATAAGTTAATAGTGGTTTTGGATTATTATTTTTTAAATCTCTACGTTTTCCTCTCTGGCATATTGTGAAATCCAAATTTGGTCATGGGGTTTATTTAATCGTTTGTATCCACCTACAGAGTATTCATCAAAATCGAATATTTGGTCATAAGGTGAGAATATGTACAAGACCACTTGCAATTTTTTATTAATGGTTGGTGTGTATCTCGATTTAAGGATAACCTACATTGAATATAATTCATTCCAGCCGACATATTGACTACACGTTTTATTTATTAAAGGGTTTCTTGTGAATATTGTTGCTGCTTGATCTTAGTGCTTCGTATCTTTTGATTAATATCAATTCTTTGATTCATATGTTCCACTTGCAACATTAAATATTCACATGATTGGCATGAGTGGGAATTGATGGCACAATAAGAAAACAAAAGCAACTGAAGTTGATCACGCAATAGCAAAAGGTTTTTGAAGATTCAGGGTCACGCAAAAGGTTTTGAATACTATAGCTCTCTCTATGTCGGTCACATAAAAGTTATGATATTAGAGTTTTTCTTCAAACTCTACTTCTACTAACAGCAGAAAGAGATGCCGAAAGAGAAGAGTTCAAGAAAAACAAGATTTCAGCAGCTAGGAGAGATGATGAAGATTTGAATGAACATAGCAGAAGTCGTTGCTGAGAGGGTAAGCTGATTATAGAAGAAAGTTATGGTGCAGAAAGTTATAGCAGCGGGATATTATCATCGAAGGCTTGCTTTTATTGTTGAAGATAACTGGATGTTGCATGACTTGACCGATTAGGGTGGTTTCTGGAATTTGTTATGATAGCGATAGCAGCAGATCATGGTATTTGAGATTATTAGAAGATCAAGAGGATTATGAGGAGCGATTGGGATATACGGCAGTTTATGTGCTTGATCGTTTTAGTTGTTGCTTATGGAAATCGGTGCTGTGTGTTTTGTATTTTCGACATCAGGCATGGTCAGAATGGGTTTTCTGCATGGTTATTTAATTCAATCATCTTCATTAACTCACTTTTGCAGCCAACGCATCATATTTATTATGTTTTCATAAATCTTAATTAGAAGAATGTGTTGAGGTGAGCTGATGAGATTGACATGGTAGAACACATGTGGAGATTGCTAGCGAATGTTTCAAGTTATTACCACTGTTTGTGGAATACGCTTACCACTGTTTATTGAATTTGAAGATTGTCTCCGCTGTTTGAGATTTTCATGGAAGTCAACACTGTTAGTGGTTATTATTACCACTGTTTTTGAAATTTTACCACTGTTTTTGGAGTTCGAGATAATTAAGTTACAACTGTTTGTGGAAGTAGAATAAAGTTTCCACTGTTTGTGAAATTGGTGAAGTGGTTAAAACTGTTAGAACAAAACAGTTGATAGTTTGAATCTCAAATGGAATTGTGTTGATTTAATGGCTCGTTCTTGAAGATGTGATTACGAAGAAGATTGATTATAGCTTATTTGATATTGTAGTTGAGTTTGACAGGTTTGTATCTTATCATATCTCAAAGTGGAGGATGAAGAACTTTGAAGATATCTTGTTTGGTTTGTACAGTGACGAAGACTTGACAAAATCTAGCAAACGTGTGAGATTTACAAACTTATGATGCTCAATGCTCACATTTGCTATCACTAGGAAGAGTTTGGGTTGCTCGGTGTCTTATTATGGAGAATAAGGATTTTTGTCAAAGAGATTGCGGTCTACTTATACATAGGGTTATAAGTTCGACGTCGTGGTTAGTACAAGATATAAGGTACAGGTTTGGAAGATTGGACTTCTTTATCAAGTTTGTTATATTCTATTTTCTTCATCAGTAATCATTACATAGAGCCTACAAAGTTTCGAGATTCAAGAGATGGTTAACATATTGATTTGAGGGGAAGCTTATCGAAAAAGTGTTTAACCATCAGAAGATGTTCATGCATTGTTGGAGGAAAAAGGTTTTATTACTACTGCTTATATAATTTTTAATTGTTCAAATTCATTATTCTGAGGATGCGTCATGGAGGGTAATTTGAGACATTTGAAGGTTGTATTAGTGGTGTATTATATAGCATGTGGTTGTAAAGGTTCAAGTTGCTTTTCTTGATGAAGACCCCTATTGGATTATGACAAAAAGGGGAAGAAGATTTGAAGGTCAAGATTTGCAGCTTAGTATGCATGACATGTTTACAAGAAATCAAGAACTAAGGGGAAGTTTGCGCAAGAAGATGTTTATTTTGCCATCATCAAATAGGTGAAGATTGTTAGGATATTTTAATTTGATGATACAAAATAATTAAAGACGAGGGACTAAAAGTGAAGATTGTTTAAATTAGTTTCCTTGTACCTTAATGATTTCTTTGTAACCCTAATATCTCTAGTATATAAAGAGATGTAGGGAGGTAGTTTTTGGTGTGCACAAAAATATGTAGACGTCTAAAGTAATTATCCCTAAGGTTCTTTGTAACCCCGATGCAAAAGTGTATCCGTCTTTATTATTGTTTAATAATAAGATTAGGGATTTGGCCATTGATAACATTGATGTTGTTCTTATTATTCCGCTGCAATTATCATCTTTGTTATCATTATTATCATTGTTTGTTAATTCTAGATCAAAGACCTAAAAAGTCTCGAGCTTAAACGATATTATGTTTTCACAACAACCTAAATAAAAATAAATCTGAAAATACAAAACACCACTAACGAAAAACAAGTTAGTTCACACATAATAAACAAAAATTAAATAACATGTACAACCTTAAAATAAATGGAACTCCAACCGGCGGACGGATTCCCATCCGCCGGTTGAAACTAAAACCCCAAAAGTTTAACCAATTAAAGGATAATTAGTTTCAACCAATAAATTAATGAAAACTTGTTACAAAATTACTTAATTTACTTTAAACAACTTTACAAAATTATTCGTTTAATAAAATTATTTTAAAAATCAAAGTTTACAAATTAATAACTCCTATTTAAATAATCACAACCGCTTTTCCCCGGCAGCGGCGCCGAAAACTTGATGCGTGTGAAAGCGTCTAGTTTATTAATTTATAAAATGGAAATACCTTATATATACTTCTCACACAACCAGGCAAGAATACCCGATCGAATGTTAGTATAGACTTGGTAAGTCCGAGTCGAACACGAGGAACGGATGTCAATATTAAATAAATTGGAAAATAATACAAATAATTAAAACAGTAAATTTTGGGGGGCGTTTTAGTTCCGATCGAACAATTGACTAACAATTATGAAAAGTGATTGATTAAATAAAACTTAAAAGAAAATAATTAATAAACAATTAATCAAATAAAATTACTTGATTCAAATGATAGAAGAAATGCATTTGCTTAGACTACTTTTCTTAGAATCTGGTTATCACTTTATTGAATTGCTAGAACATGGATTTTATTGCGATATAACTATTAAGATAATCCCCTTTCCGAGGTAGATTAATCTAACACAATTAAGAAAGACACATAGGTTGTTTTCAACACGCTAACAGTTCAATTTAACGTTGTCCACCGAATTATGTTCTAAATTAAACCTACGCCGTCTATGTGATTTACTTTCGCGACTTGAATCGACAAATCTATAACTTATTTGCAGTTATCATGTTAATTAACAATTACTCATAATTATTTACCCCAGCCTATCAAACTCAATTTATCTAGCAATAATTATCAATATAAATCAACAATCATCAATAATTCTCTACTAACAAGGAAATCAATCTCAAATTAATAGAAAACCACGCTAGGTAACTATGGATAATCAATTAATAACCATGGATCAACAAGTAAACACATAGACATTCATAAAATTCAACATACTTCGCAATTCAATAATCAAACCGTCATCTAAGTATCATCATCTAAACAAATGCAATAGAAATCTAGCCAATCATATTCTTACAGAAAATCAGATCCATAAACATAACCGAAATCATAATCAAATGAAAAGGATTAAAGTATTCTAACCGAAAAACCGAAAGAATGGTTGAACAATTGAAAGGGCTTCGATTCCTCTTCGTTTCTACCTTCAAAAGTGCTCTGAAATGGGGGAAAACCCCCCTCTAATCGTCTCTGGTCGAATGGTTTTTGTTTGAAGTTGATAACCAGATTCTTCTATCATTTGAATCAAGTAATTTTATTTGATTAATTGTTTATTAATTATTTTCTTTTAAGTTTTATTTAATCAATCACTTTTCATAATTGTTAGTCAATTGTTCGATCGGAACTAAAACGCCCCCCAAAATTTACTGTTTTAATTATTTGTATTATTTTCCAATTTATTTAATATTGACATCTGTTCCTCGTGTTCGACTCGGACTTACCAAGTCTATACTAACATTCGATCGGGTATTCTTGCCTGGTTGTGTGAGAAGTATATATAAGGTATTTCCATTTTATAAATTAATAAACTAGACGCTTTCACACGCATCAGATACCATGGAACCACTAGATCTAATCTCAACCATGGCCTGCCACTTTCAAAGGATCTATACTCCGCGATACTCTTTCCCACAACCCAGGGCACATAATGTCACTATCACTTGCCCTGGGAGCTCCTTCCCGGACACCTAATCTCGGAGGTGTAAAGTCGAGCTCTCGACTCTAACAGCAGCGCTTCTCGGGAGGCAACCCGTGGAATAAGACGTGTAGAGAGAAACGTGTCAATAAGTGAAGAAGATCTCCGACTATCTTTCACACTTGGTCGTACCCAAATGATTTATAAAAACCTTCTGATATTACAACTCATTTGCAAATAAACCACTCATCTCAGAAAACAGGAAATCACTTTGAAAAACTGATAATTCATGTGTTTCGAGCATTTGAGGTACTTGCATACTACTTGCATGCATTATGCTCGAACTCGTTTAAAAACACATGTTTTATAAAACTGATTTGTAGTAGAAAACATCTTTTCAACTTCTGAGACAGTGATTTCTCTTTTCATTTGCAAAAATATTGAGTTTGTAAAAAGGGTACGACCAACGTGTTCACACTTACGAGATTAATTCACAAGAGAATGATGAATGAATGAAACCAATGGCAAGACGCTTGAAGCCGAGCCGATCTTCATGGGTGCAGAAAAGGATCTTGACAATATCTCTTTTCAACAAATTCAGACTTTCTGCTTCATTGCAGCTCGCTATCTGGGGAGTGTCTTAACCCTTTACTCTCTTTTGATTATAATTCTGTATATTATTTGCTTTGTTAAGTTTGTTATGTAATCTATACTCTATCCTAAGCTTATCACTAAGTGTGGGATTCCAGCCCAAAACAAACACTTGAGAAACATTTTCTTACATGTTCAAACTCTAAGTGTGGGATTTTGCTTCAAGTAAATCTCAACTCAAGAGAACATTAGGGACAATGTTCCTCTAAGTGTGGGATAGCAGGTATAGAATACCTTGGTTAGTTTTTATGATTTTTAATGTCCGAAGTAGCAAATTCAGAAAATGTTCCTCAAATTTTTTAAAAATTTTCAAGAAAATTAAAAAGTATGAGCCTAATCACCTGATTAACTCTGCTAATTTTGAGTCATAATATCTTTTGAGAAGAGCTATTTTCAAATATGAGTAATATATTTCGGAATCTAGGGAAAATAAGGTAGAAATTTCTTAAGCAAGAAATGATAATCTAATAGGAAGCATGACAAAGCACATACAACCCTATTTGCAGTGAGGTATCTTGAGCCTAAAAGCATTCATCTTTAATGCTTCACTATTCATTTCTTGTGTGTGCCGATGCATGTATCTCTGAATTAGAACTTGCTCTTGACATACGCTTCGAGACCACATTGGTGTGTACCGTACGTGGTATAGGTGCAATTAGATGTCCTTGATATTCCCGAGGATTTAAACCTCTTTTCTCATATCTCTTGAAGCCAAAAACCCTTCCGATACTCATTTTTAGTATCGATGATCCGCCTAGTAAACCCTGTTGAGCCTAAACCTTTCATTTCATAAAACCCTCATCTTTAAACCCTACTTCTCAAAAATATCCCCAAACTTATCTTAGAATTTATGAGGTTGTGAAAAACATCTTTTAGGACATCCGTTTCAATTATGCTCCCAAGTCTTCCTCTTTCGTGTTCTCTAAAAGATATATATCTCTAAAAGGTGCGAAAAATTGGCACCGCAAAAGGACTGGAAGTTCAAGATCAAAGATCACAGTTCTGAAAATGATTTCTGAAAGAATCAAAAGAAAATATCCTTGGAAATTCTTTGGCAAAGAAGTTCTAAGAAGAAAAAAAAAATAGAAAATGCAGAAAACGAAAATTGAAAAAAGAAGAAAAAGAAGAAAAGAAAAGAAAAAAATAGTTCCGCAAGAATAAAGCTACAAAGTCCTTCGAAGTATCACCCTCGCAAGAAGAATCTGATAGAAGACAAACAGCTATCTCCTTTTCGTTCTAAATAAAGTTTTTCTCGATCTCAGTAGTTTTAAGATAAGCAAAACCCGTACAACCCAAATATACCACTTTCCATACCCTTCAACCTTCACCAAACACTACAACCCTCATGAATGTCTTGGGATAATTAGCACCGTCCTCACCTAAGTGGTGGAGATCCGATTCTCGATCAACCCTATGACGATGAGTGCTGCATGACTGGCTATTTGAGCGATTTCATTTGTTCTAGATTGCTAGGAAACCCGATACACTTTGAGTGAATTGAGTAACCACCTTTAGTGAGATCGCCTAGTCATGTGTACTCCAAGATCATGAGATTTGGAAGTATGCCTAAGAGAATCTTTTCTTATTTCTGAAAGGATTATCTTATCTTCCCTATATTCTTGTAATTATCTTACTTGTATCTAGAAGTGGTAACTTTTAAAAATGTCTTGACTCGCTCTAAAATGTTTTCAAAGACTGAGTGTTGCTTGAGGACAAGCAACATCTAAGTGTGGGATAACTTGATGTGACGTAAAAAGTCATGTTTTTAAGTACAATATTCCACACTTTTTGGGCACATCTTTAGTGAAAACATTTCAAAACAATCATTATTTACTAAAATTCATTAAAGTGCTCCAAATATAGGCGTTGCTACAAAAATCACTAAAAACGCCCAAATAACGAGCAAAACAGAGCGAATAAACAACAACCAATTCTCACACCCTCATTTACCTTATGATAAACATATTCTAACCTTATGGTATGTTGTAACAGGTAAAAACGAGACGGGAGAATCAAGAATCATGCAAATTGGGTGAAGAACGGAGGAGATACGACTTCTACAGATCGTTAAAAGTCTTTCCGTCTATGCCTGAGCTATAAAAATCCAATTTCTGTGAAATTGGTGCCATTAGAAGCGTAACAGAATTACGAAAGTGTGAGCACAAGAATCAGGTCAAAAGGACGCATAACGAAGGAGATACGGGTGTTTTAAGCAACGAACGAAGACCGACGGACCCCGTATATGGTCCTGGAGACCGTATACGGCCTCTACAGTACCGTATATGGCAGCTACAGTACCGTATATGGCCCCACCTACCCCGTATACGGCCCTCCTAACCCCAATTGGTCTTTGTTCGTGCTTCGTTCACTTGTACGCTGTGCTGTTTCGCTTGTACGGCTGATTTGGGACTTCACCTATAAATACGGGTCACCTCCTCCACATTTTCACACACCTTCACCTCATTTCTCTCTTCCACTTTCTCTCTCACACACTCTCTCTCTCTCTCTACTCTCTCTCTCTCTTCTTTTTCTCTCTCTAGAATTAGGGTTAGCATCAGTTAGTTCTCAGTTAATATTTAACTGGGATTAACGGAGGGACTACTTTTGTAATAGCGTAGGGAATAGTTCAGGGGCTTATTTGTAATATTGTTGAAGATATTACGGAGGTTCTGCTTGTACTCTCTCTCTAACGTTTATTCAATCTACGCTTTATTAACGGTTACTTCTTTCCTTATCTGTTATAATGATGATTGCTATTGTTATTTTGCTAGATTTAGGACCTGTTATTATGCGTAGTGAGTAGTTATATTGTGTGTTTGTTGTGATGTAGTAGTCGTTAATTGGGATGATGTCATTATGAAACAACGGAAGTAACGTTATACGGATTTCATTTGTATAGCGCCGGAAACATCACTAATGTGTGGAGTACGGAACGTGGAAGCTATGAAAGTCGTGGGCACAATCTGTTGTGGATTAATGTTCCCAACTATTATATTATAAATGAAAACTCGGTGCTTTGATTACGCGTTCCATCTATGATTTTAAACCGCATATTCAACTAACGCCTTTCCACCAATAAACGTGGTTAAAACCTTTTGATAAGACGTCATATCGGGGGTAATTAATTATCTGTGTTTTGGTTTTGGATCTGTGGAAATACTTTATACGTATTGAACACCGTGAATAAACTTCTGATTAAATATCTGTGTTCAAATAACATGGTCTGGTTTTGAAGTCGTGGAAATGTTGTTTTAAACAAGTATTGTACACTGTGAATAAACTAGGGATTTATTGGTTAAATACAAGTGAGGGCTGGTTTAAATCATAAATGGGGAATCTCTAATCTGAAATACAAACTCAGTTTATGAATCCAGAAAGGAAGACGAGGAATCATCTAGTATTCCAAATTTGTCTATCACCCCTGGATTCTACAAAACCATTGATGGAAAGTAATCAAACACCAACCAAGTCTTAAACCTAAATGTTTTATTCAATTGAGTATCACTGTGGTGTTAAGAACGGTCGGACCGTTAGTGGGTCTGTTACTTTATGCATGCACCCAGGAATCTCCGTATTCCAGAAAAGGGTCACTGTTCTGTAACAGGGCAGTGTTGAGAGTTGAGCAGCCTCCTCCGATCAGAATCACGATAGCCTAGTTACTCAGTGACATACTGATTGAGCAATCAATCAGTAGGGTGCTAGTGCTTACACCACAAATACTTAAGACAAATAAAATACAAATCTTTAGAAAGACGTTTTCATAACTTAAACTAAAACATCATCCTAATGAAAGGCTAACGAAGTCACAACAAACACCCCCTCTATCCTGACTGATATCCCTTTATTTTATTTTATTGCGTAGTTTAATTATTAGTATAAATTAGAAAACAAACAAAAACAAACCTCCAACTGCTTTCAAAACAACCTTCACTAGCTAGATTCGGACATCTTGATTTCTCTGTTTCACAATACCGTTGGTTTTGAAGAACGACCCTAGGTCATACTTGATGCTATACATCTTTAGGTGACATAGCACTAGTAAACTTAGGCCCCAGCATTTTACAAATTTAAAACTCCACTGACACGTCGCCAGTAGTCGGTGCAACGATAGGTTAATTCCTAACCGACCGCTGGTGGCGCGTCAAGTTTTTGGCGCCGCTGCCGGGGAATCAACTGTAAGACTCAGAGGCGTCATGATGAACTTTCTTTCTAGTGATCCTTTAGGATGGTTCTCTCTTCTTAAACCCCTAAAAATTCTTTCAACCCTTCCTTTCCCGTATCCCGAAGACGACATCCTACCCATCCGGCAAGAAAAGCGATCATCTTCCCACAATCCTACAACCACCGCACGCATCACTCTCGCCGATTACAACAAACCCTCGATAGAAGTTCGAGGAGGACCCATACGCTACCCGAAGACTGAGGGAGCATCATTCGAACTCAAGCACGATGTAGTGCAGCTGATCCTGAATCGCTGCCAATTCAACGGACTACCGAACGATGAACCCTACTCCCACCTCAATAATTTTTTCACTCTATCCGACTCTTTCAAGCAAAATGGGGTTGAGCAAGATACAATCTGCTTATATCTGTTCCCATACTCTCTTTCTCATCACGCACAGACTTGGTTCGAGGAATTAGAAACCAACTCTATCTCCTCATGGGCGGAAATGGAAGATAAGTTCTTAACAAAGTACTGATAACACGCAAAAAGTCATGTTTTTGTGTGCCATTATCTCACCATTTTAGCCCAATTATTAATGAAAACACTTAAAAATGAACTTAAATGTCACATTTCATCATTAGGGCTAAAATATAGACGATGTTTCAAGATTCAACCAAAAAGACCTAAAAACGAGTAAAATAGAGCACAAACGGTTAACGAATCTTCCGTTCACGCATTTAAGCACAAATTAAGCTATACTTGGAATTATGACCTCTAACTTATGTCATTTTCTTCGTTAGGAAATTACGAAACCGTGAGCGCGAGAATCACTCAAAACGGATAAACGACGAAGAAGTTACGCCCGAACGAAGAAACGAAGAACCGAAGAATCAAGATACGGGAGAGCTAGACCGTATACGGCCAAACTAGACCGTATACGGCCTAGCACAGACCGTATACGGCTTAGCTAGACCGTATACGGCCTAGCACAACCGTATACGGTCTGTGTTCTCCCGTATTCACCCTATGCTCAACCGTATACACTCCAGTTCTCCCGTATTTGCCCTAGCTCAACCGTATCGTGCGTTTGGGCGATAAAAATCAGGTTTTTATTCGGGTTTGCAATACGGTTGTGCATTTGAAGATTTGGATACGGTCTACGGATACGGTTGTGCGATCTCTATATATAGAAGCCTCATTTCATCATTTTCACATCATGTTTTCTCATTCTTTCTTTCTTTCTCTCACTACTCTCTCTCTAAAATAGTTAGTTAGTTAATTAGGTTAGTTAAGCTAGTAGATTAGTAGCTTACTTGTAACGGAGGTGCTCCGAGGCTGCGGTGTCGCACGATTTGTAATAACGCTTTGTCAGGTTTTATTATAATCTCTATCTTGTTATTTTAAATAATGTTGTGCTGTTGCTATGCTTGTTTAGAATTACTTGCTAGGATTATTGCCATGCTTAGCTAGACAAATCTGTGTTTGCTATGATAGTTGCCATGCTAGGGTAGTTATACTTAAATCATGCTGTTACTCTATCCGTATGCTGTTGAAATATATTTGAATCTATGAATTGAATCTCAAATGTTTATCTATCCAACTTATGCTGTGGTTAGTAACATCCTTCTAGGCTTGACCAATTGCTAGTTGTATGCCGCTAATTATTCTGTGTATGATGATCGTTGAACTCGACATGGCCGGTGTTCTCCTGGTTGAAATATCACCGGAGGGAGACACGGAGCATAGGATTAGAGATAGATTAGATTCAAGTCATTTAACAAGTGTCTTTGAGAGAACTTTCGGGACACTTGTGACTTAACCATGTACCCCGTCACTCTGCATAATTGATCCCTGCTATGCTGCCTTACTGCATGTTCTTGTTTGATTGTTGCTTAGGGTTTGCATGCTAGTATCTGTTATGCTGATTAGTTACATGATTAGGTTTTCGAATATTTATCAATTGCATACACCAGTTTAACATGCATAGAATAGTTAAAATGATTTATATGAAATAATGATGAACAATTTAATCAACCGTTAGACCAGATCACCCCAACTTGTTCCGGTAGGAAACCCCTGTTCATGTTTTTGTTTATTCAACAATTCATGCCATGATTCGGATATCTCAAATGTCCGAGATTGGGGAACAAGACTCGAGGATGGTTGTTGGTTAAATTGGTTGCTACATTTGGGACAACTTCCGGTGTAGTTTACATTCCATAACTGTTATCCACGTGACATGTTATTTATCTGATTGCGGACAACTCTACGTTAGATAGATAATAGGCTAGGAGTTATGGCTCATTAGGAAATATAGATGTCATCTTAACTAAGGCTTTATCCCATTAACTACCCCTAAATAGCATAAGTAATTATCATAGTAAACACGCTTCACCTATAAGTTCTCGTTGCCACCTCCCCTCCACTTTACTTTATTTTAATTTAATTTTAGATAATTAGTAGTTAGTTAAAACCAAAACAAACCAAAAATCTCTTTTAAACCACAGCTAAATCCACATAGATAACTGAAGTCCTAGATCCCATGCCCGTTGTAGTTTGAAGAACGACCCTAGGTCATACCTATCGCTGTACTCACCCATAGCTTTAGTATACTTAGGCCCAGCAAAACAAATTTTAAAACCCTCTGGTGGCCGTGCCCGGAGGAAGGTCCGCAACGACGCGAGTGAAATCGCAACCGACCTCTTGGCACCCATCAAGTCTTTTGGCGCCGCTGCCGGGGACTACAACGACCGATTTAGGAATTTAGTTGTCTTAGTTATTTAGCGATCCTTTCGGAAGATCAACATCATCCGAAAGTTCCTTTTCTGTTCTTTCCTTTCCAAAACTCTCTTTTCTACCAAACCCGAACTTCAGCTATGACGAATCGTATTACTCTCGCCTCGACCTGCACACCATTACTGGAGGGAAGAGGAGGACCTATCGTGCTGCCCAACGAAAACTTTGAAATTAAGCCTAGCATTATCAAGTTACTCAAAACCTTCTGCCAATTTCACGGTTTTCCGCTCGATGATCCAAATTCACATTTGGATAGATTCATCAATCTTTCTGATTCCTGTGAGCAATTAGGGATTGCAAGAGAAGTCTCCCGACTAAATCTTTTTCCCTATTCTTTGTCTTCGCGTGCTCGAACCTGGTTTGATGAACTCGAACCCAATTCGATTCATACATGGGAGGAGTTGGCTACTAAGTTTATGGCTAAGTTTTTCCCTCCTTCCAAGCAAACCAAGCTCAAGGATGACATCATTAGTTTCCGACAAGAAACCAATGAATCATTATATCTAGCATGGGAACGATTTAAGAAGATGCTTAACAGATGTCCGAATCATCAAATGGGTAAGACGAACCTAATCTGCATATTCTACAATGGTCTGACTCCTCAGCACAAGTCAACCCTCGATGCTGCTTCTCAAGGAAATTTCATGTCACACACTTCTGAAGAAGCCTGGGAGCTAGTTGAGACGATAGCGATGCATCAACATGACTGGGAGTTTGGCGAACCGGCTAAGGAAGTAACCAGTACTTCAAGCCTATCCTTGGAAGCTCTGCAAACTCAAGTGGACAATCTCTCCAGAGTCTTCAAGGATCTTCAATCTTCTACGGAAGAAATTTTGGTCACTACTGTTAAAAACCCTGAATCGAACTTTCATTCAGCGGCCGACCAATAACCCACCTACTCAGTTTCTGCAACCTTTATCCTCTAATATGCCAGTTTCCCCCATGAATTCTCAACAACACTATAATGAAACTTTAACTAATTTCATGGTTGAACAAATGAACATAAACAAACAAGTAATAGATTTTCAAGATAAAATTGATGCTTTACTTAGAATATCAGAAGATTTGATCAAAAACCTGGAAGTTAGTCTTAAACAACTATTTTTAAAAGTTGAGAACCAAGGAGGAATCATGGTCATCACTAGAGGAGGTAAAGAAACCAGAAATGAGAAGTCCTCAGATAATTCTTCAAATCAACTTCCTATCTCTGAATCGACCACTGATCCAGTGCCTAGTGACACCCCGGTCAATGCACCAGATCTAGTATCACCTAAAGCCACAGAAATCATTCCACGAACTAGGATACCCTTCCCTGGTAGGCTTAAGAAAGAGAGGCAGGAAGCACAATTTGGGAAATATCTGGAAATGTTTAAAAGCTTGCACTTAAACGTTAGACTATTAGACGCTTTAGTAGAGATGCCTAGTTGTGCTAAGTTTTTCAAAGAACTCATTTCAAATAAAGAAAAATTAAGACAAATAGTTAGTTTACCCTTAGATGCTGAATGCTCAGCAATCATGTTACATGGCCTTCCACCTAAACTAGGAGATACTGGCCGTTTCACTATTCCCTGTTTTCTTCAAAACATCCAAGTTAGTAACGCCTTAGCTGACCTAGGTGCTAGTGTCAATCTTATGCCTTACTCTCTCTATAAGAAACTAGGATTAGGTGAACTGCTACCCACTCGAATGACCATCCAATTAGCTGATAGATCAGTTAAACTCCCCCGAGGAATTGCTGAAGATATAATGGTCCGAGTCGGTAAATTTATCTTCCCAGTTGACTTCGTCATTATGGATATCAAGGAAGATGCCCACGTTCCCCTCATCCTTGGTAGACCTTTCCTAAACACTGCCAAGGCTGTGATAGATGTAAACGAAAAATCTTTAAAACTGAGGGTCGGAGCGGAGGAAGTCACCTTTAATATCGATAAGTTGATGAAGCATCCTATGGGAGAAGATCTTGGTCTTGTGGATGCCATGCAGGAAATATATGACGAGCATTTGGAAGAGATTCTAGCAATCAGCAGTAACGAACCCTTCTCCAGCACTGTCATCACCAAAAGAAGACTTTGCCCTGACGACATCGGACTCTGCTCAGCTATCTCTGACCAACCAGCACCTTCTGGAGAGCTGCTATTTCCCTTACCTGAAATGAAGAATCCTTTAGCACCGCCTAACTACTCTCCCACGAACATCTTCGTTGTTGCTGTTCCTTTAGGCGAAGGCATCCCTATCCCACTTTTAAGAAGAAATCAGTTTTTTCCGATACCCGAATCATCTCCATCTGTAGCTGAGATTCTCAAATCTTTCGAGGAGATGGATTCCGGTACTTTGCCACAACTATCTGAAGGTTGTGAGAAATCAAATCCAGAAATCACCATAAGTACTTCTTCTAAAGCTCAATTTCAGAAGTTCGCACTCACCGACAACAATGATGTCATCATCACTGAGGATAATGCAACTTCTTCATCATCTACCTGCAAATACGAGTTAAAGAAGAACACGCTTTCGAATGAGACAGAACTAGTAGAAATAGCATCAGCCACTACAGCCGATTCATCTCCAGAAGAATCAGAGTTCCAAAAGGAGTATGACGAATTACAAAGAGACGAGATCACTCGAATGAAACCCTCTATCGAAGAACCGCCAGAATTGGAGCTGAAGGAATTACCCTCTCACTTGGAATATGCTTTTCTCGAAGGAACCTCACATCTACCCGTCATAATTGCCAAAGGTCTTTCACCTGAAGAGAAAGCAAGACTTATCCAGGTCTTGAAGTCACACAAGAAGGCGATTGCATGGAAGATCTCTGATATACAAGGGATCAGTCCAAATTACTGCACGCACAAGATACTCATGGAAAACGACTTCAAACCTTCCATACAGAGATAGAGGAGAGTAAACCCGAAGATTCAAGACGTGGTCAAGAAAGAGGTTATCAAACTCTTGGATGCTGGCTTGATCTATCCTATCTCAGATTCCCCATGGGTCAGCCCAGTTCAGGTTGTCCCAAAGAAAGGAGGAATGACGGTTATCGCTAACGAAAATAATGAACTAATTCCTACACGAACCGTCACCGGCTGGAGGGTATGTATCGACTACAGGAAATTAAATGAAGCCACCCGGAAAGATCACTTCCCTCTGCCGTTCATCGATCAGATGTTGGAAAGATTATCGGGGAATGAATATTACTGCTTCCTCGATGGTTTCTCCGGCTATTTTCAGATTCCTCTCGATCCAAAGGACCAAGAAAAGACGACATTCACATGTCCATATGGTACATTTGCCTACCGCCGCATGCCATTCGGCTTATGCAATGCGCCTGCAACATTTCAAAGGTGTATGGTGGCAATATTCCATGACATGATTGAACAGTATATGGAGGTATTCATGGATGACTTCTCAGTCTTCGGTGATTCCTTCACATCTTGTCTTTCCAACCTTGAAAGGATGCTAGCCCGATGCGAAGAATCAAATCTTGTCTTAAACTGGGAAAAGTGCCACTTTATGGTAAAAGAAGGAATAGTTCTTGGACATCGAATATCAAAATCTGGAATCGAAGTTGACAAAGCCAAAGTTGAGACTATTGCCAAACTTCCGCCACCTACTTCTGTTAAAGCCATTCGCAGTTTTCTAGGTCACGCCGGATTCTACCGTCGCTTTATTAAGGATTTCTCTAAGATCTCTCGACCTATGACACACCTTCTCGAGAAGGATACTCCGTTTGTCTTTTCAGATGACTGTCTTAAAGCTTTCAACAT
Organism: Helichrysum umbraculigerum; assembly: GCA_949592205.1. Taxonomy (NCBI): domain Eukaryota; kingdom Viridiplantae; phylum Streptophyta; class Magnoliopsida; order Asterales; family Asteraceae; genus Helichrysum; species Helichrysum umbraculigerum. The sequence goes on along the minus strand of CATIUR010000004.1, from coordinate 68,443,849 downwards.
TTTGAAGGATCAGCTCACGCATGCACCGATCATGGTCGCCCCCGATTGGAGTCTTCCGTTTGAGATCATGTGCGATGCTAGTGACTTCGCTGTTGGAGCTGTCTTAGGGCAAAGGAAGGAGAAGCAGTTTCAGCCAATCTACTACGCCAGCAAGACACTCACTGATGCACAAGAGAATTACACCACAACAGAGAAAGAGCTTCTTGCGGTAGTATTCGCTTTTGATAAATTTCGTTCTTATTTAATATTGTCCAAAACTATTGTCTATACAGATCACTCAGCCTTGAAGTATCTCTTCAAAAAGCAAGACGCTAAACCAAGACTGCTTAGATGGATTCTCCTCCTCCAAGAATTTGACATTGAAATCAAGGATAAAAAGGGAGCCGAGAATGTCGCAGCAGATCATCTTAGTCGATTGGAAAATCCGTCGATAAAGAAGCTTGATGAGAGAGAAATTCAAGACCAGTTTCCTGAAGAACAACTCATGAATATCGGAGGATACCAAAAGGGATCTCAATTCACTTATAACCCTTGGTATACTGACTACGCTAATTATCTGGTTGGAGGAATTGTGCCAAAAGGAATGCCCACCTCTAGAAAACGCAAATTCTTTAGAGACGTAAAGAACTACTATTGGGACGATCCATACTTATTCAAAGTATGCCCGGACCAAATCATCAGAAGATGCGCAGACGAGAGGGAGGCAAGGAACATTCTTCACCAAAGTCATCACGGACCAACTGGAGGACATCATGGAGCAAATATGACCGCAAGGAAGGTATACGATTCCGGATTCTATTGGCCATCTATATTCAGAGACGCTCACGACTTGGTAAAACGTTGTGATGCTTGCCAAAGGTTTGGAAGTATCTCACGGAGGAGTGAAATGCCACTTACTAACATCCAGGCTTGCGAGATCTTTGATATATGGGGGTTGGATTTTATGGGACCATTCCCAAAATCATATGGGAAAGAGTATATTCTGGTTGCTGTCGACTACGTCTCCAGATGGGCCGAAGCTCAAGCATTTCCTACAAATGATTCCCGAGTAGTGGTGAAATTCTTAAAGCAGCTCTTCTCACGTTTCGGTACTCCAAAAGCGATCATTAGTGATCGGGGCACGCACTTCTGTAATGCTCAGTTTATGAGGACATTACAATATTATGGTGTCACCCATAAGACCTCTACGGCTTACCACCCGCAGACGAATGGGCAAGCTGAAGTGATGAATCGAGCGCTCAAGAGAATTTTAGAACGAACCGTGGTTAATCATAGGGAAAGATGGGCTGAAAAATTAGACGATGCTCTGTGGGCGTTCAGAACTGCATATAAATCACCACTAGGAACCACGCCCTACAGACTAGTCTACGGAAAAGCGTGTCATCTGCCGATAGAGTTGGAGTATAAAGCTCACTGGGCGCTGAGAGAGTGTAATTTAGACCCTTCTGCGATTGGATCACATCGGAAAATGCAACTGAATGAACTAGCCGAATTAAGAGACCAAGCATATGATAGCTCTCTGCACTTCAAAGAACGAACAAAGAATACTCACGACGCTAAACTCAAATATTCTAAGTTAAAGCCCGGAGACAAAGTTCTTCTCTTCAATTCGCGCTTCAAGAAATTCTCCGGCAAATTCAGATCAAGGTGGAGCGGACCATTTGTTATATCAAAAGTCTATACCTTCGGAGCGGTTGAACTAGAAGCCCCGGACGGTAATTTTAAAGTCAATGGCCATCGCTTAAAGCACTACATCGAAGATTTCCCCTCTGGTAAGGAAGTCTATATCTTTGAACCACCTTGAGCCGACTATTAGACCTTATCTTCGTAGGAATTGGATGAGCTTTGAAAAGAGTCTGGTCCTCACAATCCAGCAAATTATTTACACCAACCCTACACGAATCTGGTCCGATATCCAGTGCCCACTGTCCGTAGGGAAGTATCTTTCCTAAACCCGTTCTTCCTATTTTAATATAACTTCGATATGCCTATTGACCACTTAAATCTCAAAGTGTGGGATCCCCTCGCTTATAACTTCTAAATTCACATTTTTCCTAAACCAAAACCCTAAGTGTGGGATTTTCTCCCTACTTAGTGTAGAAACATTGGGGACAATGTTTATTTCTAAGTGTGGGATAGCGGTATATCTCTCGTCTGTCAAAATATCCGTTTAAGTTGATCTAGAAACATGCTAGTCCTCTAAATAAATTTTCAACCCTTATTTTGCCAAAATTTTCAAAAAATTCTAAACTTTTCTGAGTCATAAAGTAAGATGAAGTACAGATTTTTTTACAAGAATGTCAAAAGTTGGTAAATATGAGGTCGAAATCATGTCGGATTCTAAACAATTTAAGATGAGGATCTAAGAGGGGCATCGCACGACTGGACACATATAACCCATTCTTTTGCAGTGAGGAATTTGAGCCTTATAAGCATTCATTTTAAATGATTCACTGTTCGTTTGTTGTGTGTGACCGGTGCACGCATTTCTGAATTAGAACTTGCCCCAGGTATACATTTCGAGATCACATTGACAGGTGTCATACGTGACATAGGTACGATTAGAGGACCTTGACATTCCTTAGGATTTAAACCCCTTTTCACATATCTCTTCAAGCCCAAAACCCTTCCAACACTCAATTTTAGTGTTGATGATCCGCTTAGAAAACCCTGTTGAGCCTTAGCCTTTTCATTTCTTTCAACCCATATTATTAAACCCATTTATTCCCTTACCTACCAAAAACTTATCTTAGAATTTTTAAATCTTTTTGAAAAACGATATTTAGTTATTCCCTTTTGCTTTCACTCCAAAAATCACAAATAATGTTTACTAAAACTTCTCGTGTGCGTTTTATTGATCTATACTAAAGAATCGAGAGTCATGTGGTGCAAAAAATTGGCACCAAAGTAAACTCAGAAATCATCGAAGGATTGAAAAAATGAAAATAAGAAGGGATCTCAAGAAGGGAAATAAAAGAAAATCCCTTAGAAGTTTCCTGGCCAGAAAAATCTAAGCCCAAAAAAAAAAAAAAAAAAAAATAGAAATAGAAAAGCAAAGAAAAAGAAAGAAAATAGCTGAAATAAAGCTAAGTACTTTTACTCTCTCGAAAACTCGATTCTTCAAAGAAATATCATTCCATGTGTTTTCAAAGGATAAAAGTCAAAATAGCTATCTTATCCCCTAAAAGTGTTATCCGTTTCCGTTTTCATTAAAAAGGATATCTAGATAGAGTTTTTCTCTAAAATTTAGAAGTTCCAAGATAAGTAAACACCCTTAAAACCTAGATACCCCCAATCTATCCATACCCCTTAAAAACCCACACCAAACACTACAACCCATTTGAATGTCCTGGGATAATCAGTACCGTTCCTGTCTAAGTGATGAAGATCTGATCCTCAGGCAAGCCTATGACGACGAGTGCTGCACGTCTGGTATTTGAGCGATTTTTCATTTGGCTTAGGATAATAGGAACCCCGATACACTTTGAGTGAATTGAGTGACCACCAGTGAGATCGCCCAGTCGTGTATATTCCACAAATTCGAGAATTGAAAGTTTGCCTAAGAGAATCATCTTGAAAACCTTTAGATACTTCATGTGAACACCTCTTATTTATCTAACAGGCGAATACTTGTTTTCAATCTGTGTGAATTCTTCTTTTTGGGTCAGAATCAAAAATCTTTTTGCATGGAAAATTTTTGGCAGGTAAGAAGGGAAGTTTGCTTGAGGACAAGCAATTGTCTAAGTGTGGGATATTTGATCACACGCAAAAAGTCATGTTTTTGTGTGCCATTATCTCACCATTTTAGCCCAATTATTAATGAAAACACTTAAAAATGAACTTAAATGTCACATTTCATCATTAGGGCTAAAATATAGACGATGTTTCAAGATTCAACCAAAAAGACCTAAAAACGAGTAAAATAGAGCACAAACGGTTAACGAATCTTCCGTTCACGCATTTAAGCACAAATTAAGCTATACTTGGAATTATGACCTCTAACTTATGTCATTTTCTTCGTTAGGAAATTACGAAACCGTGAGCGTGAGAATCACTCAAAACGGATAAACGACGAAGAAGTTACGCCCGAACGAAGAAACGAAGAACCGAAGAATCAAGATACGGGAGAGCTAGACCGTATACGGCCAAACTAGACCGTATACGGCCTAGCACAGACCGTATACGGCCTAGCTAGACCGTATACGGCCTAGCACAACCGTATACGGTCTGTGTTCTCCCGTATTCACCCTATGCTCAACCGTATACACTCCAGTTCTCCCGTATTTGCCCTAGCTCAACCGTATCGTGCGTTTGGGCGATAAAAATCAGGTTTTTATTCGGGTTTGCAATACGGTTGTGCATTTGAAGATTTGGATACGGTCTACGGATACGGTTGTGCGATCTCTATATATAGAAGCCTCATTTCATCATTTTCACATCATGTTTTCTCATTCTTTCTTTCTTTCTCTCACTACTCTCTCTCTAAAATAGTTAGTTAGTTAATTAGGTTAGTTAAGCTAGTAGATTAGTAGCTTACTTGTAACGGAGGTGCTCCGAGGCTGCGGTGTCGCACGATTTGTAATAACGCTTTGTCAGGTTTTATTATAATCTCTATCTTGTTATTTTAAATAATGTTGTGCTGTTGCTATGCTTGTTTAGAATTACTTGCTAGGATTATTGCCATGCTTAGCTAGACAAATCTGTGTTTGCTATGATAGTTGCCATGCTAGGGTAGTTATACTTAAATCATGCTGTTACTCTATCCGTATGCTGTTGAAATATATTTGAATCTATGAATTGAATCTCAAATGTTTATCTATCCAACTTATGCTGTGGTTAGTAACATCCTTCTAGGCTTGACCAATTGCTAGTTGTATGCCGCTAATTATTCTGTGTATGATGATCGTTGAACTCGACATGGCCGGTGTTCTCCTGGTTGAAATATCACCGGAGGGAGACACGGAGCATAGGATTAGAGATAGATTAGATTCAAGTCATTTAACAAGTGTCTTTGAGAGAACTTTCGGGACACTTGTGACTTAACCATGTACCCCGTCACTCTGCATAATTGATCCCTGCTATGCTGCCTTACTGCATGTTCTTGTTTGATTGTTGCTTAGGGTTTGCATGCTAGTATCTGTTATGCTGATTAGTTACATGATTAGGTTTTCGAATATTTATCAATTGCATACACCAGTTTAACATGCATAGAATAGTTAAAATGATTTATATGAAATAATGATGAACAATTTAATCAACCGTTAGACCAGATCACCCCAACTTGTTCCGGTAGGAAACCCCTGTTCATGTTTTTGTTTATTCAACAATTCATGCCATGATTCGGATATCTCAAATGTCCGAGATTGGGGAACAAGACTCGAGGATGGTTGTTGGTTAAATTGGTTGCTACATTTGGGACAACTTCCGGTGTAGTTTACATTCCATAACTGTTATCCACGTGACATGTTATTTATCTGATTGCGGACAACTCTACGTTAGATAGATAATAGGCTAGGAGTTATGGCTCATTAGGAAATATAGATGTCATCTTAACTAAGGCTTTATCCCATTAACTACCCCTAAATAGCATAAGTAATTATCATAGTAAACACTCGCTTCACCTATAAGTTCTCGTTGCCACCTCCCCTCCACTTTACTTTATTTTAATTTAATTTTACATAATTAGTAGTTAGTTAAAACCAAAACAAACCAAAAATCTCTTTTAAACCACAGCTAAATCCACATAGATAACTGAAGCCCTAGATCCCATGCCCGTTGTAGTTTGAAGAACGACCCTAGGTCATACCTATCGCTGTACTCACCCATAGCTTTAGTATACTTAGGCCCAGCAAAACAAATTTTAAAACCCTCTGGTGGCCGTGCCCGGAGGAAGGTCCGCAACGACGCGAGTGAAATCGCAACCGACCTCTTGGCACCCATCAAGTACTTTCCCCCATCCAAACGAATTAAGTTAAAGAAAGACATCTTGAACTTCCAACAGTTTCATGATGAATCAATCTTTAGTGCATGGGAAAGATTTAAGAGGTTTCTTAGAAGATGTCCTAACCACCAAATCGAACGATCAACTCAGTTGTGCACGTTTTACAATGGTCTCGCACCGCACCACAAGCCAATGCTCGATGCCGCTGCTCGAGGAAACTTCACGCGTTGAACGGATGACGAAGCCTGGAATCTGATTGAGAGCATGACCATGAATCACAACGATTGGAACACTGATGAGCATTCATCATCATTGGCACCGCTTGCCCTTCCCAATCCTGTGCAAACTGAGGCGATCAAATCTCTGACGGAACACATCGGAATGCTAACCGAGGAAATAGGAAAGCTGAAGAAACCTCCTCAACAAGTCTACCATATTCAGTCCTGTCAGAACTGTACCAATCTACAAGCTACGAACCCTGTTGATGGAACAGCCTACTATGACCAGTTCCGAACCCATCCACGTCCACCTGATCATACTCAAACCTCTTCTCCTCGAGCCAACCAATACCCACCAATTCAACCACCCAACCAATTCCAATACCCAACCTACCACCAACCACCATTACTTCCCGGAACCACACATGAGATGGCCCAATCTTCTCAACCCACTAGGCCAATTACTAGTCCAGACGACACCCTCATACAAATCATCCAAACGATTACGGCTAGACAAGACCAGGTTGATCTCTTCCTAAGAGACCAACTAACTTTACTAAACACTCTTGTAACCCAAGCAGGTCGACTAGCAGAACGTATCGACACTAGACCACAGGGTAGTCTGCCTAGCAGCACCTTTCATAACCCACATACTATGGAAGCCAACCACGTAACCAACCAAGACTCCAAGGTGGCACCGAGCCAACCTTCAGTTCTTTCTCCGATGAAAGAACAATCTCCTGTCACACAGACAGTTGAGAAAAAGTCTTCTCCAAACCCTAAAAAGGAAAGCTTACCATTTCCAGGACGTCTCAAGCAACAACCTAATGAAGTCAAAGCTTTCAAGTATGCTAAATTTGTTAGGAGGCTTATCTCAAACAAAGACAAGGTACCCGAAGTAACTAATGTCCCGCTAACCGCTGAATGTTCAGCTATCCTTCAAAATCGTCTGCTGGAAAAACTAGGAGATACCGGACGTTTTACCCTTCCCTGCTCTATCAACCAATCTGGTGATATTCGCTCTTTGGCCGATCTAGGAGCAAGTATCAACCTAATGCCACATTCATTATTCAAAAGATTAGAATTAGGAGACCTTAAACCCACTAAAATGAGTGTCCAGCTAGCTGACCAATCCATTAGATACCCTAAGGGAATAGCTGTGAACATCATGGTTAAAGTCGACAAGTTCTTTTTCCCAACTGACTTTGTGGTAATGAATATTCAGGAAGATATAAACATCCCAATAATCCTAGGTAGACCTTTTATGAACACAGCCAGAGCAGTTATCGATGTGCACTCTCACACGATCAGCTTACGCGCTCACAGAGAAAGCATCACATTCAAGACCGATAAGAACGATTGTGTTCCGATGGAGAATAGTGAGCTATATACGGTCTCTATTAGCCAAGACACATCTGATGACGAGATCTCTAAACCAGGAGCTAAGTAGGAAGAAGAGATGAAAGAAGAAAAGAAACCTCTTGCCAAAGAAGTTATTTATCCTCTTGATTCTCCAAAACTGCCTGATCCACAAGCCTTATCTCAAGAAATCATCTGCATCCCAATCATCTCTACTCATGAGCAAATGATTTCTGTGATAGACAAATATGATGGTGACCCTCATACTATAATAGCAGCTATTAGAAATTCTACCAATGATTACTCTATGCATCAAAGATGGCTAATAGCGGTTATTGAGGCAGCATCCACTATCTATCTCACTAGCAAGGGAACCCAAGATCCGCTCTACCTTAAGCATTGCATCAGAGTATTCGCAGATGCACTCAAATCTCAGCTCAAGAAAGAAAGGAACAACGCGAATGAACTACTCTTCTACATTGAACAGAGACAAATATACCGCAAGGTGTATGATGTTCTCATGGGCTCTGCGTTTCCTTATTCATCAAAACAGAGGGAGAAGTTGGGTGCTATCAGAAGAAATATTGAAGATGCTACTGACTTCATGGTGATGAGGAATCTATAGGCATTCCTTGAATTATTAGCTGAGAAAGATCATATGAGTACCAAAGAAAGCGATCGATTTATCATCAAGTCTACTTTAGAACATCATATTAAATTGATAATCGAAGAGCTTAGGTACATCACAAAGGACGAAAGCAGGCGTAATCACCCCCTCACTGTTAAAAATATGTCTCTACTCGATGTTGTCACTTTTGTGATAACTCGATTACATGAGATATTGAATGCAGAAGACGCCAAGAAAGCAGAGTATATCCTCCAAGCTGGATATCGCGAGATATTCAACAAACTGATTCATATTTTCAAAAACTCTGGCTTTCCTTTCACCCTTCATCAGCACCAGCTAATCAAAAGCTTGTGCAAGTCTACAGCTGTATTCGAAGGAGATCCTCATAGTGAAGAATTCGAAGATGTGAAGTTCAAGTTACTAGAATTTATGGACTCCTTCAGACTTAAGCATCCGATTAGAGAATACATCACGACAAGCACAACCACTATGATTGACCCTAACGGGCCAGTCACTAAGGCGGTTGACTATATCACAAACAGATTGCTAGGTCTTTCTATAGAAGCCTCAGAACAACTTCGAAATTTCAAAGTGGATACCATGGAACCACTAGATCTAATCTCAACCATGGCCTGCCACTTCCAAAAGATCTATCCTCCGCGATACTCTTTCCCACAACCCAGGGCACATAATGTCACTATCACTTGCCCTGGGAGCTCCTTCCCGGACACCTAATCTTGGAGGTGTAAAGTCGAGCTCTCGACTCTAACAGCAGCGCTTCTCGGGAGGCAACCCGTGGAATAAGACGTGTAGAGAGAAACGTGTCAATAAGTGAAGAAGATCTCCGACTATCCTTCACACTTGGTCATACCTAAATGATTTATAAAAACCTTCTGATATTACAGCTCATTTGCAAATAAACCACTCGTCTCAGAAAACAGGAAATCACTTTGAAAAAACTGATAATTCATGTGTTTCGAGCATTTGAGGTACTTGCATACTACTTTCATGCATTATGCTCGAACTCGTTTAAAAACACATGTTTTATAAAACTGATTTGTAGTAGAAAACATCTTTTCAACTTCTGAGACAGTGATTTCTCTTTTCATTTGCAAAAATATTGAGTTTGTAAAAAGGGTACGACCAACGTGTTCACACTTACGAGATTAATTCACAAGAGAATGATGAATGAATGAAACCAATGGCAAGACGCTTGAAGCCGAGCCGATCTTCATGGATGCAGAAAAGGATCTTGACAATATCTCTTTTCAACAAATTCAGACTTTCTGCTTCATTGCAGCTCGCTATCTGGGGAGTGTCTTAACCCTTTACTCTCTTTTGATTTTAATTCTGTATATTATTTGCTTTGTTAAGTTTGTTATGTAATCTATACTCTATCCTAAGCTTATCACTAAGTGTGGGATTCCAGCCCAAAACAAACACTTGAGAAACATTTTCTTACATGTTCAAACTCTAAGTGTGGGATTTTACTTCAAGTAAATCTCAACTCAAGAGAACATTAGGGACAATGTTCCTCTAAGTGTGGGATAGCAGGTATAGAATACCTTGGTTAGTTTTTATGATTTTTAATGTCCGAAGTAGCAAATTCAGAAAATGTTCCTCAAATTTTTTAAAATTTTTCAAGAAAATTAAAAAGTATGAGCCTAATCACCTGATTAACTCTTCTAATTTTGAGTCATAATATCTTTTGAGAAGAGCTATTTTCAAATATGAGTAATATATTTCGGAATCTAGGGAAAATAAGGTAGAAATTTCTTAAGCAAGAAATGATAATCTAATAGGAAGCATGACAAAGCACATACAACCCTATTTGCAGTGAGGTATCTTGAGCCTAAAAGCATTCATCTTTAATGCTTCACTATTCATTTCTTGTGTGTGCCGATGCATGTATCTCTGAATTAGAACTTGCTCTTGACATACGCTTCGAGACCACATTGGTGTGTACCGTACGCGGTATAGGTGCAATTAGATGACCTTGATATTCCCTAGGATTTAAACCCCTTTTCTCATATCTCTTGAAGCCAAAAACCCTTCCGATACTCATTTTTAGTATCGATGATCCGCCTAGTAAACCCTGTTGAGCCTAAACCTTTCGTTTCATAAAACCCTCATCTTTAAACCCTACTTCCCAAAAATATCCCCAAACTTATCTTAGAATTTCTGAGGTTGTGGAAAACATCTTTTAGGACATCCGCATCAATTATGCTCCCAAGTCTTCCTCTTTCGTGTTCTCTAAAAGATATATATCTCTAAAAGGTGCGAAAAATTGGCACCGCAAAAGGACTCGAAGTTCAAGATCAAAGATCATAGTTCTGAAAACGATTTCTGAAAGAATCAAAAGAAAATATCCTTGAAAATTCTTTGGCAAAGAAGTTCAAAGAAGAAAAAAAAAATAGAAAATGCAGAAAAAGAAAATTGAAAAAAGAAGAAAAAGAAGAAAAGAAAAGAAAAAAATAGTTCCGCAAGAATAAAGCTACAAAGTCCTTCGAAGTATCACCCTCGCAAGAAGAATCTGATAGAAGACAAACAGCTATCTCCTTTCCGTTCTAAATAAAGTTTTTCATGATCTTAGTAGTTTTAAGATAAGCAAAACCCGTACAACCCAAATATACCACTTTCCATACCCTTCAACCTTCACCAAACACTACAACCCTCATGAATGTCTTGGGATAATTAGCACCGTCCTCACCTAAGTGGTGGAGATCCGATTCTCGATCAAGCCTATGACGATGAGTGTTGCATGACTGGCTATTTGAGCGATTTCATTTGTTCTAGATTGCTAGGAAACCCGATACACTTTGAGTGAATTGAGTGACCACCTTTAGTGAGATCGCCTAGTCATGTGTACTCTAAGATCATGAGATTTGGAAGTATGCCTAAGAGAATCTTTTCTTGTTTCTGAAAGGATTATCTTATCTTTCCCTATATTCTTGAAATTATCTTACTTGTATCTGGAAGTGGTAACTTTTAAAAATGTCTTGACTCGCTCTAAAAAGTTCTAAAATGTTTTCAAAGACTGAGTGTTGCTTGAGGACAAGCAACGTCTAAGTGTGGGATAACTTGATGTGACGCAAAAAGTCATGTTTTTAAGTACAATATTCCACATTTTTTGGGCACATCTTTAGTGAAAACATTTCAAAACAATCATTATTTACTAAAATTCATTAAAGTGCTCCAAATATAGGCGTTGCTACAAAAATCACTAAAAACGCCCAAATAACGAGCAAAACAGAGCGAATAAACAACAACCAAATCTCATACCCTCATTTACCTTATGATAAACATATTCTAACCTTATGGTATGTTGGAACAGGTAAAAATGAGACGGGAGAATCAAGAATCATGCAAATTGGGTGAAAAACGGAGGAGATACGGCTTCTACAGATCGTTAAAAGTCTTTCCGTCTATGCCTGAGCTATAAAAATCCAATTTCTGTGAAATTGGTACCATTAGAAGCGTAACAGAATTACGAAAGCGTGAGCGCAAGAATCAGGTCAAACGGACACATAACGAAGGAGATACGGGTGTTTTAAGCAACGAACGAAGACCGACGGACCCCGTATACGGCCCTGGAGACCGTATACGGCCTCTACAGTACCGTATACAGCTTCTATAGTACCGTATACGGCCCCACCTACCCCGTATACGGCCCTCCTAACCCCAATTGGTCTCCGTTCGTGCTTCGTTTGCTTGTACGGCTGATTTGGGACTTCACCTATAAATAGGGGTCACCTCGTCCTCATTTTCACACACCTTCACCTCATTTCTCTCTTCCACTTTCTCTCTAACACACACTCTCTCTCTCTCTCTACTCTCTCTCTCTCTCTTCTTTTTCTCTCTCTAGAATTAGGGTTAGCATCAGTTAGTTCTCAGTTAATATTTAACTGGGACTAACGGAGGGACTACTTTTGTAATAGCGTAGGGAATAGTTCAGGGGCTTATTTGTAATATTGTTGAAGATATTGCGGAGGTTCTGCTTGTACTCTCTCTCTAACGTTTATTCAATCTACGCTTTATTAACGGTTACTTCTTTCCTTACCTGTTATAATGATGATTGCTATTGTTATTATGCTAGATTTAGGACCTGTTATTATGCGTAGTGAGTAGTTATATTGTGTGTTTGTTGTGATGTAGTAGTCGTTAATTGAGATGATGTCATTATGAAACAACGGAAGTAACGTTATACGGCTATCATTTGTATAGCGCCGGAAACATCACTAATGTGTGGAGTACGGAACGTGGAAGCTATGAAAGTCGTGGGCACAATCTGTTGTGGATTAATGTTCCCAACTATTATATTATAAATGAAAACTCGGTGCTTTGATTACGCGTTCCATCTATGATTTTAAACCGCATATTCAACTAACGCCTTTCCACCAATAAACGTGGTTAAAACCTTTTGATAAGACGTCATATCGGGGGTAATTAATTATCTGTGTTTTGGTTTTGGATCTGTGGAAATACTTTATACGTATTGTACACCGTGAATAAACTTCTGATTATATATCTGTGTTCAAATAACATGGTCTGGTTTTGAAGCCGTGGAAATGCTGTTCTAAACAAGTATTGTACACTGTGAATAAACTAGGGATTTATTGGTTAAATACAAGTGAGGGCTGGTTTAAATCATAAATGGGGAATCTGTAATCTGAAATACAAACTCAGTTTATGAATCCAGAAAGGAAGACGAGGAATCATCTAGTATTCCAAATTTGTCTATCACCCCTGGATTCTACAAAACCATTGATGGAAAGTAATCAAACACCAACCAAGTCTTAAACCTAAATGTTTTATTCAATTGAGTATCACTGTGGTGTTAAGAACGGTCGGACCGTTAGTGGGTCTGTTACTCTATGCATGCACCCAGGAATCTCCGTATTCCAGAAAAGGGTCACTGTTCCGTAACAGGGCAGTGTTGAGAGTTGAGCAGCCTCCTCCGATCAGAATCACGATAGCCTAGTTACTCAGTGACATACTGATTGAGCAATCAATCAGTAGGGTGCTAGTGCTTACACCACAAATACTTAAGACAAATAAAATACAAATATTTATAAAGACGTTTTCATAACTTAAACTAAAACATCATCCTAATGAAAGGCTAACGAAGTCACAACAAACACCCCCTCTATCCTGACTGCTATCCCTTTATTTTATTTTATTGCGTAGTTTAATTATTAGTATAAATTAGAAAACAAACAAAAACAAACCTCCAACTGCTTTCAAAACAACCTTCACTAGGTAGATTCGGACATCTTGATTTCTCTGTTTCACAATACCGTTGGTTTTGAAGAACGACCCTAGGTCATACTTGCTGCTATACATCTTTAGGTGACATAGCACTAGTAAACTTAGGCCCCAGCATTTTACAAATTTAAAACTCCACTGACACGTCGCCAGTAGTCAGTGCAACGACAGGTTAATTCCTAACCGACCGCTGGTGGCGCGTCAATATACGAACAAGCTTCTGCCTGACGCATCAAGTTTTTGACGCCGTGCATCAAAGAAAGTGTATCCAACGTGTTCACACCTACGAGACCAATCACAAGAAGACTTGATCAAGAGTGAACCCAACAAGATGAAGTTCGGCAAACGCATACCATGGAACACTGCAAATACCGGGGAGTACCTCTATACCGTCTCTTTCATTCGTTATAAATATACCATACCTGTGACACTCCTCCAAATTAGGTATATAATTATACTTAATTACATGCATTTCTTACGCTAATTCCCTGCATTTGTTTTAAACTAAACCTATGATATGATATGAGTCTAGCGAGCCCAAAACACTAATACAAAAAGTATTACATGATACGTAGTTATTTATAAATTACGTACGAACGTATCGGAACGAAGCCGACAAAAATAATTAACAAGATTTGGTAACATGAAATAATTAATAATTCGATTATTAATTACGAGTATTTATATATCTATAACATATAGATAAAATGGTTCAATTATACGTTTAACATAAAACGTATTATATAACGAACAGAAACAATTCTAAAACGTACCTAAAAAGTCAATATCTGAAAAGTGTTATTTTTCTAGTACGTTTTAAAGTATTTAGAACATTACCTAAAAATATGAATTCGAAATTCAACTGAAATCTGGCGATCAATTGGACGCGCGCAGTAAAATGTACAAAAATGTACAACTATCAAAAATAATGATAATCTCATTATTCTGAAAATATATTACGAACCAGGAGAGCATCTACAAAATAAAAATATAAAAAGTTTATTTTTATATTGCTATAATTATACCCGTACTCGAAATTGTGGTACACAAACCGACCACCAACTTTCAATAATTGAGGTGGAGTCGGCCATACCGTTTGAATTACTACTCCCTCCTTTCTGTGATCTCATTCAGCATAACACCCACAAATACAATCCTTCACCATTTTATTTCTCTCAAAGAAATTAACAAGATCAAAAGCAGCAGCTAGAAGCAGGAGTAGAACAACAAGATCAGGAACCATATTCATCATTATATCCATCCTTCTTCTTCTTCTTCTTCATCATCATCATTTCATCATTGTAAGGAAACCTTTTCTTTTTGATTTCTACCTGTTGATTTCGTGTTTAAATCATATATACAAACATAATCCTTACATATAACACATATAGATTGATGATTTTGTTGATGAACACAAAATGGGTTTTATGAACCCAAGACTTGAAATCGCAAATTTGATATGTAAAAGTTGTTATAAATGAGATAAAATGAGATATATTGATGTTATATAACATGTAAACACTGAACCCACTCGAATTATAGCTAAAAATTACGTCGAACTCGGATTTGAAATTTGGAAACGAGACAGAGCTGCTGTCTGGAACAACAAGCCGATCGGCTAATTCCAAACCGATCGGTTAACCCAAACCGATCGGCTGAGAGCCCAAAGCCGAACGGCTGGGCCGGGCTGGAATGTGCTGTTGGGCTAAAATGCTTAACGGGCTAATCGTTTAATGGACTGGGCCGAGTAAGAATTGGATTGGGCCGAAGCTTCAGCCGAACGGCTGAAGGCCCAAGCCGAACGGCTGTCCAAGCCGAACGGCTGGCCCAAGCCGAACGGCTGGGCTGTGTGATGAGCTGGGCCGGGTCACGGTCTGGGCCTGGTGTTGGGCTTGAGCTGTTGGGTTGGACCGAATAGTTAATAGATCTCATGTTAAACTTAAATGGATCGAGTGAATAGAAAAAGAACGATAAATTTTATTATGAAACGATATATTAAATAACATTAACAATTATTTAATTAGACGTATACGATCATGTTGGAAACAGGATGATAATTATTAAATGAACGAAAAATAAATACAGACTTATGAAAAGTGTATAACATATACATTGGGACAAAACGAAGAATTATGTTGTAACAAGTGAGACTTGTGATTTTGGAAACTGAACGACAAACTTTTATATATATGATATATGTATAGATATGAGACGAGACAACGAATAATAATATATATATGCGAGAATATATACATTCAAGTATATAAGTATATATATGTATATATATACTTTCACACTTCGGACAATTCGACAAACAAACAATACTTGGATAATATTATATATTTTCAACAACAATCATCAACGACATACACAAACTTAAGAAATTGATAATTTCTTTAAACAAACAAATTATTAACGTAAGTAAATAAAGTACTTATAGTTAATACATTATTGTGTATAGGTTGACTACGTTTGGGTTACGCTATCTTTTATCGCAAGCATTCACATCCGAGCACTTACTGTGAGTTCACAAACCCCTTTTCACTGTTTTAATGCTTTTAAAACTCGGGGTGGAAAACATAGAAATCGTATGTATAACTGCATGCGACAACTGCTTTAAATACTGTATGTATTTACTTGATTGTTTATGAAAGGGTATTTCATACGTGACTGTTTGTGAAAGGGTATTGCACACAACTACTTGAACTATGATTTATGAAATGTTTTCATACTATTTTGGGAATTTAGACAACGAATCTTGGTACAGATCTAGGCTGAACGATGTAGTGCATAAAAGACCTTATGGCTACAGACTATCACCATTAGCTAGGTGACTCTAGCCACTGAGTATACGGATAGTACTATCGCCGTGACGACCCTCCTACAGATTTGGGAGCGTATACTTAATTGTCCAGCATGGCAAATAACAACAGATTAGGGTTGTGGTTTGGTTATAGGGTTAGATCGGGTTACCTTACTTGACAGGTTTAGCTCACCTTTCAAGGGATCACCGTCTAAATATTCCCACACACAAAACTACTGTTTAGGAAGTGATTTCCTACGTAGACTACTTTGGAAATGTTAATCCTTATTTAGGTTAACCTGTGTTTCCTACTGATAACTGATTTGGGAAATGTTATTTGTTAATAACTTGTGTTTCCTACTTGACAAACAACACTTATTTGGAAATGTTATTCTTAAATGATTAACCTGTGTTTCCTACATAATAAACAAATCTGTGAATTCACTCAACAATTTTGTTGACGATTTACTCTATGTTTTTCAGGGAATTAGCAACGTAAGTAAGATCTGCATGCATATCAGGACGGACTACCTTGGACTTGTTAGGATGCCACTACTTTTGGGACACTTGGATTTCCTCTGTATAACTGCAACTACTGCAGTCATACCTATGAAATCTACTTTTGATATTATGTATTTTATGAAATACTGATTTCAACTACTACTATTACTGTTACCACTTTTCAAGTGGTAATCTTTTGTAAAACTTTAACTAATGGCATCTTAATCTATTTCGTTATGCGATAACCATATGTTCTGAGTATGTATGTATCTGTTGGTTGTTAGACTGCTCGCACCCCCGCCACGTCACTAAGCTTCCGCAAACCACTCTATGTAATTGTAATTACCGTTTGGCGGGGTGTGACAGACTTGGTATCAGAGCCATTGGTTATAGCGAACTAGAAGTCTTTAGGTGACTGAAAACCTTAGAGACCTAGACTATAGCCTTGGCTAGAACATTTGTGCATTCATGCATACATACTTTGCATACAACTAACATACGACTGACATGTCACACACGATTCTTTTGTCTCAGCATGTCGAGACGCGCACCGATCTATATCACTGATTCCGATTCTGAGGAGGAGCCCATGGAGGCCTCCTACTTTAGCGTAGCGAGTACTGGAGTGACCACACACCGTGGACCATCTGCCTACATTACTCCTACCCCTGAGCCAGCCATCGCGAGTACATCTCGTGTGCCTGTACCTAGGATGACAGCTAGGATCAGTGTTCGGGATTTTCCCAGGGGACCACTCGCGCCGCGCGATAAGGCGCCAGTGACTGAGCCTGAGGTTCCAGTTGTCGAGCCGCCACAGAAGAGGCTCCGACCTTCTCATCTGGACTGGATGCCTAGTGTATTGAGAGAGTGGAGATCACTAGAGGGTATTCCCTCGACCTTTGAGTTTGGAGAGTCCTCTCATCCACCACCATCTGCACCTTTCACTGGTGAGCCTCTGAAGCTCACTGTACCTACTCTTGTGGCTGTGATCTACACTGTGATTAGGAGATATGCTAGTCAGAGTAGAGACGTGATGGAGTTACTGAGTGATGCCTCCCGCACTGACATGGATATGACTATGCTCCATCAGAGGATGGATTTTGTGGAGACTCACCGTCAGACAGACTGGCAGAGTCTAGCATCCACTCGTGCACGTGTTGCAGCTTTAGAGAGGCGTGCTAGGGTGTCGAAGATTGTAGCTGGCATTTGTGTGATGACTGCAGCAGTGATGGTTGCGGTTAGGATGTATTTACCATGGTTCCGTTAGGCCTGTGTATGGCAGTTCGTGTTGCACCATATTAAACTATTACTTTTGGGGAAACATATATGTATGTATTAGTTATGGACTAGCTGTATGTTGGATGGAACTTTGTTAGTAGAATGGGTATATGTATAGGAAACCCATCACCTTTTGTATAACGCTAACCATCGATGGATATATTAGAAATCCCATCTCATTTTGTACTAAACTCATGTAACAGCGTTATGACCTTTAATATATAATGTATGTTTGGTTTACATCCCGTGTTCATTATGCTTATTATCAACCATATAATTTTCTCTTACAACTGTCGACTTGTGATTAAAACTATCCGTTATCGATAACTTTGTGATCAATTCTTGTAAACCCTGAAACATAATGCATCTTGATGATTGATTATTCTTGAGAACCTCTGAAATTAACGGTGTTAAACGACAATGAAAAGAAATATGTATTGGACATTATATAATGACGCCTGGCCAACGTGATTATATTATGCTAGATACATGTGGGTGTTTCAAAGTTGTGAGGCACGTGTTGTAAAACTCTTTTCATTCATCTTTTCATGTCATTCATTTCTATCAAGTGTGAATCTTTGATCTATTCACATTCAATATCTCAACATTAACACTCTGCATTTTATTCATCGCAGAGCTGAATCATGCCTCCCAAACGACGAGTCACTAGAAAAAGTCAAAAGACGACTACGCCTCCACCACCACCCACTGAAACCACCGAACAAATGATCGCACGAAGAATAGCTGAAGGTATTGCTGAATATGAGGCAAGCCATAGTCGCGAACCTGGAGTTAACAACAGTGGATCTACCCCTGTTAATACTGAGACACCCGTGAATGCTCACAAAGGGTGTTCATACAAAACATTTCAGGCTTGTAAGCCGATTTCTTTCCGTGGCACCGAGGGTGCAATTGGTATGATTCATTGGATAGAGAAAACTGAATCGGTATTGGACATTAGTGACTGTTCACCTGACTGTATGGTGAAGTATGCAACTTGCACTTTGGCTGACAAAGCACTCACTTGGTGGAACAGTCAGATCCAATCACTTGGTCGACCAGCTGCTTATTCAATGTCATGGGAAACATTTAAGAATTTGATGTTGGAGGAATTCTGCCCTCGCAGTGAGATGCAGAAAATAGAAACAGAGTTGTGGAACATCACCATGATTGGTGCTGATATTACTGGGTACACCACTAAGTTTCAGGAACTTGCACGTCTAGTGCCACACATGGTGACACCCGAGTATAAGCGTATCGAGCGCTACATATACGGTTTGGCCCCACAAATCCGCAGTCTGGTGACGTCATCTAAACCGGAAACTTTCAGGAGTGCTGTTACTCTAGCACAAAGTTTGACCGATGAGGCGGTCAGGATTGGGACAATGACTAAGAAAGCTGTGTCGGGAAAAAGTGAACCGAACAGTACTGATGTTAGTAGTTCTGGTGGTGCAAAACGAAAGTGGAACGGTAATGGTGCTGATCGCCAGGGTCAGCAAAACAAGAAACATTCTGGAAATGCGAAAGCATATGTTGCCACCACTACTGAATCGAAACCATACCTGGGTAACAAACCCAAATGTGATAAGTGCAACCGACACCACGAAGGTGGGTGTGGGTATTGTGGAAACTGTAGGGCATGGGAACATAGAACCCGGGAATGCAAAACTAACCCTCCCCCACGGGCAAACACTGAGCGTCAAAACCAGGGATGTTTTGAATGTGGTGAGCAAGGGCACTACCGCAACCGATGCCCTAAGCACAACAACAACAACCAAAACCGCAACAACAACAACAACCGCGGTAATAACAACAACCGAGCTGACAACATCAACAATCAACCGGCTCAAGGAAGGGCATTTGTGATTGGAGCACAAGAGGCACGCCAGGACCCTAACACCGTCACTGGTACGTTTCTTGTAAACAATCATTATGCCTCTGTGTTAATTGATTCGGGTGCTGATTTAAGTTTTGTGTCTACTGAGTTTAGACCACTATTAGAACTTGAATCCCGTAAATTAGACAACAAGTATACCATAGAATTAGCCGATGGTGAGTTGATCGAATCAGGAGAAATAGTACCGGGATGTACCTTGGAGTTAGAAGGTCATTTCTTCGAAATAGACTTACTACCGGTTAAGTTGGGAAGTTTTGACGTTGTAGTCGGTATGGATTGGTTATCTAAGAACCGCGCTGAGATCATATGTTATGATAAACTGGTACGATTACCACTGTCGACAGGAGAAACACTTGTGGTTCAAGGTGAGAAACGAAAAAGTGCTACAAAGATGATTTCATGTTTGAAGGCCAGTAAATATCTCCGAAAGGGGTACCAAGCATTTCTGGCACACGTTGTAGAAAAGAAACCCGAGGAGCGACGTATAGACGATGTACCCATTGTACGCGACTATCCAGGAGTGTTCCCTGATGAGTTGCCGGGGTTGCCACCCCCACGACAAGTTGAGTTTCACATTGACCTGATGCCAGGAGCCGCACCTATCGCACGTGCACCTTATCGTCTAGCTCCCTCGGAAATGCAAGAATTATCCACTTAATTGCAAGAACTTCTAGACTTGGGATTCATCCGACCAAGCTTTTCCCCTTGGGGAGCTCCGGTTTTGTTTGTTAAGAAAAAGGATGGATCTATGCGGATGTGCATCGATTACCGAGAACTGAACAAGGTAACTATCAAGAACCGATACCCGTTACCACGCATTGACGATCTGTTTGATCAATTGCAAGGGTCGAGTTATTATTCAAAAATTGACGTACGATCTGGTTACCACCAACTCAAGGTACGAGAAGAAGATGTACCGAAAACCGCGTTTAGGACTCGATACGGTCATTACGAGTTCCTAGTCATGCCTTTTGGACTGACCAACGCACCAGCAGTATTCATGGACTTGATGAATAGAGTATGCAAACCCTATCTGGATAAATTCGTCATTGTGTTTATTGACGACATCTTGGTATACTCACGAACGAAAGAGGATCACGAGCAACATCTGAAGCTTGTCCTCGAACTACTACAAAAAGAGAAGCTTTATGCAAAGTTCTCTAAATGCGAATTTTGGATAAGAGAGGTTCAATTCCTTGGTCATGTGATAAATGACAAGGGAATTCACGTGGACCCATCCAAAATTGAGGCAATCAACAACTGGGAAGCACCAAAAACCCCAACTGAAGTACGACAATTTCTTGGTCTAGCTGGCTATTACAGGCGATTCATCGCAAACTTTTCAAAGATAGCCCAGCCACTTACCACATTAACTCAAAAAGACAAGAAATTTGAGTGGAATGAGAAACAAGAGAATGCATTTCAACTATTGAAACAGAAACTGAGCAGCGCACCCATACTATCACTACCCGAAGGAGTAGATAACTTTGTTGTTTACTGTGATGCGTCGCATCAGGGATTGGGTTGCGTACTGATGCAAAACGACAAGGTCATTGCTTATGCATCTCGACAACTAAAAGTGCATGAGAAAAACTATACGACTCATGATTTGGAATTGGGAGCCGTTGTTTTTGCACTGAAGATCTGGAGACACTACCTTTACGGTACAAAGTGTACGATCTTCACTGATCATAAGAGCCTACAACATATATTCGACCAGAAAGAACTTAACATGAGACAACGACGTTAGGTCGAATTACTTCACGATTACGACTGTGAAATAAAGTATCACCCGGGTAAAGCTTACGTTGTAGCAGATGCCCTGAGTCGTAAGGAACGAATCAAACCTCGAAGAGTTCGAGCCTTGGGATTGACAATCCACTCGAATCTCATTACTCAAATTCGCGATGCACAAGAAACTGCTTTCACTCCCGAACGTCTTAAGGATGAATCCTTGAAGGGAATGGAAAAGCAACTCGAGAAAAAGGACAACGGAGTGTTGTACTTTATGGATCGAATTTGGGTACCATGCGTAGAGGAGTTACGCAAGCTGATTTTGGACGAGGCACACAAGTCCAACTACTCGATACATCCTGGTGCAGACAAGATGTACCATGACTTGAAAGGCTTCTACTGGTGGCCTGGAATGAAACGTGACATTGCCACCTACGTTAGCAAATGCTTAACTTGCTCGAAAGTAAAGGTTGAATACCAAAAGCCATCTGGGCTTTTGCAACAGCCTGAGTTGCCCAAATGGAAATGGGAGCAAATAACAATGGACTTCATTACGAAGTTACCTAGAACGGCGTCTGGAGCAAATGCCATATGGGTGATTGTCGATCGATTGACGAAATCAGCCCACTTTCTAGCTATTAAGGAAACGGATGGAATGGAGAAACTAGCTAAAATCTATATTAAGGAGATTGTTTCTCGGCATGGTGTGCCACTATCCATCATCTCTGATAGAGATGCGCGATTCACTTCTCGCTTTTGGCAAACATTACAACAGGCAATGGGTACTCGACTTGATATGAGTACTGCCTATCACCCGCAGACTGACGGCCAAAGTGAGCGAACAATACAAACGCTCGAAGACTTGTTGCGAGCATGTGTGATAGACTTTGGAGGTAACTAGGATACTCACCTACCTCTAGCTGAATTTTCTTACAACAATAGTTATCACACGAGTATACAGATGGCACCATTTGAGGCGTTATATGGACGCAAGTGCCGATCACCACTCTGTTGGGCAGAGTTGGACGACAGACAACTATCTGGACCCGAACTTGTCCAGGAAACTACTGACAAAATAACTCAAGTATTGAGCCGACTGAAAGCGGCACGAGATCGACAAAAGAGCTACGCTGATAACCGCCGTAAACCTCTTGAGTTTCAAGTAGGAGACAAGGTCCTACTCAAAGTATCTCCCTGGAAAGGAGTAGCACGATTTGGCAAACGAGGAAAGCTGAACCCACGATACATCGGACCATTTGAAATCCTTGCTAGGATTGGTCCTGTCGCATACAAGCTCAAACTACCGCAAGAGCTTAGTAGCATACACGATACTTTCCACGTTAGCAACCTCAAAAAGTGTCTTTCTGATGAAACACTTATCCTTCCTCCTGACGAAGTCGTCATTGACTCAAAACTTAACTTTGTGGAGAAACCTGTTGAAGTTATGGATTTTAAAACGCAGAAACTTCGACACAAACGAATCAAACTGGTTAAAGTTCATTGGAACTCGAAACATGGCCCGGAGTTTACCTGGGAACGAGAGGACGAAATGCGAAAGAAATACCCCAACCTATTTGAGAGCGTGACCGAGACTCACGGCTCGACTTAAATCTCGGGACGAGATTTCACTAACGGGGGGAGAATGTGACACTCCTCCAAATTAGGTATATAATTATACTTAATTACATGCATTTCTTACGCTAATTCCCTGCATTTGTTTTAAACTAAACCTATGATATGATATGAGTCTAGCGAGCCCAAAACACTAATACAAAAAGTATTACATGATACGTAGTTATTTATAAATTACGTACGAACGTATCGGAACGAAGCCGACAAAAATAATTAACAAGATTTGGTAACATGAAATAATTAATAATTCGATTATTAATTACGAGTATTTATATATCTATAACATATAGATAAAATGGTTCAATTATACGTTTAACATAAAACGTATTATATAACGAACAGAAACAATTCTAAAACGTACCTAAAAAGTCAATATCTGAAAAGTGTTATTTTTCTAGTACGTTTTAAAGTATTTAGAACATTACCTAAAAATATGAATTCGAAATTCAACTGAAATCTGGCGCTCAATTGGACGCGCGCAGTAAAATGTACAAAAATGTACAACTATCAAAAATAATGATAATCTCATTATTCTGAAAATATATTACGAACCAGGAGAGCATCTACAAAATAAAAATATAAAAAGTTTATTTTTATATTGCTATAATTATACCCGTACTCGAAATTGTGATACACAAACCGACCACCAACTTTCAATAATTGAGGTGGAGTCGGCCATACCGTTTGAATTACTACTCCCTCCTTTCTGTGATCTCATTCAGCATAACACCCACAAATACAATCCTTCACCATTTTATTTCTCTCAAAGAAATTAACAAGATAAAAGCAGCAGCTAGAAGCAGGAGTAGAACAACAAGATCAGGAACCATATTCATCATTATATCCATCCTTCTTCTTCTTCTTCTTCATCATCATCATTTCATCATTGTAAGGAAACCTTTTCTTTTTGATTTCTACCTGTTGATTTCGTGTTTAAATCATATATACAAACATAATCCTTACATATAACACATATAGATTGATGATTTTGTTGATGAACACAAAATGGGTTTTATGAACCCAAGACTTGAAATCGCAAATTTGATATGTAAAAGTTGTTATAAATGAGATAAAATGAGATATATTGATGTTATATAACATGTAAACACTGAACCCACTCGAATTATAGCTAAAAATTACGTCGAACTCGGATTTGAAATTTGGAAACGAGACAGAGCTGCTGTCTGGAACAACAAGCCGATCGACTAATTCCAAACCGATCGGTTAACCCAAACCGATCGGCTGAGAGCCCAAAGCCGAACGGCTGGGCCGGGCTGGAATGTGCTGTTGGGCTAAAATGCTTAACGGGCTAATCGTTTAATGGACT
Source organism: Helichrysum umbraculigerum (assembly GCA_949592205.1). NCBI lineage: Eukaryota > Viridiplantae > Streptophyta > Magnoliopsida > Asterales > Asteraceae > Helichrysum > Helichrysum umbraculigerum. The sequence continues at coordinate 68,419,266 of CATIUR010000004.1, read as the reverse complement.
GGGCCGAGTAAGAATTGGATTGGGCCGAAGCTTCAGCCGAACGGCTGAAGGCCCAAGCCGAACGGCTGTCCAAGCCGAACGGCTGGCCCAAGCCGAACGGCTGGGCCGTGTGCTGAGCTGGGCCAGGTCACGGTCTGGGCCTGGTGTTGGGCTTGAGCTGTTGGGTTGGACCGAATAGTTAATAGATCTCATGTTAAACTTAAATGGATCGAGTGAATAGAAAAAGAACGATAAATTTTATTATGAAACGATATATTAAATAACATTAACAATTATTTAATTAGACGTATACGATCATGTTGGAAACAGGATGATAATTATTAGATGAACGAAAAATAAATACAGACTTATGAAAAGTGTATAACATATACATTGGGACAAAACGAAGAATTATGTTGTAACAAGTGAGACTTGTGATTTTGGAAACTGAACGACAAACTTTTATATATATGATATATGTATAGATATGAGACGAGACAACGAATAATAATATATATATGCGAGAATATATACATTCAAGTATATAAGTATATATATGTATATATATACTTTCACACTTCGGACAATTCGACAAACAAACAATACTTGGATAATATTATATATTTTCAACAACAATCATCAACGACATACACAAACTTAAGAAATTGATAATTTCTTTAAACAAACAAATTATTAACGTAAGTAAATAAAGTACTTATAGTTAATACATTATTGTGTATAGGTTGACTACGTTTGGGTTACGCTATCTTTTCTCGCTAGCATTCACATCCGAGCACTTACTGTGAGTTCACAAACCCCTTTTCACTGTTTTAATGCTTTTAAAACTCGGGGTGGAAAACATAGAAATCGTATGTATAACTGCATGCGACAACTGCTTTAAATACTGTATGTATTTACTTGATTGTTTATGAAAGGGTATTTCATACGTGACTGTTTGTGAAAGGGTATTGCACACAACTACTTGAACTATGATTTTTGAAATGTTTTCATACTATTTTGGGAATTTAGACAACGAATCTTGGTACAGATCTAGGCTGAACGATGTAGTGCATAAAAGACCTTATGGCTACAGACTATAACCATTAGCTAGGTGACTCTAGCCACTGAGTATACGGATAGTACTATCGCCGTGACGACCCTCCTACGGATTTGGGAGCGTATACTTAATTGTCCAGCATGGCAAATAACAACTGATTAGGGTTGTGGTTTGGTTATAGGGTTAGATCGGGTTACCTTACTTGACAGGTTTAGCTCACCTTTCAAGGGATCACCGTCTAAATATTCCCACACACAAAACTACTGTTTAGGAAGTGATTTCCTACGTAGACTACTTTGGAAATGTTAATCCTTATTTAGGTTAACCTGTGTTTCCTACTGATAACTGATTTGGGAAATGTTATTTGTTAATAACTTGTGTTTCCTACTTGACAAACAACACTTATTTGGAAATGTTATTCTTAAATGATTAACCTGTGTTTCCTACATAATAAACAAATCTGTGAATTCACTCAACAATTTTGTTGACGATTTACTCTATGTTTTTCAGGGAATTAGCAGCGTAAGTAAGATCTGCATGCATATCAGGACGGACTACCTTGGACTTGTTAGGATGCCACTACTTTTGGGACACTTGGATTTCCTCTGTATAACTGCAACTACTGCAGTCATACCTATGAAATCTACTTTTGATATTATGTATTTTATGAAATACTGATTTCAACTACTACTATTACTGTTACCACTTTTCAAGTGGTAATCTTTTGTAAAACTTTAACTAATGGCATCTTAATCTATTTCGTTCTGCGATAACCATATGCTCTGAGTATGTATGTATCTGTTGGTTGTTAGACTGCTCGCACCCCCGCCACGTCACTAAGCTTCCGCAAACCACTCTATGTAATTGTAATTACCGTTTGGCGGGGTGTGACAATACCCATTATGCTTATCACTAAGTGTGGGATTCAAACCCAAAACACACCGCTAAAAGAATATATCTTAGATGTTTAAATTCCTAAGTGTGGGATTTTACCCCATTCAGAGCTTAGCATAACATCGAGTACGATGTTCCTTTAAGTGTGGGATAGCAGTAGTTGCACTACTGTTAAATGGATATTGGCATATGCTTGATTCTTAAATCGTTGCTCTTTATAAAACCTTGCTTCTCCGTAAAAGTAAACAAAATTTTCAAAATTTTGAGTTAAAAATATGTTGAAAGTGAAAAATTTTAAACAAAGAATGATTTACTTTGGGGAAGAAAGAAAAATAAAATAAAAATTCTTTTGAAAAATTAGATTAGTAATCCCATAAAGAGCATCGCATGACTAGGCACACAACAACCCAACTTTCGATTCGTGAGGTATCTTGAGCCATATAAAGCATTCACTTTTAATGCTTCACTTTTTCGATTCTTGAGTGTGCCGATGTATGCGTTTAGAATCAGAACTTGCTCCTGTTATGCATTTCGAATCCGAACTGGTGAGTAAAAAGGAGATCGAATCACATCATTCTTGAACCCATCTATACACCCAAAAACAAATACGTTGTAACACCCCCAAATTTAATGATTTGCGGAAGCATACTTGGGTGTTACTAATCAATATACAAAGCACAAGATATACAGTAAACGACCTCTAAATAAGACGTTATAAAACGATTTCATAGAAATAATTTTTGAAAACTTAATGTTTTCGTATACAAAATGTAGTTTCCTAGAGTCCACACGTATAGCGGGAGATTCTATTACATAATCAACATGTACAAAAGATAATGCTGAGAATCTCCGTTAATGCAGTTTAGTTGAAATCATGCGACTCTAGCTATGTCCTAAAGTAATCCTACTCCGTCTGTGTACCTGAGAATACATGCTAAAAGGGTCAACACGAATGTTGGTGAATCTCACAGGTTTGTAAGTAATATCAGTTTTGAACACAAGATTTCATCAGTTGTGCCCGCAGGCGTAAATCAAGTATTTGCAAACCCAGCAAATGTAAAGTAAGTAAGTTATACCGTTGCCATGAGGCTCATAATCGAAGCTTAACCCGTAAGTAATAAGTTGCTCCCGTGACATGCTCGTAACTGAGCAAGCATAAGTAACGAATAATAGTCGCCCGTTTTTACAGAACGGTTCGTGGTAGCGCTACTACCCCGGGCGGGGAGGGTCATTTCCCTAATGGATCCATTAACTAGTGTTCGCGCTTAAGTCCATAATAATGATTATGATGGAGAGACTTCTGTAAATAGTAAACAACTCATGCAATTCCGTTTGGTATAGTAAACAGTTTTAGTACTTGTGTTCAAGGAAAAGTAGGAGCATGTTTCTCCCCCAATAAGATAAAACAGTAAAAGTGGGGCCGTAAGACTCACCTGAGTCGAGTAGTAACCAGTAGCAAACAGTGAGTAGTGTGTAGGTTCTCCGAACCCGTAACCTTTAAATGCCTAAACATATAAAGTTAAGTAAGTAGATGTCCCGCAAGACCATCTAGGTTAGTTGTCTACACAACTTGTTATGTCCAATGTTGGTTCGTTATCGTTTGTTCTTAGAAAACATGATCGGCCCGTTGGTGACGATTGGTATTAGTGATTCCAAAGTGTTACTCTTGATAAATATGTCTCAATTTGTTTATAAAGTCGTATCGTAATAAGGTTTGGAGTTGTTTAAGTTCGACACTTAGTAAAAATTGGTTCGAAACCTTCTGTTTTTAGCGTCACTTATAGCGACACTTAGGGCTTAGGCGACACTCAGGAAGTGTCGCATGAAATGACGGATTTTGATTAATGGCGTCACTTATGCAAGTGACGCATAGAGTGCGACACTTAAGGAAGTGTCGATTGTAAGTGTCGGTACCAGTGTCATGAGTCACTAAGGTTAGTGACGGGTGAAATCAGTTCTCGATTATAGGCGTCACTTAGACAAGTGACGCTGTAAGTGTCGGTTCATAGTGACGGGCATTGAATTTGCGACACTTAGACAAGTGTCGGGGAAAAGGGGTTTTATGCGGCACTTAGGCAAGTGACGCTAAATTAGGGCTTTTAGCGACACTTAATGCGTCACTTAAGTGACGCACGAAGTGACGCTATACTGCAGTCGTCGTTGCGTCACTTCGAGCTGTTGACGAATTTTTTTCAGCCAAAAACGAGTTTTCCGGCCACCGATCGACCCAAGCTTTTTACCCAACCCATATTTGGACATTATAAACGTGTAGCAACAACAAACAAGTATTATAACCAAGATTTGAGTGATTTCGAGAAATTGTCGGAAACTTACAAAGTGGCGAAACGAAATTCCGAAAAGATAGAAGTGTAGATCGTCACGTGGTGATTCTTTTTCTCCAAAGGGCTTCGAGATTTGATGACGTTTGATGGTGTTATTTGAGGTTTTAAGGTGATGGTGATGGTGGAATTTTTGAGAGAAAAGAAAGAGAGAGAGAGAAGAAGAAAGTGAATGATGATGATGAAATGAGATGGTGGGTAGGGGGTTCCCCCCCTTTGTTGGCCGGTTGGGTGGGGCCCACGGGTGTGGGCTTCACCCATTTTTCGTTCCCTGTATTCGTGTTCCGTGCGATGTTCGTTTTCCCGATCGTTTAAACGTTAATTAGTTATTTATGTATGTTTAAATACACGTTTTAATATGCGAATAATTTCTCAATATTTTGGTTGAAGTATTTTATTAAATACTTTATATTTGAGTTGTAAAATACGATTTAACTTTGTTTTGATTTGTTTGCGCGTTAGTATTTTAATCGCGTATACGTTTATTTGTACGATACGAATTAATTACGAAATATTATCAAAATAATATTTTGGGTATAATGGTCGTATTAAATAATATTATATTATCCAATAAAATTGTTCACCAACGTCCGTATTTATTGAACCGAATTATATTCGAGAAGAAATTTGTACGATTTAACCAAATCGCATAATTGTATATATATTCATCAATATATTTTGATACATTAATTAGCCTAACACAGAACTAATTACATATATTAACATAGAATTAGGCACTAATTACTAGTCCTAATTTGGCGGGTGTTACATACGTTATCCCTTTCCTACTCAAAAAGCATCCCTCAAACTTCATAGAAAGTTCCAAAGATAAGTTCCAAAGATGAAAAAAGAGAAGCTGCAAGGATATGACGTCAAAGAAAGAAAAATATCCAAGAAAATTCGAAGAAAAAGAAAGTCAAATGGAGAAAAAGACTCCTCCCAAAGGAAAAGGCGTCAATCCTCCCGAAAATTTAAAAATTTCAACTTTCCGCTTCACCAAAAAGAAACCCGAGGAAACCAACACAACCCCCTCTCATACCACCAACACTCCACTCCGAAAAAAAACCTACATCACTTCCCTTAGAATGATTGTGGCTAGATCGACTTCGCGCTCTCCTAAAAGGTAACGATTTGATACTCGATCAAGCCTATGACGATAAACGATACATGACTGGCGTTCTGAGCGATTGATATAATAGAATAGGAAACCCTAAACACTTTGAGTGATTTGAGTGACCACCTTGAGAGGATCGCCTAGTCATGTATCCAAGATCAAAGATCACAAGCATGCTCCTAAAGATTACAATCCTTCCTTTTCAAGGAACAAGTACTTTACTTTCCTAAAACCCCTTAGTAAAGAGTTCCGCCTTAAATTTTTCATTATTTGCTTATCTTTAACCATGTTTGAAGACGAGTTTGCTTGAGGACAAGCAAAGTTCTAAGTGTGGGATACTTGATATCGCGTAAAAAGTCACGTTTTTACTACCGATATCTCTCTCATTCTGGAATGATTCTTGGCATATTAACTCAAAACCATTACAAATCAGTAGTATTATGCCAAGATGGTCAAAACAAGGTTGCACGATGAAAATCAAGTAAATCGGATGAAAAACGAAGATTCTACACACGTTTGAAGATTCAAGACATCAAAATGAGGTTTCAAGACAAAAGTGCCCATCACTAACATCCATCTTAACCAAGATGTTCGTTTTCAAAATACGAATCCAACAGAAGAAGAATCAACAAAAACGGACGAAGAATGAAGATTCTACGTACGCCGGAAGATCCAAACGATTCGTACGACACATCTAAAGTTCAGAGACATATTTTTGGGATATCTTTAGATCAAAGTCTTCGTTTTTGAATTACGAATCCAACAAAAAAAGAATCGATGTAAACGGACGCATAACAAAGAAGATACGCGCGAAACAAGCAACGAAGAAACGGGCGACGACCGGGGCTGGTGGCAGCCAGCCGCCGCCGGCCAGCCACCAGGCCGCTGGCCACCAGCCACCAGGCCGCCGGCGCCTGGCAACCCCCCATCCGGATTGCGCTTTTTGGTCCTTTGTGTACCCGGTACTAGACCTTTATGCAACTTTATGTACCTCATGCCACTATATGCCCGTACCTCGTGCCACTATATGCGCGTACCTTCTTGCTATCGTGAGCTTCTACTTGCTAACATGCACCAAAACTCTCCTATAAATAGGAGGCTTTAGGTTCATTTGAAGATACACCATACTTTCCACACTTTGGAAAACACACTTTCTTTCTAGCTTCTGGTTTTTCTTTCTTTCTTTATTTTCTTACTTTAATAGTATTAGGCTAGTTAGAATAGAAGCAAGGAACGAGCTTATAGTCTTTGGTGAGGAACGTATTTGTAATCTTTGGTGTACGCTTGGTGATGTCGCTTATGAAAGCGCGTCTTGTTTTACAATTTATAAATAGAAATACCTAATAAATACTTTCAAGCAACCAGGCAAGAATACCCGATCAATTGTAAATATAGATTTGGTAAGTCAGATTCGAACACAGGGAAAATGGTGGAATATTTAAAATAGAAATTAACAATTAACTAGAAAGCAGTAAATATGGGGGCGTTTTAGTTCCGTACGAACATTTTAGAAAACATTTAATTTAAAATAAACAAACTTAAATAAAACTTTAAATTAAAATAATAAATAAATAATAACAATAAATCCTAATTGGAAGGAATAAGTAATTGTATAGTTAATGTCACTTAGATTCATATTTCCTGATTTATTACGTATTGATTATCTAATTGTGATTCCTTTAGATCAACTTAATACCAAATTCTTCAATGAATACTAAGTCGAATATGAACTAGCCAACGTTTCGGGTCCAACTAATTCCTATAATCTAGGGTCCAACATGAAACACTGGTTCCAATGTCACAAGATGATCAGTCAATTGTGTGCCTTTCCCTAAATTATGCATTAAACATTCACAACTCGTTATAATTAACTCTATGGTATGACTCAACAATACCCAATAATTAACTTATTGTCTTGTTCATTTTAAAGTAGAGTATTATTGTATACTCGACCTATCAGACTCAACGTATTTAGTGATAGTCCAAAACCCTAAGGTAGTACTAGCAATGATCAATAATCTTAAAGGAACTCAATCTCATTAAAATTATTAATCACGTGAAGCAACAATAATAACTAGTTACCAATAAACAAGTGTCCACGAGCAATATAACCGTTTTCAATTAAATAACTTATTCAATACGCAATTATAATCGTTCAATAATCATAATCTAAGTTAAATTAACTACACAATCACTTTAGATATTCAACTCATCATCAAAACAGAAATAATCAGATCATTCAATGACAAATTCTTCATTGAAATCGAATAAAAGAATTATACCGAATCGAAAACGATGAACTACAACGATCCGCGATGAATAAACTTCAATCCCGAGCCTTTGTACCTCCAAAATACTAAACAAATTCGTAAAACTAACCTAGGAACCGAATATTATCGTCTGGAAACGAAAACAAAACGAACACACTGATTTTAGGGTTTTTTCGCGACTTTTATATTTCTTGAATTTTGATCCATACGGCGTATGGATTTCCATACTACGGCGTATGGATTGATTTCAAGCCCAACCCATGTATGCGTAACCTGGGCCTCCACTGCAGCAATCCATACGGCGTATGGATTTCCATACGGCGTATGGATGAGATTTTCAGCCGGATTTTTGATTTTTCTTCTTTTATTCTTTTCTTCGACTTCGGCTTTACTTATTTCTTCAAATATGTATCATTTAGCTTGACTATTGACTGTTTTCCGTTCCTTTCTTCATCAACGCTCTATTTCCACATCTAATTGCAAATATGAACAAAATCAATATCTATTCTAAACAAAATGCAATAAAAACATTCAAGAATAGGGGTAAAATACTACTGAAATATAGTACTTTTGAGCGTTTATCACTTGGAGCAACTCTTATTAATTCAAGTCTATTCCTTCTCGCATATTAATCTCGGTTATTTCTATCCTTATCTATCTTAATTAAATATGTATATTTCAATGATGCTAGAGATCGTTTATGCCATGATTAGCGAGTAGATTACTATTGTGTTTGTTTGCGATGTAGTTAGTTAATTATGGGATGATTTATAATTAAATATTGAAGATCGGTAGTATTGCTTTGATCGTCTTATTGCATGTTCTTGTTTGATTGTTGCCTTAGGATTATCATAGTAGCAAAATATAAACGATCTTAATTATCGTGAAATAATATGATGGCCCATATTCGACTGTTACTCGATATAGTACTGGAAACACTTCAAGGTGGAGTACAAATGTATGGAAGTCGAGGAACGACCGAAGGTAGTCATATTACGAAGCGGTACAATATTACGAAGTAGTATAACGGCCCCTATTCGACTGTTACTCAGTATAGCATTGGAAACACTTTAGGTGTAGTACAAATACGTGGAAGCTGCGTAACGACCGAAGGTAGTTATATTACGGACTAATACATAAAATGAGAAACCTAGTTTAATTAACCTTTCTAAATAGACTTTTAAACTTTAAATTATCCATCGCCTTTCCACCAATAAACGTGATTACAACACCTTTTTAACGACGTCCAATTAAAAGGTAGCCAGTCATCTGTGTCAATATAATTTGTCGAAGGTATAAACTGTGGAACCGCAAGGCTACATGGGGGATTATCGTAGGACAAGACATGGCCCAGGGTTTGAAGCGGTGGAACCACTTAAAGTGAGGAACGCTGTGAATAACTAGGGGATTTATTGGGTAGTCTTAAGCAAAGGCTAGTTTAAAGTCATAAATGAACTTTTTAAATATACAAATCTGTTAGGATGACGAGGAATCGTTATATGATTCAGTTATGTCTAGTACCTTAAGATTTTGTTCCGTTTCATATGGAAAGTATTATTAAATCATAATTAAGATTTTGCCTATTATTATAAATACTTTGTTATGTTACCGTAACCTAGCTCCCGGTGTGACATGCTAATGGGATTTTAATTAGTAGGGAATCTAGTGTTTACATCACGAGTATTCAAGAATAATAATTAACAAATATCTTTCAAAACAGTTTCTCCAAACATCATCCCATAACTTAATTAACGAAGTCTCAACAAACGCTATCTTTATTTATCTGCTCTACGTTTTATTTTTATTTCGCTTTTATTTATTTACTTGCCTAAGTTAGTTAATATAAAAACCAAAACTTCCCCACCATTTTATAAACCATTCACTAGTTTGAAAGCCCTCATCTGCCACGCCTTAGTTTCAATTCAGTCGGTTTGAAGAACGACTCTAGGTCATACCTACCACTTGCTCACCCTTAGGATTAGCATTGTTAGTGAAAACTTAGGCCCCGCAATTACAAATTTAAAACACTCCACTGATGCCCTCCGCCAATAGCCGGTGCAACGACAAGGGTAAGTAATTTATCCTTACCGACCGTTGGTGGCGCATCAGTGGACAACACCTGAAGTTCGGATGGGGCTAAGCGATATGGTGCTCGGGCCACAGGTGCAGCACCTGGCACGAGATCGATTGAGAACTCAACCTGTCTAGGTGGTGGCAGACCAGGCAGTTCTTCGGGAAAGACTTCTGGAAAGTCTCGAACGATGGGCACATCTTCAAGTCGCTTCTCCTCCGACTTTTTCTCCATGATGTGCGCGAGGATTGCCGGATAACCTTTTCTCAGAAATTTTTGGGTTTTCAAACTAGAGATGATGTTTAGTCTCGTCCCACCGGTCTCCCCCTGTATGATCAAAGTTCTACCGACGACAATAGGAATACGGACGAATTTATCATAACAAACGATTTCGGCGCGGTGCTTGGACAACCAGTCCATACCAATGATGACGTCAAAACTTCCGATTTCAACAGGCATAAGATCGATTGAAAAGGTTTCGTTGGCCAGGTTTAGAGTGCAATTAGGGATTACACTATCGGTCTCTATGAGTTTCCCGTTTGCTAGTTCTACAGTGTACTTAACATCTAGAGCAATGGGGGTGATGTCAAGTAGTAGATAAAATTCATGAGAGATAAAGCTTCTATCGGCACCAGTATTAAATAGAACAGAAGCAGTTAAGTTGTTGAGGAGGAACATACCCTAGACCACATTCGGGTCTTGACGGGCGTCCCCAGGGTTGAGTACGAAGTTTCTACCTCTAGCATTGTTGTAGTTGTTGTTGCCCTTGTTCTTCAGCTTTGGGAACTCACTCCTGAAGTGCCCGGTGTTCCCACATTCGAAGCAGGCTTTTGATGGCCTGGCGTTGTTGCTGCTGGAAGTATTGTTGGTGGATTTAAGAGCTCGACAATCTTTGGTCGAATGCCCGTCCCTCCTGCAGTTGTTGCAAGGGGTACTACACGGACCATCGTGGTGGTGGTTACACTTGGAACAATAGGGTTTGCTCCCGGTGTAGCCACGTTTGGGCTCAGAGTTAGAGGTGCACATTTGGATGGCATTGGGTTTCTTGTTTGGTTGGTCGTGGTATTCAGCAGATCTGCATTTGTTGTTGGGAGGTGTGGTGGATGCATCACGGCTGACAATCATCGCCATGAGTTCATGTGCGAGCCGGATAGCACTTTGGATGGTGGTTGGTTTGGATGAGGCGACGTTCCCTTGGATGTTTTCCGGGAGTCCGCGGATATACCTCTTGATGCGTTTCTCCTCCGGATCTACCATAGACGGGCAGAGGAGGGCAAGCTGTTGGAATTTGGTGGTGTAACTGATGATATCGGTGCCCTGTACTCTTAGATTCCAGAATTCTTCTTCCAACCGTTGAAGTTCTTCGTTCGGGCAATACTCATCCTTCAACATTTTCTTCAGATCTGCCCAGGGCAATCGATTTGCGGTCTCGATTCCCTCGGCACTAGTATAGGTGTTCCACCAGGTAAGGACACCTTCCTGAAAGGTGTAGGAAACAAACTTGACTTTGCTGTCTTCAGCGCAGTTGCACAGACTAAAGACAGATTCAATACGTTCTATCCATCAGATCAGTCCAATGGCACCTTCCGTGCCCTTGAAACTCAATGGTTTACAACTGAGAAAATCCTTGTACGAACAAGGTTTGACAATAGGGGTGGTATCGACAGTTTGATCACTGGTTCATTGTGAGTTCCGAGCAGCCAAAGCATTGGCTACATTTCGGGAAACAATGGCATTGATTTCGGCATCACTGTAACTTTTCTTCTTTGGCGGCATGATTCTTCAAGAAAAAAACAAAGGGAACATAAGAAATTGTACCAGAGTGACAATTACAATAGATGTATATATATAAAAGCGGTAATATACAACATCACAATGTAAAAATCAATAATATAGAATAATCGAGGGATATTGTCAATTGATATTACGAATCTAAAAGATAGTAGACAATTTCGAGTTACGAGTTCTACAAGTTACACACTTAGATGTTTTACAAAAGTACCGGGAATTGTTACATCCGGTCGAATTACATAGGTCCTACAAAAGCATAATAGAGTACAGATTCAGTCTAAGCTAATTCTGACGTAGATTGAGTTGTGGCAGTAGTGCGGTGAGATGGTCCACGGATTCTGCAAGTCTGCTAACCATTCGGAGGGTGTCCTCGGTTTCCCTTAGACGTGTCTCACACTGGTTTAACCTTGATTGTAGGACGGAGATTTCGTTTCGGTTACCAATCACTTGGTTGTGGACAACTTCCATGGTTTCGATGGTTTTTCCCATTCGGTTGTCAAGGATGTCCATGTTGCTAACGGTGTTTTCGTGATCTTCGGAGACTTGATTGATGCGTTCGAGTGATGTGAGTCTCCAGTTTTCATTGGTTTCTTGCAGTTCGATATCCATAGTGCGGAGTCGTTGCTCATGGCGGTGTAGCCTAGCGGCTAAGACCGATACAGTGAAGTGAGCGGGTTCTTGAGTATAGAGAGAGATTCCCATGCTGGAAGATCCTCCGTTCGAGGTGGGGAGTTGGATTCCTTCCTCGTCCCTCCAGGTGTTGAGTCGATTTGATAACCATCTCCATTTGCTCGTTATTGCTTGCCTATAAGACTGGTCATTGAGATTGTTTTGAGTGGGATATGGGCTAGCTCGAGGCAACCCAGAGTCCCTCCTAGCTACCCTTGAGTTTCGTGACCCAGATTGAAAGCGTGACGAATTGGGTGGTGTGTTTGCCATTTCTGAGACAAAGCGTTAGAGAGAATGAGGTCTATATTCATATAATACATATATAATATAGCCTAAGATGTAGTACGTGAGTGAGGCCTATCTATGTATACTTAGTATCACATAATAACCTATTGGGTGTCTAGCACAGACATGTTTAAGTCCCAGTTCTCTCAAGGTCAGAGTCAACTAGTGTATTCCCGTTCAACATAACCATTTCAGACCTCACATCATCTTTCTTTAATTGTACATAGTTGATCAAGCTATGTTAAATTAAAGTCGTATGCTGTAATTCCTGAACCAGTCATGCCTAATAAAGAAATACTGCCTAACGGTCATAGTCTAGGCCCACTAAATGCAACCTAGTTCACTATAACCTTAGGCTCTGATACCAATCTATCGCACCCCCAAATTCGGAATGCGGAAGTGATTCGGGTCGGGGCGCGACTAATACGGTAATCACAGCACAAAGATATATAGTAAACGACTCTATATGCGTCGTTTTAACAAAATATATTGATAAAAGAAATGTTTACAACATTTGAAGCTATACATAGCTCGTGTTCTGAAAAGGAGAGATTCCAATACATAAATACTTTTACAAAATATATTAATGCAAGGAAATCTCTGATATCTGCATGCTGACTCGAGCTACGGTAATCCTGAGGGCAGTCCAACTTACTGCTGAGTACCTGTGATACATGCTAAAAATGGTCAGCGAAACGCTGGTGAGCTCACAGGTTTGTATGTCAAAACATAATGTATGAACCGCAAGATTTAATTGAATTTAAGTTGCAATTAAGAAAAATATGAGTTATACAGCTGATATCGCGTAAAAAGTCATGTTTTTACTACCGATATCTCTCTCATTCTGGAACGATTCTTTGCATTTTAACTCAAATATAGCACAAATCAGTAACATTATGCCAAGCTGGTCAAAACAAGGTTGCACGAGAAAAATCGAGCAAAACGGATGTAAAATGAAGATTCCACACACGTTTGAAGATTCAAGGCACCAAAACGAGAGTTCAAGACTAAAGTGCCCATCACAAAGATCCATCCTATCCAAGATGTTCGTTTTCAAAATACGAATCCAACAGAAGAAGAATCGACTAAAACGGATAAAGAATGAAGATTCTACGCCCGCCGGAAGATTCAAATGATTCGTACGCAATATCTGGAGTTAGGGACCTCACCTCAGGGACTATCTTATGTCAAAATCTTCATTTTTGAATTACGAATCCAAAGCAAAATGAATCGACTCAGACGGGCGCATAACGAAGAAAACACGCACGAATCAAGAAACAAAGCAAAAGACGGAGAAACGGGGCGGGTGGCAGCTACCAGCCGCCGGCCTACCACCAGCCGCCGCCGGCCTACTGGTGGGCGGCGCCGGCCTGCTGTCCACCGCCCCGGTTTCCTTTTTTGGCTAATTCTCGTACCTGGTGCGCCTACTTTCCGCGTTGTACAGTACCCGGTGCACCACCTTTCCGCGTTGTACAGTACCTGATGCACCTTTTTACCCACATTGCGCTAATGTGCACCCCTTGATGCTAATGTGAGCCAAACCTCTCCTATAAATAGGAGGCTTGAGTTCATTTGCAAGACACACCTTCCATACTTTGGAAAAATTCTTTCTTTCTTACTTTCTCACTAGAAAATCTCTTGTAGTCTTTTAGTCTTTCTCATTCTAGGATTATTGTAATTAGTCTACGGACTAACATAGAAGCTAGGGCGAACGCTAGAAATTCGGAGATCAATCTTTGTACATGCGAAAGAGTTTGTCAATTATAATAATACGCTGCTACGCATTTAATTACGGGTGATATCTAAACTTTTATTATACTTGTCTCATTTCATATTTTGAATATGTATTATTGCCTGGTATGTGATTTATTTATTGCCATGAATTGCGAGTAGTTTACTATTGTGATTGCTGATGATGTAGATAATTATAAGTAAGGATGTCATTACATAATCAGTGCACGATAATCGTAAAATGATATAACGGCCCCTATTCAACTGTTTATTCGGTATAGTGCTGGAAATGCTTTAGGCAAAGTACAAACGTACGGAAGCCGGTAAAACGACCGAAGGTAGTTATATCATTGTAATCAGCTCTGGTTTAAAAGTTGGAACTCCGGAAGGATAATACAACTACACAACTAACTGGTGTATCCTACGAGAGTCAATGCATTATAAAATAATGTTCGTAAAACACGTTCAGATAAAATAGGAGATAATAATCCTTGTACTATTAGGACTTTATGAATTTAAGTTTAATTTATGGAGTACCCTTTCCAGTTATCCACGTGACTGCAACCTAGTAATTAGGACCTGATCAACCTTAATTATGGTAAGTAGTTATATGTGCCCATGACATGCAATAAGTAAGACACAATGAAACCACTCATTGTATATATTAGGTTTACATTTCTGCACTGCTTTACATTTAATTAGATAGAGTGTCATTTTCACTGTCAATTACTCTTGACCGCGTGTTGGATATAAGAAGCCGTGGAATTCTCATGTAAAGTACAATGTCTATTATTGAAAAGCATGGTCCTCATATGAAACATATTTTAACAAACTGCGAATAATCTGGAGATGTATAACTGTTTGAAAAGGAGAACTTAAACCATAAGTCGAAGTAACTAGAGCTTAATCGAGTAAAAACAAGACTTAGGAATAAGAGTAAAGTCCTAGTGACCTTGAACCCTAAAAACACTAAGCCTTACACAATCGACGGTCCAAGCATACAAAGTTATTAATCTGCATGCTAATAAAGTAGTAAACTACCTTAGGGGTTAAGAACGGTCGGACCTATGAGACGATACGCTACTGATTCATGCACCTCGGTATAAAACCAAAATAGGTTGCTCATCTTTCAACTAGATAAGTATTGGAAGTTTGCGTATTGCTCCGATCAGAATCACGATAACCTAGTTCCAAGTGACACGCCAATGGGAAATTGAGTTGGTAGGGTTCTAGAGTTTACACCTAGTAGTTTAATTGCCACATTAAGTATCAACCCTATTTGTTCTGTATCTTTATCTGCTTTCCCTGTACTTTAATTTACTGCAATTTACTTTCCTGCATTTTAATTATCTTTCTTTAAATCCCAAACCTACCTACTTTGTTCCATCCTAAATATTTCCCTACCGAAAGTGTCAATTTTAATCGCCCACACGTTTGGATTCATAGAACGATCTTAGGTTATACTTACCGCTTACTAACCAGAGTAGGTAGTACGGTTAATTTAAGCCCCGCAAAATATAAATTTAAAACCCCTGCTGCGCTCGCATCATCATTTGAAAAAAAACAACGACAAGGTGTGAGCACAACAAGTTTTTGGCGCCGCTTCCGGGGAATCACAAACGTAGATTTAAAACCACCTTAAGTAATAAGTATTTAGGAGACCCTTCCGAACGAAACCTTTTCGGGTATCTTTCAAAAGTTAATTTAAGTAATTTAGTTAATTTAATGTTAATTTAGTTAATTAGGATAATATTAGTTCGAAAATGACAACTCAAAAACCCACTTCTTGCCTCATTTCAAAAGACGAACTGATGGCGATGGACGATACAAAATTCTTTGACTACTTAGTAGGAGAATTAGGATCTGATTTCTTTTCACCTTCCTCCTCTAAAGCTAAAGAAACTTCCGAAACCCTAGAAGAATTTAGGACCTCACCTTCTATTCCAAAACATTGCCTGGACTTTGATAATACGGATCAGTTACCTGACCTAGCATCATCTCCAGAAGATCGCTCTCCAACTTTGCAATTGCCTGAATTACCAAATTCTGTCCACTTCGATTATCTTCCCAAAGAAAATCATGAAGTAGAACCTCCAAAAACGTGTGACCTAATTACCCTCATTCCTGAAACTTCAGTGTATGGAAACACTTTGTCAAATTCTCATAATGACGGCATCTCTCCATTCTTTTCATATGGACATAAGTACACCATCTATTGAGTGGTGGACAAAGTTCCATCAGTCGAGCCAGAAAACCCTTGTTCTGAAGAACGCCTCCTGGGCGCATCTTTCAATCCTTCTCGTAGAGTAGACGTTTATAGGACATTCATTAGGAAATTAAACTCCTCCGATTTTCCCTTTTCATACGAACAACGAGAAAAGATCACCGATCTTAACGAACAAGTAAAATTTCTATTTCGCCTGTCAAATCGTGAATGTGAAAGCACTCTCACCAATTTCAGAGACCAAGAGCTAAAGTTTATAGTGGATTTAGATCCACTTTTTGAATCATTTGCCGACATGGATTTCCTTCCAATATCCATGATATTAATCCATCACAACGTCACCGCAATGATCAATGAACTCGAGCTCTGGATAGAACGGGACCCGATGATTCCTATCATCATCCCTGGTAAAATTCCATTCTTTGTTGACCCCGCTTCCTACTTGATCTCAAAATTGCGAGACGTTTTTCCTGATCCCACCAAGAAAAGAACCGATACAGCCCTCCTCACCAAGAGAAAAGACCTTCACGTCAAGCTTGTTCGAATCTTCTCCTTCACCAAATATCCTTTCACTTCCTCACAAAAAGCACTAATCAGCAACCTCTTCAAGATGGTAGATTCTACAACCGGAGACCCTGATTCGCCGGAAGAGAAATCATTTCTATAAGTCATCGATAAACTCACTCACAATCTCAATTATAAAGACCAAGGACCACGCGACGGTTGGTCAAACCCTAAAAAGATAAGAAAGGCATATAATAGGTTAATTAACGATCTTGTCAATTTAGGATACGAAGAACGAGAAGTCCTAGGGAACATAGAGAACAGTCATTTCCATTTAATTTACAATGTCATCTTGGAACTTTCAAAATGTTTTGTGCCTAACCATGTTCACTTAAGGGAGCAAATCTCGACCCTTTCCCTTTGGAGGGATCGGAACGAATCATAAAACCATTCTCTCCGAAAAGGTCGAGGCTCGCGACTTTAAATGAGCATATTTTAATACATATATATATATATATATATAATAAATTTTTGAAAGTTTCCCCTAACAGAAAACGTTTTTAAATTATTGTCTGAAGACACACGCGTCTAAAAGAACGTACACCTCCTAAAGCATTTTGCCTAAATAGTTGTACATTCTATAAACCCGCGTCAGACAAAGATTTTTAAACACCAAAAATAGCTTAAGTTTAATATTTTAGGTTGATTTTAATTGTTCCGCAAAAGTTTGCGCGTTTCTTAAATTGTTTATAACGTAACAAGAAACTGATAAGTAACTAGTTACAGGTAATACATTTAAGACTCATCACCATTATTAGTGGGACATTAGAAATTAACCTAGGACATTAATACTTGCCAATTAAATTGCATTTGGGACCATAAGTAAGTGCCATGGTACTTAGGACAGGTACATGTACCCTAAAGGACCACAAACATTCCTTAACTCCCCATAATTCAAAAACAAGAAGTAAACTTCTTCTTCCTCCCCTCTCCCTCTCATAAATCGGCCACACCATGACCACCATGAATCCACCATCAAAACTTCGTCAAATCATGTAATTTTGGGTCCTTTCGAGCTCCTTGTTGCATATACTTCTCGGTTGTACTTTCGTTTTTGCATTTCATTCACTAAAAGAAAGGTATGATGACAAAACCCACTTTAAATATGAAAGAACTTGTTCCTTGTAGTTATCTAAGTTAGTAGCTAGGAATTAGAGCCTTTCTTGGTTAGATGCTTAGGAACTACATGCTACTACCACTTATCCATGCTAATTCACACATGTTTGACTTTCTCAAAAGGGTAAACTTTGATTTAGTCTAGAGCCTTGCTTGATAAAGTGTTAGTCACTAAGTATTTAAGTAATTGTGGTGTTTTAAACGATTGCTCTATGTTAATTGCGTTATGTGAACAACTTAGGGTTAGCAATTTTGACTTTTGAAAGTCAACAAAAAGTTGGCTAGCTTGCATGAATAATATGATAGGTTGAAAATTGCATGACCATGCTTGTACTTGTTTTACTAGTCAAACTAGGTAATATAACTAGAGAATCATCATTTTTTAAATAAAAAGTCTTGGACCACACCAAATACATGGGCATGATAACTTTTTTTTATGCATAACCTAGTTTGTTTATAAATCAGGAGATGTTTGAAATTGTTTAGATCATGTATGCATGAATAGGTTAAAATTATGGCATGCGGATACTTGAAAACACCATTTGAGGAAAGCTTTGACCTAAAAAGTCAACTTGAAGTATTGAAATTTTAAGACAAAACATTTTATTCAAAAACCTTACTTCAACTTGCACTCCCATAGTCAAACCCCTTTCAGTAATGATGTTAGCATTAATTGTGAATTCTTGACATTTCAAACTTGGTTAACGCCAAACTTTGCGAATGACAATACTTCACAATAAAATAGTTGCCATTTCAACACTATGTTTTTCTGAATGATGATATTACCTTGTTAAATTTAATTGTTCGTTACTTGAGAACATTATATGTTCAATGTAATCTTTAGATTGTCTAGAAATTAAAGCCCTCCCTTTGAAATTCTTTGAAGCGTGCTTAAAATTTCTCTTTCTTAAAAGATCCATTACTTTAAATGTTCTCAGGTACAATGCCACCAAAGAAGCAATTAAACCCAGCACGACCCCTTGCAGGATCTTTAGCGTGTCTGAGTGCCACACCAGCTTATGACAAAATGGCACGTATCTGGAGAGATAAGAAATTTGGGCGTCTCAGATATATTGATTGGGATATTATGCAAGCATTGGGATTCAAGCAAAGACTCGAGAGCATACTTAGTTACACGGTTGATGGACGGCAGTTCGAGTCATTCAAGAGATTGTTTAGTATTGATGAGCCTGTATACGTGGAGATGGTTACCGAGTTTATGGCTACCTACAAATTTCAGAAAAAGCGGAGAGTTCAAGATTATTCCATCTCATTCCAATACATGGGCAGCTTGCACACCTTGTCACTTGCCCAGCTCTCACAACACCTAGATTTGTACACACCAGAAGAAATTCAATCCCCTCTGTTCACTAATGGAGCCACCTCTGTTTCTATCGCGACAACACATGCTGAAGCATGGAGTCAATGGTCACCTACACCATACTTCTCAGGTATTAAGGCAACCCGACTCAGAGACCCAGTCCTACAGATCCTACACAAGCTCATAGCTTGCTCATTTGACGGGAAGCATACGACTAGCTGTCAAGTTTCTAGATTTGATGTCGCTCTTATGGCATGTATCCTCGAAAAGAGAAACATGCAGGTTGCCCATCTAGTTGCCCAGCGACTTCTGGAAGAAAAAGGTTTTGGTAATAAAAGATCATATTTGGGCTCGGTGATTACCAGATTGATCCGAAAAATGGGATTACTTCGGACATCGGATGTCGAGAAATTTAAATCAGGATGGAGTTCTAAGCCATTAGACTACTATTTTCTTAAGAGTATGGAAATACTCCAGATCACGAAAGATGGCGTTGTTTATATCAAAGCACGAGCAGTGGATCCTGACAGTGTTGACACATTGGTACCAGACCTGGTTCTGCCAAAGGAAACAAGGAAAAGGAAGCATCCGCAAGAAGCTAATGATTCGGATACAGGTGATGATGATGAGGATGATGATTGTAACAACCGCCAAATTAGGGCTAGTATTAGCGCCTAATTCTTTGTTAATACATGTAATTAGTTCTGTGTTAATCTAATTTATGTATCGAATTATATGTTGGTTAATATATACAACTTTGCGATTTGATTAAATCGTACGCAACTTAAATAGAATGAGATTCTATTCGGTTAACACGGACGTTGGTGAACAAATGTTTATAAACTGAAATAACGCAATTATGACCGAAATACTATTTTATAATAGTTAATAACTGCCCTGTACTACCCAATTTAAAACTTACGCGATTTAAAGACGAAAGTAATTAAATTTAATTTGAACTGTTAAAGATTTAAGGAAATAATTTAAATAAATTATTTAACAAGAGTTATGATTTTATAAATATAATTAAATGCGTAAAATAAATAATTTTACGAAAAACGACGGAGAAAAACGAACACAACCCGGAGCACGGAGCGTGGACTGAAAGGAGGAGGTTTCACCCAAAACCCCCTCCCTCCTCTCATTTCTTCTTCATTTTCAACCTCATCTTTCTCTCTCTTTCTTTCTTTTCTCTCTTTCCTTTTCTCTAACTAAAAACCACCACCAACCTCACTAAATCGACAAATAAACGTATTAAACGACGCCGGATCATACCACATCTTTGGAGAAAAACGTTCATCTCTTCACGATCTACAACTTCATCTTTTCGGATTTTCAATCCGACACTGTGTAAGTTTCCGACAAATCCCGACATCTCTCGTTTTTGATCATTTTTACTAGTTTATGGTTTTGATAGGCTTTATATGTTCATATGAGGGTTGGGTAAAAGAATCGGACCAAACGGAAACCCGAAAACACGTTTTTGGCTCGAAATCCGTCGAACAGGCTTTAGTGTCGCATAGATGCCAAAAACAGTGCTAGCGACACTTAGTGTCGCTATGCCTCTCTGACGCCTTATAGCGTCACTCCTCTAGTGCCGCTATGATCTTGATACCGACACTTCTTTAGTGTCGCCTATGACCAATTACTGACCCCTTAGCGTCACTACATAAGTGACGCAGTTATCCTAATACCGACACTTCCATAGTGCCGCCATCCTTGTTACCCGACACTATATAACGTCACTCTCTAAGTGCCGCCTTACTATTTTACCCGACACTTCTTTAGTGTCGCTATACTACACGTCACTTCCTAAGTGACGCCCAAGACCTGAAAATATCTACTTTATACGACACTACTTAAGTGCCGCTATTGTTACGGAACCCGTCACTTCTTAAGTGACGCATACTATACACGACACTTCGCCAGTGACGCATGACCTGACTACCCGACACTTCACCCGACACTACCTCAGTGTCGCATGACCAACTTAAGTGACGCTATTAAGTGTCGCATAAAACAGCAGCTTTCCAACTCTTTTTACACTAAGTGTCGAACTTATACAACTTCAAATATTTATACCATACGACTTAACAAACATAATAAAACATACTTTTCGATTACAATCATTCTCAATTGCGTTATGAACGATAAAACTTTAATTATAACAAATCACCAACGGGCCGTATATACCTTGACACGAACGTGAACGAACCAACATTTAACACAACGGGGTATGAACAACTAGCCTAGATGGTCTTGCGAGACATCTACTTACTTAACCTTACGTGTTTAGGCACTAGAAGGTTACGGGTTCGGAGAACCTACTTGCTTTACCACTACTTGCTAAATTACTACTGCTCGACTCAGGTGAGTCTTACAGCCCCACTTTTACTGTTTTATACTTTGGGGTGAGATACTTAGCAACTGTTTTACGTATGAACACAATGTACTGAACTGAAAACATTACTGATTACAAACAAACGCATGAGTTACTTTTATCCACTGAAAGCCTCCTAATCGTAAGTTGTTAGTTATGGACTTAAGGGCGATTACTAATAGATGGATCCATTTGGGACTGACAATCCCTGTCTGGGGTGGTAGCGCCACCACGTACTGATTTACACGTAGAAACAGACATATTAGTATTTGTTACATATGAGTGTGCGGATAGCACTCACGGGGGTACGTGATTTATTTCACACTACACGGTTAAGCTTCAACTTATGAGCTCATGGCACTGTACTGATATACTGATAAACTTACTTTGCTTGATAGCAATACGGGTACATACTTGTGGTTCATTACATCTACTTATTACTAAACCTGTGAGATTCACCAACCTTTTTGGTTGACACTTTCTAGCTTTGTATCTCAGGTACACTTACGGAGTAGGGTCACTCCAGGATTACTAGCTAGAGTCGCATGATTTACAAACTACATTTAATGGAGATTCTTTGGCATTATCTTTTGTAACTATGATTATGTAATAGAATCTCCCGCTATACGCGTGGGCTCTAGGGAATTACATTTTGTATACGAAAACCTGCGGTTTTCAAACGATTATTAACTATGAAATGTAACTATTTTTCAAACGTCTCATTTAGAGGTCGTTTACTATTAATCTTGTGCTTTGTATATTGATTAGTAACACCCAATGTATGCTTCCGCAACTCGTTAAATTTGGGGGTGTTACAATGATGATGATGATGATGATGATGATGATGATGATGATGATGATGATGATGATAACATCCCACCACCACCACCAGCAATGCCACCACATACTAGGGCGGGACCCTCTACTCCTGCCCCCAGACCACGAGTGCCCGCATACATCTGCCATTACGGGACACCTCCGGGCTCAGATTATTGGTATTGGCTGATGCAGATGCAGGTTAGGTGCTATACAGCCATCAGACAGCAGACAGCTGGGATGCCCGTGAGCCCTCTCCTGGACTTACCATGTGGGATGGGCCGAGCACCACCACACATATATCCACGTGCAGTCCCTACTCCAGCACCTCGATCGCAGCCAGGCCGTGGACATGTTATACCACCTCGGAGTGTCATTCCTAGAGCACAGCCACCCCCAGTGCAGGTACCCATCACGAGACAGACTGTTCCGTCAGTTGTTGGATCTTTTAGAGTACACACATCGAGAGGCAGCAGGACATCTAGAGTCTCTACAAGGACTGTCACCATTCAGAGTCCCAGGACTGGCAGACATACCATCCCTTCAGCTACTGTACCTGTACCGGTTTCTTCTCATAGACAAACAGACCTCTTCCAAGACAACACACACCAAGGATCAGCCATGTTCCCGCTCGACAGCTTCGAAATACCATCAGGGCCACTAATCGATCAGCTGATACACCAAGAAGCTTTTACACTAGGAGAAGAAGCTATCCATGATGCATCAAACGAAGGCACCAACGATCAGCATGATGACTCTTCATCAGACGAGACTTCTCCTGGACCTACCGCATCTACAGCAGCAGCATGATCATCAGCAGAGCAATGGATTGCTCCACCTTCTGACTCCTCTCTACTTTCTACCAAAACATTATTCGCTACTTTATTATTGTCTGTATTGATGTACGATTGATGCCTCGACATCACACCTATCTATTTACTGCTTTATTAATTTCACTTTATTTTTCTTATTAGCAGCTATTATTTGATTGTTGAGTGGATTGTGTGTTTGACCAAACGACTATTTATCGAAGACCGGATCAAAGGAGGCATTAGACCCCACGGTGGAGAATTCTGGAGCCATAAGCTACAAGCCGCGGACAAGCAAACTCCTAACAGTTAGCAAACAACGAGCACAGCAAAAGTGGTACACTGTTCCAAAACTCTCTATCCGTTTAAAGCTTCGATTATCTCACCCAATATTCCAAAACTAAGTGTGGGATCCTTAATACCACACAACACTTATGAAACAATCCAAAGATAAGTAGAATCTCTAAGTGTGGGATACTTCGACAAGAGGTGTTCAACAAATAGATTCGAACATTAGGGACAATGTTCCTCTAAGTGTGGGATATTCGGTCTACAACCGCAAGTTTTACCTCTTGTCCGTAAGCCAAACAATATTTTCATCAAAAGGCTAAAAATGGAAAAAATTTCAAATTTTTTTTTTAAAAAAAAAAAAAAAAAACATCGCTCTTTAGAAATCCTATCTTTCAAAACTATGAATTACAGCAAGAAACGGGTTTTAACAAAGAAACAAAACTGTTTTAGAATAAGATACGGACGAAAAAGGCAACACATGGCTAGGCACATACTAACCAAAACATTCGATTCGTGAGGATTGAGCCCATAATTAGCATTCATCTTTAATGCTTCACTTTTCGTTACATGTGTGTGCCGATGTATGCATTTGAATTAGAACTTGCTCTTGTAATGCATTTCGAGATCACATCGATGAGTGCCACACGTGGCATAGGTACAACCTATCTTGATAGCTTCCAAGGAATCCAAAACACCTTTCCACCATCAAACATCCACCCACTCTTCACAACCAATAAAGATCTCCTGTCATTTATCCCGAACCTACAGAAGTCTCATCAACCCACAAACCTTCGGAGACACTCCCAAATTCCTAAGACCTTTGCAAGAAAAGCCAACATAACCCAAAATCATTAGAAACCTTCCAGGCCACGAAGTTCATTATTAAGATCGGCAGAGTAGAAAAAAAAGGAATCGAAAGAATCACGCCGGCACAATCATGAAAAGGGCCAAGAAAAAGGAAGAATCCAAAGAAAAAAAAAGGGCTATGTAGTCCTTTCAAAAAGCTAAGGAATTTCAAAGAAAAGCTTCAAGAAAATACAAGGAAAATCATCACACCCCTCACCACTTACCTTCTTCAAACCAAAAACCCAATTCCTTCCAAGATATCTCGAAAGGTTAGTATCGTCCTCATCAAAAGTGATGGAGATTTGATTCTCGATCAAGCCTATGACGAGAATGCTGCATGACTGGCTATCCGAGTGATTGACACTAGTAAGTAGGAAACCCTAAACACTTGAGTGATCTGAGTGACCCACTTGTGAGGATTGCCTAGTCATGATCACCATATAAGTTGCCCGAAGAAGGTATCAAGTTCTATAAACCCTTAGTTTCCAGTAAAAAACTCTTTCATAACCATAGTTTTACATTTTCTGAAAATAGTATTTCTAGCAACTGATGCAATTAGAATCCTTCCAGAAGCTTTTTATGAATGAGTTTTCTTGAGGACAAGCAAAGTTCTAAGTGTGGGATACTTGATATCGCGTAAAAAGTCATGTTTTTACTACCGATATCTCTCTCATTCTGGAACGATTCTTGGCATTTTAACTCAAATATAGCACAAATCAGTAACATTATGCCAATCTGGTCAAAATACGGTTGCACGAGAAAAATCGAGCAAAACGGATGTAAAATGAAGATTCCACACACGTTTGAAGATTCAAGGCACCAAAATGAGATTTCAAGACTAAAGTGCCCATCACCAAGATCCATCCTATCCAATATGTTCGTTTTCAAAATACGAATCCAACAGAAGAAGAATCGACTAAAACGGATAAAGAATGAAGATTCTACGCCCGCCGGAAGATTCAAATGATTCGTACGCAATATCTGGAGTTAGGGACCTCACCTCAAGGACTATCTTATGTCAAAATCTTCGTTTTTGAATTACGAATCCAACGCAAAAAGAATCGACTCAGACGGGCGCATAACGAAGAAAACATGCACGAATCAAAAAACGAAGCAAAAGACGGCGAAACGGGGCGGGTGGCAGCCGCCGGCCTACTGGTGGGCGGCGCCGGCCTACTGTCCACTGCCCCGGTTTCCTTTTTTGGCTAATTCTCGTACCTGGTGCGCCTACTTTCCGCGTTGTACAGTACCCGGTGCACCACCTTTCCGCGTTGTACAGTACCTGGTGCACCTTTTTACCCACATTGCGCTAATGTGCACCCCTTGATGCTAATGTGAGCCAAACCTCTCCTATAAATAGGAGGCTTGAGTTCATTTGCAAGACACACCTTCCATACTTTGGAAAAACTCTTTCTTTCTTACTTTCTCACTAGAAAATCTCTTGTAGTCTTTTAGTCTTTCTCATTCTAGGATTATTGTAATTAGTCTACGGACTAACATAGAAGCTAGGGCGAACGCTAGAGATTCGGAGATCAATCTTTGTACGTGCGAAAGAGTTTGTCAATTATAATAATACGCTGCTACGCATTTAATTCCGGGTGATATCTAAACTTTTATTATACTTGTCTCATTTCATATTTTGAATATGTATTATTGCCTGGTATGTGATTTATTTGTTGCCATGAATTACGAGTAGTTTATTATTGTGATTGCTGATGATGTAGATAATTATAAGTAAGGATGTCATTACATAATCAGTGCACGATAATCGTAAAATGATATAACGGCCCCTATTCAACTGTTTATTCGGTATAGTGCTGGAAATGCTTTAGGCAAAGTACAAACGTACGGAAGCCGGTAAAACGACCGAAGGTAGTTATATCATTGGAATCAGCTCTGGTTTAAAAGTTGGAACTCCGGAAGGATAATACAACTACACAACTAACTGGTGTATCCTACGAGAGTCAATGCATTATAAAATAATGTTCGTAAAACACGTTCAGATAAAATAGGAGATAATAATCCTTGTACTATTAGGACTTTATGAATTTAAGTTTAATTTATGGAGTACCCTTTCCAGTTATCCACGTGACTGCAACCTAGTAATTAGGACCTGATCAACCTTAATTATGGTAATTAGTTATATGTGCCCATGACATGCAATAAGTAAGACACAATGAAACCACTCATTGTATATATTAGGTTTACATTTCTGCACTGCTTTACATTTAATTAGATAGAGTGTCACTTTCACTGTCAATTACTCTTGACCGCGTGTTGGATATAAGAAGCCGTGAAATTCTCATGTAAAGTACACTGTCTATTATTGAAAGGCATGGTCCTCATATGAAACATATTTTAACAAACTGCGAATAATCTGGAGATGTATAATTGTTTGAAAAGGAGAACTTAAACCATAAGTCGAAGTAACTAGAGCTTAATCGAGTAAAAACAAGACTTAGGAATAAGAGTAAAGTCCTAGTGACCTTGAACCCTTAAAACACTAAGCCTTACACAATCAACGGTCCAAGCATACAAAGTTACTAATATGCGTGCTAATAAAGTAGTAAACTACCTTAGGGGTTAAGAACGGTCGGACCTATGAGACGATACGCTACTGATTCATGCACCTCGGTATAAAACCAAAATAGGTTGCTCATCTTTCAACTAGATGAGTATTGGAAGTTTGCGTATTGCTCCGATCGGAATCACGATAACCTAGTTCCAAGTGACACGCCAATGGGAAATTGAGTTGGTAGGGTTCTAGAGTTTACACCTAGTAGTTTAATTGCCACATTAAGTATCAACCCTATTTGTTCTGTCATCCTGAAATATTAATTATCAAAATCTCAGCAATCACATCTTTATCTTTATCTGCTTTTCCTGTACTTTAATTTACTGCAATTTACTTTCCTGCATTTTAATTATCTTTCTTTAAATACCAAACCTACCTACTTTGTTCCATCCTAAATATTTCCCTACCGAAAGTGTCAATTTTAATCGCCCACATGTTTGGATTCATAGAACGATCTTAGGTTATACTTACCGCTTACTAACCAGAGTAGGTAGTGCGGTTAATTTAAGTTCCGCAAAATATAATTTTAAAACCCCTGCTGCGCTCGCATCATCATTTGAAAAAAAACGACACGGTGTGAGCACAACAACAGCCATGAGCACATAGTCTGAGCTTAACTTGAGGGCCGGGTCCAATGAAGGAATTCCGATCGAGGTGCCTCCTACGAGTGCCTAATCTACACTCGTCTACTCAAATGCTAATACGCCCATTTGACCAGTTAGTGCTTGCTAACCCGGACGAGGATTGTCAATCCTATATGATATCATATACTAACATTCACGCTACAGATGTATTACCAAACTATATTTGTGGAGGACTATAAATTAATTAGTTGAAAACAACTCATGTAGTAATTGATTTTGAATTGTACTTGCGTTCACATGTAAATAAATCGAGCAATGTATCACACCCCTGGGGGCTATGAGACTCACCAGAGTCTTGAGAGTTTAACTTAATAAACTTTAGTTGATTAGCCGAGTAGTGATGTCCGAAGACTTGTAACCTGAGGGTGTCCACGACACGCGATGGTTATAACGTGAGTAGGTATCTATAAAGACTACCTTTGTAGTTGTTCGTCCAACTAGAATGTCCAAATGACTACGATTTGGTTGATTAACTTGTCCAAATGACTACGATTTGGTTGATTAGATTGAGTTTTGAAAACGTGTACGGCCCGTTGGTGATTGTTTGCAATAATAATCTCATCATTATTATTTTGATTTCGAAGTGTTATACTAAAAAGTATGTCCCAATGTGTTTTAGAAGTCGTATCGTATAAAGGTTTGAGGTTATACAAATTCGACACTTGGTATAAAAATAGTTTGTAAACTTTCTGTTTTTAGCGTCACTTATAGCGACACTAAGGGTTTAGGCGACACTCAAGAAGTGTCGCATAAAATGGTAAATTCTGTATTATTGGCGTCACTTAAGGAAGTGACGCATAAGAGGGGACACTTAATCAAGTGTCGGGTACAAGTGTCGGGTGAATTGCAAATCGATTTCGGGGCGACACTTAAGCAAGTGTCGGGTACAAGTGACGGGTATAGTGTTTGCGACACTTGGGAAGTGACGGGAAAAGAGGATTTTTAGCGGCACTTAGGCAAGTGACGCAAGATTAGGGCTTTTGGCGACATTTAATGCGTTACTTAAGGGAGTGACGCTATACTGGATCTAGTCGTGCGATATTTAAGTCTGTTCGATTTCTAGTTTTGCCGAAAACATGTTTAACGACCACCACTTGGTCCGATTCTTTTACCCAACCCTTATATTGGTTTATAGAGTTAGTAAAAATTGTTACTTCGTGTTGAATGTCGTCTTAGGTGTCGTTTTCACAAAATGACCAAAACCGACATTTTCCGACAATGTTCTTAAAACAAGTTTCAAACATATATTTGGACACTACAAAGCTAGAGGAACAACATACACTGGTACAAATTTGGGATTTCTTTACACCAGAAAAGTGTGATGATATGCATATGGTCACACTTGTTTTTCAACGTCTGTGTGACTAAAGGTCGAGCGACCATAGGGTACATACGGTTACATTAGGTGGTTAGTGGCCGTATCCATTTAAAAAGAGTAACCAAAACCATAAAATGTGTGACCATATGCTCTTTAAAATCAAGTAAAAGTGTATTTTGTGTAGCTATTGTTCATCCAATGGCCACTTGAATTGTATGTTTGTGTGACGTTTTGCAACATTTAGTCACACAACGATTGTTTTATTTGGGATTTGGTTACATAAAATTAAACCAAAAGTGTTAATAAGTGTGACCATATGCTCTTTAAAGTCAGGTAAACTTGTATTTTGTGTGACCATATGCTCTTTAAAGTCAAATAAACATGTATTTTGTGTGACTATTGTTCATCCAATGGCCACTTGAATTTTATGTTTGTGTGGCATTTTGTAAAATTTTGTCACACAACGAGTGTTTTATTTTGAGATTTGGTCACATAACATTAAGCCAAAAGTGGCCATAGATGTTAATAAGTGTGACCATATACTCTTTAAAGTTAAGTAAACATGTATTTTGTGTGACTAATGTTCATCCAATGGACACTTGAATATTATGCTTATGTGGCGTTTTGCAACATTTAGTCACACAACGAGTGTTTTATTTTGGGATTTGGTCACATAAACTTATGCCAAAAGTGGCCATAGGTGTTAATAAGTGTGACCATATGCTCTTTAAAGTCAAGTAAACTTGTATTTTGTATGACTATTGTCCATCTAATGGACATTTGAATTTTATGTTTGTGTGGCGTTTTGTAACATTTAGTCACACAACGAGTGTTTTATTTTGGGATTTGGTCACATAAAATTAAGCCAAAAGTGGCCATATGTGTTAATAAGTGTGACCATATGCTCTTTAAAGTCAAGTAAACGTGTATTTTGTGTGACTATTGTTCATCCAATGGCCACTTGAATTGTATGTTTGTGTGGCGTTTTGCAACATTTAGTCACACAACGATTGTTTTATTTTGGGATTCGGTCACATAAAATTAAGCCAAAAGTGACCAAAAGTGTTAATAAGTATGACCATATGCTCTTTAAAGTCAAGTAAACGTGTATTTGCGTGACTATTGTTCATCCAATGGCCACTTGAATTTTATGTTTGTGTGGCGTTTTGTAACATTTAATCACACAACAAATTAATCAAACAGTGGCCACAGAGTGTGACCACATTATATAAGTGTATCTTTTAGTCACATATAATAAATCAATAAGTTGTGTAACAATTTGAATTATATAACACCACAAATTAAAATTGGAATGTACATAATTGCATGTACCCAAACTAAAATTGGAATGTTTTACATAATAATAAGCGAAAGTAATTGCTTAAATATCAAAATAAACTAATTATACATCACATTTTTAAGGACTTTTGACTCTTGAATTTGGTTCTTGCTTGCTTTTGCACGATATCACTAGATACAAAAACCGTTGTTTTGCGCTTTTTCTTTGATACTTCTGGTGCAGTATTGTTCTCATCACCAACCTTTTGTCCAGAAGTTGGTGGTGTTACCTGTACAAGACAAAAGCAGCATATGTATCAAACATTAAATTAAATATGAAGAATGATATATATGTAGGTTGATAAAAACGTGTACTATGTACCTCCTCATCAAAAACCACTAGCGTTAAAAAAATGATTAAAACCGGAAAGTCGCCAAAACTAGTGTTAAAATTAATTATTATGGTATATGATGTACCAATAATGCAGAATAAAGGCCTAGTTCACCCAGACTGCTGAAAAACACCACAATTGCAACTTGGCGAAAATGTTCAACTGCAAGTAACATTCACAAAAGAACGTGATTCAGTCCCATTATTTACAATGCCGAAAATTATTATGATCGAAAACCTATTTGTTGAAGATGAGAGTGTAGATTAATACATATCGATGTACTTGCAGTTATATCTTATTTTTTAATATCAATGCTACCCAAGGAGTGACAAGAAACTCACAAGCTGTACATTTGCACTTGTAGAATCTCTTAGAGGGTGTTTGGCTTGGAGTTAAGATTTGAGCTTTTAGATTTTTAGCTTATTAGCTAAAAAGCTAAAAGCTAAAAGCCTTCACTCCCTTGGGTTCACAAAAACAAGCTTTTTAGTGGTGAAAAGCTAAAAAGCCAAAAATGTGTTTGGCAAAAGGAAGGAGCTTTTTAAGCTTAAAAAGCCAAAAGCCCAAATATAAACGCCCACCCAAACACCCTCTTAACTTTTCACACTTGAGCTCATGTCTTCATATGAGCTACAAATTATAAAGTTCCTTCATTAGTTAACCAATAAGAGGCAACACAAACAACAGTTGTGAGAGTTTTCTTGTTATTTACCTCTTGAAAATAGAAAACTGAACTAGCCATCAAGAGTTTAAATAATCTGCACAGGTGTATTAATCTAGCCTTTTAGTTGCTAGAATCTCTAATTCAAATTGTACAACTATTTAAAGCAGTATCTTACTGAGTATTATCTTTTTTTAACCATAAGTTAATTATTTATCTCATATAGTTACTAGTTACGATTTGTTATTTTACTATTTTTCTTTAACTCAGGTCAGCGGATTCAGGTTGTCGGGTCTAATGTTCCCAACTCGAAACTACAATAATTTAACAAACAGGTTTGCGGGTCAAAGGTAACCAACCCGGTTACCAGCCTCATAACCCGTGGCGGTTAGTTTCAGATTAAATGGATTAAATTGACAGATGATGATTCTGAAATTCTTTTTAAAATAATCAAAGATTGTTTTCTTACTGGCGGGTCAAGATAGTTTTCTCAATTATCACTAAAACCGACATTTTTTTGAACAAACATATATATCATATATAAAAATTTTGTTGCCGCCGCATTGCGGGGGCAATATGCTAGTAATAATAAACTAGTAGGCGATTAAAATCATTTTGAATATAATGATTACATATTTGTTTTTAAAAATATAGAAAAGAACTGATTGCAGGTCAACCCAAACCACTTATGGTGTGCACACAGAAATACATACAGATAGATATAGCTTCTGAGGATATAAAAGATATTGATAATCTGATATCTTGTATAGCTTCTTTTTTTTATCAGTAACTTTTTTTTTTAATTTTAATAACCTTCATTTACCAGGTATATACATATCTTTTTAATGGCATGGAAATAGTAGCCTTGCAGCATGGGATAACATTACTACAAAAAAAGCCGAGCTTTATACAAGCTAAGGAGGAAAATAAGTAGACAAACCTGTGCATTTCTCGTTTTTAGTATTTGCAACTGCTCAACCAAACTGCCAATGCTGAAAATGGTAATGGACGTCTTAGATAAATATGTCGACTTTTTTGATTATATGCAGCAGCTTGAGAACACTACATATATTATACCTTTGTTGTAGCTGGATAACCTGAGACTGCAGTTCTCTTTCTCTTGGAGGAGTTAAAGAGTTCTGCATGTAACAAATCTTTTAAAGATTAGGCAATTACGTCATATGACAGTTATATGCAGAATGGTGACTTATTGTAGAGATAATATACAAAAAGAAATCGTCTATTAGTCTGATTGGTTTACATTTTATTCTTATTTGAGTGAAGTTCAAAGGAATAAGCGTGAATTGATTTAATGGTTGCCCAAGATGTACACATGCAATTACAACTTTCTAAACTGGTTTTATTCAAACCAATCTGACCAAACCCATTTGACATTGAACTCAACAATATATAACCAGATCTGTCTGACCCACCATTTTGATATCTAGAAAATTATATTTATATATCTATTTATATTAAAGGCAATGTACATGGAACTTGTTGGCTAAAATACCAGCACTAGAACATGTAGTAATTATTGCAAAAAAAAATAATAATAAGAATAAAATAAAAATGAATCATGGAGTCATTACATGTGTATTGTCATTGGTTCCTGATCCAACATACTCCATACTGTTGCCTGCATAAAGAAACACGAGTCATTACTCATTACACAAACACATATCTAATATAATTGATGAAAAACCTGATGAAGTACCGGAGATCTGCTATGTAAACTTGATTACTTTGATTAGTTCTTCCTGAACAACAAAAATAAAAGCATCAACTAAAGGAGCAAATCTTGTGCCCATCAGAGAGGGAACTTATGTCACAGAATCCAAGATGATCAGACACGTACCCTTTGAATAGCATTATGCTGCTAAATAGACTGCAAATATGGAACAACCGAAGCCGCTGACACACCTGATATCTGGGGACTGGTAATACCACTAGAATTTGGATTGGAGACTAGAGCCTGAGTGAGAGAAAGGCATGCAAGAGTCATAAATCCATTGCCTAAGTTCTTTTTTTTTTCTTTTAAATGCCAGATAAGCACTGGGTTGTGTCAGCCAGTGACAGATAAAGGAAATTCCAAAAATAAAATAAAACAAAATACTGAAGCTAAAAACGTAGACAACTGTTGGCCCATACTCCATACAATCAAACAATTGAATCACTAAGAATGCATAACAAATAGAAAACCAGGTTTCTAACACGCAGAGATATGGAGAGCAACGGTTGCTTTTTAAAGGTGGCAAAGGAATGGGTCGAGCAAGACGCATAATGGGTCAAATGTTTTATTTCTGCTACACGACGAATCAGGTTGGGTTGGGGTAGAACAAAATACAAACTTTTATCCTTCAATTACCCTTCATGTGTATCTTTTATTCAAATAAAGGACAATAAGTATAATATATTACCTCCCTGCAAAACAATATGTATATTATATATATAAGGTAAATATACGAAGATGATCACAGGGGAGTCGTATCAACAAGTATAATATATTATACACGAATGCAAGAAAAAAGGCATTACTTTATTTAACGATGTATCTAAAGTTGGCTCCTTTCTTGATGAACCAGAACTCCTTTGCTCAGTAACATACCCTGCAACCACCACATCCAAACTTAACTTCGTACTCACAGTCCAAGATAGCTTTACAATTAACATCAAATGTGACGCCCACACTAAAAACATTACAGATCTGGATTTTAAAATTTCATTTAACCAGACATGTATATGTTATTTAACCAGTACATACATGCATACATATACATTATACATACACATAATAGTACATACTATATGAACAATATCAGTTTAGATCTAAATAAAAATAGTTTATAATACAGCCTGCATATTGATGTAGAGTTTTCACAACATCAGTTCATATCAATCACTGGATAAAAATAATAACGTATGTGTGTTTCTGAACAATAACTGTTTATATAAATGACAAATGTTGCAAATGTGCAGAATCATGGCAGCCTAAATATCTACACACAGTATTTACAACATCAATTAATATCGATCACTATACATATATGTGTAAGCAATAACAGTTTAGATCTAAGTAACAAATGCGCAGTATATCATTATTCAATACTTACATCATAAAAATAAATCAATCACTACACTCGATCCAAATCACCTATCACTAAATCACTATCACCATAACCTAATAAACAGTAACCACGAAACACAAAAATAGATCAATTAAATAAACAGCATTACAAATTCAGTAACGTGAACATTAGGTCAAAACATATCTAACAAATTATACAACGAATCTAGGTCAGAATGATAGTTACCGAAGACCGAGTAAGAATGCAAGAGGAACCAGAGATGAAAAGAACCGATCCGTGTAGAGGCTCAAGAATGACTTTAGGATCAGTATCACATGAGAAGGTGCAGGGGTAAAGGTGAAGAAGGTGAAGGATTGTAGGTCGAGGAGGTACCAGAGGTGAAAAGAAGATCGAGAAGATATTCTGTATGAGTGAATGGTGGGATGGCAGCTGCAGAGTGAGTGACATGTGGTATTGCTAGAGTTTTAATTTTGAGGGAAATTACAGGCGCGAAATTAGAAATCAACGAAAAATAAGAATCGGAGTAAGCTTGTCAAGAATCTAGTGCAATTGCCGTGAATGCAATAACATCCAGTGGTGCTTTTGGGTCTCCAAGAATCGGACATTGTTGTCTTACCCGTTCACCCTCTGCAGACATTGTCAAAGCCAAAACCGAGAGTATATCTGCAACCAGTTTCTGCACCACAAGATTTAATGTAAGTCTATACTCTATCAAAACGTTAAGAGCAAAAACGGTAACATACGATGCTACAAACTGAAAGAAATACCTTTAAGTCTGAATCCGGCATTGTCTCGTAATGCACTTTCAGATTTGGATAATGCGGCCGCAAAAACTTCAATGGCTTAGGAAATGAAGTCATAGAGCTCGTTGATGTACGGAATTCTTGCCTATAAGCAAATAACAAATCTTATCAGTATCATACATAAGTATATAACCTAAATTCTTATTAACTTGATATCAAACACAGGAAACACTAGACACCAAGAGTTAACCATCTGATTCTTAGACAAGCATAAGTCACACACACTAATACATATTTGGACCATGAAAACGGTTTTTAGGGCCTTAGAGACCGGTTTTCATCAGCTGTGTTGGGGAGGTTCTATCAACAAATTAGTTTCAAAGTTCTTGGATCAAAGTTTTTTCTACCTTCACACCTTATGTGATACTCCATTTATCTACTTCTTTATTTGAATTTTAATTCAAATCTCACTTTCTAATACGTCTATTCAAGATTAATATAATCAACTTGAATATTAAATATTACATCAAATAGTATTTACTAATCGTCAGCGTTTTATGAAGATATTATCATATGTTTTAGAGGTTTGCATCCTCCTGTTCCAATCACTCTGTTACCTATGTTTCTAAATCACGCTGATGAAAACACGCTTGTAATTATGAAAAACAAACATTTAGAAGAATAGTTACAGTAGTTAATTAGGAAAATGAACATAATACCCCTAATTCAATTGATAAGTTTATAAAATTTTTATGTAACCTAAAATTTAACCTAAACCCTAACAAAGAATTTAAGAAAAGAGCAAAATAATACCATTTAGAGTTGGCGCGGCTGTGGTGATGGCCGGAGATCTAGTAGAGATGGCACGGCTGTGGTTTGTACAGGTCGGAGGTCTAGTAGAGATGGCGCGGTTGGGACTGATTGCCATGGTGATGGACTGATGGTGACGGACCGGCAGAGCAAGGATGACTTCGTCTGAATAACGATGGATCTCCGATTGTGGTGATGGAGTTCTAGTAGAGATGGCGCGGTTGGAAGATTTGTTAGAGAACAGATTAGAGAATATTTGAGAAATTGGATTTTCGGGGAAGATTTGGGGGGAACTTTTCACGAATTTTGGATTTGGCCGGTGAAACTTTTTCACCAATTTTGGATTGGGGGGAAACTAAATGTCATAATTAATTTTTTATAAATTCTAAATTTGTTATAAAATATATTGTTGTATATACTTTTTTTTAATCATGTTTTTATTAATTTTTATTAAATATAGATATAGATATATATAGAAAACGTATATAAAAATTACAAAAGGATATAGATATATATAGAAAACGTATATAAAAATTACAAAAGTTTAATAGTGGCATATGTGATATTGGTAATGTCATATATCATATATTCCATTATTAAACTTAGGATAATGTTATATATTCCAAAATGATGAATTCATTTTATCCTAAGTTTAATAATGACATATGTGATATTGGTAATTGTGACACCCGGTCAAAAATGACCCAAAATTTGGTCAAAATTTAAACTTTTTATTTCAAGTATTATATACTTAAACTACTGAAGTGTACAAGTGTTATATATATAAATATAGGGTTAATGGTGCAGATCAGGTATGAACTTATCACTTTTTACCGAGTTAGGGTATGAACCCAATTTATTACACACGTCGGTAACAAACTTTCAAATTATGTTTCGAGTTAGGGAACGAACTTTTTTTTCACGTAACTCGAAAAGTTCGTTACCTAACTCGAAACATAATTTGAAAGTTCGTTACCTAACTCGAAACATAATTTGAAAGTTCATTACCGACCTCGAAACATAATTTGAAAGTTCGTTACCGACCTCGAAACATAATTTGACACATAATTTGAAATGAAAAAAAAAAGTTTGTTACCTAACTCGAAACATAATTTGAAAGTTTGTTACCGACCTGTGTAATAAATTGGGTCCATACCCTAACTCGGCAAAAAGAAAAAAGTTTGTTCCCCAACTCGAAACATAATTTGAAAGTTTGTTACCGACCTGTGTGATAAATTGGGTTGATACCCTAACTCGGCAAAAAATGATAAGTTCATACCCGATCTGCGCCATTAACCCATAAATATATATAATAATGTTAAACGATTATTTAATAATCGTGTATATGCGAATCTGACAGAACGCAGAAACTTAAAATGGAAGTTGGTGAAACTATTATTAAATGATATGAAAGTATTTAATAACGTCAATTATTACTTTATATAATGTTTATAATATAACGAACACGTACGAAACGTGCCCGACCGACGAAATAAACCAAAGTTATATTTTTATAACTTAAAACTAAGTATTTTGATAAAATATTTCAAGTAAAAATAACGCGATTACACGCGTATAATTATAACGTATAAAAACGTTACACAATTCAAACGAACGTACAAATCGCAACCGACGACCAAACGAAAACCAAAACATATTTTAGAAACTTATAATATGTTACTTGAGTAAAACTTTCATTAAAATATCAATTTTTAAAACGTTATCGAAACGTATTATAAATAACGTTATACGTTTAAACGAACGACGAAACGACCGGGTAAACAAACACCGCACGGAGCGTAACTTTGGGGAACAATTTAACACATCCACATGGGATGGGACCCACCCAAAATCAGATGAAAAAATCAGCCAAGATCCACAAAATGTGGATCTTGCCCCTTGACTTTAAGCACCAAACACCCCCTCACTTTTCCTCATTCATCCCCATCCCTCTCTCTCTCTAATCTCTCCCTCCTATCTCTAAAAACGACCAGAGATCAGTCACCACACCACCCTCACTCCACCACAAGTCCACCATTCAACCACCATAGTGCCATCATGAACCGCCACGCCGGAATTCAAGAAAATGCGATAAAACGAGTCTACGGCTTCATTTCTTCATCTCTTCATCATTCTCTTTGTAAGAACTACTTTCTTTCCTTATAAATACTTGTAACATATGTATTAACATGTTTTAGTGTCCACTTAACCATTAAATGTCCAAATCATTAACCGAAACGCGATTAAAACACTAAAACATGTGACTATGTTTTCTGTCCAGAAAAATGCTTCACTTCAACGAATTATTTAAAAATGATTTCAACATAAAAATGAACGAATATTAAGCCTAAAATGTAGTTCGTGATGTTAGCTTTACAACGACACCAATTTCGTAACATTTCGACTTCGTTTGCTATTTTAAAATAATATTTCCGTTAAGGTGCGCGTTACTGTTCCGGCGGACAGGAACATCCGCCTCCTTCTCGAGACCATATCTTGAGTTCTAGGAAGAATCAACTTACAAAGTCTAAACGAAAAATGACCGTTAAGATGTTGGCTACAACTTTTATGTTTACCACTTTGACCAGATCCCCACGGAATTTTGTGTAGGAACCGATCTATGGACTGAGCTCGTTCTTAGACTCAACCTGAGCACTTTTCATTTCCATTTATGTTTAAAATAATAAATGAACTTATAAAAATATCATAAAGTGGAGAAATGAACTAGACACCTAGGAGAATATGTGTGATTTTTGGTTAGGCTTGATTCGGACTAAAAACGGGTCAAATCGAGAGCTCAATCGAGTACAAAATCTGGAAAACATAACTACAAGGGCTATTTTGGTAATTTTATAAAAGTGACACTTCGAGACACCCACGTAACGTAACGACAACTTTTATAAGCTCATTTGACCATTATAAGACTTCCCTAAAAGTTTTAAATCAAACCGAACGTGTCTGACCTTGTAAACGAAAACGAACACTTAAACGATATCGAAAATCACACATGCGACAATACCATTGTCGCATAAGTCTTTTCTGCCTACGACAATATTATTGACGCATGAACAGTACTACGACATTATCATTGTCGCATGAACAGTACTCCGAAAGGCAATTGTCGCATGATTACATATCGTTGCACAAAACAGAAACTTTAAAATACTTTTTACACTAAGTATTTGATACATACAACAACTATACCTTATATGACACTACACTTAAATGAAAACTACTATACTTTGGGAAGTATACGCTATAACTTAAATACGAGATTACACTCGAAACCACTATGAGATTACACTCATACATGCACGAGATTACACTCGAAATTACATGTGAGATTACACTCACACTTAAATGGGATTACACCCACACTACTACGAGCTTACACTCGAATAACACTTTCACGTCGCGGTACCATAAACAGACTTACAAATATACTTTACAAGTATACGATACAATGAAATACATAATAATAATACTTGAATTATTATTACACACCGTCACCAACGGGCCATATATATACACAACGACATACTACAAATACGAACAATTACAAATAACAGACTAATGGACATTAACTAGTTGAGTGGACAACTAGCATGGATAAACTTAATGATATCCATTTACTTACTTAATCTTACGCGTTTAGGAAGCTAGAGGTTACTGGTTCGGAGAACCTCATTGCTTGATTTACTGCTTGATACTACTAGACTCAGGTGAGTCTCACGGCCCCTTTTTACTGTTTTACTAATTTGGGGGAAATGCATTGCTTGTTTTACTCGAACACATGAA
Source organism: Helichrysum umbraculigerum (assembly GCA_949592205.1). Classification (NCBI taxonomy): domain Eukaryota; kingdom Viridiplantae; phylum Streptophyta; class Magnoliopsida; order Asterales; family Asteraceae; genus Helichrysum; species Helichrysum umbraculigerum. The sequence goes on along the minus strand of CATIUR010000004.1, from coordinate 68,379,394 downwards.
CTTACTTACTTGATTTACTTACTGATTTACTGGTATATCGATTGCATGGGTTTTACTTAATCCAATGAAGTCCCTTTAATCATAGTTGTTAGTTATCGACTTAAGCGCGAGTTTTAGTAAATGGATCCATTTGGGACTGACAATCCCCGCCCAGGGTAGCACGCACTACCATGAACATACAGGTATAAATGGGCATTTCTTATTCGTTTCATATGAATGTCTTTGGATTAGCATTCACGAGGGCAATTACTAGGTACTTGATTGTACCCTTACTTACTGTTAAGCTTCAACTATGGTGCTCATGGCAATGTATATCGAAACTATTGCATACGTGCAATCATTACTTACTTTTACTACTTGATGTGTTCAAAACTGTTACTTACTATAAACCTGTGAGATTCACCAACCTTTTGGTTGACCTTTTTAGTGATGCATTCTCAGGTACGCAGCTTGAGTAGGGATGCCCAGCAGGATCTACTTATATGCTAAGCTAGTACGAGTCGCATGCATACACAATTATGAAGATTTTACTGGCATTATCTTTTGTACTATGATTATGTAACTAAAATCTTTAGAATAAATTTGTGAACTCACTAATGATGTATCTTTATGACTTATTACTTTTGAAAACTTATGTAATATACTGTATTGCAATATTTTTTCTAAAACGTCTCATTTAGATTCGTTTACTATATATCTTGTGCTTTGGTTATTGATTAGTCACGCCCCGACCCGATTCGCTTCCGCAACCCGAATTAGGGGGTGTGATAGTAATGTCATACATCATATATTCCATTATTGAACTTAGGATAATGTCATATATTCCAAAACGATGAATTAATTTTATCTTAAGTTTAACAGTGGCATATGTGATATTGGTAATGTTATATATCATATATTCCATTATTAAACTTAGGATAATATTATATATTTCAAAATGATGAATTAATTTTATCCTAATTTAATAGTGGCATATGTGATATTGGTAATGTCATATATCTTATATTCAATTATCAAACTTAGATAACGTCATATAACCATACCATTTCTACTTGCATACATTAATCTTTTTGGTTAAAATGACTTTAATATGCAAAAACCATACCTATGTATTTGGAACCCTTTTAAATATTGCCGACCAAAATGCCAGTTTTTCTAATAATTTCATTTGTTACTATATATTTAAAATTATTAGCACAAGTTACTTATTTGTGCTTCATCTTATTATAAAGACTAATAAATATCCATTAAAATTTGACCTTTATTAAATGTTTATAATTGTTATTTATAGTTTTATTGAGTATTCATAAATTATTTTCTTGAGTTAATGGGTAATATATATCTAGTATATATAACTTATAACAAAGTTAATATGTAAATTTAGTATAAAATGAGTGACATGAATCTTTGGTGTTGATCTTTGATACATACATTGAAGTAAAAATATGTTTGATATAATTGTTGTGGGTAGATTTTTATCTAACATTGCTAGATCCTTATTAGCATCATATACTCGTCACACAGGTATGAAAAGCATTTACATTTTATATTTGCATAGCAGGATAATGATAATTAGTAAGTCTGTTTTTAGGATCACAGATATAGTTAAGGATCCTGGATATATATTCTTATTACTTGTCTTGCAGGATCCTACTCAGGATATATTTATCTAACATGATCATGCAGGATACTGAATGAGAGAGATCCTTGGTTAAGGATCCTAAGTTTATTCCGGACTATGCATAGCTTAGGATCCTGAACCTATATTAGTTCAGGATCATGTGCTGTTTAACATGTTTGTTTGCCTTGAGTATTGACCAGGTCATAAGAGGAACACGTCATCTGAGATATGCCCCGGATTATATGGCAAGGTCTTGATACGCTTATATGAAGATGAAGTCTAATGCACGTGTAAAATGAAGTCAAAAGAGACGTTGGTGGTCTTCATCCTTCATCGGAGGATCCCTGAAATCTCGGGAATATTGTTATACGCTCTTATGGATGATCATTTAGGTTAACGAATATTCACTATTTTCACCTACAACTCACATAAACACTCTGCTATTTCTCTTTTTTTCGCTTATTTCATCAACACTTAGCTAGATTCACACACAAATTCACTTAGCCGATCATCCTTGTGCTCTTAGTTTGTAATCAATTACTTTCATTTTTATAAGATTAACAAAGGCAAGGATCATTTGATCCTTCCCGAGGTTTTGTGCCGGCGATCAACCTTGATCAAGGGCTTTCCTCGTACATCATCATGTCATTTTTGATTGTTTATCATTTATATTGCTTTAATCATATTCTTTTTACATTTTCATTGTCAAAGTAGCATTATCCTTAATCTGTTCTTGAGCTTTGATATTAAAACATTTGTTCAACAAGGATCAACACATTCAAATCGTTATTTTTACATGAAATATACACTTACTAATAGAGATAATCGTGTTTCTACGTAATTATCTTGAGAGTAATTTTTACACCTAACCTCACAAACTAAATTTGATCACTTAATTGCTTTTAGTAATTTTTGCCCAAAACAATTTGGCGCCCACCGTGGTGCAATTGGTGTTTTGCTTAATCAAATTTTTGTTAAAATCCTTGTTGAGTCATCTTTTCCAAAAATTTTTGTCAAAAATGTCGAGCCAAGGACGATCTACATCATCTACCATGCCATCATCATCTTCTGCTAGAACCACTCTTCCTCCTGTTCCACCTCTCACATCATCTCAACAACAGCCACAGAACGTCTATACAAGATTTTCGTCGGCTGGATCCACTTCTTTGGGGGACCGATTCCTATCGGATCCAGACCCTGTTATGATCGCTAATCGGGATATTGTTTCTATGTTTACGCATGTTAAGGAGCAGCTCCAACGAGTGGAAAGAAGCAATGAAATCCTGAGGAAGGATATGAAGAATTTGAGGGCAAGGGACAGTACTCCTGCTACTCAAGTCACTACTCCTATCCGAAGCAGGATCCTTGATTTTGGTACCCCTACATCCACGGAACATCAAGGAGATTTCATATCCATGCAAGGGAGCACTAGGATCCCAGATCCAATCTACGCTACATGAGTTTCTACATCCAGGGGTCAACAATCAAATCCAGGATCCTCATACAGGACTCCTGATGGTGGTAACATGTTTAATAAATTTACTTCTAATAATACTGTTGGGACTAACAATTTTCAGGATCCTGGAGTTAGCCGTACGATGGCAAGGGAGATACAGAAGTTGAAGGATATGATATCGAGCGTCCCTGGGGTTGTACAACCGATTCTTGAAGTTTCTCCAACGGCGCATAGGATCTCAAGATTTGCTCCGCCTATCTGTGATGCTGAGATCCCGAAGAGATTTCAAACACCAAATATGAAGCTGTATGACGGAACGACGGATCCTGAGGAGCACATTGCGCAGTACAGGGAGAGGATGGAGATCATTCCAATTCCTTATGATCTTAAATAAGCATGCTTATGCAAGGCCTTTGGCTTTACTCTCACAGGATCCGCACTAAAATGACTGTTAAACGTTCCCCCTTACTCTATTACTTCGTTTGCTCGTTTGGTTAATCTATTTAATAATCAATTCTCTTGCAGTAGAACATTTGAAAAGCTAATGACTGATTTGTACAGAGTTGTCCAAAAAGCTAATGAGTCTCTTCGAGATTTTGTAGGGAGATTCGGGAGAGAATCTTTGAATATACCTAATTTGGATATGCCTACTGCTGTACAAGCCTTTAAGATGGGGATCAAAAGGGATTCCCCATTTTATGAGGATCTTGTTATGAATCCTTGTAGGTGTTGTGGGTAGATTTTTACTAACCTTTGCAGGATCCTAATTAGCGTCATATGTACGTCTCGCAGGTATGAAAGTCGTTTATATTTAATATTTATATCTCAGGATAATGATAATTTTTAAGTCTGTTTTCAGGATCACTTATATAGTTAAGGATCCTGGATATATTCTTGTTATTTGTCTTGCAGGATCCTAGTCAGGATATATTTATTTAACATAATTGTGCAGAATGCTGAATAAGGAAGATCCTTAAGTGAAGATCCTAAGTTTATTCTGGAATACGCATAGGCTCAGGATCCTGAACCCGTATTAGTTCAGAATCATGCGCTGTTTAAGGTGTTTATTTTCTTTGAGTATTGACCAGGTCGTACATGGGACGCGTTAATGAGATATGCTCCGGATTATGTGGCTAGGCTATGATACGATTTAGAGAAGACGAAGTCCGCTGCACGTGTAAAATAGAGTCAAAAGAGACGTTGGTGGTCTTCATCTTTCATCGGAGGATCCCTGATATTTCGGAATTACTGTTAAACGCTCTTAGTATTTAAACGAGGCTTGGGTGATCGATTAGGTTAACGAATACTCACTACTCACAGCTGCAAATCACACAAACACTCTGTTATTTCATTCTTTTACGGTCATTTCATCAACACTTAGCTAAATTCACACAAATTCACTTATCCGATCATCCTTGCGTTCTTAGTTTGTAATCAATTACTTTCATTTTAATAAGATTAACAAAGGCAAGGATCATTTGATCCTTCCCGAGGTTTTGTGCCGGCAATCAACCTTGATCAAGGGCTTTCCTCGTATATCACTGTGTCGTTTTTAATCGTTTATCATTTACGTATTCTTTTTACATTTTCATCATAAATTAGTATTATCCTTAACCTGTTCCTGAGCTTTGATATTAAAACATTTGTTCAACAAGGATTTACGTATTTAATCAACCATTTTACATAAAATATTTACTTACTAATAGAGATAATCGCGTTTCTACGTAATTATCTTGAGAGTAATTTTTACACCTTACCTCACAATCTAAATTTGATCACTTAATTGTTTTTAGTAATTTTTGACCAAAACAATTTGGCGCCCACCGTGGGGCAATTGGTGTTTTGCTTGATCAAATTTTTGTTAAAATCCTTGTTGAGTCATTTTTCCAAAGATTTCTGTCAAAAATGTCGAGCCAAGGACGATCTACATCATCTACCATGCCATCATCATCGTCTTCTGCTAGAACCACTCTTCCTCCCGCTCCACCTCTCACATAATCTCAGCAACAGCCGCAAAATGTCTATACAAGGCTACCGTCGGCTGGATCCACATCTTTGGGGGCTGGATTCCTATCTGATCCAGACCCTGTTATGATTGCTAACCGGGATATTGTGTCTATGTTTACGCAGGTAAAAGAGCAGCTTCAACGAGTGGAGAGAAGCAACGAAATCCTGAGAAAGGATGTGGAGAATTTGAGGGCAAGAGATAGTACTCCCTCTACTCAAGTCACTACTCCTATCCGAAGCAGGATCCTTGATTTTGGCACTCCTCCATCTACGGAACATCAAGGAGATTTCATATCCATGCAAGGGAGCACTAGGATCCCGGATCCAATATTTGCTACAGGAGTTTCTACATCAAGGGGTCAACAATCTAATCCAGGATCCTCATACAGGACTCCTGACGGTGGTAACATGTTTAATAATTTTACTTCTAATAATACTGTTGGGACTAACAATTTTCAGGATCCTGGAGTTAGTCCTATGATGGCAAGGGAGATACATAAACTGAAGGATATGATATCAAGTGTTCCTGGAGTTGTACAACCAATCCCTAAAGTCCCTCCAACAGCACATAGGATCTCAAGATTTGCACCACCTATCTGTGATGCTGAGATCCTGAAGAGATTTCAGACACCAAATATGTAGTTGTACGATGGAACGACGGATCCTGAGGGGCATATTGCGCAATACCGGGAAAGAATGGAGATCATCCCCATTTCTTCTGATCTTAAAGAAGCGTGCTTATGCAAGGGCTTTGGCTCTACTCTCACAGGATCTGCACTGAAATGGCTGTTAAACGTTCCCCCTTACTCTATTACTTCATTTGCTCATTTGGTTAATTTGTTTAATAATCAATTCTCTTGCAGTAGAACATTTGAAAAATTAACGACTGATTTGTACAGAGTTGTTCAAAAAGCTAATGAGTGTCTTCGAGATTTTGTAGGGAGATTCGGAAGAGAATCATTAAATATACCTAATTTGGATATGCCTACTGCTGTGCAAGCCTTTAAGATGGGGATCAAAAGGGATTCCCCATTTTATGAGGATCTTGTTATGAATCTTTGCAGGAACCTCGATGAAGTCAGAAACAGGGCTTTAAGGTTTATCAGGCTGGAAGAAGATGCGATGATAGAAAAAAGGGTGGATACTCAATCGGCGTATGATAGGCCCAACAGGTAATTGGACTCATCCTCATTTAGATCAAACAGGAGCAAACCGTATACCAGAAATGAGGATCGTCGTGTGAATACTATCGACGAAGATGATGAAGAGTATCCTAAAATAACTGATTATAACTTTTCTGTGGATACAACAGATATATTATGTGCCATGCAGGATCTAGGAGATAAGGCGAGATGGCCCAAGAAGAGTGATAAATCTTATGCATGGAAGGATAAATCTAAATGGTGTGCGTACCATGAGGATTTCGGCCACATAACGGAGAATTGCATAGCTCTCCGAAAAGAGATCAGCCATTTACTCAACAAAGGATACTTGAAGGATTTGCTTGGGAAAAAGAAGGATCACGCAAAGGATCATAACACAGCTCAGGATCCTGGGTCTCAGGATAATCGCAGGATCCCTACTAGAGCAGGATCCCCACCTTCAGATGCCAAGGTAATCAATTTTATTTCCGGTGGCTCTGATATATGTGGTACTTCTTATTCTGCAGCAAAGAGGCACGCAAGGGAATCCAAATTAGAAAAGCCATACAAACCGACAAGGACTTCCATGAAGAAAGATGAGAAGGTTATAGCATTTGATGAGGATGATTTGGAAGAAGTCCAGGATCCTCACCATGACGGTTTGGTTATTACTCTTTATGTTGCCAATCATTTTGTACGAAGGATCCTGATCGATGGAGGAAGCTCAGTAAACATCAATCGTCTGGAGACCTTGAAAAGAATGGGTATTCCAGAATCGGAGATCACCTCAAGATCCACTGTATTGGTAGGATTCAGTGGGGAAGCAAAGAATACAGTTGGTGATATCAAGTTGCCGATTTACATTGAAGGGGTAAACTCTATTCAGAAATTTTGTGTTATGGATTGTTTGTCAAGCTATAACATTATCCTAGGAAGGCCTTGGTTGCATGATATGAAAGCGGTACCATTAACGTATCATCAATGCGTTAAGTTACCAACTCCGTGGGGAGTGGTCAAAATCAGCAGTGACCAACAAGAAGCAAAGGATTGTTATACAACATCAATGAAACCTACTGCCAAGCCTCCGTCAGCATAGCAATTAAAGAATAAGGCATGGGATGTCTTGGATACAAAAGAACAAGATGTCAAAGAAATGCCACTGAACTCAAAGGATCCCGAGGAAAAGGTGCTAATAGGATCAGGGATCCCGAAGGATCTTGAACAGGATCTGATGAAGTTCTTGAACCACAGGAAATCAACTTTTGCCTGGAAGCCAGAAGATATGACAGGTATATCTAAGGATATTATAACCCATAAACTTGGAATTGATAATAGTTTCAGGCCGGTTCAACAAAAGAGAAATAAAATTTGCGCCGGAAAGGAACGCTATTATCCAGGCAGATGTTGAAAGACTACTTGCTGCTGGCATGATAAGGGAAGTAAAATTTCCAAGATGGTTGGCAAACGTGGTGGTGGTACAAAAGAAGAATGGGAAATGGAGAGTGTGTGTGGATTACACGGATCTCAATAAAGCCTGTCCAAAGGATCCTTTTCCATTGCCTCATATAGATTCAATGGTGGATGCTACGGCTGGGCATGAGATCCTAACCTTTATGGATGCTTTATCAGGATTTCAACAAATCCAGATGGAACCCGCAGACCAGGAAGACACAGCATTCATAACCCCCACAGTTATTTATTGTTATGTTGCTATGCCTTTTGGTCTTAAAAATGCAGGTGCAACATACCAAAGGCTAGTCAACATGATGTTCAAAGATCAATTGGGAAGTACAATGGAAGTATACATCGATGATATGGTAGTAAAGTCAAAGAAAACTGAGGATCATCTTCAGGATCTTAAGGTGGCCTTTGACATTCTGGATCAGTATAACATGAAGCTCAATCCTGCTAAATGCCACTTTGGAGTGGGGGCAGGAAAATTCTTGGGATATATGGTGACCAAGAGAGGGATAGAAGCTAGCCCAGAACAGATCAAAGCTATTCTGAACCTAAAGTCTCCATCAAGTCCGAAGGATATACAAAGGTTAACGGGAAGGATAGCAGCTCTGAACCGTTTCATTTCAAGATCCTTAGATAGATGCAAGGAATTCTATGATATCCTCAAAAAGAACAAAAAGTTTGAGTGGGGAGAAAAGCATGAAGCTGCGTTTCAAGAACTGATGGATTACTTGTCGTCAGCTCCTTTATTGATGAAAACTGAGAATGGTGAACCACTATTCCTCTATCTATCGGTTTCTCGGAATGCTGTAAGTGCGGTGCTGGTGAAGGATCATGAAGGACAACAACATCCTGTTTACTATGTAAGTAAAAGTCTATTAGATGCAGAAACCATGTATTCCCATCTCGAAAAACTTATACTTGCATTGGTCATGGCATCTACCAAACTTAGCATTATTTCGAAACACACCCTATCCATGTTAGAACTAATTATCCGATTAAGAATGTTTTAAGGAAACCAGAAATGTCAGGACGCTTAGCTAAATGGTCTGTTAAATTAAGTGCATATAACTTGATTTATGAACCTAGGAATGCGATTAAGTCTCAAGCCTTAGCAGATTTTATTGCTGATTTTACTAGTGACCTTCAAAATGATGTAGATTTGGAAGTACAAGAACTAAATCAAATAACTGAAAGATGGACATAGTATACCGATGGTGCATCTAATATATAAGGAACTGGATTAGGAATTGTATTAAAATCACCTCAAGGTGATATTATGCCTCAAGCTATAAGATGTAAATTTCAGGCTACAAATAATGAGGCAGAATATGAAGCATTAATTGCAGGATTACAATTAGCTAAGGATATTGGTATAAAATATTTGAATGTGTATGTTGATTCATTGTTAATTGCTAATCATTATAATGGAACATATACTGTAAAAGTAGATAGATTAGCTGCATATTTGGAGATTGTTAAGGATCTTGCAGGTAGCTTCGAGATCTTCGACATTCAACAGGTACCGCGTGAGGATAACACTGAAGCGGATGCTCTAGATAACCTGGGGTCAAGTTTAAGGATCCCACCAGATGTCAAAATACCGATTATACATATTACAGCGCCTGCCATCGCTGATAAGGATAACAACGAAGAGCAAGTGTGTGACATTGAGGATCCTCAGCCTGGAGACAAATCGAATGCATCAGGTTCTGGGGGCAAGTCAGGATCATGGATGCAGCCAATCATGGAATATATACAATGCGATGTGATCCCAAAGGAGGAAAATAATCCTAAAGCCTTCAGATTAAAGGTATCTCGTTTTACTATTGAAAATGGTATATTGTATAAAAAATCACTTGCAGGACCACTATTGCGATGCCTTGAGGATCCTGAAGCAAAAGCAGTTCTTAAGGATATACATGAAGGTGATTGTGGGAATCATTCTGGGGGCAGAGCATTATTTTCAAAAACATTGAGAAAAGGATACTTCTGGCCTACTATGAAGAAGGATTCCAAGGATTTTGCTCGCAAATGTGATGCTTGTCAAAGGCACGGAAACATCCATCATCAACCAGCAGAACCGATGCATCCGATTATCTCACCATGGCCGTTTATGAAATGGGGAATGGATATCGTGGGAAAATTACCTGTTGCTACAGGAGGAAAAGTGTTTATGCTTGCGATGACAGATTATTTTTCCAAATGGATAGAAGCTGAGGCATTTGTTCAAGTTAAGGAAAAGGACGTTATCTCATTCATTAAGAGAAATATCCTCACAAGGTTTGGGATCCTGGCAGAAATAGTGTGTGACAATGGATCTCAATTTATTGGAAGAAGAACAACTAAGTTTTGTGAAAGTTGGGGAATCAAGATGATAACTTCAACACCAGTTCATCCTCAAGCCAATGGTCAGGCAGAATCCAGCAACAAAATTATAATCAACAATCTGAAGAAGAGGCTAGATGCTAAGAAAGGAAGATGGGCTGAGGAATTACCTTTTGTGCTATGGGCTGATAGGACTACTGAAAAGGAGGCAACTAAGCAAACTCCTTTTACTTTGGTATTTGGATCCGAGGCCATGATCCCGACAGAAATGGTGATCCCAACGGCAAGATCCCAGATGCAGACTTTGGAAGCAAACAAAGAAGCATTGATTCAGGATTTAGACACTATGGATGAGTTGAGGGATCGTGCTAAATTTAGGATTGCTGCATACCAACAGAGGATATCAAGATCCTATAACAAAAATGTTAGGATAAGAAGGTTTCGAGTAGGAGATTTGGTATTAAGGAAAGTATTTCAAAATACTAAGAATCCTGCGGAAGGAAAGCTAGCACCAAAGTGGGAAGGTCCATATTTGATAGATTCGGATGCTGGAAAGGGGGCATACTGGTTGGCCAACATGGATGGCGAACTACTTCCGAGATCCTGGAATGCCATTCATTTGAAACTCTACCATGTGTAAGTTGAATGTTTCTATTCAGCATAAAAGGTACTCCTGTGATCCTTAACTTTTCATTGATTGTAATACTTTTTACTATATATGTATGTGTGTATTATAATTATATATATGCATGAAAGTTTATTATGATTATTATTCTCATTGAATACTCTACTGACTTAAGCATCGGAGGGGTGTTAGGCAAACTAACACCCACCTTTACCCAAGATCTTGTATTTTTTGTGTGACAACCGTCACCAAACCGTAATCGTAATTCAAAGCGTAAAAACTCGTTTTTGTGCTAAGACTCATTTCAAGGATTTCTTTATATCAAAGTCTTCGTTTTCAAAGATCGAATCCAATGCAAAAAGAATCATCGCAATCAGATGTATAACGAAAAAGATACAAGGCAAAACGTAAACGCGTTCATTATTTCAAAACTTAAGGGAACGTGCGAAGTATAAAAATATATATATATATATAATAATAAGTGAATTATAAATAATAATAATAATATTAACAATATTAATAAATCTATAATTTGATAAGTAAAAACATGTAAAACGATAAAATGATAAAAGCTGAGTTTTCTGCGAGGTTTCACGGTTTGGGTCATAACTCTTTCATCCGGACTCCAAATGACTTGAATCCAAATCCTATGGTCTCTAAACTCATTGGGCTAAAATATGTCCAAAAATCAGCCCAAAATACCTTACAAGGGCCGGCCAAGGAGAGTTAGAGTAGGAACTAGGAAAGATTTTCATGATATGCTACATACAACAAAATAAAAGAAAAACAAATAATAATAATAAAACCCTACAAACCCTAAAAACGAATTTTATATCTTCTCCATCCGTTTTCATCATCAACATCATCAATATTCATCCTTTTGATCATCCGTTTCAAGAAATCAAAGCGTTGTTGTTACCTTCGAGTGTCACATATTCGTGTATTTGCGTAGGTAATCTTATAAACTCTTTTCCAATAAAATTTTCTTATATTTTCTGAGATTTATAAACCACATAATCGATTTACATGTATCACGAGTCGAGGGTATGATTTGACCCTAGTTGTGTAATTAAAAACATAAACCGAAAACCCTAGTTTATGCGGTTGAATTTTGATGCTGATTTGATAAACCCTAGCTTTATAAATTTGAAAATATTAATTATGAAACTATCATCTTAGGTATGTAAAAATGTTATATATTAGGTTTAGAGAACTGAGATGATGAGGATTAATGCGTTATTGGATGTGGAACTAGTCATACGATAATTGTACAAGCTGATTGAATTGTTACAGCCGACTTCAGAGGCAGTTTTGACCTATTTAGAATCGTTTTCAGGCTTCGGCCAAAACTAAAAAATTGTAGATATTGGTGTTTTACAAATATCCTTAAAGTTTCGGCCTTTGGAACTAAACAGAATATTTTATAAAAATTATTTAGTAAACTGCTGCAGTGTATTACGAGTTTTCTGAAAACTTTGGTTAAGTTAAGATGTATTGATTTAATTACTTTTTGATTACTTTGAATATCATTAAATTATATTTAGACATGAGTTTTTCTGTATGAAATTTACATTTTTAATAATCTTAAATTTAATTAATTAAATAAATTTAATTAAATGTATTAGTTAGAGTAATGTGTTTTAGTGTCTAAATTGTTTAAATTGAAGTCTTATTTTCTTAATTCCTTTAAACTAACGTTTTCATGAGTGATGTCTATATAGCATGGTTTATAAAATGTTTATCAAGTTTAGGTTAGATAAGGATTCTTGAATACGTGTCGTTGAATATTTACAAAAGAATTGAAATTGAATTGTTATCATTAACAATGAGTAGGCATAAGTTTGAGTAACTATAAGACTTAGTTCATTTTGAAATTGGTGGGAAATATATTGAAGGGGTATAAGCCTAAGATGAATGTGAACACATAGAAACCCTTCGATTCGACTCGTGTACATAATTCTTAAGACATATAACTCATGAACATTTCACTTAAACATTATAGGATGCTCATGTTTTACCGCGGCTTGTGTGTGATACTTATCTTACTTTGAGCTGCTATTCAGGTGAGTTTTCGTGGCCCCGTTTTCATTTAAATGTTTTCAAATTGGGGGAAAAGTATGCTCGTATTTTATCAATGGTTTTATTGCTGTGAAACGTATTCATTTCTATTTTTGGACATATGCTTGAAATGTGTGACACTATGTGACTTATGTGCATTTGGTTGTTGGATTCATTTTCATTATAAGGCCTTGCTCGGTGGAGAGTAAGTACCTGATGTATACTTTATGTATGCATTAAAGCCACATTTCGTTCACAAGGCCTTGCTCGGTGGAGAGTAAGTACCTAATGTTATACGTTATGTATACATTAAAGCCATTATGAGTAGCTACTGCATTCAAAGGGATTTCATTTGGTCATACTTCTTTGTGGAGTGATGACATTGTGTTGAGACGTTTCATTTACATTATTTCACGTATGTGTACATTTTCATTGCATTGTCCTAACCAGTTTATTATCACAGCAAAAGTTATTTTATGGTGTCTTGTTTCAAACCTACGAAACTCACCAACACATGTGTTGACGTTTTTGAGCATAACTTTTCAGGTAGCACTAGTGGAACAAAAGCAGAGGACAAGAGAACTTAGTGGACCACATAGGTTGCATTAAGGAGTTGTTCAAGACTTATAATACTTTGTTTGTTTGGGAGGACTTGTTTTGTTTGTATGTTTTGTTTAAGTAATATTAATTGCAACACATTGATTCATTGTTGGAATGAATGCTTGGCACGAGCCGCTATTCGTGTTAATGACATCATGACACATTGATCTTTATATTTCATATAGATTTCTTTATAATGATGTGTTATGATCCTATCATAGTTGTACCCCGTTGTTTCCGCTTTAGACTGGGTGTGACAGATTGGTATCAGAGCCATTGGTTATAGAGAATTAGGTGGATTGACCTAGACTATAACCTAGGACCCTTCATATAGATGACATGCTAGGAACTACATGTGGATGACACGAGGTGTATTTATCTACAACCCTGTATACTTATTTGTTACATAGACAACATGTACCCATCCGTAATTCAGTTCTTGAGCAAGACATGCTCCGTTAGTGGTTCCACACATGCCCGCGTACTCGAGAGGGTTATGTAGGTTTAACGGCGTGGGATCATTAATGTCATCTATTGGTACTATATTGATCATAGTATCATTTCCTTAAAAGTTCGTGCCACTTTTAAATTGGAATCCGTAGGAACAAGGTTGAACATTGTGATATAGGATTTGGTGTTAAGTACATATTTGAAAGGATACCCTAACAATTATGGCGGCCGACGTAATTGCAAAGGTATCATGACATATATGTGTTTATATGACCATATTCGATTGTCCAATGCTTCGCTTTCAAAGTTGTGTGACGATGTAAAAATCTCGACTCTACTTGTTTTTAAATCATGATCCTTAGTCATTGGGTTGGCATCTGACATTATCCAAACTATTCATTTATCCTAAACTCATACATACTCAAAATCGTAGTAAATAAGCCGCCAAGACGTTCTACTCGAAATGCTAAAAACGTGACGAGGGCGAAGGGTGATAAATATAAAAGTGTAAATCATGTACTAAGCAAACATCATTCTAAGATATGGAAACCGTATATTGAGACTAATAGACTTGGATAATAACTAACTAATGAATAACCGTGTAAAAACTCTATTAAAATAATTACTCACTGGAATTAAATAATTGGCTCGTTATTCCTCAAATTATTTTGACATAATTACATCTTAATTTCCCTTGGAAATTTCAAATTGCAACCATGTATCATAAGATAGTCTTTACCTTTCTAGTCAGTGATGTACTCATCACTTGGCTACTCTTACTTCCTCGCAACGAAGTTTTCTAATCCCTTTTTTCTCAAGTTTGTCAAAGATCTTGATATCTTTTAAAGGTACATTCAATTCTCCGTATTGCTTGGAAACTCCACCTTCATATAATACGGGCTCGAATGTCACATGCTACATTATATGTGCATTTGGTTGTTGGATTCATTTTCATTATAAGGCCTTGCTAGGTGGAGAGTAAGTACCTGATGTATATTTTATGTATGCATTAAAGCCACATTTCGTTCACAAGGCCTTGCTCGGTGGAGAGTAAGTACCTAATGTTATACGTTATGTATACATTAAAGCCATTATGAGTAGCTACTGCATTCAAAGGGATTTCATTTGGTCATACTTCTTTGTGGAGTGATGACATTGTGTTGAGACGTTTCATTTACATTATTTCACGTATGTGTACATTTTCATTGCATTGTCCTAACCAGTTTATTATCACAGCAAAAGTTATTTTATGGTGTCTTGTTTCAAACCTACGAAACTCACCAACACATGTGTTGACGTTTTTGAGCATAACTTTTCAGGTAGCACTAGTGGAACAAAAGCAGAGGACAAGAGAACTTAGTGGACCACATAGGTTGCATTAAGGAGTTGTTCAAGACTTATAATACTTTGTTTGTTTGGGAAGACTTGTTTTGTTTGGATGTTTTATTTAAGTAATATTAATTGCAACACATTGATTCATTGTTGGAATGAATGCTTGGCACGAACCGCTATTCGGGTTAATGACATCATGACACATTGATCTTTATATTTCATATAGAGTTCTTTATAATGATGTGTTATGATCCTATCATAGTTGTACCCCGTTGTTTCCGCTTTAGACGGGGTGTGACATGTTGTAGTTCATACATCTAAGGATCATGGAATGAAGATTATGGTTTTGCCACCTCTCCTCCGTTAAGGATCCCAGCGATTCTCTAAGGTTTAGAGGTTTCTGTACGGATAAACACCTCTCTCCGAATAGGGTTTTGACACCTCGCCGGGTGCGCACGATGTTTGATTATAGTGCCATGGTTAGGGAATCGGTGATGCCTCTGGTACCCGACAACTTCATTTCCGTTGGTCTATAGATAAAGCGCTTACGAATGTCGATACTGATGTGCACTAAACGTATTGATCTAAGGTTTGTGTCGTTTTCACGTCACTCTAAGGTTTGTAATGTTTTCACATTACCAATTGGTTATGCATTTTCATGTCTCAAATGGCGTAGCCCAAGAATCAAACGGTTTGTAATGTTTTCACATTACCTAATGGTTTGGCATTTACATGTCACTTTTTAAACTATCTAATAGTTATAATGTATTCACATTATCAAAGTTTTCATTGGTTAAGTCTAATAAATAACTTTATTAGCTCTAATGTTTTCATGATTATCAAAATTGTTTTGATCTAAGGATCACAAAATCTTTTTAAGATCACAATATTTTCAAAAAATAAATTGTTTTCACAGTCAATTTATAAGTTATCAATATTTTCATGTTAAAGGGAATATCCATTGGGATTCATCATTATCTACAAAATATTTTAGGATCCTGTAATCTTAGGATCCTAAACTCGAGATTATCGCAGATCCGGTTAAGGATCCTTGAAACATGTAATGCTTAATGGATATTGAGAGAATCTTCTCATTATCCTGGATATATATCCTGAGGGAATCTCCTCAGGATCCTGTTTCTTAACAACTATCAAGCAATTGTATATACTGAGGGAATCTCCTCAGTATCCGGAAGACACAAGATATGGATAATATCCTAATATTATTTATGGAAAAAGATCTAAGGATTGTACAATCCTAAGATTAGAGTTCAAAAGTGCAGGAAATTTAAATTGTCTTGTGGCCTACATGAACCACATTCAACACAACCATGGTTGACCATGCCAGGTCAACCTCACCCCAAATTAATTGTTTTGGTTACAAACACAACCCTTAGAAAGTAAAAGAGCATCAAAATGAAAATAAAAATCGGGCTCCGGCTAGTCAAATACCATCCTCGCCCGAGGATCCTTCACTGTCGGCTATATCAATGGCTGCAGCTATTTTCTCGTCATTTTTGGAATTAGACGCTTCACCCCTGTTCAGTGTATCGGTGATCCTCGTCTTGGGTACCTTAGTTGCTTTTCCTTTTGCTTTGGATCCTCCGAGACCAATGAAGAATGGATTTGGGGGATAATCATCTTTCATCCTTGCTAACTTGTTCTTCCATCCCTTGACATCCCATAGACTGGCGTCTAATCCGTTTTCAGCAGCTTCTGTGGCCATGTGGATTTTGGATTCCAATACCGCGATAGTGGCATCTCTCTTCACCTCTTCCATTAGAGTATTGTTTGTGTATGATCCTTCTTCTTTGGCACAACTGGATTTTTCGGCTAAAGTAGCTTTCAGGACTTCAATTTTTCGTTTGGCTTTATCCAGATCGAGAGTACTCTTCTTGAGGGTGGAAGTCAGAGCGTCAATTGTTTTGACCTTATCTGTGTATTCCTCTATCATGATATCTGCAGCCTGAATAAAAGACATAGTATCAGGTTTTCTTTATTTAAAAGGAATTAAAAGAAGAGGGCCTTACTATCAGAAGGTTGGAAGCGGGATTGTTAAGATCATATAACTCTTCAACTTTTCTCTTTTTGGAGAGAAAGTGTGTTGAAACAGGCTTGAAATTTGAACTTCCGATTTTGGTCACTTCTTTTCGGGATGGAATTTCTGGATCAATGTAGGACAAACTGAAATGCACTGGAAAATTATGGAGGTATTTAGAAGAAAAGAGAAGGAAATTGTGAACAGAAAAGGAAGAAAAGGAGGAAAATTACCTGACATGATTAAATCTTTTTACGTTTGCTTTGATTGTTATTAGTGATAACTCTCTATGGGAAATCACTATAAGAATGAGATTATGAAGTAATTATAAATTGAAATGGCGAAGAAGAAGGATGAGAGATAAGAGGATTTAGGTGAAAATTAAATGGCGGTTTGATGTGATAAGAGTCTAGAGGTTATCATTAAGATTTGGGTACAATCTCCGATACGCGTAAAATATCTTACCTAACACGATTTAAGCGGTTATTTTGAGAAGTTACAACGTTTCAGGATCCTGAAAAACGTTATAACTTCGGGGGCAATTCTTGTGGGTAGATTTTTATCTAACATTGCTGGATCCTTATTAGCATCATATACTCGTCACACAGGTATGAAAAGCATTTACATTTTATATTTGCATAGCAGGATAATGACAATTAGTAAGTCTGTTTTCAGGATCACAGATATAGTTAAGGATCCTGGATATATATTCTTATTACTTGTCTTGCAGGATCCTACTCAGGATATATTTATCTAACATAATCATGCAGGATACTGAATGAGGGAGATCCTTGGTTAAGGATCCTAAGTTTATTCCGGACTATGCATAGCTCAGGATCCTGAACCTATATTAGTTCAGGATCATGTGCTGTTTAACATGTTTGTTTTCCTTGAGTATTGACCAGGTCATAAGAGGAACGCGTCATCTGAGATATGCCCCGGATTATATGGTAAGGTCTTGATACGCTTATATGAAGACGAAGTCTAATGCACGTGTAAAATGAAGTCAAAAGAGACGTTGGTGGTCTTCATCCTTCATCGGAGGATCCCTGAAATCTCGGGAATATTGTTATACGCTCTTAGTATTTAAACGAGGCATGGATGATCATTTAGGTTAACGAATATTCACTATTTTCACCTGCAACTCACACAAACACTCTGCTATTTCTCTCTTTTACGCTTATTTCATCAACACTTAGCTAGATTCACACACAAATTCACTTAGCCGATCATCATTGTGCTCTTAGTTTGTAATCAGTTACTTTCATTTTTATAAGATTAACAAAGGCAAGGATCATTTGATCATTCCCGAGGTTTTGTGCTGGCGATCAACCTTGATCAAGGGCTTTCCTCGTACATCATCGTGTCGTTTTTGATTGTTTATCATTTATATTGCTTTAATCGTATTCTTTTTACATTTTCATTGTCAAAGTAGCATTATCCTTAATCTGTTCTTGAGCTTTGATATTAAAACATTTGATAACAAGGATCAACACATTCAAATCGTTATTTTTACACGAAATATACACTTACTAATAGAGATAATCGTGTTTCTACGTAATTATCTTGAGAGTAATTTTTACACCTAACCTCACAAACTAAATTTGATCACTTAATTGCTTTTAGTAATTTTTGACCAAAACAATAATATAGATTATTTTTTACATAAAAAAATGTAAATGTAAAAATTTGTTGTATAGTACTTTTATACTCTTTATATTATTATTGATTTATAATTTATAATTTATAAACTAGTTATAATTATAATTCCATCCATTAATGTGTTATACATCTTAGCAAGTTTGTCATTAAATAAAAAGCTACTAATTATCTTAACTATGATTAAATTTTATATAATCAATCAGACTTCATTCGACATAAAAAGTAAATAACATTTTTCATTCATGAATCACTACATACAATCATTCTATGTTCATATAGTCATTTTAAACACATATACGACATGATAGATAAAGAAGTAAAAAGCCCATAAAGAGTAACTTTAGTGTCTCCACTCATAATTTACAATACAATAATGTAAAAGAGAATTTTTGGAATATATGGTTACACTACCTTTTTTTTTTACTTCTGTCTATACCGTAAATGTTTACACTAAATCCTATTCAATCGAGTCGGATATATAATGATAAAAGTTAATTATCACTTTGAACTTTTAAGTATTATTCAATAGTTTTAATTTAATGAACTAAATAAAACTAGCTTAGTAATATAAATTATTATTATAAAAGTTATTATATTATTCATGCCATTAAATCTCAAATTATATTTGGACGTATCATACGTTTGTGATGTACGTAAGACCATATAATTAACATACCATTAAATTTCAACTTTAGTAACTATTTTTGGTGAGCATTTGATATTTTGATCCCTTACTAACCTTCGCGATAATTTCTCCGTATCTGAAAATTCAAAACTTCTCCCAAAACGAATTGATCTCCCGCTATTACCATTTAAACCTAAAATTCATATCAAATTAAAAATAAAAGGCACCAAACTCAATCTCCATATTCCCTCTGTTCCTCACAATCAACTAGTAACTTACCCGGGCGTTGCCCAGTTTGAGTGAGAAATCTACATTAAAAGATGATGATAACATTTGCCATTGAAGTCAGATAAAAAAATTGTTTACATTTTATACAAAAACAACATGAAGAATACCATAGATGTGACCCGTTTAAGGAGACCAATGACAACCAAAAACACTAATAACAAACTATTTATCATAAGCGATGTATTATGTTAAGAGTCCCCATGCTATGGTATGTCAACTAATATAGGTTTATGTCAATAGTTTTATTCATGATACGTATGAATTCACAAGTTTGATTTATAATTCATGTAAAAGAAGATATAGTTATTCTACATCCATCTATTTTCACGGGTTTAATATCAAATAAATGAAAGATATTTTTAATTCAATATCCGTATGTAGATAAAGATTTAATCTCCATATAATTTAAATGTAATTTGTTTTGATACCCGTATTTATGCACGGGTCAAAAATCTACTATAATAGAAAAATAGGTAAGGATGCATATCCTAAACATAGAAAAATAGGTAAGGATGCATATCCTAAACACGTGTCAAAAATATAGGTAATGATGCATTTAATTAGGTGAAACATCAAGTTGATGCAATCTAAACATGAAGGTAATACCTATGATTTGATACATAAAAAATTGTCCGTCATTTTTTACAGACAGGCAAGTTCCATAATTAGTATTCCCTTTTTCATTAATTGTGCAAGATTTAAATGCCTCTTCATTATATCAAGATTCATTTCTTTCCTTTGAATATAGGATATAGTAAATTTTCTTACATTTATGATGCTAAGCAGCAGATCATATATCTAGATATTATTTATGATGCTAAGCAACAGACCATATATCTGGATATTATTCAGAATTTTTTGATTCAATTGATTCAAACGTACAGTCCAGAGCATCTACAATTATACCCATAATGGTTGTTGGCCATACAATTGCTATCCATAATGGAAATGAATATTTACCTATTTATATAAGAGATCATATGGTAGGACACAAATTAGGAGAATTCCCACCTACTTAAAATTTCCTCCGACGACAACCTATATTATACTATATTATTAAAGCAACCCATGTTATTATATTATTAAAGCAATCCTAGATCAATGCAATGACATGCAAAATTTTAGTGCTGGAATTTTATGGTGGGTATTTTTTATTTTTTATTTTTTTTTTAATTTTGAAAGGAATTCTATGAACTTCTAATAAGCAATAATAATGTATATCTGTAAAGATATGTAAAGATACAAAGTATCAGTATCAGAAACCACTTTCAAATGTAACTTTGAACACTGGACATACAAGCTAATGAAGTGCATAGTAAAACCTTAATTAAAAATACACATGTAAAAAAAAGGCATGTTCTACTAATTTGTTCAATCAAAAATAACACAAACCTCACACATTTCATTCCAACACAACTTATGTTTTATTTATTTACCTAATGTAATAATATTATAATTCTTTTTTTTTAATTAAGGTTAACAAATAATTTGAAACGTTATCATATAAAGTCATGTAAAAATTGAATAGATAGAGTACAAAATAGAATATGTAAAATTTGTGCTAATTTGACTAATAGATACAAATGAGGTGCATCAGGGTGCCCTACCAAAAATGAGAGAAGTGCCTCCAAAAATCTATCAATCTATCCTAAGAGGTACCTCCAAAAATGAGAATGAGAAATGGTGTAGATAAAAGTGCCTCTCAAAATGAAAAATGGAAAAATAGGTGCATCCAAAAAAAATAGGTTATAACTCTTAACTCACTTAAGATGGTAAAAGATAATAGAATTTCTAACTCTTGAAAATGATAAGAGGTGCCTCCCACAAAGATCAAGTCCACGTCAGTAAAGGTTAGTGCCTCCAAAATTAAAAATTAAGTGACTCCCAAAATTAAGTGTCTCCCAAACATATGCTTAAGTGCCTCCCAAAATTTGAAGTACAAAATGGTACTCCCTCCGTCTCAAATTGTTTGTCCACCTTACTATTTTTATTTGTCCCATAATTATTGTCCAATTCCAAAATCAACCAATCAAAATACTTGAAAATTGTAAAGTTGAAATTCTATTGGTAGTCAACACTAATAAATGTATTTTTCTTAAACTGAGTGTTTCTTGTCTGGTGACAATTATTTTGGGACGGAGGGAGTAATAAAATAGAGTGCCTCGAAGGGTTTATTTTAAATTAAAAAATTAATTCGTAAAAAAGTGCTTTGAGTGCCTCCTAAAATTGATTAAGTGCCTCCCAAAATTGTTGCATAGTAGTGCCTCCAAAATTAAATGCCTCCCAAAATTAAGTGCCTCCAAAAAAATATGCATAAAAAATATGCATCAATTCATCTCTTATACAAATAAGCAGGATTTACCCATAATAAAAGATAAACAATCTAAAATGTCATACCTTAGATCAGATGACAGGAGACCATGAGTAACTACATCATAAAACTCGTATACAGCTTTAGCATAAGAGACTAAAGAATTAAATTTCTAAATATTTAACTACTGTCTATACGATTTAAGAAATTATGTAACTAAATTAATTTGTAACTAGTATTTGTTCTTCCTTGCCATTCTTCCTAATCTTTACATCTTCGTAAATGGTTAATCTTGCTCATATCCAGCAAAAAAATTATGGAAAAATTCACAAATTTTGAGCTATATTTAGAATATGAAGTACACCCAATTGGAAAAAAAAACCCCACAAAATTGGAACCAATAACCTCGCAAATTGATATTTGTTGACACTCTTCAACATGATAGCACAAAGTTTGATCTCATCGCTAATTTCTTTTATCCCCTACCAACAGGTAGACTCAAATGACCTTCCTGAAAATTGTTAAAAGACATTCAAAAGGAGATGGATTCTAAATTTTTTTTTTTGATAGATTACGTTCTTTAATGTGGTACATCATAGTTATGTGCAGATTTGGTTACCAATACATTTACACCATAATTCATTACTAACACTGTAATTGAATTACAAAACAATCAAAACTAAAGTTCGTGCTACCAATATTTTTTGCAATAAAATACACCCGCAATTCGAATTAAAGAATAAAGAATTCAGAAATTTAAAGTGACCTGCAAACCCGCATGAAGCAGCGAATTTGGCTTATCGTCATTCTTTTCCTGTCTTTGTGTTCCTTGTACAACTTCACTTTTTTCAGTTCCCCACCCTGCACATATAGAAACAACATATAGTGATATGATTAGATAAAAGAACTCAAATAAAAAAGATACCACAGTAAACGTACAAAACCAAGAACCAAATGCAAAATTACCACAAATTCAAATGTGATCCGTTGGTGATATAAATCCTCCAAGTATTATTGAATGCACATTTATAATTTATTTATACTCCAAGTCAAGGTGTTCATATATAGAATATTCACATACTTGAAAAAATTGAACGCACTTCAATATAACATATCCTACCATGTAAAAGAAAACTCATAGATAATGGTCTAAAAGTAGGAGTTCAAGGTAATTCTTGCCACTTAATATAAACACAATTACCATACCATCATTTGCTGTTTAAGAATGATGATGATCTGATTGATCGAGTGGTCTCATAAAGACACGGCCATAGGCTTACCTAGTATAAGAGAAAAAAAAAGTCAAACTCGAGTAAAATTCCAGAAAAACAAACCATATACATGGGATTTCTCGAGCATATTAAAACATCAAAGAAACAAATACTCAGAATTCAGGTTATATACTTTCGAAAGAAAATGGTCTGGTAATTCAATTGCAATAGCCATGCCCGTAAAAGATGTGGCCCATACTGATATAAAAAGCTTCTCCAAATCATAAACAAATGAGGATCGACATAAGACAATAGAGTGATGCTGATAAGAAAACTAAGCTGAGAAGTTTGCAATCCTTCTCTACCACCAACTTGACCTAATAAATTACAAATGAAGCACTCCAAGCAGTTGGTGATTAAAAAAAATCAATAAGTAAAGTATCAAGATAAAGAACTTTAATCATACGAATCATCCAATGTAATATATTCTTCTCGGTCAATTATTTGGACACCCTTCAAGCGCACACATAATCACAATCTTTTTGTATACAATCACCAATAAATTCAAGTTACTTTTTAGAAAAATTATCACGAATAATTATTTTAAATGAGATACTTTTCATAATCAATGAAAAAAATGGCTTTACATCACAAGAACAATGATATATTTAAAAACATTACATACATAATCTAGTGTCTTTGATACTAACAGTAACACTCAAATAACAACAACATTCATTATCAAATAATAATACCGAAGATGAGAAAAATCAGTAAACCTTAAAAAGACGATCCGTATAACTAAAAGATCTTCGGTAACCAATCATTTCTCGGTTTGCTGGCAGCAAAATAACAAATAAACATATATTAAGAAAAAGATAGATAGAGAGATAGACTACCAAACATTTTGGAGATGAATTTGAAGACTTTTATAGCCCCTGTAGAAAATGAATTACAAAATAATCAGGGTAAAATCGACACCTTTTGCCAATACTAAAGAAAATAAAATTAAACATTTCAACAAACACTTGGTGGGCATCCACCAATTTCATTCATCTCCATACTAAATTCAACTCTCCGATTCTTCTCTTTGTGTTATTTCTGGTTCATTGACCTTCAAAACTTCATAGTAGCCATCTGGTACCATTACAACCACAAAATTGATGTACAATTCAAGGAAGCGATTGGCTGGAATTTCATGATATAATTTTCGCAAAATAAAAATTGGTATAAACTTGACTACGTCAATTTTGTCGTGGATTTGAGGATAGCACATATATTTGATATTGATTTTGGATTTGATAGTATGCACAACTGACGGAACTGAAATCAAAATATCCTTAATTTAAAAATAGCGCCCAAAATTGGAGAACGTGGGAGCGGTTTCTACACCTGCCGGACAACATCAAACTGCTATAATCCAACCGCCATTGAAAGTAACCGAAACCCCCTTTATTAGTGGGTTGAGATTCAAAGTGAGCTGGATCCGACGGATGAAATTGCAAATCAACGTGTAACCTTTCATAAATTTTTTATTTGACTTCAATGGCAAATCATCATTTTTTGGTGATTAAAATGTAAATAAATTTTTTATCTCACCTAGTTGTTGAAATGTTAATTATTCAAATGGAGATGTGCTTGGCTCCCAAAAAATGGTAGTCCCTGCCTCCCAAAATTTTTTGGATGACGTGACTCTTAAAAATTGAGTAAATTGAATGCGTTCCAAATAAGAATAGTCATTGCCCTCCCAAAAAATAATAGTTGGTTAGCCAAAAAAACTCGATGGCCTCCCAAATAATAGTGGTTAGCCTCCTAAAAAACTAGATGGCAAAAAAACTCCTAAAAATATAATATGATGAGTTAGAGTGCCTAAAAAAATAATAGTATACTAATTTATTATGTGTGCCTCCTAAAAATTAGTTTGAGAAAAGTCCTTGCCTCCCATAAAAGAATAGTCCATAGCCTAAAAAAAATGGATGGTTTACCTCCTAAAAATATGATTGAGTGCATCCCAAAAAATATTATTTTTATTTTTCAATTATTTAATACATTTTTAATTCATTTAATATTAATATTTTATTTTAACAATGTTATATTTTGAATTACATAAAAAGTCTAGCAGCCTAAAAGTCAGTTACTCCCAAAATGATCTTCCTCGATAGTTTGAATGCCTCAAAAAAAAATAATAGTCTCCTCCCAAAAAAATAATTTGAGTGCCTCCAAAAAAAATAAAAAAATAATAGTCTTTCCTCCTAAAAAATAATAATCGTAGCCTCCCAAAAATGATGTTCTTCCTAAAAATAGTGTGTCTCCTAAGAAATAGTCTTTTACTCCCAAAAATAATAATTGGTATGGGGTGCCTCCTAAAAAATATAAAAAATATATGATTACTCCCTAAAAATAATAATTGTTGGTGTGCCTCCTAAAAAATATACGATAGTTTAACTGCCTATACTTTTTATTTATATTTATCCAGTGTTAAGTGACTACAAAATGGATATCACAAAAATCCAGTGTTAAATATAGATCGTGGAGAGATTATGATAACCGCTGTAAACCGAAAATCAATTATCGGACGGTACCTATTCAAAGTCAGCTTGATCCAATGGCTAAGACTTAAAGTCAAAGTAGGTAATTTCACTACCTGACAACCTTTCATCAACATGCCCACTTATATATAAAAATTATCAGGTAATCCTCCATCTATTATTTTATAAGTTGTTTATTGTTTATATAATGATAATGATTATGCTTGCATTCATGTAGGTCTAACATGTGAAATTCATACCCGATGGCATCTACCCTTTTTTGAGAGATAATAGATGCAAATAACATGAGAAGAGCTTGACAAATAAACTAATTTATAACCCATAAATGATGTAAGTTTTCTGAATTCGTGTAGCTTATTTCACCGTATTATTCATGGCAACATTTTTAATTACAATTGTCTAAGTGTAGGTATTGAATCCATACACATTAATGATTTTACCCATCACCAGAAATCAAATACTTCACTTGGTACCTTACATATTTTCTGCTTTACTTAGATTTAATATTTCAATATACGTGGATAGTTTAACAGGTGAGAGTCCCTGAATATGTTGAAAGCATTTGAAGATCGTAACAGTTGATCAGATTATCTACTTTCAATATACGATTTATAAAATATGAGAGGATGACCTTTTAATATTTGTTATCTTGAGTTTTTGACTTGTTTATTTGATGTCTTAATGTTGTGTAAACTGTCGACTTTCAGGACCAAATCACATATACATGGCACGATCTGTACAATCGATGCAAGGTTATAATATCGCTACTAGGATCATAGACTGAACTATATTATTGTGAACCCTATTCCCAATAGTTGTATTAAGTTTTATATGAAACATATAGTTTCTGAAATCGGGTCAGATAGGTCATAGACTACTAATGCTTGAATCTTATTTCATGTAGGTTGTACGAGATATCGAGATGTGAGCTGAATTGGACTTCATGAATTTTGAATTATATTTTTCCATCTTGGAGTACTCTTTTGTTATCGAATTTTCAATGTTTATTGTGATGTATTAAATTTTAGGGTGTGTATGTCTTGGTTCTTTAAGCTTTATTGGACACAAGCTATTGTACTAATTTGATTTTATTGAAATATATGAATAGATATGAAGTTCTTTGATTTATGAAATGTGATACAGATTGTATATTACTACTCAAATGGGAACAAAATTGTGCCAAATGTCTAACAAAAAGGATATAACATTATACCAAATATTCTTGTTAGGGAGGACAAACGGTGCCGATTACTTTTTTATCTTTGCATAACAATCATGCCAAATATTATTTGGCAATTTTAACAAATTGTGCCAAATAGTATTAGGCAAGGGTAACACAATCGTGCCAAATACTTTTGGCAAGGGAGGTATTACCATTCCAAATACATATTTGGCACGCCAAAACAAATATAGTGCTTAATGCTTGACATTTGGCACAAATGTATCTACCCGTCCCATAAATTGTGCCAAATACTATTTGAGACGGTTATTATCCGAACTAAATGTATTTGGCACCCTCGTATTTAGGACTAAGCCAAAAGTGTGCCAAAGCTGTGCCAAATAGTATTTGGCACGGTTTTTCCCATATTTGGCACAGTATTGCCCCCTCCCAAATACCCATTTTTCTTGTACCTGATTTTGGCTACACTAAAATCATGTGTGACAAACTCGACTATATGATTTAGTCACATAAACAATTAAGTCTCGTGATTTAGACACACAAACTAACACTCAATGTGACTAATATCAAATTTAATGATAATCGTTTTTGTCCATTTTTGCTCTAAATAATAGCCACATGAATATTTCACAACGTGACTGTTGTGAATATATTGGTCATATATAATCTTCTAAAATGTGGCCATAAGCGTCATTTAGATACACATTGTGATATGGTGTGACTATTATAAAGCCATATAGTCACATGATCATGCTAGGAATTAATGTGACTATACACATTAGCTTTTGGCATTCTAACACACACTAAACTTTAGGCACACATATTAAGTTATGTGACCATATGTACCGGATTTTAGCTACACTGAAATCATGTGTGACAAACTCGAATATATGATTTAGTCACATAAACAATTACTTCATCTGACATATAAAGTCTCATGATTTAGACACACAAACTAACACTCGTTGTGACTAATATCAAATTTAATGATAATCGTTTTTGCCCATTTTTGTTCTAAATAATAGCCACATGAATATTTCACAACGTGACTGTTGTGAATATATTGATCACATATAATCACCTAAAATGTAGCCATAAACATCATTTAGATACACATTTGTGATATTGTGTGGCTATTATAAATCCATATATATAGTCACATGATCGTGCTAGAAATAAATGTAACTATACACATTAGCTTTTGGCAAGCTAACACACGCTAAAGTTTAGACACACATAATAGTTATGTGACCATATGTACCGGATTTTGGCTACACTAAAATCATGCATGACAAACTCGACTCTATGATTTAGACACATAAACAGTTATCTCATGTGACCATTTAAAGTCTCATGAATTAGACACACAAACACTCAATGTGACTAATATCAAATTTAATCATAATCGTTTTTGCCCATTTTTGCCCTAAATAATTGCCACATGAATATTTAACGACGTGACTGTTATAAATATATTGGTCACATATAATCACCTAGAGTGTGGCCATAAACATCATTTAGATACACATTTGTGATATGGTGTGACTATTATAAATCCATATAGTCACATGATCGTGCTAGAAATAAATGTGACTATACACATTAGCTTTTGGCAAGCTAACACACGCTAAAGTTTAGACACATATAATAGTTATGTGACCATATTTACCGGATTTTGGCTACACTAAAATCATGTGTGACAAACTCGACACTATGATTTAGACACATAAACAATTACCTCATGTGACCATATATGGTTTTTGGTTACAGTGATTCAAGTGTGTGATATAGATTTGTCACATTTTATATGTATATCGTGACTAATGCTTCAAACTTACTCTTTATTTGTCACGCGTTCCAATTCATATGTGGCTAAATAATCAGTCAAAAAATAGCTATGACCGTTAGCCACATAATAAATGTTTGAAGGTGTGGCAATACATTCCCGAATGGTCACATGATCGGAGTTCATATGTGGCTAACTAATAACATGAATTTCATTTTGGTACCTTTAGCCACATAAATATTCAAATGTGTGGCCGTTTAATTCAGGCTATGTGTGACCAAATCTTATTTTTGTACTAGTGATACAAGTAAAATAAATCAAAAATCTAAAAGTTTTTGAAAGTGTCGGGAATCTTACAAGTTCACGCGAGAGAAATCCACAAAGATAGAAAGGTAGATCGTGACGTTGTGGATCTTTTTCTTCAAACGAGCCTTGAAGTTTGAGGTCGTTTTGATGGTGATTTTGAAGGTTGAAGGTGGTGGTTTTTGAGATGGTGGTGGTGGAGGTGAAAGAAGAGAGAGAAGAAAGAGATGGTGAAATGAGAGTGGGAAAGGAATGGGGTGGGCTTTGACCCCCTCATCCCTTTGGCCGGTTTTGTGGGGCCCACCCCAAGTGGGTGTGTCCCAAATTTTATCCCCTGCGTTTGCGCTCCATGCGGTGTTCGTTTCCCCGATCGTTTAAACGTTTAAATAATTTTAGATGCGTTTAAATATGAGTTTTAAGATGCGAATAATTATTCGATATTTTTGTTGAAGTATTTCATCAAATACTTTATAATTGAGTTACAAAATATAACTTAGCTCTGTTTTGATTGTTTGCGCATTTAATATTTTAATCGTGTAGAGGTTATTTGTACGATACGAAATAAATACGAAATATTATCAAAATAATATTTTTGGATATAATAGTGTTATTAAATAATGTTATATTATTTAATAAAATTGTTCACCAACGTCCGTATTAAATTGAATCGAATTACATTCGATTTGAATTGCGTACAATTTAATCAAATCGCATAATTGTATATATTCAACAATATATATTAATTGGTACATTAATTAGCCTAACACAGAACTAATTACATGTGTTATAGTTGATTAGGCAATAATCACTAGTCCTAATTTGACGGGTGTCACAGGAAAGTTCATCGAGTAGATAGTAGACATATGATGCCTATGTCGAGTTTGAAAGCAGTCAATCCATGACTGTGTCATGGTTCATCATGGTAGTCAGATCACTGACTATTTCGTTTGTTCAGATTGTTGTTAAGTCGTGGTCACAAAGTAACCATTTAAGTGGTTGTCCATCCAGGACTATATAGTTGTCACAAGGTGACTGTTTACAGAGTAGTCCTATCAGGACTAAGTGGTTGGTGAACGTTTAGTTGACCAGTCTGCTGACAGCAAACTTTGAGTTTTACGTGGGCTTAGGTTAACTAGCCCTATAATGTACTCGGCATTAAACAGGTAAAAGCGGTATTGGGAAACGAGTAATGTGTATGTAGCGTTAGCTACAATTAAAGAGATTAGTGTTCTGGGAAAACCCTACCCATATTATCGTTGGGGTTTCATCCGGTGTCGATCATGTAAACCTTGCCCTTCAGTTTCGGGCAATCTTTCTTGTAATGTCCGGGTTCACCTGTGACACCCGGCAATTTAGGTTAACTTTAAAACTTAACTGAAACCCTAATTACATGTATTTAGATATGATTTAGGCTAAATACTTGTAATTACTTGTAACTATTTGTATATTATCGTGAATATACACCTACGTAATTGTTTTATATTACGCTTACGTAATTAGTTGTAATTACGCGAAACAACCGGACAGAGTCCGACTTAATATACGACGTTGGTGAAAACTTTTATATAAATAATGTAAACTTATTTTATGAATTAAATAATATTTATTTACCTTTTATTATTATTTCGTATAATAATACGCGAAAAACCTAGACGTTTTAATTAAAACGTAACAAACACGGTAAAAATGCACGAATCGAATTCGGCAACCAAGCGAAAGTTAATAAATATTTTGACAACTCAAAATAAAGTATTTTAACAATACTTCAATGGAAAAGTATCCCAAACATATCGTTAATTAAAACGACGCAAAATAACTTTACGTGATTTAACGATTTAACGAAAATAACGAGTAAACGACCAAAATACGTAAACACAGACTGAAACTGAAAAATTAATCACAAAAATTCAGATGGGGCCCATGTGGGGGCCGGCCACCCCCTTCCCCCTCTTGTCTTCCATGCAATGTTATGACGATGATTCCTCACTTCACCACCCACACTTCATGCAATATTCATTTCTCAATTTCACACACTTCCCTCACCTCTCTCTACGCCAAATTCTCTCTCAAAAACTGATGGAAAATCAGTTGTAAAACCACCACAAGAACACCTCTATCTTGAAGATAAATCAAAAACAAAAGAAGAAGCAAAACTCAAGATCAACATCATCATCATCCTCCCTTTTTCATCTTCATCATTTTTTGTAAGGATCACATGAACTCTTCATTAAATCTACTTGAATGTTGTTTGTTTTGATGTTTTATTGTTCCATTAACTTGATTATGTCCAAAATTGTGGTTAAAAATCGTTTTTGAAGAACATACATGAATAAACATAATCTGTTCCGAAAAACACAGGTTACAAAAATGGTCATATCTGGAGTTCTAGGATGAGTTAGACAACGAATTTTTTTTAAAAGTTGCGTATTGAGAAGATCTACAAAAAGTTTACTATGGCTCCTTCCAGAAACCCACGGATTTTTAGTTATGAACCAATCTTTGAGACTGGTCTGACTTGTTCGAAAAATGTGTTCGTTTGTTACGCGGAATTATTAGACTATCGATTTGGACTCTATAATTGCTGGAAAATTTATGTAATAGACTAGATACATGGTAGATCAACTGAGAATTTTTGTGAGAATTAATATGGACTAGAAAGTATAGAAATGTGTGGCGAAACAAACCGACAAAAACCGAAATCATGAAACTTTGATGTTTTGGCATGTATTTTAAAAACCGACATCTCAAAATAACACCGATACAAACTGAAATTTTTTATAAGATTTATTAACTGAAATATGGGTTGGGTAAAAGTTTCGGGTCAACCCGAGTAGGTTTGACCAAGTCAACAAAAACGGCTCGGTTTCTAAAAACGACAAAACTTACAATTATTGGAAAATGGTAACAAAAATGGGTTTGGGTGACTTAGTTAGTAACTTGGACCTAAAACTAAACTTGGAAAGTTTCCCGAATTAGAAACCGACACTTAGAACACTTGGACCAAATACTCTAACTCATAAATTGACAAGTGTTACTAAGGTTTGACCAACTTTGACCTACGGTTTGAGGTCTTTACGAACTAAATAATCTGTTAGCAACACACGATATGTACTAATGTATAGTATGCAACGAAACAAAACTAATAATAAAATCTTAATGAATTATTATTACAAACTTTCACCAACGGGTCGTACGCGTTTTTGATAAACGAACTTGAACAAGTATTTGGACATAACTAGTTGAATGGACAACTAGCTTTAGGTGGACATTAACCCTCCACCTACATTATTGATTTAAGTGGACATTAACCCTCCACTTACATAGATGGTCTTTTGAGACATCTACTTACTTACAACCTTAAACGTTTAGGATGTTAGAAGGTTGCACTTTGGGACACTCATTGCTTGCTTATTTGATTATTTGCTAGCTGTTGCTAAACTCAGGTGAGTTTCGTAGCCCCCTTTTTACTTGTTTGAACTGTTTTGGGGTGAGGATACATGCACTATTTTATGAACTGTGATGTGAACTGTTGTTAGGAAAACACTTATACGTATTGCATGAGTTACTTTCTTTTCCACTATGGCCAATACAATCATATAAATCTGTTGATTTACGCTTGCGATATTGAGGTAAAGCAATACAAAACGATATTGCGGTAAAGCAATACAAAACGATATTGCGATAAAGCAATACAAAACGATATTGCGGTAAAGCAATACAAAACGATATTGCTTTACAAAACGATATTGCGGTAAAGCAATACAAAATGATATTGCGGTAAAGCAATACAAAACGATATTGTGGTAAAGCAATACAAACATTTCGATATTGTGGTAAAGCAATACAAACTATTAAATCTTGTGATTTACAAATACGATATTGGCAATAGTATACATAACCGGATTTATACAGAACTTGATTTATACAGAAACTCTGTTTTACAGAACTTTATTTTACAACAAGAAAATCATGTGTTTACATTATTACTTTACAGATTGAACCTATGAACTCACCAACATTATGTTGACCCATTTTAGCGTGTATTCTCAGGTTCACAGATGCAGTAGGACTACCCACAGGAAACAACATACTAGAGGTCGTTCGATGTAACTTTATGTGATGATACTTGATTTGGTCGGCACCCCGAAACCTCCTACCTTCCGCTGCCACATGTTTCGGGGGTGCGACATCACCACACTTGAAGCATGTCCTCTGTGAGTCGGGATTTGCGGGAACTCTGTAGTCCCACATTCTGTGTCCAAATCGTTGGAATCTCTCGCAAGGTATGCCACATGTACCATCGTGGTGAAGTTTGCAACCATGAAAAAATGGTTTGTTTCCTGCATAGCCTCGTTTTTCCTTGGCTTTGGTAGCATAGGACCTCAAGGGTTCGGGTTGATTTGTTGGATTATGACTAGTGCTAGAATTTCCATTCCATTTTCCTTGATGGTTTTCGGTTGTAGGTGTTCCGCGTCGAACCACCCGTGCCATTAGTTTGTGGGCTATGCGAACAACATTGTGAATAGTGGCGGGTTTGGAGGCTGTGACCATTCCCTCAATTTGCATCGGGAGTCCTCCGATGTACCTTTCGATTCGTTTGTATTCAGGGTTCACCATGGTTGGGCAGAGAAGTGCCAGTTGGTGGAAGTGATTGGTGTATGTCATGATGTCGTTGTCTTTCACGGTGAGGTGCCAAAGTTCGTCCTCGAGTTGTTGTAGTTCCTCACTGGGACAATACTCGTCCCTCATTAATTGTTTCAGTTCCTCCCAAACAAGTTTGTGAGCGGTATCGATTCTTACAGTTTGAGCGTAGGAATTCCACCATGTGAGGGCACAATCTAGAAGGGTGTAGGTAGATTACTTAACTTTGTAGTCATCGGGGCAGTTGCAAATGTGGAATACAGATTCCATTTTCTCGATCCATCGGATTAATCCGATAGCCCCTTCAGTTCAAGCGAAATTTAGTGGCTTACATCTCAGAAATTCCTTATAGGTGCAGGGTCTCGCTAGATTTCAAGTAGCTAAGTCATCATCCATTCTTTGGTCAAGGAATCGGTCGATCTCAGCTTGAGTGAATGATTGTCGTCTAGGCGGTATGATTCTTTAATAAGAATAAAACGACAAGGTATGAATTTTCATTCAAAGATTGTGATTACCACAGATGCATTCATAGGAAAGTGTTACACACTGTACAACGTGGCAATCAATGATGTAAAACGATAGCACTCAGAAATCACTTAAGGTATTTGTTTGAAAGTCCTCAGACTTTTGAGTTGTTGTGACGTGAATGGTTCACGTGTGTTTTATAATGAGTGATATGGGATCCTATACCCATTGATGTTGAGGTTTTTAATATCGCGTGTGGCAGACATAATTCTGTCTTTGCGGTGGATTTTAATGTAACAGTTTCAGTCCATGTTGTGTCAACCTTAGTTAGATTTTCATGTTTTCCACGTTTCAAATTTCGTGGTTAGTTAAATTGCAGTTTCAATATGTAGTCGTACTAACGACTGTGCTGTGTTTTTCGACGTAGTCAATAAGACTATATTATTGTAGTAGTCTAACAGGCTATAATGCAGTACTAACGTACTGTGAGTGTAGTTCTAATGAACCAAAATGCAGTACTCAAAGTACTGGAGTGTAGTGCTAGAAGCACAGTAATGTAGTACCAACATACTATGAGCGTAGTACCGAGGTACTATGAATGCAGCACCACGTGCCGTAATGTAGTGCCCGAGGCACTAAAGTGCAGTACCATGTACTGTGAGAATGCAACACCAAGTTCCTTGTAGTACCGAAGTACCGAACTGGGTAGCCAATTGTGTTGGTAAGTGTGACACCCACGGTGTCATGTGCAGTGCCGAAGCAGAGTCCCCCAACACAATCGCTAGGTGTTGTGCCTAGAGCACGATGTAGCGCTACGCGCCAGTGTAGCACCAAGTGCTAAGTGTTGATAAGTATCATAAGTTTTTCGAATGTAGCTCTAAAGCTAAAAGTATGTTGTTGTCACGTAGCTTTCCAAATGTAGCACAAAGGCTAAAATGTAAGTGCCAAGGTAGCAAACCAGGTAGGCACTGAAGTATTAAATCATGTGAGTACCGAGGTACTGTGGTGATCAAAATGATCGGAATGTGTTTGAGACGAGTTTGTGGACCTAGTCATTACGAGTGTCCCTCGCAACACTAATCCAGTGGTGACCAGTATGGTCAATGTTGTAATCGAGATGTGCGTAAGTCGATGAGGTTCAGTTTAGCTGTTTGGAAAGATATTCCAAAATATGGGTATTGTGGTTGACCAATTTGATTGGTGATCGTCTGCCCGACGATGAGAGCGAGTGAAAATAATATGAGGGAAGTAGATGTGACACGTCTTGATAATGATTTCTCATAAGATGAGAAATTCGTTGGTTTGTCCTCAAGATTAAACTCCTCAAGTAGATCTCTTCGAATAAATTGTTTGTAGTAACGTCGTTGTTCATTTTAATTTTGTGAACGATTAGCGTGTGTGGGTCTCTACTCCCATAGATAACGTTTATGCCTCCTTTCCGAGGTTCAGCGATAAGTATGATATTCTCATATGCATACATATGGAGAAAGTGTTGAATCGTGATGGTGAGAAAGATGGCGATGTGCCTCTTCGCGAGTATATGGCAGTACATCGGAATGTGTTATAAGCGATTACACGTGTATGAATAGATAGGCGGTAATAGGTGAGAACAAGTCCTGTTCTTCGTACTTAATAATGTTATAATGGCCATATTTGGCGTTTCCAGTGTTGTGAGCATCCGAGGGGTGTTATCGTGTGAGGACTATATATATTTATTCAACATATATAATAGCACAGAAATTAGCACACATGTAAGGCATATTCATATATACCTACAGTACATATAATAACCTAGGGTGTCTAGCACAAAACAATCAGAGTCAACTAGTGCATTCCTGATTCAGTATAACCCCTTTCAGATGTTACATCATCTTTATTTAATTGTACATAGTTAGCTAGGCTATGTTAAATTAAACTCGTATGATGTAATCCCTGAACCAGTTATACCTAATTAGGAATACGGCCTAACGGTCATAGTCTAGGCCCACTAAATGCAACCTAGTTCGCTATAACCTTTGGCTATGATACCAATCTGTCGCACCCCCAAATTCGGGTTGCGAAAGCGGTCGGGTCGGGGCGCGACTAATCAATAACCAAAGCATAAAGATACAGCAAACGACGTCTAAATGAGACGTTTGAAAATAATTATTACATTTCCCAAAATAAAACGTTTACAACGTTCGCGAGTTCGCAAAATGTGATCCAATACATAAGTTGTAGTACAAAAGTTATGCAAGGAAATCCAAGTGTTTGAAATCATGCAACTCGAGCTAGCATATCTCGTAGCAATCCTAATCCTGCTGGGCACCTGAGAACACATGGCTAAAACGAGTCAGCTATAAAGCTGGTGAGTTCATAGATTTGTCAGTTGAAAACATGAAGTATAAACTGTGTATGTTTGAAAAGTAGTTCAGAAAATACGATTTAGATTTGCAGTATTATACAGTTGTGGTGTGTACCTAAGTACATCGAGGAAAGATGGCATTTCATGCCTAGTTACCTATTAGTTGTAAGTATGTCTACATATGTGCGGCATTACATGCCTAAGTACTAATCGAATAAGTGTATGACCGAGTCATATCGAGGAAGTGGCAATCCATGCCTAGATACCAATCGGGTATAAGTAAATCTACAAACGTGAGGCATTACATGCCTGAGTACAAATCGAGTAAGTGTATGACCACGTCATATGATAACAAGTAATAGCATTACTTATTTAGTAGTAAGGTTCTAGTGTGCCACCTGGCATAGTGTGTTGCCCCCAAGCAACATGTAAGTGTAGTCCCGCAGAACTATGATTGAGTATTTAGACAAATACTGAGTTAACGACCTCGAGTATAAGCTCGCCGGTCCGTTAATGAGTGCGAGTATCAACTCGTGTGTTTATGATTTGTATCGCTTCACCACGATATCGTTTTGAATCACTTTACCGTGATCTCGTTTTGTGCCCACTTTACCGTGGCATTGAACAGTGTTGCTAGCAAGCAATGTATATATATGAGAGCCGGCAGTTCTACGACATGCCCGACTAGAGTAATTGAGAGCCAGCAGTACTACGACATGCCAGACTTGAGTAATTGAGAGCCAACAGTACTACGACATGTGTGACACCCGCTAATTTAGGACTATTATTAGTGCCTAAACTACTTGTAATTACGTGTATTTAGTTTATATTAATCTAAATA
This sequence comes from Helichrysum umbraculigerum, assembly GCA_949592205.1. Taxonomy (NCBI): domain Eukaryota; kingdom Viridiplantae; phylum Streptophyta; class Magnoliopsida; order Asterales; family Asteraceae; genus Helichrysum; species Helichrysum umbraculigerum. Next base: position 68,342,073 of record CATIUR010000004.1, on the reverse strand, counting down.
TATGCAACCTTTTGTGTAATTACATACACGTTTATACGATTTGTTTAAATCGTACACTCATGAACCGGACGAGGTCCGACACTGTTTTATATGGACGTTGGTGACAAACTATTTAAAATAATGTGGATCTATCCAAACAAACATTATTTAACTTAATATATTGCGAGAATATAATACACGTATTAAATATCGTATAAAACACTCCGTACGCAACGAAAATGCGCGAAACGCGCCTGACACACGAAAAGAATTCAAGTTATATTTTTATAACTCATTATTAAGTATTTCTATAAAATACTTCAAGTAAAAATATCGCGATTGCACGCGTACAAATATAATGTTTAAAAACGTTACACGATTCGAATAAATGTACAATTCGCAACCGACGACCGAATGAAGACCGAAATATATTTTAATAACTTAGAATATATTAATTGAGTAAAACTTTTATTAAAAATATCGGGTTTTAAATCGTTAACAAAACGTTTTATATAAAACGTTAAACGATTAATTAAAACGTAAAACGATCGTGTAAACGAGCACTGCACTTAACGTAGATTTGGGAAACAAATTTGGCACACCACATGGTGTAGGACCCACCCCCATATCAGCTGAAAATCAGCCAAGATCAACCCCCCCATACCCTTTATTTGTTGACTAAAATCATCATCATCACCACCATACTACTTCACTTCCACACTCCAACTTCACCTCAACTCTCTAACCTCTCTCTACCTCTCCTTCCTCTCTTTTTCTGCTGGAAAATGGCAGCTCCATCACCCCCATAATTCACCAAAAACACTCCCTAAAAACATCTTGAACAGCGAGGCGGTTGGAAGCAAAAACGGTCACCACAACACGAACTACGTTTCCATCTTTTCCGTTTCTTCATACACCATTGTGAGGCTTCATAACTCTTGTACTTTACTTACATAATGCTTATCTACTTGTTATGTTGCTTATTCAACTTGTTAATGTCCAAATAACATGTCAAAACTCATTTTTGAAACATATATATACATACGCAAAATCTGGCCGGAAAAACAGCCTCACGAAAATAATCATATAAAATCATATACTTAAGATAAATGCATGAAACCAACGCCAAAATCTTTGTATTTTCGTTATCTACAACTTTCGTGTTGGGCACTGTTTCCAGAAATACACCAATCCTCCTAGAAAACCCTATTTGTATGACTATCACTGTTTTGGCCGGATTTCGGACCCGACGCATCTCGATTTTTATTTAGTTAACTAAATGGACACTATAATTCTTGGGAAAATTATGTAAGGTACTAGAGATCTAGTAGAACACATGGTAATTTTTGTGGAACTTGATTCAGAATAGAAACCGTCAAAAGCTAGAGACGAAACCAACCGACAAAACCGAGAACCCAAATAAAGGGCTGTTTTGGATATTTCGTAAAACCGGCACCTTGGGCTAACCCCGACACGAACCGACAATTTTTATAAGCTCTACAAACATATGTTAGACTTATGTAAAATTTTCGGGTCAAACCGAACTTGTTTGATCCTTTACCATAAACGAAACTACTAACAGCCGATCCTGCGAGATGAGTTCTGTCCTGTGAGATGAGTTCTGTCCTGCGAGATGAGTTCTGTCCTCCGAGATGAGTTCTCTCTGCGAGATGAGTTCTGTCCTGTGAGATGAGTTCTCTCTGCTAGATGAGTTCTGTCCTGCGAGATGAGTTCTGTCCTGCGAGATGAGTTCTGCCCTGCGAGATGAGACTTGCGGTGCGAACTGAGATCTCAGTCCGCGGTCAAACTTAGTCATCATTTTTTTTCAGCACTTTGAAATTTACTTAAATGGTACCAAATGATAATAATTACTCAATACAATACTAAACCAATGCAAGGATGGTTAACAACCACTTTTATGAGCATACAAATGAATCGAAACATAATAATAATGCTTATGAGAATTATCATTACACACCGTTACCAACGGGCCATACTTGGTTTCAAACTACAAACGAATTACTAAACAAACACTTGGACATTTCCTAGTTGAGTGGACAACTAGCACGGGTGATCATTCAAGACACCAACTTATTTGCTTATTTACTTACAACCTTGTGCGTTTCGGACGCCAGAAGGTTGCAGGGTTCGGAGAACCAACTTACGGAATTACATCCGACCCTACATACTTACATCCGGGATAATTATTCGCTTACATGAAAGTATCGTACTTGCTAGACTCAGGTGAGTCTTACAACCCCACTTTTACTGTTTTCTACTTTGGGGTGAGATACCTTGCTACTGTTTTTACATATGAACAAAATGTACTGAACTGATTATACTACTTTTTACACACTTTGCATGAGTACTTTTATCCACTGAAATCCTCCTATCATAAGTTGTTAGTTATGGACTTAAGCGCGATTACTAATAAATGGATCCATTTGGGACTGACAATCCCTGCCTGGGGTAGTAGCGCTACCACGGATTACACCGTAGAAACAGGCATATTAGTATTTGTTACATATGAGTGTTCGGATAGCACTCACTGGGGTACATGATGCGGTACTTGATTGTACCAATTCATACTACACTTTTAAGCTTCAACTTGTGAGCTCATGGCATTTGTGATGATTTACTGATTTACCTACTTGGCTTGTTAGCTACTCTGGTACATGTTTGTGGTTCATACTGATACTTTTACTACTAAACCTGTAAGATTCACCAACCTTTTGGTTGACACTTTTTAGCATTGTATCTCAGGTCAGGAACAGCAGTAGGACTGCACACTCTCAGGATCGGTAGCTCGAGTCGCATGCATACTACTTTTGGAGATTCTTTTGCATTATTTTTTGTTATATCAGTTATGTATTAGAATCTCTAGGAAACTTATTTACGAACTCGAAGCTTGTTTACATTTGATGATAACAATGTAATACTTTTGTAATATTTTACAAACGTCGCATATAGATGTCGTTTGCTTTACTTTTGTGTTGTGATATTTGATTAGTAACACCCCAAAGCTTGCTTCCGCTAACAGTGAAATTTGGGGGTGTTACAACATGCCCGACTTGAGTAATTGAGAGCCAGCAGTACTACGACATGCCCGACTTGAGTAATTGAGAGCCAGCAGTACTACGACATGACCGACTTGAGTAATTGAGAGCCAGTAGTACTACGACATGCCCGGCTTGAGTAATTGTATTTGTATAAGTGTATGTATATCAATATACATAAGTAAATCGTAGGTAGCACCGAGTGCTTGAGATTAAGTACGAGTATGTATGTTTATATATATATATAAGCCTGATCAACAAACTCATCCAACAAAGTATCATGTATCACATGAAATGATTTAACGTATCTAGGTATGTATATACAATACTTAGATATTAGGTGTAGTACAATAAGCCTAGGTATGAATAATCATCACCTAGTTGTTTTGTATAAGTATAAGGAACTATACTAACATACGTCACTATCGTATACTCCTAGCCTCCAGCCTAGCAAGTATATTGAGGTCTCGGGGAAATGTTCACTTAAGTACAAATCCATTTGAGTAATCCTGGGATACATTGACAGTATTAGTTCCTAAAAGGAAAACTAATCCTGAAAAAAAAAGTATAGTTGTTGTCCAGCTTAGGTAGAACTAACCAGTTCTAGTATATTCGATAATATTATCCCGCGACAATATGGCCAAAGTATAGTGATAACATAATCAAGTTATGTAATGGTAATTGTTTTTCAACAATATGATAATGTACAACAATAACCTATCTAGGTTAAGCAGTGATATTTTTCTACAACAATATAATGAGTGTAATCCCTAACTATTATACGATTTGTATTACATAACAGTAATATAGTTAAGTGTGAATTATAAAAGTTTATCAATATAATTCGAAAATAGTAATTGTGCATGCGTCTCACCCCGAAAATAGTAAAATAGTTAAAAGAGTGGGGCTATGAACTCACCTAAGGAGCTAGCGATCCTACGATACGCGCTGCGTTCGATGGGTAACCTCCTAGTATCCTAAACACGTGAGGTTATATAAGTAGGTGACAAATCAGTTTGTCTAAGCGAGTTGTATAAATATTCATTCGTCGTTCAGGTTTGGAAACCGTGTACGGGGGTCCGGGGGTAGCGCCCCTGGTAGTAGGGTCTAAGGGGCAGAGCCCCTGGCTGGGGTCGAGCTGCCAGGTCAGCTTAGAAAATTTTTATTTATACTACATTGCTTTAGTAAAAACCCATCCAAAATCCAAATTCGGAGTAAAGTCGAGTGGTAAAATCTAGTCCCGACACTTAGTGAAAAACATAGGTTTTTAAGGTTATGTGTTTTGTGACACTAGTAGCGACACTGGGTGCGACATAGGAGCTTGTGTCGCTATATGCGACGTCCACAATTTAATGCGACATAGTGTGTTGTGTCGCTATGTGCGACGTTCGGATTTGCTGTGACATAATGGCTTGTGTCGCACCATGCGACATAATTAATTATTGCGACATTAACTTGCGACATTGGCTATGTCGCAGCACTATTTTTGACCTCTGCGACACAACAAGCTGTTCGACGATTTCAAACTTCAAAACTAGTTTTGGTCCGATTTTTGGGCGTTTTGATGTTATACAGAGATATTAACATGTATTTCTAAGTAATTTAGGTAATTTTTAGATAGAGAAAGTGATTTGTTACCTAGAAATTGAGATGGAGATGGAGGAAATGAAATGGAGATGTTGATAAGGAAGATGAAGATGAAGATGGTGATGATGTTGTTCTTCTCGTTTCCTCCTTCCTGCTTATGATGATGATTCCGAAAATGGTGATGCCGATTTTGTTGTTGTTGTTGTGTTTGTAGTTGTTGTTGGTGAGATTGAGAGAGGATGAGAGGAGATTGTAACACCCCCGAAATTCACTGTTTTGCGGAAGCATAATTTGGGGTGTTACTAATCAAATATCACAGCACAAAGATAAAGTAAACGACATCTATATGCAACGTTTGTAAATTAGTTACATTCCATAGATATATTGTTTGAAAACTTAGTGTTTTCGTATACAAAAATGTAGTTTCCGTAGAGTCCGCGCGTGTAGCGGGAGATTCTATTACATAATCAAAATATACAAAAGATAATGCTAAGAATCTCCGTTAATGCAGTTGTGTTGAAATCATGCGACTCTAGCTAAAAATCCTGGAGTAATCCTACTCCATCCGAGTACCTGAGAAAACATGCTGAAAAGTGTCAACCAAAAGGTTGGTGAATCTCACAGGTTTGTAAGTAATATCAGCTTTGAACACGAGATTTCATCAGTAATGCCCGCAGGCGTAAAATCAGCAATTTCAATCCAGAAATCGTAAGCCAGTATTTGCAATCCCGCAAATGTAAGTAAGTAAGTTTATACCGTTGCCATGAGGCTCATAATCGAAGCTTAACCCGTAAGTAATAAGTTTGCTCCCGTGACATGCTCGTAGTTGAGCAAGCATCAGTAACGAATAAGTAGTCACCCGTTTCTACGTGTAATCAGTACGTGGCAGCGCTACTGCCCCGGGTGGGGAGGGTCATTTCCCTAATGGATCCATTAACTAGTGTTCGCGCTTAAGTCCATAACTAACGATATATGATGGAGAGACTTCTGTTTGTAAGTAAACTCATGCAATTTCGTTTGGTATAGTAAACAGTTCTAGTACTTGTGTTCAAAGAAAAGCAGTTGCATGTTTCTCCCCCAATAAGATAAAACAGTAAAAGTGAGACCGTAAGACTCACCTGAGTCTTGTAGTAATCAGTTGCAATTAGCAAGTAGTAAGTAAAGCAAGTAGGTTCTCCGAACCCGTAACCTTCAAATGCCTAATCATATGAGGTTATGTAAGTATGTGTCTCGCGAGACGTTTCGTTATGTTGTACACAACTAGTATATCCAGTGTTTGTCCGTATGTTTGTAATTGTTTGTTTGTTGGAAAACATGTTTGGCCCGTTGGTGACGGTTTGTAGCAAAAATTCTAAAATGTTGACTTTGCTACAGTAAATGTGCTACAGTGAATTGCTACAGTAAAATTTGACTTTTTGCTACAGTAACTTTGACTTTTCTATAGTGAAAATCCTTTAAAATTTCCAAGTTTTCTGTTTTCTGTGACATAAGCTGCGACACAAGGATTTGTATGCGACACAAGGGTTGTGTCGCATGAAGGATGCGACACAAGAGCTCTGCGACACAGTGGTTGTGTCGCAAAAAGTTTGCGATGCTAATTCAATAGCGACAGAACGGTTGTGTCGTATTAAATACGACATAGTATGCGACATAGAGTGCGACACAATATTGTGTCGCAAAGGTTACGACACTAAAGGATTGGTACGACACAAGGTGCGACACAAACGGGTTTATGCGACACAGCATGCGACACAAGGCTTGTGTCGCATGTATGAACACCAGCCCAGAAACTTTCGGGTTTCAAGAATTTTCGACCAAAAACGCAAATCTAACCCATTTTTGAGCTATAAAGTCGTGTATTCTTCATGTATTAGGTTATATCTAGGTTGTGTACACATCAAAACATCAAAACATTACATCAAATCGAATAGATCTAAGATTTTAGAATTTTCTTACTTTTGCGAATCGAGCTAAATGGAGGATGAAATGATGAAAACGATCTTGATATTCTTGCTCCACTAGTGATGGTGATTCCGAATATGTAAATTTCGTGTGTCGGTTTGTATTCCAAAAATTTAGTGTAAATTGGAGTTGAGAGAGTTTATGAGGTGTGTGTGTTTTTGGAGAAATGAAAATGAAAGAAATTGAGTTGGGTGGGGGTTGGGGTTGGCTGATCCAAGGGGCAAGGGAGGGGAAAGTGCTCCCTAAAACTCAGTGTTTACTCCGTGTCCTAATCGTTAAATCCTTTGTTTTTAGTATTTTTAACCAAACCGTTATATTTTAAAATGTAACTAGAGTATTTAAATAAAATGTCTTGAAATTAATAATAAAAACATTTGTCGCAATATTTAAATTATTAAGTCGCGTTTATTACGTTTTGTTGCGTTAGTTAAAATGTCGTCGCGATAATATATAAATAATGCTCGTTCGGTTGCGTATTTTATATAACAAAATACATTCTCATTATTTAAGTAAATTTCTGTCACCAACGTCCAAGTAAACTGGGTCGGACTCCGTCCGGTTAATTCGCACGATTTATCCAAATCGCGTAAGTACACACACATATATATAAATCACCTTATATATATATACAAATAGAGCATGTAATTAGTCCTATTACATACTAATTACAACTAGTTACAAACAATTAGGCATAATTAATTATCCTAATTATGCAGGTGTTACAGAGATAGAGATAGAGATATAGAGGTGTGTTTGGTGAAAGAAATAAAAACATAAAAATGAGGTGGGGAGGGAGGCCGGCCCTCACTTTTAGTGGGGGTTGATTGTCCCTAATTGTTGCGTTAAAAGCCCGTGTTTGTGTGCCCGATCGTATATTAGTGAAATATTTTTAAATCATAAATTTTGTTAATATGAAATCGTATATATTTTTATTCAAAGTATTTTATAAAAATACTTTATTTGAGTTATAAAAATATAACTTTGTTTTTGATTAGTTTGACGGATATGTTTCGTATGGTTTTGTCGCGTAAAATACGTTTTTAATAAAACGAAACATATTTCTAAATGAAATAATATTAGTCTAGTAAATAATGTTTATTCCTAATAATAAAACATCATTTAGTAAAGTTTTGTCACCAACGTCCCTATTTTTACTTTTCGAGCTCTTTCAGATTCGTTGTCGCGCGATTTTTAAATAATCGTTTCATGTTATATATATATGTAATTATATATATAATACTTGAATACTTGATGTTGATACATATATAATACGTGGAAAGAAAGTTTAAATTGGGCGCGAATATTGTACTTTTTGACCGGGTGTCACAAATTAGACGCCACATAATCACTCCAAAAACAGTAACTTTGATTTTATTTTTCGTTAAAGAATTTGAACAACAACTCACTGAAATTATTTCATTTATTATAACAACAACAAAATAGAGTTAAACTCTTCATCATCAACAACAACAAAGTAAGTGTACAATGAAAGAAAATTAAAAGGTTACCAGGTTTGAGAAAACCCAGTTCATCATCAAAGAGCATGGAGCTAGAAGACTCTGATTTCGAAATCCTTTTAACCAAATAAATGATTTGTGATTTGATTAGATAAGATGATGGCATTCATAATAAAAAAAATCGCACTTGTTGATTTGAGGCGAACCGATTAGGGCTGGATTGGGGTAGTTTTGTTGTGAGCAAAGAAATTGAAAGGATGGAATTGACGGTTCCTGAGGAGATTAAGAACATCGCAGTCTGTAAAATCGGAGTAGGAAGAACGTGTACGCCGGTTGGTAGACCCTAAGAAAAAAATCGTAACGGCGTAAAATACCGGAAATTTTGATTAAAGGACGGATGTTATACAAAGTCAACTCAATCCAAAGGGCCCATTATGCAAGTCAATAAGAAAAAACTGCCAAGACAGTTTCACTCCTCTTAGGTCATAGATAAGGAAAATCGGAGTAGGAAGAACGTGTAGGCCGGTTGGTAGACCCCTTAGAAAAAAAACCATAAAGGCGTAAAATACTGGAAATTATTGATTTAATGTGACACCCCTCAAAATTTTATACTTTCCGTACATTAAGCACGTGCATGTCTTAAGCTAATTCCCTACTAAACGAACACTAAACTATTTTTATGAGATAAGTCTAGCAAAGCCCACTGTTTTAATACGTGAAATATTACTAATTTCGTAGTTATTTATAATTACGCGCAAAACAATCGGGACGAGTCCGATAAAAATATACGTACGTTGGTGATGCGAAATTTTCTAAATAACGTAAAACTATTTTAATAGTAGTTATTTAGTTTAAAATATTATGCTATAATGGTAGATAGTGGTTCAACAACGCAAAAGTGATTTTGGACGCAAGTGAAGGAAGCAAATAGGGTGATGCCATGTGTCCTTTTCCATTTCCCCACCTCCTTCATTTCTCTACCTCCTTTATTTATACACCTTTTTCATTTCTCCTACACTTTTTTTTTCTTAAATTTTTTTAGTGTTTTATTTTTTTATATTAATTTTGTTTCTTTAATTTTTTTTATTTTTTTTTAAAGTGCTTGTTATCAGTTTTTTTTTCCAACCTTTTCATTTAACCCTTTTCATGGCTTGTTTATCATTGTTTTTTTTTTTTTTTTTTTTTTTTTCGCGTTTTCAACTTTTTTCCTGTTGTTGTTTTACATCACGTTGTTATATGAAAATACAATTTTATATATAGTATTACAAAAAATATATATATTTATGTGATGCACCATATTCATACCTTGAATAAAATAAATTTTGATATAACAAAGTTATAACTTCAATGCATTGTAAAATTAACATTATGATGCACCATATTTTATAATTATGATGCACCAAGATTTATACACTAATGATGTTTATCTCATATCTAAAAGTCGGAGCGTCATATTTATAACTATGATGCACCATATTTTATAACTATGATGCACCATTTTTTATAACTATGATGCACCACCTTTTAATTCAATAACGATGTTTTATAGTATATTTTGAAAGTCAGTGCATGATATTTTAAACACTCGATGCACCATGTTTTATAACTACGATTGACCATGTTTTATAACTATGATGCACCACTTTTTAATTCAATAACGATGTTTTATAGTATATTTTAAAAGTTGATGCATGATATTTTAAACACTCGATGCACCATGTTTTATAACTACGATGAACCATGTTTTTATAACTATGATGCACCACTTTTTAATTCAATAACTATGTTTTATAGTATATTTTGAAAGTCGATGCATGATATTTAAACACTCAATGCATCATATTTAGAGATAATTAGTGCATCATAGTTTAGTATGTTAGTGAATATAATAATAATTTACTTTTATTGCATCTTGTTTTTTATATTCATCTTCATCATAATATGTAATATATGGTGCATCAAAAATGTGAAAATGATATAAAAACGAAAAAATTAAACGGTAAAAAAAGTTTTTAAAAAATGTTAATTTTTTTTTTATTTTTTAATTGTTAATAATGATAATTTTTTCTAAAAAAATGTTAACAAATTTTATTTAATTATTTATTTTTGATAAAAGTATTATAGAAGTTCTTACAAGTTTAAATTTTATTTTTTATGTTTAAAATGCTTTTTTTTATATAATTTTTTTTTTCAAACAAATGTTTTTAGAAAGAAAAGGAAATAGAAAAAAAAGGGAAAGGAATAAAGAAAGAAAGATGGAAGAAATGGATAAAAAATGTGGAGAAATAAAAATGGGAAGGAAATGAATAAAAAAGGTGGATAAATGAGGAGGACACTTGTCACCTCCTCATTAGCTTCCCTCCCTTCCCTCACTTTTGCCCCTTCTCCCATGAAGCTCACCCATAATGGTAAAGCATAACGATTTAATGAAAACAATCATACGTTTTACATAAAACGTAACGTACGTGACGAAAACACACGAATCGAACCCGACAACCAAACAAAACAAAATCTATATTTTGAAAACTCAAAATAAAGTATTTAGAATAATACTTCGAAAGGAATTAACGTTTAAAATAACCGTTAACTAAAACGGGGCAAACTAACGTTAAGCGATTTAAAATGAAAAACGCGATTAACCAATTAAGGACTTAAATATCTAGCAAATTATGGGACAAATTTTGTAATGCCATACCCTCACTTGACCCACAAAAATTGGCCATCAACCATCCCTCCCCATACATGCACATGGGTGGAAGATTTGAACACAAAACTCACTCAATCCAATTCTCACCATACTCCCTCACTCTCCTCACTCAACCTCTTTCTCTTGTCTCCCTCCTCTTCTTCACGGCAGCAGCAGCACTATCATCATCATCATCATTCATCATATAACTACATCATCATAATCATCTATTATCATTTTGCAAAGTAAAGAACAAGGAGCAAACATCATCATCACATCTATTACTTATTCTTCATATAATCACTTGTAAGAACACCACTACCTTAACTTTCTTTCATGTATTTTTAGGATCTAACATGCTAATGGGTTCACTCTTGAAGATCTTTGTTGAAAACATAAAAAAATTATACCTTAAAACGTTTTTGTACAACAAAATATGCACAAAGTACAATAAATTTTCATGATCAGATTTTATACGTTTTTCTCCAGAGAATTTCGAGCTCAAAACTGCACTAAAAATGTCGAAACTTTCAAAAATCAAGTTCAAGAAGTTAGCTAAAAGATCCAAGTGGTTTAGTAATTTTTTGACTCCGTTTACTACCCGAAAACGAAAATATAAAATCGTATAGCAAAACTACTACAGTCGACAGATTTTTACACGAACTTCGCGAGACCATATTTTCGTGTACAAAACTCGAAACGACGTGAGGTCTGTTACTAAAGACTACAAATTTAGTTAGCTTTCAAGGTAGTATAATTGCGTTTTCTGTGGACAAGTAAAACTCGAGATATAAACTGATCTTTTAACCTATGTCGAGTTAGTTAGCTGCTGGACACATGGTTGGTTTTGTAATCATTTGACCCACTTAACTTTGGCCTAAAAATATGTAAAAATATGTTTCGGAAAGCTAAGGCATAGAGGAACGTTGGGTAATTTTCTCGGAGTTTTTCGCAAAGGTTTACTAACCGAAAACGAGCTCGGAACATGGCACATTTTTAGTAAAAAGCTGTGCGGGACTGATTTCTCATTCCCGCGAACGAAAACGAATGACTTCGAGTTTTAGGAAAAATGTGAAAATTACTTTTTACGGGTTCAAATATGATAAGATTTTACGTGTAAAAGTTTCGGGTCAAACCGAACACGTTGGTGAAAACACTTTTATAAATAACGTGAACCTATTTTATGATTTAAATAGTAGTTATTTACATTATATTATTATTTGGTATAATAATATACGAAAAACCTAGACGTTTTGTTTAAAATGTAACAAACGCAACGAAAACGTGCGAATCAAATTCGGCAACTAAACGAAACTCAATAAATATTTCGACAACTCAAAATAAAGTATTTTAATAATACTTTAATGGAAAAACATCTCAAAAATATCGATAACAAAAACTACGTGAATAAACGTTTAACGATTAACCGAATAACAAAATTAACGAATAAACGAACACTGAACGCAACACAGTCATTTGCGACACAACCTTTATGTCGCAACACTTTGCGACGGCAACCACCATTTTTGCGACACAACCTTTCTGTCGCAACCTATTGCGACAGCAATCTTCTGTCGCAACTCACAGTTTATTCAAAACACTTTGACACTGAGAATTAAATTCGCGTAACAACTCGATAACACATGATATATACTATTGCAATGTATACAACGAAACAAACATAATGAAACAAATATAATGATAATGTCTATTGAGAATTATTATTACAAACTTTCACCAACGGGACGTACACTTTTTCGATAAACAAACATTTTTGGACATACTAGTTGAGTGAACAACTAGCGTAGGTGGACATTAACCCTCCACCGACACAACTAGCTTAAATGGACATGAACCCTCCACTTACACACAACCTTATACGTTTAGGGCGTTAAAAGGTTGCAGTTTGGAACACACATTACTTGCTAATTGCTATTGCTAGCTAAAGTCAGGTGAGTTTCATAGCCTCTTTTTACTGTTTTATAACTAGGGGTGAGAATACATACAACTGCTTTTACACAACTGTTTTTATGAACACAAGTACAAACAAACAACTTATACGGATTGCATAAGTAAACACACTAATCCATTAAAATCCTCTCATATCATGGTTCGTCAATCACGGAGTGGGCACGAACATTGTGAAATAGATCTATTTGGGTTTGACAACCCACGTCCGGGCCAGTCGCGCTGGCCAAACGTTAAACAGGCGCATAATAATTCGTTCAGAACAAGTGTACTGGATTAGGCACTTGCAGAGGTAACAACAAACAGGGAAAGTTTCGAACGCATGAGCTCTTGGCAATGTGTAAATACATTTTATTTATTGTAGGCTAACGATACATATATTTATCATTGTTGAATGATACAAACGGAAATCTTGTGTTTCATACCAATGTTTTAAACAACTGTTTAACAAACCTATGAACTCACCAACTTTATGTTGACCTTTTAGTATCTATTTCTCAGGTAACCAGCCGCAGTAGGATGCTTTTGGGAAGCATTAGCTCGAGTCGCATTTTTTAAAACAAACAGAGATTAGATTGCATATTGTATTTTGTACTATTGTATATGTAGTAGAAATCTCTAGACTTATGATGCGAACTCCAAGTATTTTGTAAACTTTCTATATTGGTAATGTAATTATTTTGAAACGTCTCATTTAGAGGTCATTTGTTGTAATCTTTGTGTGATGATTTCTGATTAGTCGTGCCCCGATCCCCTGACTTCTGCTGCCACGTGTTCTAGGGGTGCGACAGATTGGTATCAGAGCATAAGGTTATAGCGAACTAGGATTGCATTAGTGATCTAGACTATAACCGTTAGATTAGTATTCCTCATTTAGCATGACTAGTTCAGCAATTGTATTATTTGAATTTAATTTAACATAGCCTGATCAACTATGTACAATTAAGGAAGAATCGATGTAAGACCTGAAATGATTATAGTGAATGAGAATGCATTAGAAGACTTGGACTATGATAGAAATGGGATCAACCCTTATATGTGCTTTATGTGCTAGGTTTTTATATGGACATATATATAACCTTAAGTATACATACTTGTTTGCCAAAGAAAATGGCAACTACTCCCACCGCAACTTCACCCTCTTCCTCCCGCTCCCGTTCGGGATCACGTACCGCATGCGTAGCTAGGCGAACCACTAGCTCACCACGAACTAGCCCCTATCCCAACCCTATCACCATTGATCACACCACTAACAGAGCTCGTCGTCGGGCAGACGCCCGCCGATGGGGCTGGCTACCCGTTGCACTCGCAACATGGAGAATCGAGGAAGGAATACAACTTCCTACTGAAACCGGAGAGCCTTCCAACATGGATCTTTCTCCCTATACACAAGAACCAACTCACTGCACTGTCCTAGTGTTAGCTGCTAGACTACACCGCCATGAGGACCGACTACATGCCATGGAAATTGAACATCATGAAACCCGTTCAAACTAGATGTACCTGGCTCAGGGTCGAGTCGCACAAATCTACCAAGACCAGGAAGACATTACTGAGACCATGGGGATTATTCACAACCAAGTAATCGGTAACATAAACGAGATCTCAGTCTTACAAACCAGGCTGGAACAATGTGAGACACGCTTACGGGAAACCGAGGATCATTCATGTTCGCTGGAGCAACGCTTGACAATAGCTGAAGAAACTCTCATAATGGTTGGCAGACTTACGGAAACTATGTAACAAGTCGTCACACTACTCCCTCCACCCAATCTACGTCAGGATTAGTTTAGTACTCTATTTTGTAACCTATTGAGGCGGGATGTGCTCAACTAGTTAGCTTTTGTAAATGCTCGTATTAAGTCCAGATGTAACAATGCCCAGCACATTTTGTAAACTTCGAACTCTGTAATCTGTTAATCTTGCGCCTCAATTTGGTTATAAAATTTGCTTTCTTATGTCATTAATCATCGTGTTGTGAAATGCTATACTGTCTCATTATATACACCTGCGATAACTTCGATCCTCGTACAACTAAATCTCATTTATTTCCTCTTTCTCTCTTTTAAGAATCATGCCTCCAAGACGCCAACCAATGACCCCTGCGGAAATTGCTCAACTGGTCTCTCAAGGGGTTGCTGATGCAATGGCAGCTTACGAAGCGGCCAGAAACGGTCCGAACCCACAGAATACCAATGATACAGCCAACAACCCACCAGTATGTTGAGACATGTTTTGTGACAACATATCTAGCTTTCAATAGGACTAGTGTTATTGTAATCAAGTGTGTACATTGGTTTAGATTTGTAAATAAAAGATATTAGTTTGAGATTAATATTTGTTAAAGATATTATTATGTTAAAGTGTTAAACAAATATCGAATACGAACTAAAGTCAAGTTGATGCGAGGTGAGATCTCAAGTCGCAGGTCATGGGACTACGAGATGGGATCTGGGCTTGCAAGGTGGCTAGCGAACCGAGATGATTTGGTGGGCTGAGTTGGGCTGCGAGATGACTCGGGTTGCAGGCCTGTGCGCTACGAGTTGATACGAGATATATAATGAATTTTAGTTTAGAAAATTCATAACTTTTGCATTATTAATTCGTGCGAATTGAAATTCGATCCAGAGTATTTTCAAGTATTCTAAAGGCTAGGTTTTGAGTGTTTAACATTGGTTAATATCAAAACAAAGCATATTAATAATTATAATCGTGATAGAAAAGCGATTAATAGTTATATTATCATATAACATGTATTGAGGGATTTCGCAACTTAATATTTAAAGATAACCTCGTTATCGATCCAAGAACTAGGGACTCACAATTGTTATCAGAGCTTTCGGGCTAAATACGTGTAAGTTTGAGGTTATTGTGATAATAACGATTGATTTCGGGTTGTTTTTACGTGCATTAAGTATGTGTTTACGACCAAAATCATTCTCTGGATGTTTTTAGGTTAGTTTATAGTCGAAATCAATGGATTTTAACGTGAAAATACCTTAAAATTTCGTTTTTCAGTTTTTCAGCCGTTTTGCGAGTTGAGAATAGGGTTTCAGCTGACTTTACGAACTGAGTTTCGCGAAGTAACCTGCGAACCGAGTTGACTTTTGCGAACTGAGTTCACTTGCGAGCTGACATCAAATTGCGATCCGAACTGAGGCTTGCGAACTGAGATTTGCGAACCGAGCTGAGATCTGCGAATTGAACTGAGTTGCGAACTGGAATTATCTGAACTCGAAAAATAGTTTGATTTTCGAATTTTACGATTTCTGACTTAAGTAAAATGATTGAGATGGAACGCGAGGTTAGAAAGTCTAATGTTCCACCTAAATTGCTCCGACTTGAGGACTACTATGGATGGAAAGACAGGTTTGAATCATACTGTCGGTTCCATGATCTGTCAATCTGGATGTGCATTAAGAATGGATATACTGTACCTACTGCTGTTGTTGAGAATGTAACTGTGGCAATCCCTTATAACCAGATGAGTGATCAACAGAAAAAGGACTATGAAATTGAAAATAAATCTCATTCTTCAATTAAGATGAGTTTTCCTAGAGAGATCAATCATCAGTTAAAATCTTTTCACACTGCTAGAACTTTATGGGTAGCACTTGAGAAAAGATGTGAGGGAAGTCCACAAGTTAAGGCTGGTAAGAAGAATCTCCTGAAGAAGCAGTTTACTGTGTTTAAGGCTTTAAGAGAAGAAGATCTTGATGCTTACACCACTATGTACTACCATTTACTGAGTGAGCTAGATGATCATGAGATTGTCTATACTGATGCGGAGAAAACCGACAAGTTTATTGAGGGTTTACCTCCCAAATGGGAAATGCATGGAGTTATGCTCAAGGATAATGATGAGCGTTATGCCACAATGACTCTGGAGCAGGCTATAGACAAGCACCAAGGTTATGATTTCACTAAGAAAATGAGAGATTCAGATTCTGATCAGGTACATAATCCTGGGCTATATCATGGAAAATCTACTTTCTCAAATGCTTCATCTAGTTCGACCACTGCTTTACTAGTTGGTGATACTGGTGAGAATGGTGAAATAGTGACTGAGGATTTGTGTTTTATCGCTTCATCTGGAAGTGAAACAAAAGGCAAAACTACTGAGAAGTCAGCTCAAGAGCATCACAAGATGGTTATGAGCGTGAAATCCGCTGAACAGCAACTGTCTGTTCTTGCTTCCTTTGTTGCTTCCTATGAGAATTACATTCAGGGAAAGATCAATGATTCTGCTGTATTTGATGTAGATTATGATCAGATTGACCCTGATGACCTAGAAGAAATGGATCTCCAGTGGCAACTAGCTATGGTGTCAAGGAGAGTTAAAAATTTCTTAAAGCGTACTGGTAGGAAGGTGGTAGGTAATCGACCTGGATTTGATAAATCCAAAGTTAAGTGTTTTAACTGTCAGGGTTATGAACACTTTGCTAGGGAATGTCAATGAACAAAGGTTGATACAAGTTGTGGAAGACAAGGCGCGGGAAGTACTTTAGCTTCTAAAGCCTTAGTGGTTCAGCAACTTGATGGATCTTATGATTGGAGTGCTCAAACTGACGAAGCACTAATGGCTGAGATAGATGATCAAGAGAAGACTGCTGAATCTCCATCTTACATGCCAACTGCAGAGAATTAACAAGTGAAGGTGCCCGAGGTTCAAAAAGCAAGTGATGATAATGTGCTCTACATGGACTCGACTGAGAATATGAGTCCAGATGATTTTGTAGTACAAATTGTTGAAGTTCAAACAGACAAGAAAAGGGTATGTGTTGATATTCTTACTCTTGCTGATGTTTGTTATTTAGTTACTAATTTGCAATATCAGGTTAGTGTTTTTGCTGAATCCCATAGGACTTTGACATCTGAACTAGAAATAGCTAAAAGTGATGTACGTAGGTTAAGTGAGGATAAGATAAATCTTAAAGAAAAGATTAAGTCTAATATGGCAGATAAGACCGCTCTTAGAGATACTATTAATGAACAATCTGTAACCATAGATGGTCTGTATTTGAACTTAAGAGACTTAAATCAAAATATTGCTAGCAAAGACAAAGAGTTGGCAGAGTCTAAGTTGAAGTTAGTTGAGATGAATCATAAGTTTGAAAGTTATAGAACATCTTCTTTGACTTTAGAGCATATAATTGGTTCTCAACGTAGTGTAAAGGATGTGACTGGTTTAGGTTACAGTGATGTACCCCCTCCTTTTAATTCAAATTACACTAGTAATTCCGTTGACTTAGAGAGGTAACTGGAAAATCTGAATTGTCTGAGACACAGAAGGATGTTCATAAAGATCCATCATCTGATGTTAGTAAGAATACACCATTCCCTAAAGTACATTTTGTCTCGAGTGGAATGATGGTTGATACTGATATAAATGATGAGATTATTAAGGAACAAGATAATAATCCTTTAGTGTCTAAAACTCAGACTGATAAAGCAAAAGTTGTAGAGTCACGTAAGCAGATGTCCTGCTTCAAGTGCCACCAAAAGGGGCATGTGGCTTCTTGTTGTCCTAACAAGAAGTTGGAAGCACCACATAAGCTTGTAAATAACGATAAGACACCGAATGTCTCTAGTTCGAGTGTAGACAGGTTAGGTACCAAACCGGGATTGTGTAGTAAACCTGTGAACATTCTTAAGAGAGACGGTACTCACAGTGTCTCACCACCTAAACCTAAACGTCCTTATACTCAAAATGACAATACTTTCAATAAACCTAGAGATAAGACACCGTCGAGGTTTAGAACTCCAAGTAGATATCATAGTCAATATGAGAATGGTTCTACTTCTCGTACACATGGGTTTAATTCTGGCTATAATAATAACCAACATTTAGAAAATAGAACCTTAAGTTCTGTGTCTAGGAGGTTTTTCTCTAATTCTCCCCTTAAGACTGCTAATCGTCAACAACCTCAAACTACTTTGAAAGTATCCAAAACCCCTGATGGGAACAGTTATGGCTACTTTAAAGAGGTTAATATTATTGATGATATGGGACAATCCAAGATCGTAATGGCTTGGGTCCCTCTTGAGAACTAATTGTGTAAAACTTTTCATGTGCAGGAGCAGACTGTGAACGAAGATAGCTGGTGGTACGTAGACAGTAGTTGCTCAAGGCACATGACAGGAGAAAAAAGTCTACCGAAGGACTTCAAAGGTAGATTGAAACAACGAGTCAATTTCGCTGGTGACAAAGGAGGAATAATAACCGGGAAAGGAAAAGTTTCTAACGGAGCTTTGACTCTTGAGGATGTGAATTATGTTGAAGAACTAACTCACAACCTAGTGAGTGTTTCCCAAGTCTGTGATAAAGGTCATCCTGTACACTTCCTGAAGGATATCTATGCCAGGCTCCAAGGAAGAAGGATATCTATGCCATCAACACGGGTGTTCCAATCTCTTCAATGGCATCTACATGTTTATTATTCAAGGCTTCTGAAGCAGACTCTTTATTATGGCATAGGAGAATGGCATACTTGAACTTTCGAAAGATGAATTTTATAACTAAGAATGGTTTAGTTCTTGGTGTTCCACAAAAACGTTTCGAGTTTGAAGACAAGTGTGTTCCTTGCATGAAAGGAAAGCAGCATAAAAAGCCACACCGGTCTAAAACTAAAAACTCCATCTCCTCGCCATTTGAATTGCTACATATGGATCTCTTTGGCCCAATAAGTAAGAGAAGCATAGGTGGCAAATGGTACTGTTTAGTTGTCACAGATGATTACTCTAGATTCTCTTAGGTATTCTTTTTGGGATCTAAGGATGAAACTCCAAGATTACTTATGGAGTTCTTTGTAACACCCCCAAATTTGTTGATTTGCGGAAGCTTGATTTGGGTGTTACTAATCAATAACAAAGCACAAAGATAAATAGCAAACGACTCTATATGCGTCGTTTTAACAAAATATATTGATAACTGAAATGTTTACAACATTCGAAGCTTTACATAGCTCGAGTTAAATAAAATGAGATTTCAGTACATAAGTACTTATACAAAATATACTAATGCAAGAAAATCTCAATCGTCTGTATGCTGACTCGAGCTAAATCCTGAAGCAGAAACATCCTACTGCTGGGTACCTGCGATATATGCTAAAAGGTCAGCTATAAAGCTGGTGAGCTCACAGGTTTGAAATCAAAGTAATATCGTATGAACCGCAAGATTTAAATAGTGAATTGCATCCAGCAATTAAATAATGAATTGCATCCAGCAATTAAATAATGAATTGCATCCAACAATTAAATGATAATCATCGTGTATACAGCCATGAGCACATAGTTGAGCTTAACTCGAGGGCCGGGTCCCCTATAGAGAATTCCGGGCGAGGTGCCTCCACGAATGCCTAATCAACATTCGTCTTCCCAAATATTAGTACGTCCGTTTACCCGGTTAGTGCTTGCTAACCCGGACGAGGAGGGTCAATCCTATATGGTACCATATACTAATATTCACGCTACAACGTATTAACAACTATGCTGACGGAGGACTTTAAATGATTAGTTTCGAAAAACTCATGTAGTATATGAAAAGTTGGTACTTGCGTTCACATGTTAAAAGTTGAGCAGTATATCACACCCCTGAGTAAAACAGTAAAAGAGGGGCTATGAGACTCACCTGAGCCTGAATGCGTTTAAACAAACGTAAGTTGATTAGCGAGAAATGAAGTCCAACGACTTGTAACCTGAGGGTGTCCACGACACGCGATGGTTATAATCATGATTGGGTATCTCAAAAGATCGCCCTTGTAGTTGTTACACAACTATATATATGTCCAAATTACTACGATTTGGTTGATTTGTTAAGTGTTTGAAAACATGTACGGCCCGTTGGTGATGGGTTTGGAATAATAAACTTTAAGTATTATTATTTTGTAATAGGCGTTTTGCACTTAAAAGTGTGGCCCAAAGTGTTTTATAAGTCGTATCGTATAAGGGTTTGAGGTTATATAATTCCGACACTTAGTGAAATTGAGATTTGAAAACCTGCTGTTTTATGCGACACAATCATGCGACATTAACTGGGTTATGCGACACAAGGGCTGTGTCGCATAGAAGTGCGACACAAAGTCCATACGACACAAGGGTTGTGTCGCATGGATGCGAAATGCTGATTCAACAGCGACATAGTGATTGTGTCGTATGAGGATATGCGACATAGTGGTTGTGTCGCAGGACTTGCGACACTAAATATCAAGTACGACATAAGGTACGACACAAGGGAGTTTATGCGACACAAAAGCTAAAATACGACACAACATGCGACACAATGCTTGTGTCGCATGGATGAACACCAGCCCAGAAAGTCCGGCTGTTCAACATTTTCCGGCCAAAATCCGTTTTTAACCCGTTTTCAAGCTATAAATTCGTGTTCTATTCATTGTAATGGACATATACTAGTTATAATAACAACAACAAATGAAAAATACTAAGAATCGAGTGATTTCGGGATTTTGTCGGAAACTTACAATTTGCCGAAATGAAAATCCGGAAAGGTAGAAATGTAGATCGTTGCGAGGTGGTCGTGAATCTCTAAAAATATTTGTGATCCGGTCGCGTTTCATGGTAGTATTTTGCGGTTTTGGGGATTTTGGTGGTTTGTTTGTTTTTCGAGAGAAAAAGAAGAGAGAGAGATAGAATGAAAGATGAAATGAAGAAAAAGATGGGAGGTGGGGGTTATCCCCACTTTCCAGTTTTCGCTCCGCGTCCCGTGTGGTGTTCGTTTGCTCCGTCGTTTAAGCGTTAATTAATTATTTACATTTTAATTATAAGTTTTAAATTACGATTTATTACGCGATATATTATCTAAATATTTTACAAATCATTTTATATTTGTGTTATAAAACGTAAGTTAGTTTATTTCGTTTGCGCGGTTTAATGTTTTAAATCGTGTAAGTTTGGTTTGTACGATACGAATGAATACGAAATATTATCAAAATAATATTTTTGACATAAAAGCGTTATTTAATAAAATTGGTCACCAACGTCCGTATTTGATTGAATCGAAATACATTCGATTTAAGTCGCGTACGATTTAATCAAATCGCATTTTCGTATATATTCAACAATATATATAATTCGATACATTAATTAGCCTAACAAGGAACTAATTACATGTATTAACATATGATTAGGCACTAATTACTAGTCCTAATTTGGCGGGTGTTACATTCTCCCCCTGTTAGAAGAATTTCGTCCCGAAATTTAGTTCGAAGTCGTGTTTGATGTAGAGTCAGTGAAAAGTTGAGGATATTTGAGTCGCATTTGGTCTTCCCGTTCCCAGGTGAATTCCGGACCACGCCGCGAATTCCATCTGACCTTGACGATGGGAATACGACTTTGTTTCAGTTGTTTGACCTCACGGTCCATAATTTCAGCGGGTTCCTCAACGAAATGAAGTTTATCGTCAACACGAATTTCATCTAATGGAATAATAAGTGTCTCATCAGACAGACACTTCTTCAGATTTGAGATATGAAAAGTAGGGTGCACGCTGCTGAGTTCGGATGGCAGCTGCAATCGATAAGCTACAGGGCCAATCCTTTCGAGGATCTCAAAAGGCCCGATGTATCTGGGATTTAACTTTCCGCATTTGCCAAAACGGCTGACGCCCTTCCAAGGCGATACTTTTAAGAGTACTCGATCCCCAACTTGGAACTCGAGTGGTTTGCGTCTCACGTCAGCATAACTTTTCTGACGATCACGTGCGGTTTTGAGTCTGTTTTGGATTTCCACAATTTTCTCAGTGGTGGCGTGTATGAGTTCAGGACCAGTGAGTTGACTATCTCCCAACTCAGTCCAACAGATCGGTGATCGGCACTTACGACCGTACAGTGCCTCAAAAGGTGCAGCCTTAATGCTGGCGTGATAGCTGTTATTGTACGAGAATTCGCACAACGGTAGATGTCTTTCCCAGTTTGTACCGAAATCAACTATGCAGGCGCGTAGCATATCTTCCAGGGTTTGAATGGTTCGTTCACTTTGGCCATCGGTTTGAGGGTGGTACGCGGTACTCATATCGAGACGGGTACCCAATGCTTTCTGAAGTGATTGCCAAAAGTGAGAAGTGAAACGGGCATCTCTGTCAGAGATTATTGAGATTGGAACACCGTGATGAGAAACGATTTCCTTGATGTAGATTTGTGTAAGGCGTTCCATTTTATCGTTTTCTTTGATTGCCAGGAAATGAGCAGATTTGGTGAGACGATCGACGATCACCCAAATGGTATCGCAACCGCTCGACGACTTGGGTAGTTTGGTTATGAAATCCATGGCAATTTGATCCCATTTCCATTCAGGGATTTCAGGTTGTTGGAGTAAACCAGGAGGTTTCTGATGTTCGGTTTTAACTTTCGAGCAAGTAAGACACTTGCTGACATAAGTGGCGATTTCTGCTTTCATGTTTGGCCACCAATAAAATTCCTTGATTCCGTGGTACATCTTATCAGATCCCGGATGAATAGAATATTTAGACTTGTGAGCCTCGTCCATCACCAAGTCTCTTAAGTTCCCAAAACTAGGCAACCAGATTCGGTTTGAGAAATACCTAATCCCGTTAGGTTTGATTTCAAATTGTTTGTCGATGCCCCGCAAGGCTTCATTTTTGATGTTTTCAGATTTCAGGGCTTCGATCTGAGCGGTATGAATTTGAATGGTAAGATCGTTGTGAATGGTCATACTGAGGGCTCGGACTCGAAGTGGTTTTGATCGTTCCTTTCGACTGAGGGCATCAGCTACAACATTAGCCTTCCCTGGATGGTACTTGATCTCGCAATCGTAATCGGTAAGCAACTCGACCCATCGACGTTGCCTCATATTGAGATCCTTCTGATCGAAGATATGTTGGAGACTTTTATGATCGGTAAAAATGGTGCACTTAGTGCCGTAGAGATAATGTCTCCAGATTTTGAGAGCAAAAACGACAGCTCCAAGTTCGAGATCGTGAGTGGTGTAGTTCTTTTCGTGAATTTTTAGTTGTCGTGAGGCATAAGCAATGACCTTGTCTCGTTGCATCAGCACGCAACCAAGACCTTGGTGAGAAGCATCGCAGTATACCACGAAGTCATCGGTGCCTTCGGGTAGGGATAGAATTGGAGTACTGCAAAGCTTTTGTTTCAAAAGTTGGAACGCTGACTCGTGTTTTTCGGTCCAATCGAACCTTTTGTCTTTCTGAGTCAGTACCGTGAGTGGTTGAGCTATTTTGGAGAAATTTTCGATAAATCGTCGATAATACCCAGCAAGACCCAAAAATTGTCGTACTTCAGTTGCAGAGGTGGGTGCTTGCCAGTCTTTGATAGCCTCGATCTTCGATGGGTCCACGTGAATTCCCTGACTGTCGATCACGTGACCAAGAAATTGAACGGTTTGAATCCAGAACTCACACTTAGAGAATTTAGCATAAAGCTCCTCGTGTCTAAGTAGTTCAAGGATAGTCTTAAGGTGTTGCGCATGTTCTTGCTCGTTGCGCGAGTAAATGAGTATGTCATCAATAAAGACAATGACAAACTTGTCGAGGTAAGGTTTGCACACCCGGTTCATGAGGTCCATGAATACAGCCGGTGCGTTTGTTAGACCGAAGGGCATCACTTGGAATTCGTAGTGCCCGTAACGAGTTCTGAAAGCAGTTTTTGGGATATCGGTGTCGCGAACTCGTAACTGATGATAACCTGATCGCAGGTCGATTTTTGAGTAGAAACTTGAACCTTGAAGTTGGTCGAATAGATCATCAATGCGAGGAAGTGGGTATCGGTTTTTGACGGTCAATTTGTTCAATTCTCGGTAGTCGATGCACATTCGGAAAGAACCGTCCTTCTTCTTAACAAATAAGACCGGAGCTCCCCAAGGTGAAGAACTCGGTCTAATGAATCCTCGATCCAAAAGTTCCTGTAACTGAGAGGACAACTCCTGAAGTTCGGATGGGGCTAAACGGTATGGTGCGCGGGCCACCGGTGCGGCACCCGGCACGAGATCAATTGAGAACTCGACCTGTCTAGATGGAGGTAAACCAGGCAGTTCTTCTGGAAAGACTTCGGGAAAGTCTCTAACAATCGGCACATCCTCAAGTCGCTTCTCCTCCGACTTCTTCTCCGTGATGTGTGCAAGTATTGCGGGGTAACCCTTTCTCATAAATTTTCGGGTTTTTAAGCAGGAGATTATATTGAGTCCCGTCCCACCGGTCTCCCCCTGTATGATCAAGGTTCCACCAACGGCGAGTGGGATACGGACGATTTTATCGTGACAAACGATTTCAGCTTGATATTTGGACAACCAGTCCAGTCCAATAATGACGTCGAAACTCCCGATTTCAATGGGTATAAGGTCGATCGAAAAGGTTTCGTCAGCTAGGTTTAAAGTGCAATTAGGTATCACACTGGTGGTTTCTACAAGTTTTCCATTGGCTAGCTCTACAGTGTACTTAATATCTAAGGCAACAGGAGTGATGTCAAGTAATGGGCAAAAATCATCGGAGATAAAGCTTCTATCAGCACCAGTATCAAATAGAACAGAAGCATTTAAGTTGTTGAGGAGGAACATACCCGAGACCACATTCGGGTCCTGGCGGGCGTCCCCAGATTTGATGACGAAAGCTCTGCTTCGGGTGTTGTTGTTGTTGCTGTTGCGGTTGTTGTTGTTTTTCAGTTTTGGGCACGAGTCCCTGAAATGCCCAGGTTTCCCACACTCAAAGCATACTTTGGGTGGTCTGGTGTTGTTGGGATTGTTGTTGGTAGGAGAGCGGCAATCTTTGGTAAGGTGGCCGTACCTCTTGCAGTTGTTGCAAAAGGGACCACAGGAACCTTCATGGTGACGGCTGCACTTGGAACAGTATGGTTTGCTCCCAGTGTAACCCCGGATGATGTCAGTGGTGGTGTTGTAAGCTTTGATGGTGTCGGGTTTCTTGTTTTGTTGGTTGGAGGGGTTGTTGTGGTAGTCAGACCACTTGCGTTTGTTGTTTTGGGATGATGAAGTGGGTTGTTCAGAATCTTGGCTCATAGACATCAGGTCTTGGGCCAATGAGATTGCACCGTCAATGGTGGTTGGTTTGGAAGAGATGACGTGTCCCCGAACAAAATCAGGGAGACCAAGGGCGTACTTCCTGATTTTATCAGGTTCAGTGCTTACCATAGCTGGGCGGAGGGCAGCTAGTTGTTGAAACCTGGTGGTATAACCATCGATGTCACCACCCTGAACCTTCAAATTCCAAAACTCCTCATCTAGCTTTTGGAGTTTGGCGATCGAGCAGTATTTGGCAGTGAGTTTTGCCTTCAATTCCTCCCAAGTGAGTTGGTAGGCAATGTCAGCACCCACTGATTGGGTATATGAATTCCACCAAGAGTGGGCATCATCTTCAAGAGAGCAGGTGGCGAAGTTTACTTTGTCGTTCTCCGCGCATTTACTAACACGGAAAACAGTTTCCATTTTCTCGAACCATCTGATCAGTCCAATGGCTCCTTCAGAACCCTTGAAGCTCGAGGGTTTGCAGCTTTGGAAGTCCTTGTAAGAACAAGGTTTGACGGCAGAGGTTCCAGCGGTATCGCTGTTTCTTGTAGAGTTGGGTGGGGTATTCCGAGCCAAGGCTTCAGTAACAGCCTGGGTTATGAGTGACGTGATCTGAGCGTCTGTGTAAGGTCGTGTCTTTGGCGGCATGATTCTTCAATAAAAGAAATGAAGATACATGAGATTTTGTAAGAAAATTGTATTTATTTCAGATGTACATGTATGAAGGTGGTAATACATAACATCAATATGAAAAAGAATTATGGCAATTAATATGAGTTGAACAACAAGAAATATTCGATAGCTAATACGAGTTCAAAGGTTACATCCTACAGATGTATTACAAAAGATGTCGGGAATTGTTACATCCGACTGAATTTTAGAGTAGCGCGTAGATAGTTACTAGATTTACAGGATAGATTACAAGACAAAGACTACACTAGTCTTGACGTAGATTAATTTGTTCCATCATCGTGACAAGACGGTCCACAGTGTTTGCAAGCCTGCTAGCTTGTCGGGCGTTGTCTTCTGCTAGCGCAAGTCGTTGTGTTATTCCGCGCGCATACTCTTCTGCTTCATGTGAGCGTTGCTCACATTCTTCCATCCTTTGTTGTAGAAGGGCATTTTCCACCCTTATTTCTATAATTTGGTTGCGAAGGACATCCATGTTGTTGTTTGTGGTTTCAAGGTCGTCGGAGACCTGTTCTATGCGTTCAAGAGACGTAAGTCGCCAGTTTTCATTTGTTTCCTGCAACACGACATCCATGGTGCGAAGTCGCTGCTCGTGTTGATTTACCCTAGCAGTTAAAGCCGGTATGGCGATGTGAGTGGGATACGGGCCAGCTCGAGGCAGCCTGTTGTTCCTCCTTGCTACCCTTGGGTTCTGCGACCCGGATGGAGAACGAGATGAATTTGATGGGATGTTTGCCATTTCTGAGACAAAGCGTTAGTAAGATTGAGGCCTATATTCATATAGCTCCTATATAATATAGCCTATTGAGTGTCTAGCATAAACATGTTTGAGTCTCGGTTCTCTCGAGGTCAGAGTCTTCTATTGTATCCTGTTCAGCCATTACTACTTTCAGATCTTACATCATCCTTGCTTAATTGTACATAGTTGATCAGGCTATGTTAAATTAAACTCGTATGCTGTAATCCCTGAACCAGTCATACCTAATAAGGAATACTGCCTAATGGTCATAGTCTAGGCTCACTAAATGCAACCTAGTTCACTATAACCTTAGGCTCTGATACCAATCTGTAACACCCCCAAATTTGTTGATTTGCGGAAGCTTGATTTGGGTGTTACTAATCAATAACAAAGCACAAAGATAAATAGCAAACGACTCTATATGCGTCGTTTTAAAAAAATATATTGATAACTGAAATGTTTACAACATTTGAAGCTTTACATAGCTCGAGTTAAATAAAATGAGATTTCAGTACATAAGTACTTATACAAAATATACTAATGCAAGAAAATCTCAATTGTCTGTATGCTGACTCGAGCTAAATCCTGAAGCAGAAACATCCTACTGCTGGGTACCTGCGATATATGCTAAAAGGTCAGCTATAAAGCTGGTGAGCTCACAGGTTTGAAATCAAGTAATATCGTATGAACCGCAAGATTTAAATAGTGAATTGCATCCAGCAATTAAATAATGAATTGCATCCAGCAATTAAATAATGAATTGCATCCAGCAATTAAATGATAATCATCGTGTATACAGCCATGAGCACATAGTTGAGCTTAACTCGAGGGCCGGGTCCCCTATAGAGAATTCCGGGCGAGGTGCCTCCACGAATGCCTAATCAACATTCGTCTTCCCAAATATTAGTACGTCCGTTTACCCGGTTAGTGCTTGCTAACCCGGATGAGGAGGGTCAATCCTATATGGTACCATATACTAATATTCACGCTACAACGTATTAACAACTATGCTGACGGAGGACTTTAAATGATTAGTTTCGAAAAACTCATGTAGTATATGAAAAGTTGGTACTTGCGTTCACATGTTAAAAGTTGAGCAGTATATCACACCCCTGAGTAAAACAGTAAAAGAGGGGCTATGAGACTCACCTGAGCCTGAATGCGTTTAAACAAACGTAAGTTGATTAGCGAGAAATGAAGTCCAACGACTTGTAACCTGAGGGTGTCCACGACACGCGATGGTTATAATCATGATTGGGTATCTCAAAAGATCGCCCTTGTAGTTGTTACACAACTATATATATGTCCAAATTACTACGATTTGGTTGATTTGTTAAGTGTTTGAAAACATGTACGGCCCGTTGGTGATGGGTTTGGAATAATAAACTTTAAGTATTATTATTTTGTAATAGGCGTTTTGCACTTAAAAGTGTGTCCCAAAGTGTTTTATAAGTCGTATCGTATAAGGGTTTGAGGTTATATAATTCCGACACTTAGTGAAATTGAGATTTGAAAACCTGCTGTTTTATGCGACACAATCATGCGACATTAACTGGGTTATGCGACACAAGGGCTGTGTCGCATAGAAGTGCGACACAAAGTCCATACGACACAAGGGTTGTGTCGCATGGATGCGAAATGCTGATTCAACAGCGACATAGTGATTGTGTCGTATGAGGATATGCGACATAGTGGTTGTGTCGCAGGACTTGCGACACTAAATATCAAGTACGACATAAGGTACGACACAAGGGAGTTTATGCGACACAAAAGCTAAAATACGACACAACATGCGACACAATGCTTGTGTCGCATGGATGAACACCAGCCCAGAAAGTCCGGCTGTTCAACATTTTCCGGCCAAAATCCGTTTTTAACCCGTTTTCAAGCTATAAATTCGTGTTCTATTCATTGTAATGGACATATACTAGTTATAATAACAACAACAAATGAAAAATACTAAGAATCGAGTGATTTCGGGATTTTGTCGGAAACTTACAATTTGCCGAAATGAAAATCCGGAAAGGTAGAAATGTAGATCGTTGCGAGGTGGTCGTGAATCTCTAAAAATATTTGTGATCCGGTCGCGTTTCATGGTAGTATTTTGCGGTTTTGGGGATTTTGGTGGTTTGTTTGTTTTTAGAGAGAAAAAGAAGAGAGAGAGATAGAATGAAAGATGAAATGAAGAAAAAGATGGGAGGTGGGGGTTATCCCCACTTTCCAGTTTTCGCTCCGCGTCCCGTGTGGTGTTCGTTTGCTCCGTCGTTTAAGCGTTAATTAATTATTTACATTTTAATTATAAGTTTTAAATTACGATTTATTACGCGATATATTATCTAAATATTTTACAAATCATTTTATATTTGTGTTATAAAACGTAAGTTAGTTTATTTCGTTTGCGCGGTTTAATGTTTTAAATCGTGTAAGTTTGGTTTGTACGATACGAATGAATACGAAATATTATCAAAATAATATTTTTGACATAAAAGCGTTATTTAATAAAATTGGTCACCAACGTCCGTATTTGATTGAATCGAAATACATTCGATTTAAGTCGCGTACGATTTAATCAAATCGCATTTTCGTATATATTCAACAATATATATAATTCGATACATTAATTAGCCTAACAAGGAACTAATTACATGTATTAACATATGATTAGGCACTAATTACTAGTCCTAATTTGGCGGGTGTTACATTCTTAGATTTAGTAGAGAATACTTATAGAACAAGAGTTAAGCGTATTCGTAGTGACAATGGAACAGAGTTCAAGAATTCAACGTTCAATGTTTATTGCTTAAGCAAAGGAATTCAACATCAATTCAGTGCACCTTATGAACCTCAACAGAATGGTGTTGCTGAAAGGAAGAATAGAACGTTGATTGAAGCAACAAGAACAATGCTTGCAGATTCAAAGCTTCCGATCATTTTTTGGGCAGAAGCAGTGAATACAGCATGTCATGTTCTGAATAGGGTTCTGACTGTTAAAAAGTATAACAAGACTTGTTATGAACTTTTGAACAAAAAGAAACCTAACTTGAAAGGATTTGAACCCTTTGGAGTTTCGTGCACTCTATTGAAGACCAGTAATCAATCGAAATTTGGTGAAAAGGCAGACGAAGGATACTTCCTAGATTATATTCCTAATTCACCAAACCAACGTGTCTTCAATAAAGTCACTGGACGTGTGAAAACTGTCTATAACATTGAAGTTACGGGCTACACACATGACTTACATAAGGCATTAGATTGGCAATTTGATTATTCAGATCTCTTTAAGTCATTTTAAGTTCCTCTTAGTGACTATGTAGTTGATTAGGAAGTTCCTAAACATTTATTGTATGGGGATGCGGATACTGGCCACACTCCAACATTGAATGTTCCAACTTCAAAAGTCAAAACTACCATTGATCCTAATGGAGCATCGACTAGTGGATCACAACAGCCCTTAGTGGATATACCTCTAGATGATGAAGAGATGTCACAAAGATTAGTGGATGAAATCCTTAATCCATTAAGAAAGTTAAGAATATCTACTGATATTGATAACTTGAATCTTTCTAGAGAGGGTGTACCAGATTTGGAGGACATACCGGTAGAATATAGTACTTATGAAGAAATTCGTACTAATTTAGAAGATGATGTACCGGTTGAACCAATAACTGCAACACGAAATAGTAAGAATCATCCAGTAGAAAACATCATCGGTGATCTAGATATTCTTATGTTAACCAGGAGTCAGGCTAAGGCTAGCACTTCTGTTTACTCCAGCTTGTATGTTGCAATGAAAGAGACTGGGATCACAAATCAATATCTATATTCATGCTTTATCTCACAAGTAGAGCCTAAGAATGTTCAAATAGCTCTGAAAGATAGTTCGTGGGTGGAAGCAATGCAAGAGGAGTTAACTCAGTTCTCAAAATTACAAGTTTGGGAGTTGGTTGACCTTCCAAAGGGAGAATATCCAATTGGAACTAGATGGGTGTTTAAGTGAAAGAGAGACGATCGGGGAATCGTGACTCGCAATAAAGCTCGTCTAGTTGTTCAAGGGTT
The DNA here is from genome assembly GCA_949592205.1 of Helichrysum umbraculigerum. Taxonomy (NCBI): domain Eukaryota; kingdom Viridiplantae; phylum Streptophyta; class Magnoliopsida; order Asterales; family Asteraceae; genus Helichrysum; species Helichrysum umbraculigerum. Next base: position 68,310,885 of record CATIUR010000004.1, on the reverse strand, counting down.
TAATCAACAAGAAGGTATTGACTACAACGAAGTATTTGCACCAGTAGCTAGGCTTGAAGCAATTAGGATATTTTTAGCATTTGCATCTTTTAAGGAAATGAAAGTGTATCAATTGGATGTTAAGAGTGCCTTCTTGTATGGAAAAGTCAAGGAACTGGTTTATGTTGCTCAACCGCCAGGGTTTACTGATCCAAGCTATCCTGATAGAGTATATCATCTTGATAAGGCTCTCTATGGATTACATCAGGCACCTAGGGCATGGTATGAAACACTATCAACGCATCTTCTTGAGAATGGTTTTACAAGAGGAAAGATTGATAGTACACTCTTTGTTAAATGGAAGAAGAAAGACTTTCTACTTGTTCATATATATGTTGATGATATCATTTTTGGGTCATGAAAAGCAAGTTCGAGATGTCTGCTATGGGAGAACTAACTTTCTTCTTAGGATTACAAGTTGATCAAAAGAAAGATGGGTACTTCATTCATCAAACAAAATATACGCCTGAGCTGTTAGAGCGATTCAAGATGGATGAAACACGAATCTATCAAACTTCTATTCTAGAAAATCATGGACTTGGTACGGATACATCGAGTGAAAAAGATGTAGATCCTACTCTCTATAGGGCCATGATCGGATCACTAATGTATCTTACTGCATCAAGACCTGATATAATGTTCGTTGTATGTGTCTATGCAAGATATCAGGCTACTCCTAAAGAGTCTCATATGTAAGCTGTTAAACGAATCTTTCGTTACCTCAAAGGGAAGCCGAAGCTGGGACTTAGGTACCCGACTGATGGAGACTTAGATTTTGTTGCTTACACGGATTCTGATTATGGAGGATGCAATCAGAATAGGAAGTCTACAACCGGTGGATGTCAATTCTTAGGAGGAAGACTCGTGTCTTGGCAGTGCAAGAAGCAAACCTCAGTAGCCATTTCCACGTGTGAAGCTGAGTATGTTGCAGGTAACAGCTATTGTTCCCAAGTGCTTTGGATTCAACAGCAGTTGAGAAATTACAGGTTAAACATAACCAACACTCCTATGATGATTGACACTGAATCAACAATGTCGATAACTAATAATCCGGTGAAGCACAGCAAAACGAAGCACATTGATATTCGACAATATTTCATTAGAGACTGTGCTGAGAAGAAACTGATATGGTTAGTTAAGGTTCCATCTGCGGATAAGACCTATACACAAAAGCTTTCGACAGAGCTCCATTTGAGACATTGATTCAACTGAATGGAATGAGAAATTCAGAGTGATTAGTCTTCCAAGGGTACTTGTAATAGTTAGTAGCTTCCATTCTTTAAAAAAAAAAAAAAAAAAAAAAAAAAAAAAAAAAAAAACATGAAGATGTATTGCATTTATTTGCTTGTTACCTAAGGGGAATCGCCTCTATTAAAATATGCAAAATAAAAACTCAAAAATGTTTAAGTTTTTGTCTACTAAACTGGGGAGATGATAGTACATTAGGAGAATAAGCTTAATAATAATAAGTTTAAGTCCTAAGTTTGATGTGTTAGTAGGTTCATTTAAAGCTACATTAAGACTACAACCGTTTTACCAGGTATTCATTTATATTTATTTTATCATACACCTTTTTCCACAAGTTTTAATTTGCTATTTTTGTCTAAGTCTAGGCAGCTTCATCATGTGATGTACTGGTAGGCAAATTATAAAAAAAAATTTCTAAGCATTTAAGAAGTTTTAATATAACATGCTTATTATCTTGTGTGACTATTATATGATGTATGACATAAGTCTTAATTGTTGAATGATAGTATTTCCATACACTGTCATAATGTATAAAATGACAAATAATAGCAATATGGGTATTAGCTTAACTACTGGTGACTTTGTTGTACTATGTACAGACCTGAAATCATTAGTTAGGCCAATATTCTCAAACATATTTTGTTCATACTAAGGGTTTCTCTGTTGTATTAAGTACAAACCTGGGCCACTAGTATCTTCAATGTATGTTTGATATTTGTCTCATTTTAAAATTCAAGTGTATGTTACATGCTTTAATTTGAAATTATGAAAGTAACCTCTACCTTGTCTCTAAAAACAGTGTTATGTGTTTTACTTGAATTCTTCAGTATGTTGTATAATAGAAAACACTAGATAATATTCATACTAACAATAATAGGTTTGCTTAGAAATTCGAGTATAATTTGTTTATGTGGATCATAATATCGGTAATCGTCTTGAACTGTCTATAATGTAAAATATTCACTTATGTGAATAATATGGTTTTCAAATTATACTACATGGATAAAGGTACCTAAGATATAATTTCATAAATATGAGTAGATAAATGGTAAAATAAATTGTAATTTTTTTTGTAATTTATTTGGATTTCATGAGATATGTATACTAAGAATCGACTTAGACTTTTAAGATTACTTAACTAAATAGATTATTCTCTCTAATATGATCCCCAAGCAGATAAATTTTTATTCAGTTCGTGTATGTATTTTGTTTCAATTAAGTGATTAATAAAATAGTACTAGATACCACTGATAATTCATTTGTGTTACGTTTATTTTTTAGCTTTGTTTTTATATAAAGTTTTATTACATTTTACCCTTTGGAATTAAATTATACTGTGATAGTACTCATCCGTGTTGAACAATCGTAACAAAAACAAGTGGGAAATAATCTTATTTTGACTTGTACGAAGTAAATGGGATTCAATTTACACTAAGTGCTAAATTCGCGGTTTTGGTCAAACTTGCGAGTTAACTGGTCCACTTTGCGAATTGAGTCAAAGGTATAAAAGGGTGCGACTTGACAAGTCAAAACCACACCCCTGCGAATCGAATCTAAACATTTTGCGAGACGAGTTTCTGCGACACGAGAAAACTTTGATTTCGTTTTATTTTCGGGATTTCGTGTACGAGGATCGATTTTTGACTCCGTAGATATTATACACATTTAGATTGCGAACATTTTGAGGTATAAATCAACGAATTTCACCATGTAATTAACTCGAAATCGACATATTTATAATATGAGGGTTTCGGTTTAATATACAATTAAATAAGCATGATATAGTGACTAAACGAACACGAATCCTTAGGGTTTATGTTAATCGAGGCCTATAGAATGTAAATTAATCGATAAATTGTTTTAAAACTCGCTTATTCATTGTTTTTAAGTGTCACCTCGCAACGGCAGTTCATACTTAGACATTTTTTTATATATATATATCCGACTTGAAACTTGTAACGTGTAAAACATCTAAAATATTTTTTCAACTTAAGAACTGTCGATTAATAAGTTAATTATTAGTTATAAGTTGATATCTTATATGTTTAGACGTGAGAACTTCCGTGTTAACACGTAAAAACATATGTTATATATATACGACTTAGGACTAATGGTAATAAGTTATATATATATATATATATATATATATATTCAACTTGCGACTTTTTGTAACAAGTTATATTTACTTATTAGACTTGTGAAATTAAAACGTAACAAGTTAAATATTGTTCGACTTATCGACTAGATATATATAATTAATGAATATAATTGTTAGTTAAGTTATTATTACTTAATCGTTCAATTAAGTTTTGAAGATTATATAAGTAAAATGAATTTGAAACTAAGATGTTCGGTGATCGTTTGGATTCACAATACATTATAGTTTAAAATTGATTATTGTATGATAATTTAAACTAATTTTTTGTCATCTGTGTGATTTTTAAATTACAGATAAGGCTAGATAGTTTGCTGCTTCACACAATGTGCTGGTTGATTTAGATGTCACTGCATGTGGTGCACATCGTGTGGCACAGATTCTCACATTTTTGGCACGATCGCGTATCCGATATGCCATCACAGAGTCTCCTCCACTCTCGCAGGAGATATTGTCCTAGTTCTGGGAAAATATCCAGTATGATACGGTCATTAATCCTCCGGTCATTCAGACAAGGATTGATAATCGACCTGTCATTTTCTCCTCTACCGATCTACGTGATATCTTACGTTTGGGTACCGTTGAGCAGGAAGCTGGGCCAATAGTGTTTCCTTCGGATTTCTTAGAGGGAGCACTTGATCGTATGGGCTATGTAGGACCCATGAGAGGATGCCAGTTTCTCAAGGCTTTGGTATACGGAGAATGGAGATTTTTGTGGCATGTTATCGTCACGATTTTTGGTCCCAAGAAGGGTGGTTATGATGAGCTGAGCCCTTCTCTTCTATCGGCTGTACTGTCGCTGGTTTACAACAAACCATACAGTTTCTCTGATTATATTCTTGGAGTGTTTATACGACAGATCTTGGGGACAGTTAGATCACAATTTATGATCTATCCAAGATTCTGTATGTTGATTATACGTCGCAGTTTGCCTGATCTGGCAGCATTTCAGCCAGATATTCATGTAGATACTATTAGGCTTCGAGGTTTTAATGCTATGTTCCAGCATACCTCACGACGTGATGATTTGAGGTCACAGAGGACGGATTTATTTGGTTTTCTTATCAATCCTCATTATGTGGCGCCACCAAATAATGGTTGGCTGGAAGTTGCTGTTGCTGGTGCTGTGCCAGAGCCTGCTGTGGTTCCTCAACATGAACCACAGGAGCTTATTGAGGATGTTTTTATTCAGGCTGGATAGCAGGGACATCAATTTGTTCCTGACATTGCTGCACAAGTTGTGCAGGAGGTGCTTGTACAGAACGATGACGTCAATGATCCACTCATACAAGAGATAGATCAATATATTGGTGATTCACCTGCACAGGATCCTGAACCTGAGGGTGAGCGTGCTTAGCGAAAGCTACCAGTTACTGGGAGATCTGGTGGTTTTGGTCCATCTGGACATGACGGCGAGACGCTTCTGATTCCGATGCTGATGATACTCCTTATCCTTTTCAACCACCGATTGGTATGATTAATAAAGGATCGAAGCTTAATATGGATCTAGCTCTGAAAGAGAAGCGTCCGACTGAGGAGAAAGATCCTAATTATCAGTTGATTGATGAAGACACTGATGAGGAGGATTCACAACTCCAGACCCGTCGCTGGAAAAGAGCTAGAACTGCTAGCTCCCAACTGACTATTGGTTATACTTCAAGTTCTGGTTAGTTTGATACTCTTTAGACAGTTTTAACTTGTTGTTAATCAGGAGTTAGTAAACTAAGACAGATATTTCTGTAACAGCTGCTCAAGATAGACAGCAAGTGGAGACGGTGTCACAACTAGTGACTGAACCGGTATCTGGGCCTTCTGAGGTATGAGATACGAGTTTAGTTTATGTTTGTGATATTTAATAAATTAGAGATTTTGACAGATTAATCTGTACCAATTACTAATGTTATTTGTCGAACTTCACAGGCAGCGATGATTGCTGAAATTGTACATCCGGAGTCATATCCAACTATAAAGCTTAGCAGAGCTGCAACTCGTCTACTTACAGATGTAGCTTCTGCGGCAACTCAGACTATCATTCCTCTGCCTCCATCAACCACCGCCACTAACACTTCACAAACCCCACCTGCGACTGATGCTGATCGTATTACTTCTTTAAAGTCAAGTGATAGGGAGTTAGAGGCCACCACCACAACGTTATCTTCATAGCTTATGTCTCTGTCGTAGCAGTTCATCACTCAGGGTGAAGCGTATTAGCTTTTGCTTAAGAACAACACGACACAAGTTGCTGATGTTGCTGATAAGCAAAGACAGATAGATCGACTTGATCGTTTAGTTGCTGATCTGCGAAAGGACAAGTCATCTCAAGGGGAGAAATTGGTGATACTAGATGAGTCCTGCAGAGAAGATGAACTGGCAAAGAAGAAAAGTGATGACACAGATGATGATCCCACTGCACCGAAGGATGGTGAGCTGACTGGTCCTTCAACGACCTGTAAGCAGACTATAGTTCACGGGGAGTCTGCTGGTGCTGAAGGTAGAGGTAGTGGTACTGGTACTAGTGTTGCTGGTGGAAGTAGTGTTGTTGCTACTGATGCTGGTGAGAGAAGTACTTAGTAATAGTTTTAATAGATTAGACATTTTCTAAACTTTGATTAATTGTAATATTAATATTAATATTTAATGAAAGTTTAAACTAGTAAAATCTTTTTATGCTTATATTATGCATTATATACACAAAAGATTAGATAATAAAGAGATTCTTAGATTGATTCGGGGAAATCAATTAAAGAATTTATATTATTTATATTTGATTTGTGTAGATTTGGAGATGCTTGATTTATCTGATTCTGGAAGTATCGCACCCCCAAATTTGGGTTGCGGAAGCGGTTCGGATCGGGGCGCGACTCATCAAGTAATAACAGCACAAAGTATACAGCAAACGACCTCTAAATGAGATGTTTAAAAATAGTTACATTTCCATATATAAAATGTTTGAAAACACAGTGTTTTCGGTTACAAAAGTGTAGTTCCCTAGAGTCCACGCGTGTAGCGGGAGATTCTATTACCTAATGTAACACCCTCAAATTTAACGAGTTGCTAAGTATCTCACCCCAAAGTATAAAACAGTAAAAGTGGGGCTGTAAGACTCACCTGAGTCGAGCAGTGGTAATTAGCAAGTAGTAGTAAAGCAAGTAGGTTCTCCGAACCCGTAACCTTCTAGTGCCTAAACACGTAAGGTTAAATAAGTAGATGTCTCGCAAGACATCTAGGCTAGTTGTTCATACAACCCGTTGTGTTTAAATGTTGGTTTGTTGCGTTCGTATCAAAGTATACGGCCCGTTGGTGATTTGTTATAATTAAAGTTTATCATTCAATACGCAAATTAAAGTAATTGTAATAGGAAAGTATGTTTTATTATGATTGTTAGGTCGTATCGTATAAGGATTTGAGGTTGTAAAAGTTTGACACTTAGTGAAAATGTGAGTTTTCAAGGTTCTGGTTTGTGCGACGTCGCATGCGACGTTGCAAGCGACGTAAGGTGCGACGTAGGCAGGTACGTCGCATGATGCGACCTTCGCAAATCAATGCGACGTGGGGGGCGACGTCGCTAATGCGACGTTGGTTCGGTTTGCGACGTTAAAGTCTACGTCGCCATGTATGACGTCCGCAAATTAATGCGACGTAAAGGGCTGCGTCGCTAGTGCGACGTTGAGGTTTTTGTGCGACGTGCGACGTAGCGGTCTGATGGCCGGAAATTTAGTCGAAAACGAGTTTTCCGGTTTCCGTTGGGTCCAAATCTTTTACCCAACCCTTATATGAACATAATAAGCCTATTTAAACCATAAACCAGTAAAAATGATCAAAAACGAGAGATGTCGGGATTTGTCGGAAACTTACAAAGTGTCGGATTGAAAATCCGAAAAGATAGGAATGTAGATCGTGTGATGGTGAACGTTTTCTTCCAAAGGAGAGGTGTGATCCAAGCTCGTTTAGTACGTTTATTTGTCGATTTAGTGAGGTTTTTGGAGTTGGTGGTGATGAGAGAAAAAGAAAGAAAGGGAAAGAAGAGAGAGAGTGAGAATTGGTGAAATGAGGGAAAAGAGAGAAAAGGTGGGGGTTTTGATGAAAGCCCCCATTTTTCAGTCCAAGCGCTGTGCTCCGTGCGGTGTTCGTTTCCTCCGTCGTTTAAACGTTAAATATCCATTTTACGCGTTTAATTATTTTTATAAAATTACAAATCTTGTTAAATAATTTATTTAAATTATTTCTTAAATCTTTAACAGTTTAAATTAAATTTAATTACTTTCGTCTTTAAATCGCGTAAGTTTTAATCGTGAAATACGAGGCAGTTACTAATTGTTATAAAATAGCATTTCGGTCATAGTTGCGTTATTTTAGTTTATAAACCTTTGTTCACCAACGTCCGTGTTAATCGAATAGAATTTCATTCTATTTTAGTTGCGTACGATTTAAGCCAAATCGCAAAGTTGTATATATATTCACCAATATATAATCCGATACATAAATTAGCCTAACACAGAACTAATTACATGTATTTACAAAGAATTAGGCACTAATTCTAGTCCTAAATTTGCCGGTTGTTACATTCTCCCCTTGTTAAAAGAATTTCGTCCCGAAATTAGTTCGATTGCACGGTCGGTGCGTTGTCTGGGAAGAGATGTGGGTATTTCTGTCGCATTTGGTCTTCCCGTTCCCAGGTGAATTCAGGACCACGTCTAGAATTCCACCTGACTTTTACGATGGGAATACGACTCTGTTTTAGTTGTTTGACCTCGCGGTCCATGATTTCCATAGGTTCCTCGACAAAATGAAGTTTATCATCGATTTGGATTTCGTCGATCGGTATAATCAGTGTCTCGTCAGACAGACATTTCTTTAGATTAGAAATGTGGAATGTGTTGTGAACGCTGCTAAGCTCAGCAGGAAGTTGCAGGCGGTATGCCACTGGACCAATCTTTTCAAGGATTTCGAATGGTCCGATGTATCTAGGATTTAGTTTGCCTCGTTTTCCGAATCGAATGACACCTTTCCACGGTGCCACTTTGAGGAGCACCTTGTCCCCTACTTGGAACTCAAGGTGTTTGCGTCTCACGTCAGCATAGCTTTTCTGACGATCACGCGCGGCTTTTAGTCGGTTTTGTATGCCGACGATCTTTTCAGTTGTTTCATGTATGATTTCTGTACCGGTGAGTTGTGTATCCCCCACCTCAGTCCAACAGATAGGTGACCGGCACTTACGACCGTACAGTGCCTCGAAGGGTGCAGCCTTTATGCTGGTGTGATAACTGTTGTTGTACGAGAACTCGCACAATGGTAAGTGATTTTCCCAGTTTTTACCGAAGTCAACTACGCAGGCTCGTAGCATGTCTTCCAGTGTTTGTATGGTTTGTTCGCTCTGGCCGTCGGTTTGAGGATGGTAAGCCGTACTCATATCCAGACGAGTACCAAGAGATTTTTGTAGTGATTGCCAGAAGCGAGAAGTAAATCGAGCATCTCGGTCGGAGATGATTGAGATGGGCACGCCGTGTCTTGACACGATCTCTTTCAGGTAGATTCGTGTCAAACGTTCCATCTTATCAGTTTCTTTGATGGCTAGGAAATGAGCAGATTTAGTGAGTCGGTCAACGATCACCCAAATGGTATCGCAACCGTTAGAAGTTTTCGGGAGCTTAGTAATGAAATCCATGGTGATCTGCTCCCATTTCCATTGTGGTATTTCAGGTTGTTGTAGCAAACCGGAAGGTTTCTGGTGTACAGCTTTAACTTTAGAACAAGTAAGACACTTGCTAACATAGGTTGCAATGTCAGATTTCATGTTGGGCCACCAGTACATTTCCTTGATGCCGTGATACATTTTGTCGGCACCGGGGTGTATAGAGTATTTTGACTTGTGAGCTTCATTCATCACCAAGTCTCGCAGGTTCCCAAAACTTGGTAACCAGATTCGATTCGAGAAGTATTTGGCCCCGTTAGGTTTGGTTTCAAATTGTTTGTCCATGCCCCGCAAGGCCTCGTTTATCAAGTTTTCTGGTTTGAGTGCTTCGAGTTGAGCTGTGCGAGTTTGATTGATGAGGTCGTTGTGAATGGTCATACCGAGAGCTCGAACTCGAAGTGGTTTCACTCGTTCTTTTCGGCTTAAGGCATCGGCGACAACATTCGCCTTGCCTGGATGATAGCGAATTTCGCAATCGTAATCAGTGAGCAACTCGACCCATCGACGTTGCCTCATGTTGAGATCCTTTTGATCGAAGATATGTTGGAGACTTTTATGGTCGGTAAAGATTGTACACTTGGTACCGTATAAGTAGTGTCTCCAGATTTTCAGAGCGAATACAACAGCCCCCAACTCTAGGTCATGAGTTGTGTAATTCTTTTCGTGGACCTTGAGTTGTCGAGAGGCGTAAGCGATAACCTTGTCTCGTTGCATCAGCACGCAACCAAGACCTTGGTGTGAAGCATCACAGTATACCACGAAGTCATCGTTGCCTTCGGATAAAGATAAGATAGGTGCACTGCAGAGTTTCTGTTTTAGTAGTTGAAAAGCTGACTCCTGTTTGTCAGTCCAATCGAACTTCTTTTCTTTTTGAGTCAGTGCAGTGAGAGGTAGGGCTATTTTCGAAAAATTCTCAATGAATCGTCTGTAGTATCCGGCGAGTCCTAAGAATTGGCGTACCTCGGTCGGTGTAGAAGGTGCTTGCCAACACTTGATAGCCTCGATTTTTGAAGGATCGACATGAATCCCTTGATTGTCAATGACGTGTCCAAGGAATTGAACGGTTTGCATCCAGAACTCACACTTAGAGAATTTGGCGTATAACTCTTCGTGTTTGAGCAGCTCTAGGATGGTTTTCAGGTGTTGCGCGTGCTCTTGTTCGTTGCGCGAGTAAATCAGAATGTCATCAATGAAGACGATAACAAACTTGTCAAGGTAGGGTTTGCACACCCGATTCATAAGGTCCATGAATACAGCCGGTGCGTTGGTTAAGCCGAATGGCATCACTTGGAATTCATAATGCCCGTAGCGAGTTCGGAAAGCAGTTTTTGGGATGTCATCGTCACGAACTCGGAGTTGGTGATAACCTGACCGTAGATCGATCTTTGAATAAAAACTCGACCCCTGAAGTTGGTCAAACAGGTCATCGATGCGAGGAAGTGGGTAACGGTTCTTGACAGTTAATTTGTTGAGTTCGCGGTAGTCGATGCACATGCGGAAAGAACCGTCTTTCTTTTTAACAAACAGGACCGGAGCTCCCCAAGGTGAGGAACTTGGTCGAATAAATCCCTTGTCCAGGAGTTCCTGTAACTGAGTAGACAACTCCTGAAGTTCGGATGGGGCTAGTCGGTAAGGGGCTCGTGCCACGGGTGCTGCGCCGGGCACAAGATCAATAGAGAATTCGACTTGTCTAGTTGGCGGTAGGCCAGGCAAGTCTTCAGAAAAGACTTCTGGGAAGTCTCGAACAATAGGCACATCCTCGAGTCGCTTCTCCACCGACTTTTTCTCCAAAACGTGTGCGAGGATTGCCTGGTACCCTTTTCTCAAGTATTTTCGGGTTTTCATGCAAGAAATGATATTTATTCTCTTCCCACCGGTCTCCCCTTGTATGCTCAAAGTTCCACCGGTGACGAGAGGAATGCGTACAATTTTCTCAAAACAAACGATTTCGGCTCGGTGCTTGGACAACCAATCCATACCGACGATGATGTCAAAGCTGCCGATTTCGACAGGTATCAAGTCAATGGAAAAGAGCTCGTTAGCTAGGTTCAAAGTGCAATTAGGTATCACACTGTCGGCCTCAATAAGTTTTCCGTTTGCCAATTCTATTGTGTACTTAGAATCTAAGGCAATAGGTGCAGTGTCAAGAAATGGATAAAACTCATCGAAAATAAAGCTCTTATCAGCACCAGTATCAAATAATACAGAGGCAGTCAAGTTGTTGAGAAGAAACGTACCCGTGACCACATTCGAGTCTTGACGGGCTTCCCCAGATTTCAGCACAAAAGCTCTTCCTCGAGCATTGTTGTTATTCCTGTTGTTGTTGTTGTTCAGCTTCGGGCAGTCTTTCTTGAAATGCCCCGTACCGTTGCACCCATAACAGGTCTTCGGTGCAGAGGTGTTGGTGTCAGTGGTGTTTGATCTACAATCCTTAGCCAAGTGTCCAAATCTCTTACACTTGCTACAGGGACACGAACCATGGTGGTGTCGTTGGCACTTGGAGCAGTAGGGCTTGGTTCCCTTGTACGCTCCCTTGTCATCAAAACTGGAGGTGTAGGCTTTAATGGTTTCAGGTTTCTTGTTTTGGTGGTTGTTGTGGTTGTCGGACCATTTTCGTTTATTGCTGTTGGAGGACGGAGTGGGTGGTTCTGGGTCCTCGTTCATAGCTAGAAGTTCATGGGCCAACCGGATGGCACCATGAAGGGTGGTTTGGTTTGATGAGGCGACATTTCCCCGGACGGGTTCCGGGAGGCCGCGGATGTATTTCTTAATCTTGTCGAGCCCAGTACCTGCCATAGCTGGGCGAAGGACGGTGAGTTGTTGGAATCTGGTGGTGTATCCAACGATATCAGTTCCTTGCACTTTTAAGTTCCAGAACTCTTCGTCCAGCTTGTGAAGTTGTTCGGACGGGCAATACTCATCCGTGAGCATTTTCTTCAGATCCTCCCAAGGGAGTAGATAAGCGGTGTCAATACCCACAGACTGGGTATAGGAATTCCACCACGAGATGGCACCATCTTCGAGGGTGCAGGTGGAGAATTTGACTTTGTCGTCCTCCGCACATTTGCTGATGCGGAAAACGGATTCCATCTTTTCGAACCATCTGATAAGTCCGATGGCTCCTTCGGTTCCCTTGAAGCTCAAGGGTTTGCAGTTTTGAAAATCCTTGTATGAACAAGGTTTAGCAGCAGAGGTTTCAGCGGCATCGCTGTTTCTTGTGGAGTTAGGTGGAGTATTCCGAGCCAAGGCTTCAGTAACAGCCTGGGTTATGAGTGACGTGATCTGAGCATCAGTGTAAGGTCTTGACTTTGGCGGCATGATTCTTCAATAAAAGAAATGAAGATACATGAGATTTTGTAAGAGAATTGCATTTATTACAGATGTACATGTATAAAGATGGAAATACATAACATCAATATGGAAAAGGATTATGGCAATTAATATGAGTCGAAATAGCAAGGAATATTTGATAGATGATACGAGTTCAAAGGTTACATCCTACGGATGTGTTACAAAAGATGTCGGGAATTGTTACATCCGACTGGAATCATAGAGTAGTGCTTAGATAGTTACTAGATTACAGGATAGTTTACAAAACAAAGACTAAGCTAGTCTTAACGTAGGTTAATCTGTTCCATCATTTCGATGAGACGATCCACAGTATTTGCAAGTCTGCTGGCTTGTCGAGCATTGTCTTCAACTAATGCTAGTCGCTGTACCAATCCGCGGTTAGATTCTTCCGTTTCCCGTGAGCGTTGTTCACACTCATCAAGTCTGTGTTTCAAAAGAGCGGTTTCCACGCTTATCTCCACCACTTTGTTGAAAAGAACGTCCACATTATTAACGGTGGTTTCGTGATCCTCAGAGACTTGTTCGATGCGCTCAAGTGATGTAAGTCTCCAGTTTTCGTTGGTTTCTTGCAACACGACATCCATGGTGCGAAGTCGTTGCTCGTGTTGGTTCACCCTAGCAGCTAAGGCCGGCAAGGTGAAATGAGTAGAGTACGGGCCAGCTCGAGGCAACCTGTTGTTCCTCCTTGCTACCCTTGGGTTCTGCGACCCGGATTGAGAACGAGATGAATTGGATGGGGTATTTGCCATTTCTGAGACAAAGCGTTAGTAAGATTGAGGCCTATATTCATATAGTTCCTATATAATATAGCCTATTGAGTGTCTAGCATACACATGTTTAAGTCTCGGTTCTCTCGAGATCAGAGTCAACTAATGTATTCCGGCTCAACATAACCATTTCAGACCTTACATCACCTTTCCTTAATTGTACATAGTTGATCAAGCTATGTTAAATTAAAGTTGTATGATGTAATTCCTGAACCAATCATGCTTGGGTGGGGAAATACTGCCTAACGGTCATAGTCTATGCCCACTAAATGCAACCTAGTTCACTATAACCTTAGGCTCTGATACCAATCTGTAACACCCTCAAATTTAACGAGTTGCTAAGTATCTCACCCCAAAGTATAAAACAGTAAAAGTGGGGCTGTAAGACTCACCTGAGTCGAGCAGTGGTAATTAGCAAGTAGTAGTAAAGCAAGTAGGTTCTCCGAACCCGTAACCTTCTAGTGCCTAAACACGTAAGGTTAAATAAGTAGATGTCTCGCAAGACATCTAGGCTAGTTGTTCATACAACCCGTTGTGTTTAAATGTTGGTTTGTTGCGTTCGTATCAAAGTATACGGCCCGTTGGTGATTTGTTATAATTAAAGTTTATCATTCAATACGCAAATTAAAGTAATTGTAATAGGAAAGTATGTTTTATTATGATTGTTAGGTCGTATCGTATAAGGATTTGAGGTTGTAAAAGTTTGACACTTAGTGAAAATGTGAGTTTTCAAGGTTCTGGTTTGTGCGACGTCGCATGCGACGTTGCAAGCGACGTAAGGTGCGACGTAGGCAGGTACGTCGCATGATGCGACCTTCGCAAATCAATGCGACGTAGGGGGCGACGTCGCTAATGCGACGTTGGTTCGGTTTGCGACGTTAAAGTCTACGTCGCCATGTATGACGTCCGCAAATTAATGCGACGTAAAGAGCTGCGTCGCTAGTGCGACGTTGAGGTTTTTGTGCGACGTAGGCCGCGACGTCGCAGAGGCCCCTGGCCAGGTGCGACGTAGCGGTCTGATGGCCGGAAATTTAGTCGAAAACGAGTTTTCCGGTTTCCGTTGGGTCCAAATCTTTTACCCAACCCTTATATGAACATAATAAGCCTATTTAAAACATAAACTAGTAAAAATGATCAAAAACGAGAGATGTCGGGATTTGTCGGAAACTTACAAAGTGTCGGATTGAAAATCCGAAAAGATAGGAATGTAGATCGTGTGATGGTGAACGTTTTCTTCCAAAGGAGAGGTGTGATCCAAGCTCGTTTAGTACGTTTATTTGTCGATTTAGTGAGGTTTTTGGAGTTGGTGGTGATGAGAGAAAAAGAAAGAAAGGGAAAGAAGAGAGAGAGTGAGAATTGGTGAAATGAGGGAAAAGAGAGAAAAGGTGGGGGTTTTGATGAAAGCCCCCATTTTTCAGTCCACGCGCTGTGCTCCGTGCGGTGTTCGTTTCCTCCGTCGTTTAAACGTTAAATATCCATTTTACGCGTTTAATTATTTTTATAAAATTACAAATCTTGTTAAATAATTTATTTAAATTATTTCTTAAATCTTTAACAGTTTAAATTAAATTTAATTACTTTCGTCTTTAAATCGCGTAAGTTTTAATCGTGAAATACGAGGCAGTTACTAATTGTTATAAAATAGCATTTCGGTCATAGTTGCGTTATTTTAGTTTATAAACCTTTGTTCACCAACGTCCGTGTTAATCGAATAGAATTTCATTCTATTTTAGTTGCGTACGATTTAAGCCAAATCGCAAAGTTGTATATATATTCACCAATATATAATCCGATACATAAATTAGCCTAACACAGAACTAATTACATGTATTTACAAAGAATTAGGCACTAATTCTAGTCCTAAATTTGCCGGTTGTTACATTCTCCCCTTGTTAAAAGAATTTCGTCCTGAAATTAGTTCGATTGCACGGTCGGTGCGTTGTCTGGGAAGAGATGTGGGTATTTCTGTCGCATTTGGTCTTCCCGTTCCCAGGTGAATTCAGGACCACGTCTAGAATTCCACCTGACTTTTACGATGGGAATACGACTCTGTTTTAGTTGTTTGACCTCGCGGTCCATGATTTCCATAGGTTCCTCGACAAAATGAAGTTTATCATCGATTTGGATTTCGTCGATCGGTATAATCAGTGTCTCGTCAGACAGACATTTCTTTAGATTAGAAATGTGGAATGTGTTGTGAACGCTGCTAAGCTCAGCAGGAAGTTGCAGGTGGTATGCCACTGGACCAATCTCTTCAAGGATTTCGAATGGTCCGATTTATCTAGGATTTAGTTTGCCTCGTTTTCCGAATCGAATGACACCTTTCCAAGTTGCCACTTTGAGGAGCACCTTGTCCCCTACTTGGAACTCAAGGTGTTTGCGTCTCACGTCAGCATAGCTTTTCTGACGATCACGCGCGGCTTTTAGTCGGTTTTGTATGCCGACGATCTTTTCAGTTGTTTCATGTATGATTTCTGGACCGGTGAGTTGTGTATCCCCCACCTCAGTCCAACAGATAGGTGACCGGCACATACGACCGTACAGTGCCTCGAAGGGTGCAGCCTTTATGCTGGTGTGATAACTGTTGTTGTACGAGAACTCGCACAATGGTAAGTGATTTTCCCAGTTTTTACCGAAGTCAACTACGCAGGCTCGTAGCATGTCTTCCAGTGTTTGTATGGTTCGTTCGCTCTGGCCGTCGGTTTGAGGATGGTAAGCCGTACTCATATCCGGACGAGTACCAAGAGATTTTTGTAGTGATTGCCAGAAGCGAGAAGTAAATCGAGCATCTCGGTCGGAGATGATTGAGATGGGCACGCCGTGTCTTGACACGATCTCTTTCAGGTAGATTCGTGTCAAACGTTCCATCTTATCAGTTTCTTTGATGGCTAGGAAATGAGCAGATTTAGTGAGTCGGTCAACGATCACCCAAATGGTATCGCAACCGTTAGAAGTTTTCGGGAGCTTAGTAATGAAATCCATGGTGATCTGCTCCCATTTCCATTGTGGTATTTCAGGTTGTTGTAGCAAACCGGAAGGTTTCTGATGTTCAGCTTTAACTTTAGAACAAGTAAGACACTTGCTAACATAGGTTGCAATGTCAGATTTCATGTTGGGCCACCAGTACATTTCCTTGATGCCGTGATACATTTTGTCGGCACCGGGGTGTATAGAGTATTTTGACTTGTGAGCTTCATTCATCACCAAGTCTCGCAGGTTCCCAAAACTTGGTAACCAGATTCGATTCGAGAAGTATTTGGCCCCGTTAGGTTTGGTTTCAAATTGTTTGTCCATGCCCCGCAAGGCCTCGTTTATCAAGTTTTCCGGTTTGAGTGCTTCGAGTTGAGCTGTGCGAGTTTGATTGATGAGGTCGTTGTGAATGGTCATACCGAGAGCTCGAACTCGAAGTGGTTTCACTCGTTCTTTTCGGCTTAAGGCATCGGCGACAACATTCGCCTTGCCTGGATGATAGCGAATTTCGCAATCGTAATCAGTGAGCAACTCGACCCATCGACGTTGCCTCATGTTGAGATCCTTTTGATCGAAGATATGTTGGAGACTTTTATGGTCGGTAAAGATTGTACACTTGGTACCGTATAAGTAGTGTCTCCAGATTTTCAGAGCGAATACAACAGCCCCCAACTCTAGGTCATGAGTTGTGTAATTCTTTTCGTGGACCTTGAGTTGTCGAGAGGCGTAAGCGATAACCTTGTCTCGTTGCATCAGCACGCAACCAAGACCTTGGTGTGAAGCATCACAGTATACCACGAAGTCATCGTTGCCTTCGGGTAAAGATAAGATAGGTGCACTGCAGAGTTTCTATTTTAGTAGTTGAAAAGCTGACTCCTGTTTGTCAGTCCAATCGAACTTCTTTTCTTTTTGAGTCAGTGCAGTGAGAGGTAGGGCTATTTTCGAAAAATTCTCAATGAATCGTCTGTAGTATCCGGCGAGTCCTAAGAATTGGCGTACCTCGGTCGGTGTAGAAGGTGCTTGCCAACACTTGATAGCCTCGATTTTTGAAGGATCGACATGAATCCCTTGATTGTCAATGACGTGTCCAAGGAATTGAACGGTTTGCATCCAGAACTCACACTTAGAGAATTTGGCGTATAACTCTTCGTGTTTGAGCAGCTCTAGGATGGTTTTCAGGTGTTGCGCGTGCTCTTGTTCGTTGCGCGAGTAAATCAGAATGTCATCAATGAAGACGATAACAAACTTGTCAAGGTAGGGTTTGCACACCCGATTCATAAGGTCCATGAATACAGCCGGTGCGTTGGTTAAGCCGAATGGCATCACTTGGAATTCATAAGAATCTCCGTTAGAAGCAATGTAGAAATCATGCGACTCTAGCTAGTATCACACCCCCAAATTCATTGATTTTGTTTAGCGGAAGCATTTAGTTAAGTATGGGGGTAATGACACCAACATTGTACATGCATACGTATCAGAGCATATGATTACAACAGAACATATTTATTAAGATGCCAAAAGTAATAGTTTCAAAGTTTACGATTCATCGAATCGTATAAGTAAATAAGTTATACAAAAGTGGATTTCGCAAATATGACTAAAAACATATTAGTTATACAAAAGAAATCCATACGTTTCAAAAAGTTGGCATCCTAAAAGCTTCACGGGTCGCCTAGAGTTCCATATGTGCAGGCGGTTCTTACGTGCAGCTAATTCCCTGAAAAACATAGTAAAAGTCAACAACGAGGTTGAGTGAATTCACAGGTTTTATGTTTACGTATAAAGTTTGATCCACCAATATGTTTGTAATGTTTTGCCATAACAGTTTAAGTAATGTTCGTCAAACGTAAAGTGTTGTTGGGGTGTCACCCAAAAGTACAGTTTCTAAAGGTTTGTCCAAGACGTAGGACCTTTCAAAGTTTGCCCAAGAAGTAGGGACTAAAATGTTTGTCCAAGAAGTACGACCCATCAGTAACTGCCCAAGAAGTAGGGAATTTCTATGTGCCCAAGTCGTAGGGACTTTTCAAGTGTGTCCAAGAAGTAGGACTGGCATCCAAGACATAGGACCCACTGCTCAAGAATTAGAGCCTTCACCCAAGATGTAGGATGGAACCTTGCCCAAGTCGTAGGGACTTTCTGTATGTTTGCCCAAGTCATAGGGACTTTCTGTATGTTTGCCCAGGTCGTAGGGACTTTCTGTGTGTTTGCCCAAGTCGTAGCGACTTTCTGTGTATGTTTATGAAAATGCTGTTTCATAAAAGATAGTTCACGAAAATGTGTAGCTGGTCGTTCTCCAGCTAGTTCCAATTTAGTTTTCGTATGAAATACCGTTTCATAAACAAAGTTGTAACAGTTTGACCGCAGTCATAAACAGTTTATATAGTTTTTTCATCAAATCAGTTGTATAAGAGTTTGCACCCGTAGCAAAAGAGTTGATTATGTTTTCCACCCTTGTTCAAAAGTAGTAAAGCAGTAAAAGTAGGGGCTGTGAACTCACCTGTTGAGTTAAGTAAAGTGCGAGTGCTAGCAAAGCCTAAAGTCCAAGTATAGTCCGAAATCTCCTAACGCCCTAAACGTATGAGATTTAATAAGTATGTGGATGTCTAAGTCGACCATCCATGCTAGTGTTCGTACAACCAAGTTATGTCCACATGTTTGTTTATACGTTTATGTTTTGGAAAACATGTACGGCTCGTTGGTGAGTTTTCGTAATAATAATTTAAAGTATTATTATTATATTTTTTGTGTTGTATACTTCCAAAAGTATATGTGTTTCATGTGCGAGTTATATCATAACGGTTTGATTCTTGAAGATGTTTAATGATTAGCGAGAAAATATCCTTAAATTTTCTGTTATTTTATCCGAAAGTACACACACACACACACGCATATATATATATATATATATATATATATATATATATCCGAAAGTACACACACACACACACACGCATATATATATATATATATATATATATATATATATATATATATATATATATATATATATATGTCCGAATGTGTCAAAATTCATCGTTTAGGATAAAAAATGCACTTTTTCAAAAAGTCAACTCGCAGTCAAAAAGTCCACTCGCAAGTGGATCCACAGGTCAAGTGGATCCGCAGGTCAAGTGGATCCGCAGGTCAAGTCGATCCGCAGGTCAAGTCGACTCGCAAGTCAAGTCGATCCGCTGGTCAAGTCGACTCGCAAGTCAAGTCGATCCGCACGTCAAGTCGACCCGCAAGTCCAGATCTCGACTCGTGAAAATCGATCTCGATCCGCTGAACGAGCTGTTCGCGATATTTGTGTGGATTTCGATTCTTAAAGCGTTTTTCAATGGATTTTTGGGCATAATAAGTTGATATAACACTAATACATGGTATATTAAGTATTATAGACATGAAATATCGAAAGAAATGGCGAAATCTAAGAGTTTTCGAGAAGTGTCGGAAACTTACGCGTGTCGGTTTTGAATTCCAAAAAGATGGATGTGTGGCTCGTGATCTCGTGAATCTTTTCTTCCAAAAGAGTTTAGTAACCGCGAGTATTTTAGTGGTAGTTTTTGTGGCTTTTTGATGGGTTTTTAGTGAGAGATAGAAAGTTAGAGAGAGAGATGAGATGATGAGTGGGTTTTTGGTGAAAGTGAAAATGAGAGAGTGAGGTTGGGTGGGGGTTGGGGTCATCAAAGGGGGAGGGGATTTTGTCCCAATTTGCGGTATTTGACCCGTGTTCATTTATCCGATCGTTAAATGTTTAAATATTTTTAAATAATAAATTTTTAGATAAGTTATCGAATATATTTTTAGTTAGATTATCTTATGAAAATATTTTAGTTGAGTTATAAATTTTTAACTTTGTTTTATTTCAGTTTGACGGATGTGTTTTCTAGTCGTTTTAGCTTGCTAAATAAATGTTATCTACATAATATTTAATAATTAATAACGTTATTTAATAATTTCATATTATTAAATAATTTTGTTCACCAACAGCCATATATTTTTATCGCGTTTGTTCCAAATGTATCGTACGAAATTACAGCCAATTACGAAATGTAATACTACGCGTATTAACTAGTTGGGCTTTGCTAGACTTACATCTAAAATGTGTTGTGAATTCACTCAAAGTAGGGAATTAGCCTAAAAATGCGTGCAAATAACGTTTATAATTAAGTCGAAATTGCGGGGTGTTACATTCTTCCCCTGTTAGAGAAATCTCGTCCCGAGATTTAAAACCAAGTCGGAACGCCCGTCGCGTATGTTTTCCGAAAAGTCGTGTTGTCGACAATAGTATAGCGCTCTAGGTTGCTATAAAGTTTTAACAATTCAAATATACTCGTGGTATAGTTTGACAAGTTGTGTGTTTGATAAGTGGTTAGAGTTTACCAATTGTTAGGTTCGAATCAAAATTCGAATAGTGTAATGTTAAAGCGTAGTAATAGTTTACTAAGACGTACCAATGTTAGCGTAGGGATCCTCTGGAGCATCCCGTGCACGAATGATGTATGCGCGTCCGCGGCCTGGTTCGTTGTTGGCAATGCGGTTGTTGTTGTTGTGATTGTTGTTGGCTTTGTTAAGCTGTGGGCACTGGTTTCGGTAGTGTCCTGGTTCACCACACTCGAAACAGCCCGTGTTTTGTCTCCCAAGGTTGGTTTGAGTGGGAGGGTTGTTTCTACATGTATTGGCTCGATGTCCCCATTGGCTGCATTTGCCACAAATGAAGCATTCGCCCTCGTGATGCCTCTCGCATTTGTTACACTTGGGTCTCTTGCCAAGATATGGTTTTGGTTAAGTGTTGGTGATTGCGGCGTATGCTCTGGTGTTTCCCGGGTTCCTGTTTTGTTGACCCTGACGGTCATTACCCTCATTGTTCCACTTTCATTTGTTGTGACCCGAGTCACCTGCATCAGTACCAGTGGGTTCGCTCTTCCCAGAAGTAACTTTCAATGTTCCAATCAGGACCGCGTCGTCGGTCAAGCTGTGAGCCAGATCCACTACGCTCCTAAAAGTAGCTGGTTCAGAGGACATAACCATGCCTCGGATCTGAGGCGCTAGGCCTTTGTTGTACCGCTCGATGCGTTTGCTTTCGGGGGTTACCATGTGGGGTACCAGTCGTGCAAGCTCCTGGAACTTTGTCGTGTACCCGGTAATGTCAGCACCGATCATCTGGATGTTCCACAGTTCGGTCTCAAGTTTCTGGAGGTCACTGTTTGAGCAGAATTCCTCCATCATCATCCGTTTCAGTGTCTCCCATGTGATGGAGTAGGCGGTAGTGCGTCCAAGGATTTGGATCTGAGCGTTCCACGAAGTCAACGCTTTATCAGCTAGAGTACACGTGGCGTACTTCACCATGCAGTCATTCGCGCAGTCGCTTATGTCAAGCACTGATTCCATTTTCTCTATCCAGTGGACCAAACCGATGGCCCCTTCAGTTCCGTTAAAAGTGCTAGGTTTGCAGGCGAGGAAAGTTTGGTATGAACACCCTCGTTGGGTATTCGTTGGTGTTTCACTGTTGACGGGGGTGGCTCCACTGTTGTTCACCCCAGTGTAGCGAGCGCGACTGGCTTCGTACTGAGCGATAGCTTCAGCTACACATCGCTCGATAATTTGTTCGGTGGTTTCAACGACAGGAGGTGTAATCGCTCGGCGACTGTTTCGGGTCTTTCTTTGTTTAGGCGGCATGCTGACGTTCTGCGAGGAAGGAAATGCAGAAGTCAATGCCAATGAAAGAGATGTGAAGGATGAAGTTTCACATAATTCAGTTATCGAGTATTTAAGAAGAAATGACAAGATCCCCATCACGTATCTCACGGCTATGAAACACCCATACGTACTTAGTATAATATAATCACGTTGGCCAGGCGTCATTATATGATGCTAAATACATACTTCTTTTCATTAACCGTTCAATACGATCAGGTTCGCATGAGATCAGAGTGTGTAAGAATGAAGGCGGACGCAGTACAGTTCAAATAATGGATTGCGCGTATCGATGTGTCGTAACGATAGTTAGACGTTATGCAAATGTGTGTATGCATGTGCGTTCTAGCCAAGGCAGTAGTCTAGGTCTCTAAGGTCTCTAAGTCACCTAAGAAATCTAGTTCGCTATAACCAATGGCTCTTATACCAATCTGTCACACCCCCAAATTCATTGATTTTGTTTAGCGGAAGCATTTAGTTAAGTATGGGGGTAATGACACCAACATTGTACATGCATACGTATCAGAGCATATGATTACAACAGAACATATATATTAAGATGCCAGAGTAATAGTTACAAAGTTTACGATTCATCAAATCGTATAAGTAAATAAGTTATACAAAAGTGGATTTCGCAAATATGACTAAAAACATATTAGTTATACAAAAGAAATCCATATGTTTCAAAAAGTTGGCATCCTAAAAACTTCACGGGTCGCCTAGAGTTCCATATGTGCAGGCGGTTCTTACGTGCAGCTAATTCCCTGAAAAACAAAGTAAAAGTCAACAACGAGGTTGAGTGAATTCACAGGTTTTATGTTTACGTATAAAGTTTGATCCACCAATATGTTTGTAATGTTTTTCCATAACAGTTTAAGTAATGTTCGTCAAACGTAAAGTGTTGTTGGGGTGTCGCCCAAAAGTACAGTTTCTAAAGGTTTGTCCAAGACGTAGGACCTTTCAAAGTTTACCCAAGAAGTAGGGACTAAAACGTTTGTCCAAGAAGTAGGACCCATCAGTAACTGCCCAAGAAGTAGGGACTTTCTATGTGCCCAAGTCGTAGGGACTTTTCAACCAAGAAGTAGGACTGGCATCCAAGACGTAGGACCCACTGCTCAAGAATTAGAGCCTTCACCCAAGACGTAGGATGGAACCTTGCCCAAGTCGTAGGGACTTTCTGTATGTTTGCCCAAGTCGTAGGGTGATAGCATCAAATAAGTAATGTATATATATACTAATATTCCCTAGTTTTTATATACTTTTATTACAATTACTTAATAAAATATAAGTATTTCGTTCATATTTACAAAATAGGTACAAATGGAGTTTGAATTAGAAAAGAAACGAAAATAAGTTAAATAAAGTAATTTTTGTATAAAAGTAACTTGTAGGTCCAATTATCTAAATATAGTTGGTACAAAGTGGTTAAAAGAGTGATAAAAATAAATAAAGTTTGCAAATAGTTGAGTTCAAAAAGTTAAATGGGCTGAGCGAAAATAATTAGATTGAAGATTTAGTGGAATTTATGAGTTGGACCAAATAATTATTTAGATTAAATAAATAATAAATCATAAGTAATATAATATAAATAAATAATACGTTAGACTCTAACATTAGTATCATTTTATAGATAAATTAAATAATAATAATAATAATGATAAACTAGTGATGATGAGTTATGTCATGGTTGCAGTTTCACGTGGCTAGGCAGTAGGCGTAGGAACAAGAAGCCCAAAGTCAAACAAGTTAAAGAAACAAAGCAAAGCAGTGGATCGATGATGTATATCTAATATTGGACCAAGAATGAATTAAATAAAATGTTGGTGCATTAGTTATTCAAAGAGTGATGCACGTGGAAGGTATTGGGCCGAATGACATTCAGAAAACAAGTGGGTCGAGTGCAAGGAGTCGGTAGAACTTTAGCTTGAGGGGTAACCCTATTCTATATTTAAGCCGACTTGGTGGATTGCAGAAGGGGACACAAAAACGAAAAAAAAAAAAGGCAGAGAGATACGGACGAATAAAAAAGAGAGAACGAAGGAAGATTTTTAATGACTTTTGGAGACATCCAAAGTTATCGCTCATCATCATAATTATTTGGCTACGTTATATTCGTCGGTTAATTCTTGTTTTAATACAACTATGAATTTCTCTATGATTATTACTTGCGCGTTTGAACCCATGATTATGGGCTAATTTCTTTAATGTTTGTTTAGACTAATTTAATGTCTAGCTCTTGGATATAATTTAGTGATTCGATTTATAAGCTTTGATTTTACGTTAATAAAAGAACGATTGATATTTATTGTTAATTGATTTGTTCAAGTAGTAAACTTTATTGTTTGCGATTAGTGACAACTTTCGTGATTATTGTTTGCTTCATAATTAAGAGATTGATTGTGAGTTTTGATTAGATATAATTGAAAGACTTGAATTGGTTAATTGATAATTAATATTGGTGAATCACAATTTAGAGACATCTTGTGTGATTAAGGTTTTTATGAAAGTATAACCTAGTTAATTGTAATTTCATTGATTATACGATTCATAGTTAAGAAGTTTTAAATCACGAGGACACTCGGATAAAGTGACTTTGACGTGACAACTAATAGGTCCGAATCGCATTTTCTAGGTGGATTAAATATGATCAAGTTCTTAATCAAAACTATCCAAGGCTAGATGTTAAAGGTCTAAACAAGCATATTCTCTCTGTTTGAGTTAAACTATCTTTAATTTGTTCTAGTTTTATTACTTGCCTTTATTTTTTATTTACTTGTTTTATTGTTTAAAATACACCCTTTGACTGTCTGTCGTTAAAAGACACACAAAAAATCCCAATCTTTACTTGCTTTGTTAGTTTAGTTATTAGATAAATTTAATTACTTAAAATACGATCATATTGTTCCCTGTGGAGACGAACTTAACCGGATCTTACCATAGCTATACTATTGTGCGATTAGGTACACTTGCCTAGTTGTGTTTTAGTCTAGATCTTCGGTATTTTCTATTTTATTTTTATAACCTGATTTTAGAACATCAAGTTTTTGTCACCGCTGCCGGGGAACAGTTGCGTTATTTTAAGTTTTAATTTTATTCTAGTAATTTAGTCGCTTTTATTTTTATTGTTATTTTATTGTTTTATTTTAGAGTGTCGGTGCTTTTAATCTGCTTGTTGGTTTTGTTTTGACAGATCACAGATAGTGTATGACCCGTTCCTCCAAATCACCACTTTTTGAGCCATTCTTTGACCCAGAAAGAGAGTTTAGGAGGTTAGCGCGGATAAACATCACACCTACTAATTTTCAGTTAGAACCAAACACCGAACATGAAGAAACACCAAAATCTGAAATGGCTGATCCAGAAACTCAGACCATGGAAACTCGGATGAAGGCCACTCGGGGTGGTCAGGGTTCAGCTATTAATCAGCCTGCGATATCGGATGACTTTGAGATCAAGGGGCAATTTCTGCATATGATCCGTAACCAATGCCAGTTTAGTGGAGCTGAAAAAGAAGACCCAAATGAACATATGAGAAAATTTTTGGGGATTTGCACTCTATTCAAATTGCGAGCTGTTGAGAATGAGGTGATTTACCTCAGAGTTTTTCCTTGGACTCTCACGGGAGAGGCTAAAGACTGGCTGGATTATTCGCCAGAAGGAGAGATCACAACTTGGGAAGGCATGGTTGACAGGTTTCTTCAAAGATTTTTCCCTGCTTCGAAAGCAGCTGAGCTACAGGGAGATATTTCCCAATTTGAACAGAAACCTTCCGAGTCTCTGTATGAAGCATGGACTAGGTTTGGGAAAATGCTTCGAAGTTGTCCGCAACATGGTTTGAACACCTTCCAAAAGGTGCAGACATTCTACAAGGGAGCCGATGTGGATACCAGAAAAGCTATAGATACTGCAGCAGGGGGTTCTATAATGAAGAAGACAGCTACCCAAGCTCATACTGTCTTTGCTGAGTTTGCTGCTCACACTCATGAGTGGCATCAAAAGAAGGAAAAGTCTAGATCCAAAGTAGCTAGTGCTGAAGCCAGTGATGGTATTGCTGCCTTAACTGTTCAAATGACAACATTTGGTAGGCAAATGGAGAAGATGACTAAGGATATTCACGCGATTAAAGTTGGTTATGAGACGTGTGGGGGTATGCATCTGACCAAAGATTGTGATGCGGATAAACCGATGGAACAGTTGGAGAATGTTTCGTTCTTGAATCAGAGACCGAATAACTTTCAAAGGAATAACTTCAACAGGAACTATAGCACGCCTTATCAACAGTCAGGTTCCGGTTATTACCAACAACAGCAACCACAACCACAGCAATAATTGAAGAAGCCGAGCTTAGAAGATCTTGTCAACAAGTTTGTCGCAACACAAAGTCAAACAAATGAAGCAACTTCTCAGTCATTGAGAAACTAACAGGCGTCTATTCAGACTTTGGAGCAGGAGATTAGTAACATCTCCAGGATGTTAGCTGAGAGGCAACCTGGTACCCTGCCGAGTGATACAAAAGTTAACCCTTGGAATGAGCAAGCAAATGCGATCACCCTCAGGAGTGGATCGGTGCTCGAGCCACCTGTTATGCCTAACATCTCTGATGATTTTGTTTCATTGTCAC
The DNA here is from genome assembly GCA_949592205.1 of Helichrysum umbraculigerum. NCBI lineage: Eukaryota > Viridiplantae > Streptophyta > Magnoliopsida > Asterales > Asteraceae > Helichrysum > Helichrysum umbraculigerum. Next base: position 68,284,345 of record CATIUR010000004.1, on the reverse strand, counting down.
ACGTGCCTGCTAAGGAGAAGGAGAAGGAGAAAGATAAGGAAACGACACCAGTGGTTGATGAAGACCAAGGGAACACCAAAAGGCCACAAAGTAAAGTTCCGGTCAAACCAGTAGTGAAGCCGTACCAACCACCCATTCCTTACCCGAACCAGCTGAAAAAGGAGAAGCTTGCAGCTGAACAGTCCAAATTTTTGGATATGTTCAAACAAATTAATGTTAATCTTCCATTTATTGATGTTATTTCAGGTATGCCAAAGTATGCGAAGTTTCTGAAAGACCTACTCACCAACAGGCGGAAGATGGAGGAGCTTTCAGCGGTGACCATGAATGCTACATGCTCGGCGGTTTTATTGAACAAGCTACCCGAAAAGTTGTCAGATCCAGGAAGTTTTACTATTCCTTGTTATCTTGGTAGTCTTACTTCAATGCGTGCATTAGCGGATTTAGGTGCTAGTATTAATTTAATGCCCTATTCTTTGTTTGTTAAACTAGACCTAGGAGATTTAAAGCCAACACGAATGAGCATACAACTAGCAGATAGGTCAATTAAATATCCTAAGGGTATTATGGAAAATATGCTAGTTAAAGTTGGTACTTTAGTTTTTCCTGCTGATTTTGTGATTTTGGATATGGAAGAGGACAATCAGGTACCTCTCATCTTGGGCCGACCATTCTTGAATACGGCTAGGGCTATAATAGATGTTTTTAATAGAAAACTGACCTTAAGCATAGAAGATGAGAGTGTTACTTTTTCTGTTGATCGTTCCATGCAATATTCCAATTCTACCGATGATACATGTTATTATATACAAACGGTAGACACACATTTGGAGTTGTTGCAGGAATTTCCAGAATTGCAGAGTACAGGTATTTGTCCACTTGGAGAGCAGGATGACTAGCTGTTAGAAGATAGTGTGGGGGAGCTAACCGCCCTCATGGCGGAAGGCTATGAACCAACAGCCGAAGAATATGAAGAGTTGAAGAAAGAGGATCGATATCGTTACAAGTCTTCAATTGAGGAACCACCCATTTTGGAGCTTAAGCCACTTCCAAGCCATCTGGAATATGCTTACCTACAAGGCGAGTCTCAATTGCCTGTCATAATCTCCTCATCTCTCACTGTAAGTGAAAAATCTCAACTCATTTCTGTGCTAAAAGCCCATAAACCGGCTATAGCATGGAAAATTAACGACATTAAGGGTATAAGTCCTTCGTATTGCACTCACAAAATTTTAATGGAAGATAATTTTAAACCTGTGGTGCAACGACAAAGGAGATTAAATCCTAACATGAAATATGTCGTTAAGAAAGAAGTGATTAAATTGCTTGATGCGGGTTTGATTTACCCCATTTCTGATAGTCCATGGGTAAGCCCCGTTCAAATGGTACCTAAAAAGGGGGGTATCACTGTGATCACCAATGAATATAACGAGCTTATTCCCACGAGGACTGTCACGGGTTGGAGGGTTTGCATATACTATAGGAAGTTAAACGATGCCACTAGGAAGGACCACTTTCCCCTACCTTTCATCGACCAAATGTTGGAAAGGTTGTCGGGAAATAGTTTCTATTGTTTTCATGATGGTTTCTCGGGCTACTTTCAAATCCCAATTGCGCCCGGAGACCAAGAGAAAACCACCTTTACGTGTCCTTATGGCACTTTTTCATATAAACGCATGCCATTTGGTTTATGCAACGCCCCTGCTACCTTCCAAAGGTGCATGATGGCGATCTTTCATGATATGATAGAAGAGTGTATGGAGGTGTTTATGGATGACTTCTCCGTTTTCGGTAACACCTTTGATGCATGTCTTCTTAATCTCGAAAAAATGCTTGTTAGATGTGAGAAAGCCAATCTTGTGCTCAACTGGGAAAAATGCCATTTCATGGTTCGAGAAGGTATCGAGTGAAGGTATTGAGGTAGACCGAGCCAAAGTGGATGTTATTGCCAATCTTCCACCTCCCACCAATGTCAAAGGAGTTAGGAGTTTTCTAGGCCATGCTGGTTTCTACCGGCGCTTCATCAAAGACTTTTCAAAAATTGCCACGCCGATGAATAAACTCCTTGAGAAGGATGCACCATTCGTCTTCACTGATGAGTGTCTAAAGGCCTTCAATCTACTTAAAGAGAAATTGACTAACGCGCCTATCATGATAGCTCCCAATTGGACCCTTCCTTTTGAGCTCATGTGTGACGCAAGTGACTTTGCTATAGGAGCCGTTTTAGGGCAACGAATAGAAAAGCGATTTTAGCCCATTTATTATGCTAGTAAGACTTTACAAGGAGCCCAATTGAATTACACGACCACTGAAAAAGAACTCCTAGCTATTGTCTTTGCTTTTGATAAGTTTCGTTCATATCTTGTACTAGCAAAAACGGTTGTCTATACTGATCATTCCGCCCTTCGGTACTTGTTCTCTAAACAAGATGCCAAACCCCGATTGATTCGTTGGATCTTGCTCTTACAAGAGTTCGATATTGAGATCCGGGACAAGAAAGGGGCGGAAAATCTTGCCGCCGATCATCTCTCTCGACTTGAGAATCCCGAGTTGGAGGTTCTTAACGAATCTGCTATTGATGATGACTTTCCTGATGAGTCTCTCATGAAAGTCGAGAGTAATGAAGTTCCTTGGTTTGCGGATATCGCGAACTACTTAGCCGGTGGTGTCCTCCAAAAGGGTATGTCACATCAACAAAAGAAGAAATTTTTTAGTGACATTAAATACTATTTTTGGGAAGACCCACATCTTTTCAGAAGTTGTCCGGATAGTGTGATTCGTAGTTGTGTGTTTGGAAATGAAGCTAGGAAGATTTTGCTTCATTGTCATTTAGGTCCCACCGGAGGTCATTACGGGCAACAACTCACGGGCAGAAAGGTTTATGAGGCGGGTTTCTATTGGCCGTCCATTTTCAAAGATGCCTTGAACCTAGTTAAATCTTGTGACGCTTGTCAGAGGGCCGGAAAAATTTCATCACGGGATGAAATGCCCCAAAATGTCATCCAAGTTTGTGAGGTTTTCGATATATGGGGGATAGATTTCATGGGTCCATTTCCTAATTCTCATAAGAACCTCTATATACTCGTTGCGGTCGATTATGTCTCTAAATGGGCGGAAGCACAAGCTCTCCCTACTAACGATGCACGAGTAGTTCTTAACTTCTTGAAACATCTTTTTGCCCGTTTTGGTACTCCAAAAGCCCTCATAAGCGATCGGGGTACTCACTTTTGTAATGCTCAACTTGAAAAGGCATTGAAACGATATGGGGTAACTCATAGAATTTCTACACCTTACCACCCCCAAACAAGTGGCCAAGTTGAGAATACAAACCGTGGTTTAAAAAGAATCTTAGAAAAGACCGTAGGTTCAAATCCGAAGGAGTGGTCCACCAAACTCGATGATGCTCTTTGGGCCTTCCGAACGGCCTATAAGACACCTTTAGGGACAACACCATTCCGACTTGTTTGTGGGAAAGCATGTCATCTCCCGGTGGAGATTGAGCACAAAGCCTATTGGGCTCTTAAGACATGTAATCTTGATATCAAAGAAGCGGGTCGCCTTAGATTGATGCAATTAAATGAGTTAGATGAGCTTAGACACGATGCTTATGAGAATTCACTCATTTATAAGGAAAAGACCAAGAAATGGCATGACCAAAGACTTAGGGGTAACAAAGAGTTTAAAGTAGGGGATCAGGTCCTTCTCTTTAACTCTCGGTTTAAAATTTTTCCTGGAAAGTTGAAATCTAGGTGGTCTGGACCTTACATTGTGAAGCAAGTATTTCCTTACGGTACGGTTGAGTTGGAAAATTTAGATGGTGTTTTGTTCAAAGTGAACGGTCACAGGATTAAGCATTATGTGGATGGACCGTTAGAAGTTGAGGATGAAGTTGACCTCAACTTTCACCCCACACAACGTTGAAATTTGAGGTTGAGTCAAGTTTAAGACTCGTAAATAAATAAGCTCTGTAAATTGTATATTATTTGGTTTTCGTTGTTTTGTTTTGTTTATTAACAATGCAGGAACTTTTGAACTTTGTGGGTGTGTTCTCTGAAAACCCTCACGAGACTATAACTCGTCCACTCGGGATACCGAGGGGTTTAAAGGCTTATTGCATACGCTAAATGCAATCGTGATTAACTACGAAAGTGTGTACTGTTGTATATTTTGGAATAAAGATCGCAAGAGGACCAAATTGCGCCGCACCAGATAAAGTTAATCGCTTCCAAGTCAGGGGAGTTTTTCGTTCTGATTTCTTTTCTTCCTTTTCTCACTTTATTTTTATATGTTTATATACAATGAGGACATTGTATAATTTAAGTGTGGGGATGGGAGTAGAAAAGAAATTTTACTTGTCCTTATATTATAATTTTTCTTAAATTTTCATCAAATTTAAAATTTTTGAGTCAAAAATTAGGTATTTATTAGTTAGAATACTTTTGTTAAAAGTTTTGTTTTATATTTAAAGATTTAGACTTTAGCATGGATTAACTGTTTTGTACATATAATGTAAGCAAAATAATAATAAATGATATATAGTTACATGATATGATCTACTAATAGGCAGTCTATATGAGGATTTCTGAATTTTAAGAAATAATAAATAAACTTGTATATTATTTTATGGTACATATTATGATGTATGACATAAAAAGTCTTAATTCTTAGATTTATCATGCAAATAATTTTATATTTTTGATATTTATATGAAACCATTTGGGGGTTTACTAATTGTTTCCTTTGTTGTACGGAAGTACAGACCTGGTCTCGTATTAGTATTCTTAAATAAAAGGCAAAAGAGATTTTAAATCTTTAAAATCATAAGATTTCAACTAATCAAACTATGTCGCTTTGTTATACTAAGGTATAGACCTGTCACCGCTGGTTTGATTCTAAAATTGCTTTACCTGAATCAAGTTATGTCGCTCTGTTGCATGAAAATGCAGACCTGTCACCAATGTCTTGATTCTTAAAAATGGATTTCATATATTTATTTTGAATATAAAATAAAATTGCATGTTTATGTTTAAGAGTATATCATATGTGGAAATGATAAGTAATATACATACTAACAATAAAGGTGTATTCAGAGATATGAGTATAGATTGTTTAAAGTGGATAAATATATTAGTAATCATTCATGAGCTATATATTGCACTAATAATAATAATTTTTATTTGTACTTTATAGTTATCCATGTTAATTAAATTGTTTAAAGTTTTAAAGTATGTAGCAGGTTTTTAATTTGAGTATTTTGATTATTAAATATTAGTTTGATGCTTATCAAGTTTTTTTTTTTTTTTTTTTGGATGAAAATGTATTCTACTTGAGGACAAGCAGAACTTAAGTGTGGGGATATTTGATAGCATCAAATAAGTACTGTATATATATTATAATATTCCCTAGTTTTTATATACTTTTATTACAATTACTTAATAAAATATAAGTATTTCGTTCATATTTACAAAATAGGTACAAATGGAGTTTGAATTAGAAAAGAAACAAAAATAAGTTAAATAAAGTAATTTTTGTATAAAAGTAACTTGTAGGTCCAATTATCTAAATATAGTTGGTACAAAGTGGTTAAAAGAGTGATAAAAATAAATAAAGTTTGCAAATAGTTGAGTTCAAAAAGTTAAATGGGCTGAGCGAAAATAATTAGATTGAAGATTTAGTGGAATTTATGAGTTGGACCAAATAATTATTTAGATTAAATAAATAATAAATCATAAGTAATATAATATAAATAAATAATACGTTAGACTCTAACATTAGTATCCTTTTATAGATAAATTAAATAATAATAATAATAATAATAATAATAATAATGATAAACTAGTGATGATGAGTTATGTCATGGTTGCAGTTTCACGTGGCTAGGCAGTAGGCGTAGGAACAAGAAGCCCAAAGTCAAACAAGTTAAAGAAACAAAGCAAAGCAGTGGATCGATGATGTATATTTAATATTGGACCAAGAATGAATTAAATAAAATGTTGGTGCATTAGTTATTCAAAGAGTGATGCACGTGGAAGGTATTGGGCCGAATGACATTCAGAAAACAAGTGGGTCGAGTGCAAGGAGTCGGTAGAACTTTAGCTTGAGGGGTAACCCTATTCTATATTTAAGCCGACTTGGTGGATTGCAGAAGGGGACACAAAAACGAAAAAAAAGGCAGAGAGATACGGACGAATAAAAAAGAGAGAACGAAGGAAGATTTTTATTACTTTTGGAGACATCCAAAGTTATCGCTCATCATCATAATTATTCGGCTACGTTATATTCGTCGGTTAATTCTTGTTTTAATACAACTATGAATTTCTCTATGATTATTACTTGCGCGTTTGAACCCATGATTATGGGCTAATTTCTTTAATGTTTGTTTAGACTAATTTAATGTCTAGCTCTTGGATATAATTTAGTGATTCGATTTATAAGCTTTGATTTTACGTTAATAAAAGAACGATTGATATTTATTGTTAATTGATTTGTTCAAGTAGTAAACTTTATTGTTTGCGATTAGTGACAACTTTCGTGATTATTGTTTGCTTCATAATTAAGAGATTGATTGTGAGTTTTGATTAGATATAATTGAAAGACTTGAATTGGTTAATTGATAATTAATATTGGTGAATCACAATTTAGAGACATCTTGTGTGATTAAGGTTTTTATGAAAGTATAACCTAGTTAATTGTAATTTCATTGATTATACGATTCATAGTTAAGAAGTTTTAAATCACGAGGACACTCGGATAAAGTGACTTTGACGTGACAACTAATAGGTCCGAATCGCATTTTCTAGGTGGATTAAATATGATCAAGTTCTTAATCAAAACTATCCAAGGCTAGATGTTAAAGGTCTAAACAAGCATATTCTCTCTGTTTGAGTTAAACTATCTTTAATTCGTTCTAGTTTTATTACTTGCCTTTATTTTTTATTTACTTGTTTTATTGTTTAAAATACACCCTTTGACTGTCTGTCGTTAAAAGACACACAAAAAATCCCAATCTTTACTTGCTTTGTTAGTTTAGTTATTAGATAAATTTAATTACTTAAAATACGATCATATTGTTCCCTGTGGAGATGAACTTAACCGGATCTTACCATAGCTATACTATTGTGCGATTAGGTACACTTGCCTAGTTGTGTTTTAGTCTAGATCTTCGGTATTTTCTATTTTTTTTTATAACCTGATTTTAGAACATCATAGGGACTTTCTGTATGTTTGCCCAAGTCGTAGGGACTTTCTGTGTGTTTGCCCAAGTCGTAGCGACTTTCTGTGTATGTTTATGAAAATGCTGTTTAATAAAAGATAGTTAACGAAAATGTGTAGCTGGTCGTTCTCCAGCTAGTTCCAATTTAGTTTTCGTATGAAATACCGTTTCATAAACAAAGTTGTAACAGTTTTACCGCAGTCATAAACAGTTTATATAGTTTTTCATCAAATCAGTTGTATAAGAGTTTGCACCCGTAGCAAAAGAGTTGACTATGTTTTCCACCCCTGTTCAAAAGTAGTAAAGCAGTAAAAGTAGGGGCTGTGAACTCACCTGTTGAGTTAAGTAAAGTGCGAGTGCTAGCAAAGCCTAAAGTCCAAGTATAGTCCGAAATCTCCTAACGCCCTAAACGTATGAGATTTAATAAGTATGTGGATGTCTAAGTCGACCATCCATGCTAGTGTTCGTACAACCAAGTTATGTCCACATGTTTGTTTATACATTTATGTTTTGGAAAACATGTACGGCTCGTTGGTGAGTTTTCGTAATAATAATTTAAAGTATTATTATTATATTTTTTGTGTTGTATACTTCCCAAAGTATATGTGTTTCATGTGCGAGTTATATCATAACGGTTTGATTCTTGAAGATGTTTAATGATTAGCGAGAAAATATCCTTAAATTTTCTGTTATTTTATCCGAAAGTACACACACACACACACACACACACACACACACACATATATATATATATATATATATATATATATATATATATATATATATATATATATATATATATGTCCGAATGTGTCAAAATTCATCGTTTAGGATCAAAAATGCACTTTTTCAAAAAGTCAACTCACAGTCAAAAAGTCAACTCGCAAGTGGATCCGCAAGTCAAGTGGATCCGCAGGTCAAGTCGATCCGTAGGTCAAGTCGATCCGCAGGTCAAGTCGACTCGCAAGTCAAGTCGACCCGCAGGTCAAGTCGACTCGCAAGTCAAGTCGATCCGTACATCAAGTCGACCCGCAAGTCCAGATCTCGACTCGCGAAAATCGATCTCGATCCGCAGAACGAGCTGTTCGCGATATTTGTGTGGATTTCGATTCTTAAAGCGTTTTTCAAGGGACTTTTAGGCATAATAAGTTGATATAACACTAATACATGGTATATTAAGTATTATAGACATGAAATATCGAAAGAAATGGCGAAATCTAAGAGTTTTTGAGAAGTGTCGGAAACTTACGCGTGTCGGTTTTGAATTCCAAAAAGATGGATGTGTGGCTCGTGATCTCGTTTATCTTTTCTTCCAAAAGAGTTTAGTAACCGCGAGTATTTTAGTGGTAGTTTTTGTGGGTTTTTGATGGGTTTTTAGTGAGAGATAGAAAGTTAGAGAGAGAGATGAGAGGATGAGTGGGTTTTTGGTGAAAGTGAAAATGAGAGAGTGAGGTTGGGTGAGGGTGTTGGGGCCGGTTTTGGGGTCATCAAAGGGGGAGGGGATTTTGTCCCAATTTGAGGTATTTGACCCGTGTTTATTTACCCGATTGTTAAATGTTTAAATATTTGTAAATAATAAATTTTTAGATAAGTTATCGAATATATTTTTAGTTAGATTATCTTATGAAAATATTTTAGTTGAGTTATAAATTTTTAACTTTGTTTTATTTCAGTTTGACGGATGTGTTTTCTAGTCATTTTAGCTTGCTAAATAAATGTTATACGATACGAATTACTTTGTAAATATTATCTACATAATATTTAATAATTAATAACGTTATTTAATAATTTCATATTATTAAATAATTTTGTTCACCAACAGCCATATATTTTTGTCGCGTTTGTTCCAAATGTATCGTACGAAATTACAGCTAATTACGAAATGTAATAGTACGCGTATTAACTAGTTGGGCTTTGCTAGACTTACCTCTAAAATGTGTTGTGAATTCACTCAAAGTAGGGAATTAGCCTAAAAATGCGTGCAAATAACGTTTATAATTAAGTCGAAATTGCGGGGTGTTACAGCTAGTATCCTGGAGACATCCTACTCCGTCTGTGTACCTGAGATACAATGCTAAAAAGTGTCAACCAAAAAGGTTGGTGAATCTTACAGGTGTAGTAATAAGTAATCGTTATGAACCACAAGTATGTACCAGTGTTGATGTCAAGCAAGGTAAGTAAACAAGTAATCAGTAGGTTAGCACAATTGCCATGAGCTCATAAGTTGAAGCTTAACAGTGTGTAAGTATGATTCAATCAAGTATCATATAATGTACCACCGTGAGTGTAATCCACATACACTCATATGTAACAAATACTAATATGCCTATTTCTACGGTGAAATCCATGGTAGCGCTACTACCCCAGGCAGGGATTGTCAGTTCCAAATGGATCCATTTACTAGTACTCGCGTTTAAGTCCATAACTAACAACTTACGATAGGAGGCTTTCAGTGGATAAAAAGTACTCATACAATGTGTGTAAAAAGTAGTATAGGCAGTCCAGTACTCGTGTTCATGCGTAAAACAGTAAGCAAAGTATCTCACCCCAAAGTAGAAAACAGTAAAAAGTGGGGCTGTAAGACTCACCCGAGTCTAGCAAGTATGATGTGTTCGTGTAATCGAACAAGTAAAGCGGATGTAAGTCCGTAGGTGTGTCGGATGTAAGTCCGTATATCGGTTTTATGAACCCTGCAACCTTCTGGCGTCTGAAACGCACAAGGTTGTAAGTAACTAAGTAAATAAGTTGGTGTCTTAAAAGATTACCCATGCTAGTTGTCCACTCAACTAGAAAATGTCCAAGTGTTTGTTTAGTATTTCGTTTGTAGTTTGAAAACACGTATGGCCCATTGGTGATGGTTTGTAATAATAATCCAAAAGTGTTATTATTATATGTATCGTTGTATTAGGTTTCGTTGCTTGTGAGTGTTCATCACTAGCGTGAAAGGTATTTACAAACTTATAAATGACGGGGATCTGGGGGCATCGTCCCTGGTAGCGGGGTCCAAGGTGTGGCAACCCCTGGCGGGGTCCAAGGGGCAGAGCCCCTGGCTGGGATCAAGTTGTTATTTCTACTACATTGCTTTAGTAAAAATGCATCTGAAATTTAAATTCGGAAAATCGACTAAGGTTGGCCGCGGACTGAAATTGCCGTGCGAACTGAGTTCGCGATGCGAACAGAGATTGAGTTCGCAAGACAAAGTGGGCTGTGAACCGGGTTGGGTTCGCAAGACAAAGTTCGGTACGCAAGTCTCGACTCGCAGGCAGTTCGGTTCGCAGTTTGACTTTGCGAGTCAAAGTTTAGTAAGTGAATCTCGGTTCGCAGCACGATCTGCGGACTGAGACGCATCTCAGTTTGCAGACGCCGCTGTTCGTACAATTTGAGTTTTAAAACACAATTTGAGTCGGTTTTTGGACATAATTTCGTTAGGTAAACGTTCTAGCATGTAAGTAAAAGCTTTACAAGTAATTTAAATGTGTTAGGAAGTTTCATACCCCGAAAATGAAATCGAAGAAGATGAAGATGAAGAGCTCGAGTTGGTGATCATTCTTTCTTGAATCCACTCTGTGCAATGGTGCGTTTTTGATGATGTTTTGGGTGATTTTGGGCTGCCGAATTCTTGAGAGAGAAAGAGAGGGTTTGAGATGTGAGTGTGTGTTTGTGTTTGTAATAAAATAGAAGAAATGGGGGAGGTGGGTATTTTAAATGGGGAAGTGTTGGGTTCGCACGTTTGGGCCGACCCATTTGGGTCTCGGGCTCACGTGTTTGTGTTTCCAAATTTTGTGTCACGACTCGTAGTCAGTTAAATCCTGTAGTCGTTTGCCCGATTGTTTAATCGCATAATATTTTTATGATTTATAAATATGTTAAAGCATATCCGAAATATTTTTAACCAAAGTATTTTATCAAAATACTTTATTTCAAGTTATCAAAATTACAAAAATATAATTTGGTTATTAATCGCTCGTTGGGGTGCGTTTCGCGCGGTTTCATCGCATAGAATATGTTTTAAACCATACGAAAATTGTGTAATATATTATCGTAACATACTATAGTAAATAATGTTTGTTTGGATGATTCCACATTATTTATAAACTTTGTCACCAACGTCCATAGTAAAATAGTGTCGGACCTCGTCCGGTACATAAGTGCACGATTTAGTCAAATGGCGTAAGCGTGTATGTAATTACACAAAATGTCACATATATTTAGCCTATAATAAAACTAAATACACGTAATTACAAGTAGTTTGGGTACTAACTAAAGTCAAAAATTGGCGGGTGTCACAGGAAGCTACATGCTAGATGAAATCGATGAGGAGATCGATTATGATTTAGAGGAAGGAAAATTTGTGCCTCCTGAAGATTGGTCTTCTGTTCCTGAGTCTGAGATACACGATGGTGTCGATCCGGATATAAATATAGATGAACACATCGTGAGTCCATCAAAGACTGAATTCGTCTTTAGAGATGAAGACGGAGAATCGGTGATTGATTTGGAAATTTTGAAAATGATTCAACGGACTCAGAGACTGAAGATACAGATGAAATTGATGAGAAGTTAAAACATCTAGTTGGAAATCCTCATATTATCCAAGAGATGTTGAAGAAGAAAAAGGAGAAAAAGTCATGTGTGATAAAGGAAGTTGATATTACAGGAAAATGTGAGCTTAACTCTGGAATTATCGGTTGGTACTACGATTCAGAGTTGAAACTTTTTGCTATCAAGCGATATGATGGAGTCCAGTACTTTGAGAAGAAGCTGGCTATTTTTAGTTCTTTGCCTAGATATGAAATCCGAGACTTGGCTAGATTGGATCTGATTAACCCTAGTAATGATGATTATGCTAAGTATGTTGAAAGGATTATCAAGACAGAGGGTAGATCAATAAAATTTGATAGAATTAAGCCAAGAGTTGGAAGGACAATTAAGTTAAAGGAAAAGAGTCAGCGAACCGGAAGGAGACGAAGACAGAAAGTATATCCATCGGTCAAGTGTATACAGCAGATTCCGATGAAGACTATGCCTCAGAATATTTTAGGAAACTTGAAGAGTTGGGGTGTATATTCTGTAACGGGTGAAGCTGTTATGGTTGAAGCTGATGACGAATCTCCGAACGGTGAAAAAGAAATCTTGCGTATATATGATCGTCGACACTTGATGAACCTCTCCAAGAGTGACTTATTGATGTTATACAAGAACAAGATCATGTCTACTTATGGTTGGGGTGATGCTGCAAGAGATTATCAGAAGATGGTTAAGACATGCATCAAGTTGAAGATTTATGCAGGAAGCAAGATTTATAAGTGAAGACCAAAGATAACTTGAAGACTTAGAAGCTAGAGCTATTGTCAAAGGGGAGTCTGTTGAAACATGTTTTGTGACAACAGATCTAGCTTGTAATAGGACTAGTGTTATTGTAATCAAGTGTGTACATTGGTTTAGATTTGTAAATAAAAGATATTAGTTTGAGATTAATATTTGTTAAACATATTATTATGTTAAAGTGTTAGACAAATATCGAATACGAACTAAAGTCAAGCTGATGCGAGGTGAGATCTGAAGTCGCAGGTCATGGGACTGCGAGATGAGATCTGGGCTCGCAAGGTGGCTAGCGAACCGAGATGATTTGGTGGGCTGAGTTGGGCTGCGAGATGAATCGGGTCGCAGGCCTGTGCGCTGCGAGTTGATACGAGATATATAATGATTTTTGGTTTAGAAAATTCATAACTTATGCATTATTCATTAGTGCGAACTGAAATTCGATCCAGAGTATTTTCAAGTATTCTAAAGGCTAGGTTTTGAGTGTTTAACATTGGTTAATATTAAAACAAAGAATATTAGTAATTATAATCGTGATAGAAAAGCGATTAATAGTTATATTATCATATAACACGTATTGAGGGATTCCGCACCTTAATATTTAAAGATAACCTCGTTATCGATCCAAGAACTAGGGACTTACACAGTAACCAAGCCTTGTACCTACAAGGACTTCATGAATTGCAAACCTCTTAGCTTCAAAGTTACCGAAGGATCCATCGGCCTAATGCGATGAATCGAAAAGATGGAATCTGTTTTCCGAATCCGCAACTGCACCAAGGAGAACAAGGTCAAATTTTCCACCTGAACCCTTTCTGAAGGTGCTCTCACCTGGTGGAACTCTTACGCCCAAACCATGGGTATTGATGTCACTTATCAACTCCCCTGGGAGGACCTTAAGAAAATGCTTAGGGAAGAGTATTGTCCTAGGGAACAGTCACAACAACTTGAGAAAGAATTCTGGAATCTCAGTGTTCAGGGAAATACATCACCGGATACACCACCCGATTCCACTAGCTGGCACTCCTATGTCCATCTATGGTGGAACCCGAATACAAACGAATAGATAGATACATCTAGAGACTCCCAGAAAAAATCCAGGGTAATGTAACCTTCTACAAACCCGGGACCATCCAAAGTGCCATCCGTATGGCACACGAGCTTATGGCACAGATTGTCCGCCGTGAGACACCTACAGAGAAAAGCTCGGGGGACAATAAGGAAGTGGCATGGAAACACCAATCAGCAACAACAAAGCTATAAGCCTGAGACCGTTAAGGCTTATACATCTGGATCCGGAGAGAAGAAAGGGTATGTCGGAAGCAAACCCTACTGTTCAAAATGTAACTACCACCGTGATGGTCCGTGTGGTAACCCCTGAGGCAAATGCAAGCGCTACGGACATCAAACCAAGGATTGCAGGACCCCAAACACAAACGCAAACCCTAACGCACCGAAAGCCTGTTTCGAGTGCGGTAACACTGGGCATTTCCGAAATGACTGCCCAAAACTGAAAAACAACAACAACAGGAATAACAGCAACAACAACCCTCGCGATAGAGCCTTTGTACTGAACGCTGGAGAAGCCCGTCAATATCCCAACGTTGTTACGGGTATGTTTCTCCTCAATGATCTAACCGTTTCAGTTTTATTCGATACCGGTGCCGACAAAAGTTTCATATCTGATGAATTTTGTCCACTACTCAACATCACTCCCACTGCCTTAGATGCTAAGTTCTACATAGAATTAGCGAATGGAAAACTAATTGAAGCCGATAGTGTGATACTTATTTGCACTCTAAACCTCGCAAACGAACTTTTTCCCATAGACCTCATACCTGTCAAAATTGGAAGCTTTGATATCATTGTAGGCACGGACTGGTTGTCCAAACATCGTGCCAAAATTGTTTGTTTTGAGAAAATCATTCGTATTCCCCTCGTTACCAGTGGAACTTTGATCATACAAGGGGAGACCGGTTAACCAAACTTAAATATCATTTCCTGTATGAAAACCCGAAAGTACCTGAGAAAAGGCTACCAGGAAATCCTCGCACACGTAACAAAGAAGAAGTCGGAGGAGAAGCGACTTGATGACGTACCAAGTGTGCCTGATTTTCCTGAAGTCTTTCCCAAAGACTTGCATGGCCTTCCCCCACCTAGACAAATCGAATTCCAAATCGATCTTGTGCCCGGCGTTGCACCCGTGGCACGAGCCCCATACAGATTAGCCCCTTCCGAGTTGCAGGAGTTGTCCACCCAATTACAGGAACTCCTGGACAAGGGATTCATTCGACCAAGTTCCTCCCCCTGGGGAGCTCCGGTCCTATTCGTGTAAAATAAAGACATATCTTTTCGAATGTGTATCGATTACCGAGAACTGAACAAACTAACCGTTAAGAATCGATATCCACTCCCCTGAATCGATGACCTGTTTGACCAACTTCAAGGGTTGAGCTTTTACTCAAAAATTGACCTACGGTCAGGTTATCACCAACTACGAGTTCGAGACGCCTACATTCCTATAACAGCCTTCAGAACTCGCTACGGGCATTACGAATTCCAAGTGATGCCATTCGGCTTATGATGTGACATAAAAAGTCATGTTTTCAAGGCCATTATTCCACACTTTTTGGGCACATCTTTAGTGAAAACATTCCAAAACAATCATTATTTACTAAAATTCACTAAAGTGCTCAAAATATAGATGTTGCTACAAAAATCACTAAAAACATCCGAATAACAAGCAAAACAGAGCAAATAAGCAGCAACCAATTCTCGCACCCTCATTTATCCTATGATAAACATATTCTAACCTTATGATATGTTGTAATTAATAAAATCGAGACAAGAAAATCAAGAATCATGCAAATCAGATAAAGAACGGAGAAGACAGGACGATTACAAACTCCTATAAAGTGATTTCGGCTATGCTAAAGTTATACACATCAAATTTCAGTGATATTGGCACCATTAGAAGCGTAACATAATTATGAAGACACAGGCAAAAGAATCAGGTCAAACGGACGTGTAACGAAGGAGATACGGACGTTTTAAGCAACGAACGAAATCAGACGGAGACCGTATACGGCCTTGGCAACCGTATACGGCCCTTAATAGACCGTATACGGACTTTAACACACCGTATACTGCCCTATTAAGGCCGTATACGGCCCATGGTACCCCATATGCTGCCCGTTTGTGCTTCGTTTGCTTGTACGTGCGTGCTTCGCGACTTGTACGGCTGATTTCAAGCTTTGCCTATAAATAGAGGGTCACCCCTCCAACATTCCACACACCTCACCATTTCACACATTTCTCCATTTCCACTTTCTCTCTCACACACACTCTCTCTCTCTATTCTCTCTTTTCTTTCTTTCTCTCTCTAGAATTAGGGTTAGGTCTAGTTAGTTCTCAGTTAGTATTTAACTTAAACTAACGGAGGGGCTACTTTTCTAATAGCGTAGGGAATAGTCCAGGGGCTTTTATTTTAATATTGTCAAGGATATTGCAGAAGTTCTGCTTGTACTCTCTCTCTAAACGCTTATTCAATCTACGCTTTATTAACGGTTACTTCTTTCCTTATCTGTTATAATGATAATTGCTATTGTTGTTATGCTACATTTAGGACCTGTTATTATGCGTAGTGAGTAGTTTCCTTGTGTGTTTGTTATGATATAGTTAGTTTATATATGTGTGGGGTGATGCTACTTTAAATATATGATTGGGATGATAACATTATGAAACAACGGAGGTAACGTTATACGGCTTTCATTTGTATAGCGCCGGAATCATCACTTATGTGTGTAGTACGGAACGTGGAAGCTATGAAAGTCATGGGCACAATCCGTTGTGGAAGTAATGATCCCAGTTATATTATGAAATGAAACCGGTGATTTATTAACCTTGTATTTATGAATTTCTAAACCTAATCGCCTTTCCTCCAATTAAACATGGTTAGAACCTTTATGACAAGGAGTCGCGAACCTTGATCAAACGGTCACTACCTATCTATGTTTTCTGAAACTATAAACATGGTCTGAATTGCGTAGCTGTGGAAATACTGTTTAAAACCTTTCGTATAGTACACCGTGAATCAATCAGGGATTTATTGGGAAATAGTGAGGGATGGTTTATATCATAGATGGTTGGGCTTTAATACAAACTTAGTTTAAATTAGTCTAGAGTGACCATAAAGTATGTGACCCCGGAAAGACCACGGTAAACGGCACTATACTTCGTGTAACATTGGAAACACCTTTGGTGGAATACAAATACGTAGGAGCTAAGGAAATGTCGGTGGTTGAAGACTGTGTCACATCCTGGTTTAACTTCAAAGCTGTGGAAATGCTTGATCACACTGTACACCGTTAGTACACCTAAAAGATCTGGAACACTGTGGAAATGCTTAAATGCACTGTACACCGTTAGTATATCTCGGGTCTGGAAAACTGTTGAAATGCATAATCGCACTGTACACCGTGATGAAAGCTCTAGACTAAAATAAAACCATTAATATAAAGTTAATAGTTACCAAACCAAGTCTTAATCTTAAATGCCTTGTTTGACTTCGTTGTCCCCGTAGTGTTAAGAAAGGTCGGAACCTTAGTGGGTATGTTACTCTATCTCATGCGCCCAGGAATTAATATTCCAAGAAGGGTCGTTACTCCGTCACTGGATAACGTTGAAGAGTTGAGCATCCTCCTCCGATCAGACTCAATTTGGCCTAGTACTCAGTGACATACTGATTGGTCTTCCCAATCAGTAGGGTACTAGTGTTTACACTACAAACAATTAAGCTCAAATAAGACACAAACCTTTAAAAGACGTTTTCATATCAAAACCCTAGCATCACCCCCGCATAAGCTAACGAAGTCATAACAAACACATCTCCTCCATACTGATTTCATCCCTATTTCTGTTTTCCATTTATTTACTTTTTTTTATTTAATTGCTTTAAATTACGGACCTAAGTAACAAAAACCCACTCAAAACTGTGTTTCAAAATCCCGTCACTAAAATAAACAACTTGTCTTGATACTTCCGTTTCACAATACGATTAGCTTGAAGAACGACCCTAGGTCATACTCCCGCTATACAGCCGTAGTAAACTTAGGTCCCCAGCTTTACAAATTTAAAACACCACTGTCGTGTCTCCTTCCGTTGCGTTGACGACCGTGTCGGATTGAGGCGCGACAAGTTTTTGGCGCCGTTGCCGGGGAGTTAATCGTAAGACTCTGAAGCATCCAGACGAGTTCTCTATTAAGTGATACTTCTTTCCCATTCCTATTTTCTTTTCCTTATTTCAACCGACAATACCTTCCCACATCCCACAACGATATTCGACCAGATCATCCGGATCCGGAACTCTCTCATTTTCGTACCCGATCCTGAGTCGATTATCCGTACCATCCGCAAAGAAAGACGTTCCTGTTTTCCACAAATGGCAACTCGTGTTACTCTCGCCGACAACACCAAACCATCCATCAAAGGACGAGGAGGACCGATTAGCTATCCAGTGATTGACGGAGCTTCTTTTGAGCTTAAAAACCACATCGTACAACTCATAAAAGATAACTGCCAATTCCACGGTCTACCCCGTGATGATCCCAACGCTCATATCGACAAATTCATTCAGGTTTCAAACTCCTATAAGCAGAATGGGGTTGAGCAGGATATCATTCGCTTATACTTGTTCCCCTATTCTCTCGCTTTACATGCTTCTACCTGGTTTGAGGGACTTGAGACCGGCTCA
The DNA here is from genome assembly GCA_949592205.1 of Helichrysum umbraculigerum. Taxonomy (NCBI): domain Eukaryota; kingdom Viridiplantae; phylum Streptophyta; class Magnoliopsida; order Asterales; family Asteraceae; genus Helichrysum; species Helichrysum umbraculigerum. The sequence goes on along the minus strand of CATIUR010000004.1, from coordinate 68,266,058 downwards.
ATCACCTCATGGACCGACATGGGTAATAAGTTTCTCGCTAGATACTTTTCCCCGTCCAAACAAACTCAGGCAAAGAATGACATCGTAAACTTCCAACAAGCCCACGATGAATCTATCTACTCAGCATGGGAGCGATTCAAGAGTTTACTGAGGAAATGTCCAAACCACCAAATGACGAAGACTGACAAGGTGTGCATCTTCTACCGAGGTCTTCATCCTAACCATCGCATCAATCTTGACGTAGCAGCTCAAGGAAACTTCATGAAACTTACTGATGATGAAGCATGGAGCTTGATTGAGGATATGACGATGCACCACCACGATTGGAAGTCTGATGAGCAATCCTCATCCTTACCCCTCTCCGCAAATAACACCCGCCAAACTGAAGCCATTAAGTCTCTGAGCGAACAAATTGAGACTCTGACAAAACAGATAGTAGATCTGAAGAAACCACCACAGCAGATCCACCAAGTTCAGGCTTGCCAGAACTGTGCCAACCATCCCGCTGAAGAATACGAGGTTAAGTACGAAGATCCTACTGACGGTACGGTCTACTATGCGCAGTTCCCTGTCAGACCTCAAAATCCTCCTGGCTTCGCTAGAACTTCACCACCCAGAACTCGAGGAAACCAATATCCTCCACGGAACAACCAACCCCCTTTCCAGCCCATGTTTCAGCCACGATATCCAACGTACCCGTAACAACCACAACTCCCATACAATCAACCACTTCCATTAACCGCCACTGAAGATATCCAGCCTGCTGAGCCTGCGAAGACCATCATTCCAGTCATGAGTACTGATGACAACCTCAACAAATTCATCCAAGGTCAAACCACTTTCAACCAAAAGACTACGGCTCGACAAGACCAAACTGATCTATTCCTTCGAAATCAACTCTCGGTCCTGAAAAGCCTTGAGAACCAGATCGGTCAGTTAGCCCAACGTCTCGATACCCGACCGCAAGGGACCTTACCAAGCAATACAATTCAGAACCCCCACGTCGAGGAAGCCAAGACCTTAAACTCTGATAAACCACCTCCTTCTACGACTGCTTCTCAAAAAAGGGAACATTCTCCTGTCCCGCCGACAGTTGAGACCAAGTCAATGCCCACGCCGAATCGTGAGGTTGAGATTCCTTTCCCTAACCGCCTGCACAAGAAGTACAATGCCAAGTCATTCAAACTTGATGGAAAGTTCTTAGACATCGTGTCTAGAATCCCTTCTAGTACGAAATACATCCGACGAACGCTGGCAACTAAGGACAAGATTCCTTCCACTCCTAAAGTCTCCCTGAACGCCGAGTGTTCAGCCGTCATCCAGAATGCCTTACCGGAAAAGCTAGGAGACACGGGTCGATTCACCTTGCCCTGTTCCATCTATCACCCAGGCACAATACGCTCCTTGGCCGATCTTAGAGCTAGCATCAATCTGATACCTTACTCGCTCTACTCCAGATTAGAATTAGGACCTCTCCAGCCCACTAAAATGAGCGTCCAGCTTGCCGATCAATCAGTCCGATACCCGAACGGCATTGCTGAGAATGTCATGGTAAAAGTTGACAGGTTCTATTTCCCCACTGACATTGTAGTGATGGATATACAGGAAGACATTAACATACCCATTATCTTAGGAAGGCCATTCATGAATACTGCACGTGCTATTATTGATGTATACTCTCAGGTTATCAGTCTACGAGCACATGGACATACAATATCATAAAAGATTGATCAGACCGACTGTTCACTAATGGAGCATGCAGAGATATACGCAATATCCATGGGCAGAGTTACTTCAGATGATGACACTTCTGATTCAGAGCCAGAACCATACAGGCCATACGAGCATACTTGTCTTATCTCAGCTACTAAAGAGTCAGAATCAGAAGACGAGGAAATGGAAGAATCTGAACCAGAGGAAGAAATAGAAGAGGAGGAAGATTCAGAGCAGGATGAAGAAGAAGAGGAACAACCTGAAACAGAACCAGAGGAAGAGGAGATGGAAGAAACGGAACCAGAAGAAATGGAAGAATCTGTGGAAGAGCAGGAAGAATCAGAGCCCGGGGAAGTATATCAGTCCACACCACCTCAATACCTTCCTGACTCATATTTACCGACAGCAGAGATTAGGCAGATCAAGAACCTTGAGAACTTCTTCCCTCTATCACAAGATGAATCAGATGAAGATACACTGACTGATTACTCTCATGATGCAGAATTTGGTCTCACCATGGAGAAACTCATTGCATCAGCTATTGATCCCACCAAACCTCTCGGGTCTCCCCGACTTGACGCTCTGCTGAATATTGAGAATACTATAGCCTTATCCGCACAGCACCCAGAGCTTCGAGACAAACTCTTGAGAAAGATTGCAGCATATAAAGCATCCCGACTTCCCCAAAGGATTCAAACCTTTGACACATCTGCACCTCGAAGTCAGTTCGAGAAGGGAAGCACCTCCGGGTCTAGCCGTGATTCTGATTCTAAGGAGGAAAAAGACATCGAGATGGATTCCTCTCAGCCGATATCTTAGATTACTGATGACTCCCATCCACAGTCCGATACTGTTGAGTTCCCTGATGTCCAGGCTAGGGATACTCCAGCTGAGGAGAGTGATGATGATGACATCATCTATACTGATGTTCCAATAGATATCCGGTCTGTCCGACTTCTTGCATCTTCGACTGTTCCCACTTCTCCCCAAATTCCGACTATCTCCAACCATGAGGAAATGATAAGTGCTATTGAAGAATTCGAAAACGACATACCTATGATGACCAGCATTATCATTAACTCAACCAATGATTACACTCCACACCAAAGGAACCTGATTGAGGAAATCATAGCCGAATCCGAGGTCAACCAAGCCGAGAATTCCCAAGATTACAGATTCTTCCACAACCGCCTAAATGCCTATGCCGAAGACCTCGCTGCTCAGTTGCTACGAGAGCACCACACTACTGGACCAACACCTGAGGAGTTAGAGTTCTTTGAAGACCAAAGACGCATGTACAGGAAGATCTATGACACGTTGTTCAGATCCGCATTCCCATATTCTGCTGAGAAACACGAGTTCTTAAATTCTTATCGCAGCAATATGTACAATGCTACTGGGAATCCCGACGCAGACATAGACATCCGGTTGATGAATGATCTTAGGGGACTTCTAGATTCTATGGCTAGGAATGATCATATCGATGAGACTTCTCCTTATAGGTTCTACATTGACTACACCATCGAGTACCACGCTCACAAGATTACCGAAGATCTCGAGTACGTAAGTTCTGACGAGAGGACGCGTGACATCCCTCCTTCTATACCTGAAGGAGAAATGGTTAACATCACAAACTTCCTCACCGATCGAATCAAGGAAATCTTCGCTGAGGTACCTGATGAAGAGCATAGTCAAATATTCAACTACGGATTACGTGAGGTTTACGATATAGTAAACAATACCTTCAAGAACTCAAACCTCACGTTTTCCCACTATCAGACTCACCTACTTCAAGAGATCCATGAGTCAATCCGAGAACTTAGAGGAAACTCAGGCATTGCAAATCACGAGACTTTACTCCTGCAATTCTTTGGATTCATGGACTCTCTCAGACGACAGCATCCTGAACGAGAGATGATCGAGGCTGATGGATTCTCTTTTGTGGATTCCCGCAGAACCATCTCCAAAGCAGCAAATGAGATAACTTGGGATCTTCTACACATGAAAAGGGTTGCTGAGAATCATCTTAAAAGCTTCCCTATCTTTTCATCAGAGATTCCGAACATCGTCGACATCATCGCTCATCATTTTTTGAGGATCTACCCACGCAACCCCAGGATTCCACTAGTGAGCACTTCCGGTCCTGGAGGTTCCAGCACCAACTAATCTGAAGGAAGGCAAAGTCGAGCTCTCGACTCTAAAAAGCAGCGCTTCTCGGGAGGCAACCCGTGCAATAAGACGTGTAGAGAGAACAGTGTCAATAAGTGAAGATATATCTCTGACTATCCTTCACACTTGATCGTACCCAAAATATAATCTTATAACTCATTTGCAAATAAACCACTCGTCTCAGAAATAAGGAAATCAATTTGAAAAATGATAATTCATGTGTTTCGAGCATTTGAGGTACTTGCATACTACTTTTATGCATTATGCTCGAACTCGTTTAAAAACACATGTTTTATAAAAAATATTTGTAGTAGAAAACATCTTTTCAAATTCTGAGACGGTGATTTATCTTTTCATTTGCAAATACTTTGAGTTTGTAAACAGGTACGACCAACGTGTTCACACTTACGAGATTGATTCACAAAAGAAATAATGGATGGAGAAAAACCAATAGCAAGACGCTTGAAGCTGTGCCGCTCTTCATGAATACAGAAAAAGATCTTGGCAATATCTCTTTTCAGCAAATTCAGATTCTCAGCTTCTTTGCTGCTCGCTATGTGGGGAGTGTCTTAACCTTTACTCTCTTTTGTTTATGATTATGTTTATTATTTGCTTTGTTAGTTTGTTAAAGTAGTCTATACTCTATCCTAAGCTTATCACTAAGTGTGGGATTCCAGCCCAAAACAAACACTTGAGAAACATTTTCTTACATGTTCAAACTCTAAGTGTGGGATTCTACTTCCAGTAAATCTCAACTCAAGTGAACATTAGGGACAATGTTCCTCTAAGTGTGGGATAGCAGGTATAGAATACCTTGGTTAGTTTTCTTTGATTTTTAATGTCCGAAATAGTAAACTCGGAAAATGTTCCTCAAATTTTTCAAAATTTTTCAAAGAAAATTGAAAGTATGAGCTAAATCTATTGATTAACTCTGCTAATTTTGAGCCAAAATATCTTTTGAGATGAGCTATTTTCAGATGTGAGTAATATATTTCGGAGTCTAGGGAAAATAAGGTAGAAATTGCTTAAGCAAGAAATAATAATCTGATAGAAGCATGACGAAGCACATACAACCCTATTTGCAGTGAGGTATCTTGAGCCTAATAGCATTCATCTTTAATGATTCACTATTCATTTCTTGTGTGTGCCTGAAATCGCGTAAAAAGTCATGTTTTTACTACCGATATATCTCTCATTCTGGAACGATTCTTGGCATTTTAATTCAAATACAATACAAATCAATAACATTATGCCAAGATGGTAAAAACAAGATTGCACGAGAAGAAGAATCAACTGAAACGGATAAAGAATGAAGATTCTACGCCCGCCGGAAGATCCAAATGATTCACACGCAATATCTGGAGCTAGGAACCTCATTTTAGGGCCTATCCTATGTCAAATTCTCCGTTTTTGAATTACGAATCCAACAAAAAAAGAATCGACGCAAACGGACGCATAACGAAGAAAACACGCACGAATCGAGAAACGAAGCAAAAGACGGCGCAACGGGGCGGCTACAGGCCAGCCGCCGCCGGCCTGGGGCCCACCGCCACCGGCCACCCTCCTGGCGCCACCGGCCACCACAGCCCCGCCCATGTTTCCGTTTTTGGTAACTTTTGGTACCTGGTGCGCCTACTTTTTGTGTTGTACGGTACCCGGTGCGCCTACTTTTCGTGTTGTACGGTACCCGGTGCACCCTTTTGGCTACCTTTTTCTAACATGCACCTCTTGGTGCTAATGTGAGCCAAAGCTCACCTATAAATAGGAGGCTTTAGGTTCATTTGTGACTTGCACCTTGACACACCACATATGCACACATTCTAGCATATTTCACTCTTTCTTTCTCACTAGAAAATCTTTCGTAGTCTTTTAGTCTTTCTCATTCTAGGAATATTGTAATTAGTCCACGGACTAACGTAGAAGCTAGGGCGAACGCTAGAGATTCGGAGATCAATCTTTGTACGTGTGAAAGAGTTTGTCAATTATAATAATACGCTGCTACGCATTTAATTCCGGGTGATATCTAAACTTCTATTATACTTGTCTCATTTCATATTTTGAATATGTATTATTGCCTGGTATGTGATTTATTTGTTGCCATGATTTACGAGTAGTTTATTATTGTGATTGCTGATGATGTAGATAATTATAAGTAAGGATGTCATTACACAATCAATGCACGATAATCGTAAAATGATATAACGGCCCCTATTCGACTATTTATTCGGTATAGTGCTGGAATGCTCTATGCAAAGTACAAACGTACGGAAGCCGATAAACGACCGAAGGTAGTTATATCATTGGAATCAGCTCTGGTTCAAAAGTTGGAACTCCGAAAGGATAATACAACTACACAACTAACTGGTGTATCCTACGAGAATCAATGCATTATAAAATAATGTTCGTAAAACACGTTCAGATAAAATAGGAGATAATAATCTTTGTACTGTTAGGACTTTATGAATTAAAGTTTAATTTATGGAGCACCCTTTCCAGTTATCCACGTGACTGCAACCTAGTAATTAGGACCTGATCAACCTTAATTATGGTAAGTAGTTATCTGTGCCCATGACATGCAATAAGTAAGACACAATGAAACCACTCGTTGTATATATTAGGTTTACATTTCTGCACTGCTTTACATTTAATTAGTTAGAGTGTCACTTTCACTGTCAATTACTCTTGACCGCGTGTTGGACATAAGAAGCAGTGGAAATCCCATGCAAAGTACACTGTCTATTATTGAAAGGCATGGTCCTCATATGAAACACGTTTTATCAAACTGCAGATAATCTGGAGATGTATAACTGTTTGAAAAGGAGAACTTAAGTCATAAGTCGAGTAATTAGAACTTAACTAAACAAAGACGAGACTTAGGAATAAGAGTAAAGTCCTAGTGACCTAGAATTCTTAAAACACTAAGCCTCACACAATCGGCGGTCCAAACATACAAAGCTATTAATCTTTGTGCTAATAGAGTAGTAAACTACCTTAGGGGTTAAGAACGGTCGGACCTATGAGACGATATGCTACTGATTCATGCACCTCGGTATAACACCAAAATAGGTTGCTCATCTTTCAACTAGATGAGTATTGGAAGTTTGCGTATTGCTCCGATCAGAATCACGATAACCTAGTTACAAGTGACACGCCAATGGGAAATTGAGTTGGTAGGGTTCTAGAGTTTACACCTAGTAGTTTAACTGCCATATTACGTATCAACCCTATTTGTTCTGTCATCCTAAAATGTTAATTATCGAAATCTCAGCAATCACATCTTTATCTTTATATGATTTTCCTGCACTTTATTTTCCCGCAATTTACTTTCCTGCATTTTAATTATATGTCTTTAAACCCCAAACCTACCTACTTTGTGCCATCCTAAATACTTCCCTACTGAAAGTGTCAACTTTAATCTCCCATACGATTGGATTCATAGAACGATCTTAGGTTATACTTACCGCTTACTAATCAGAGTAGGTAGTACGGTTAATTTAAGCCCCGCAAAATATAAATTTAAAACCCCTGCTGCGCACGCATCATCATTTGAAAAAACAACGACACGGGTGAGCACATCAAGTTTTTGGCGCCGCTACCGGGGAATCACAAATGTAGATTCAAGCCACCTTAAGTAGTAGTATTTAGGAGATCCTTCTGATTGATTCCTTCTTAGAAATCTCTCGAAAGTTACTTTAAGCAGTTTTAATTTAATTCGCTGTTAATTTAGTGTTAATTAGGATAATAGTAGTTTAAACATGACATCTAGAAAACCCACTTCTATTAGTACTTCAAAGGATGAATTATATGCTTCCCTAGAAGAATTTAGGATCCCACATTCCATTCCAAACCATTTCCCTGGACTTTGATGTCACGGATCAGCTACCTGACCTGGCATCATCTCCAGAAGATCATTCTCCAACTTTGCAAATGCCTAAAGTGTCAAAATCTGTCCACTTCGATTATCTTCCCGAAGAGAATCATGAAGTAAAGCCTCCGAAAACATGTGACCAAATTACCCTCATTCCTAAGACATCGGTATATGCCCAAACTATATCCGATTCTCACGGTGACGGTATCTTTCCATTCTCTTCATACGAACCTAAATACACCATATACCGAGTGGTAGATAAGGTTCCATCCGTCGAAATTGAACAACCTTGTTTTAAGGAACGCCACCTTGGTGCTTCTTTTAATCCTTCCCGAAGGGCAGACGTCTATAAAGCATTCGTCATACAATTGACCTATGCCAATCTACCGTTTTCCTTCAAACAACGAGAAACGATTGCTGGATTAGAAAAACAAGTAAACCTTCTTCTTCGTCTGTCAAATCAAGAATGCGAAGGCCACTCCACAAATTTCGAGGACCAAGAACTGAAGTTTGTAGCAGATTTAGATCTACTCCTCAAATCATTTGCCGACATGGATTACCTTCCAATATCTATGATATTAATAAATCACAATGTCTCCACAATGATCAACAAACTTGAGTTCTGGATAGAACAAAACCCGATGATTCCTATCACATTTCTTGGTAAAATTCCATTCTTTGTTGACCCTGCTTCTTACCTAATCTCAAAATTTTGAGAAGTTTTTCCTAATTTCACAAAGGAAAGAATCGACACAAGCTTCTTTGAAAAAAGAAAAGACCTTCACATCAAACTTGTTCGAATCTTCACCTTTACCAATTACCCCTTCACTTCCACACAAAAAGCCGAAATTAGTGAACTCTGTAAGCTAGTTAAACTTACAACCGGAGAACCTGATTCACCAGAAGAGAATGCGTTTATGGAAGTTGTGAATAAACTTACTCACAATCTGAACTACAAAAACAAAGGAGAGCGCGACGGTCTATCAAATCCCAAGAAGATAAGGAAGGCGTACAATAAGTTGATTAATGATCTTGTCAATTTAGGGTATGAGGAACGAGAGAGCCTAGGAAATTTAGAGGATCGTCATTTTCTAGTTTACAATGTCATCTGGGAGCTATCGAAATGTTTTGTACTGAAAAATGTTCAATTAAGGGAGCAAATCTTGACCCTTTCCCTATGGAGGGATCGGATCGAGTCTTAAAACAATTCCTTCCGAAAACGGTCAAGGCTCGCGACTCTAAATGAGCGTATTTTTTTTTAATACATATATATATATATATGTATTAAATAAATTTTTGAAAGTTTCCCTTAACCGAAAACGTTTTTTAAATTATTGTCTGAAGACACGCACGTCTAAAAGAAAGTACACCTCTTAAAGCATTTTGCCTAAATAGTTGTACATTCTATAAACCCGCGTCAGACAAAGATTTTTAAAAACACCAAAAATAGCGTGAGTTTAATGTTTAAAGTTGATTTTAATTGTTCCGCAAAAATTTGCGCGTTTCTTAAAATATTTACAACGTAACAAGAAACTAACAAGTAACTAGTTACAAGTAATACATTTAAGATTCATCACCATTATTAGTGGACATTGGAAATTAATTTGATACATTAATACTTAACATTCAATTCACCTTAGGGACCATATGAGTACCATAGTACTTAGGGTGAGTACATGTACCCTAAAGGACCACTATGAACCTCCTTAACTTCCCATAATTCAAATTAACCAACAAACTTCATCTTCCTCCCCTTTCCTCTCTAAAAATCGGCCAACCCATGAACCCCATGAGATCTCCATCAAAACTCCATCAAATTACATAATTACTTGTCCTTTCGAGTTCCTTGTTGCATATACTTCTCGGTTGTACTTTCGTTTTTGCATTTCATTCACTAAAAGCAAGGTATGGTCACAAAACTCACTTTAAATTTGAAAGAACTTATTTCTTGAAGTTAGCTAAGCTAGTAACTAGGAAATGTAGTTTTTCTTGTTTAAACACTTAGTTACTACATGTTCCTACCACTTAGCCATATGTTAGACTTTTTCAATAGGAATAACTTTGACCAATTGATTTAGCTTAGAACTTTTCTTAATTAAGTGTTAGTATGCTAAGTATCTTAGTAATTATGGTGTTTTGTATGATCACTCTATGTTAATTGCATTATGTTAACAACTTAGGTCTAGCAATTGTGACTTTTGAAAGTCAACAAAAAGTTGACTAGCTTGCATAAAAAAATATGATAAGTTGAAAATTGCATGACCATGTTGTACTTGTTTTGACTAGTCAAATTAGGCAATAACTAGAGAATCATCACTTTTGAATAAAAAGTCTTGGACCACACCAAATACATGGGCATGATAACTTCTTTTATGCATAACTTAGTTTGCTTATCAAATAGGAAATGCTTAAAATGACTTAGAATATGCATGCATAAATAGGTTAAAATTATGGCATGCGGACATTTGAAAATATCATTTGAAGAACGCTTTGACCTAAAAGTCAACTTGAAGTATTGAATTTTTTTAGGCAAAGTATTTTATTCAAAAACCTTACTTCAACTTGTACTTCCAAAGTCAAACCTTACCAATAATGATGTTATCATTATTCGTGAATTCTCGTCATTTCAAACTTGGTTTGCACCAAACTTTGTAAGTGACAAATACTTCACAATAAGACGATTGCCATTCCATGACTATACTTTTCTAAGTGACGATATTACCTTGACAAATGATTGACTGTTTGTTACATGGGAGCATTATATGTTCAATGAAATCTTTAGATTGTCTAGAAATTAAAGCCCTCACTTCGAAATTCTTCGGAGCGTGCTTTGAATTTCTCTTTCTGAAAGGATCCATTACTTTAAATGTTCTCAGGTACAATGGCACGAAAGAAGAAATTAAACCCAGCACGACCCCTTTTAGGATCTTTAGCCTACATGAGTGCCACGCCAGCCTATGACAAAATGGCACGTATATGGAGAGACAAGAAGTTCGGGCGTCTCAGGCACATTGACTGGAGTATTATGCAAGCGTTAGGATTTAAGAGAAAACTTGAAAGCATACTATGCTATACAGTTGATGGGCAGCAGTTTGAATCCTTCAAGAGATTATTTAGCATCGATGAGCCAATATATGTGGAGATGGTTACGGAGTTTATGACCACCTTCAAATTTCAGCAGAGAGAGAAAATTGAAGATTGTTCAGTCTCGTTTCAGTACATGGACAACCCGCACACTTTATCACTCGCCCAGTTCTCGCTCCATCTAGACTTATACACATCAGAGGAGATACAATCACCTCTGTTCACCACCGGAGCCACCTCTGCTTCTGTCACCACCACTTGCGCTGAGGCATGGAGTCAATGGTCGCCTACACCATACTTCTCGGGTATTAAGGTAACCCGACTCAAGGATCCAGTTCTTCAGATTCTTCACAAGCTCATAGCTTGTTCATTTGATGGGAAACATACTACCAACGGACGAGTTTCTGGATTTGATGTCGCTCTCATGGCAAGCATTCTCGAAAAGAGAAACATACAGGTTGCTTATCTAGTTGCTCAGAGACTTCTACAGGAAAAGGATTTTGGCAAGAGAAGATCATATTTGGGCGCAGTAATTACCCGACTGATCCGAAAAATGGGATTACTTTGGACAACAGATGTCGAGGGATTTAAAACAGGATGGAGCTCTAAGCCACTCGACTACCAGTTTCTTAGGAGTATGGATATACTCCGGATCATGAGAGATGGTGCTGTTTACATCAAAGCACGGTCGGCAGATCCTGACAGTGTTGACACATTGATACCTGACTTGGTCCTACCAAAAGAAACAAAGAAAAGGAAACGCCAGCAAGGACCTAGTGATTCAGATACAGATGAGGATGACAGTGATGACGAGGATCATGATAAAGATGATGACACCCCACCACCACCACAAGTAGAGCCACCACGTACTAGGGCAAGACCTTCTACTCCTGCCACAAGACCGCAAGGGCCTACATACATCTACCACTACGGAGCACCTCCAGGCCCAGACTACTGGTATTGGTCTATGCAAATGCAAACTAGGATCTATGCAGCATTGAGACAGCAGGCAGCTGGTATGCCCATGACTCCACTACCACACTTACCATGTGGAATGGGCCGAGCACCACCGCACTAATATCCACCTGCAGTTCCTGTTCCAGCACCTCGACCACCACCCGGCCGTGGGCATGTTATACCACCTAGAATCATCATTCCTAGACCTCAGCCACCTCCAGTGCATATCCCAGTCACCAGACAGACTATCCCATCAGTTGTTGGGTCATTTAGAGCACACACGTCAAGAGGCAGCAGGGCATCCAGAGTATTTGCACGGACTGTCGCAATTCAGAGTCCCAGGACCCGCAGACACACCGCTGCTTCAGCTACTGTACCTATACATGTGCAGGTTTCTTCTCATAGGCAGACAGACCTCTTCCAGGACAACACACACAAAGGGTCAGCCATGTTCCCGTTCAGTAGCTTCGAGATACCATCCGGACCACTTATCGACCAGCTTGTGGATCAAGGAGCTTTTACCATTGGTATGCCAAACGAAGAAGCTAATCATGATGCATCAAACGAAGGCACCAATGATCAGTATGATGACTCCTCATCAAACGAGACTTCTCCTGGACTAACCACATCTACAGCCGCAGTATGATCATCAGCAAAGCAATGAGTTGCTCCACTTTCTGACTTCTTTCTACTTTCTACCAAAACTCTATTTACTATATTATTATTGTCTGTATTGATGTACGATTGATGCTTCGACATCACATCTATCTATTTACTATTTTATTATGCTTTCACTTTATCTTTCTTATTAGCAGCTATTATTTAAATGATTGAGTGGATTGTTTGTTTAACCAAACGACTATTTATCGGAGACCAAATCAAAGGAAGCAACGGACCCCACGGCGAAGAACACTGAGAGCCGTAAGCTACAAGTCGCGGACCGGCAAACTTCTAACAACCAGTAAACAACGCGCACAGCAAAAGCGGTACACCGTTCCAAAACCCTCTATCCGTTTAAAGCTTCGATTATCTCACCAAATATTCCAACACTAAGTGTGGGATACTTCATACCACATAACACTTGTGAAACGATCCAAAGATAAGTAGAATCTCTAAGTGTGGGATACTTCGTCAAGAGGTGTTCAAACAAATAGATTCGAACATTAGGGACAATGTTCCTCTAAGTGTGGGATATTCGGTCTACAACCGCAAGTTTTACCTCTTGTCCGTAAGCCAAACAATATTTTCATCAAAAGGCTAAAAATGGAAAAAATTTCAAATTTTTCGGATTCAAAAACATCTCTTTAGAAATTCTATCTTTCAAAACTATGAATTACAGCGAGAAACGAGTTTTAACGAAACTGTTTTAGAATAAGATACGGACGAAAAAGGCAACACATGGCTAGGCACATACTAACCAAAACATTCGATTCGTGAGGATTGAGCCCATAATTAGCATTCATCTTTAATGCTTCACTTTTTGTTTCATGTGTGTGCCGATGTATGCATTTGAATTAGAACTTGCTCTTGTAATGCATTTCGAGATCACATCGATGAATGCCACACGTGGCATAGGTACAACCTATCTTGATAACTACCAAGGAGTCCAAAACACTTTTCCACCATCAAACATCCACCCACTCAACACCCACTCTTCACACCTATAAAAGATCTCCTGTCATTTATCTCGAACCTGCAAAAATATCACAAACCTTCAAAGACACTCCCAAACTCCTAAGACCTTTGCAAGAAAAGCCAACATAACTCAAAATCATCATAAACCTTCCAGGCCACAAAGTACATTATTAAGATCGGCAAAGTAGAAGAAAAGAAATCAAAACAATCACACCGGAACAATCATGAAAAGGGCCAAGAAAATGAAAGAATCCAAAGAAAGGCTATGTAGTCCTTTCAAAAAGCTAACGAATTTCGAAGAAAAGCTTCAAGAAAATACAAGGAAAAACCATCATACCCCTCACCACTTACCTTCTTCAAACCAAAAACCCGATTCCTTCCAAGTTATCTCGACAGGTTAAGTATCGTCCTCATCAAAAGTGATGGAGATTTGATTCACGATCAAGCCTATGACAAAAATGCTGCATGACTGGCTATCCGAGTGATTGACACTAGTAAGTAGGAAACCCTAAACACTTGAGTGATTTGAGTGACCCACTTGTGAGGATTGCCTAGTCATGATCACCTTATAAGTTGCCCGAAGAAGGTATCAAGTTCTATAAACCCTTAGTTTCCAGTACAAAACTCTTTCATAACCATAATTTTATATTTTCTGAAAATAGTATTTCTAGCAAATGATGCAATTAGAATCCTTCCAGAAGTTTTTATGAATGAGTTTGCTTGAGGACAAGCAAAGTTCTAAGTGTGGGATACTTGATATCGCGTAAAAAGTCATGTTTTTACTACCGATATCTCTCTCATTCTGGAACGATTCTTGGCATTTTAATTCAAATACAGTACAAATCAATAACATTATGCCAAGATGGTAAAAACAAGGTTGCACGAGAAGAAGAATCAACTGAAACGGATAAAGAATGAAGATTATACGCCCGCCGGAAGATCCAAATGATTCGCACGCAATATCTGGAGCTAGGAACCTCATTTTCAGGGCCTATCCTATGTCAAAATCTTCGTTTTTGAATTACGAATCTAACAAAAAAAGAATCAACACAAACGGACGCATAACGAAGAAAACACGCACGAATCGAGAAACGAAGCAAAAGACGGCGCAACGGGGCGGCTACAGGCCAGCCGCCGCCGGCCTGGGGCCCACCGTCGCCGGCCACCACAGCCCCGCCCCGGTTTCCATTTTTGGTAACTTTTGGTAGCGGTGCGCCTACTTTTCGTGTTGTACGGTACCCGGTGCGCCTACTTTTCATGTTGTACGGTACCCGGTGCACCCTTTTGGCTACCTTTTTCTAACATGCACCTCTTGGTGCTAATGTGAGCCAAAGCTCACCTATAAATAGGAGGCTTTAGGTTCATTTGTGACTTGCACCTTGACACACCACATATGCACACATTCTAGCATATTTCATTCTTTCTTTCTCACTAGAAAATCTTTCGTAGTCTTTTAGTCTTTCTCATTCTAGGAATATTGTAATTAGTCCACGGACTAACGTAGACACGGCGTACCCATCTCGATCATCTCTGATAGAGATAGCCGCTTCACCTCTCGATTCTGGCAAACCCTCCGAAAAGCACTCGGTACTCATCTAGATATGAGTAATGCTTATCTCCCACAAACTGATGGTCAGAGTGAAAGAACCATCCAGACCTTGGAAGACATGCTACGTGCCTGCGTAGTTGACTTCGGTAACAGTTGGGAAAATCACTTACCTCTATGCGAATTCTCATAGAACAACAGTTATCACACCAGCATTAAAGCTGCACCATTCGAGGCACTCTATGGGCGAAAGTGCCGATCACCCATTTGTTGGACCGAGGTGGGCGATAGCCAGCTTACTGGTCCTGAAATCATCCACGAGACAACCGAGAAAATTGTAAGCATTCAAAACCGGCTGAAAGCCGCACGTGATCGTCAGAAAAGTTATGCTGATGTGAGACGCAAACCCCTCGAATTCCAAGTCGGGGACAAAGTACTATTGAAAGTGTCACCCTGGAAAGGTGTCATTCGTTTTGGTAAACGCGGCAAACTAAACCCTAGATACATTGAACCATTCGAGATTCTTGAGAGAATCTGTCCGGTGGCATATCGACTGCAGCTACCACCACAACATAGTAGCGTGCACAACACTTTCAACATTTCTAACACGAAGAAATGCCTGTTTGATGAGACACTAGTTATTCCACTCGACGAGATCCACATTGATGACAAACTTCATTTCGTCGAGGAACTGATTGAAATCATGGACCGTGAGGTCAAACGCTTAAAACAGAGTCGTATTCCCATTGTTAAAGTCCGGTGGAATTCTAGGCGCGGTCCTGAATTCACTTGGGCACGGAAAGACCAAATGCGACAAAAACACCCACATCTATTCTTAGATACCTTACAGACTACGACAACGAGCTAATTTAAGGACGAAGTTCTTTTAACAAGGGGAGAATGTGACACCCGACGATTTAGGATAACTGTTAAACCTAGCTGGAACCTTAAATTACTTGTATTTAGTTTGTATTAGGCTAAATATTTGTAATTACTTGTATATTCGAATATACACTTACGTGATTACGTGCTTACCTGTAATTACGCGAAACGATCGGACGGAGTCCGACACTACATACGACGTTGGTGAAAACACTTTTATAAATAACGTGAACCTATTTTATGATTTAAATAGTATTTATATACATTATATTATTATTTCGTATAATAATACACAAAAAATCTAGACGTTTTGGTTAAAACGTAACAAACGCAACAAAAATGCGCGAATCGAATTCGGCAATTAAACGAAAATCAATAACTATTTTGACAACTTCAAATAAAGTATTTTAATAATACTTCAATGGAAAACCATCTCAAAAATATCGATAACAAAAACTACGCGAATAAACGTTTAACGATTAACCGGATAACATAATTAACGAATAAACAAACACTGAACGCAACACAGTCTGGAAACCGAAGATTAAACTCACCACCCACCATGGGCCCCCCCATATGGCCCCCCCCTCCACCACTCCCCCTTCATGCAATTCCCACTCATTATATTCTTCTTACACTCCATACATATCTCATGCACAACCTCATTCATCACTTCACTCTTCACACAAAAATCCTCCACCTTCTCTCTTCACTTTCTCACATTAAAAGTCTGAGAACCTCAGCCCTTTTTCCACCACCCACAACCACCACATCACCACCAAGAACCACCACCCAAATACTACACCATTTTGCAAGATTTTTGAAGTAAAACAAGCAACAAGAGCATCTCACTACAACTCTGCCTTCTCCTCCTCAATATACCATTGTGAGGACATACTCTTACTTCATTTATGCTTAATAACATGTATTAAAACTCACTCAACAAGATCATGTCCAAAAACTTAGATAATATTGGTTTTTTTATAACTTAAAACTCAAGAAAATGCTTCATGCATATTCTGTCCAGAAATGAGTACGAGATTCACCAAGGTGTTTCTCCCTCTAAACTCATCTAAACTGGACATTTTATGAGTAAAAAATCAAGCTCAAGATGTTAGCTTTCGAACCCCACTGGTCCCATAATTTTTAGAGCTCGTTTACTATTTTAAATACTTTTTGTAAGAACATTGGTATAATCTGCCAAAAAAGTAAGAAAATTTCCTCTTATGGTTTTTGTGATATCTTGAGCTATGCAAACCTAAATGACTTGAAACCACCTCCAAAAGTTCACAAATTATGTTAGAAACAAAAGTCATTTGAGTGACTTTTTCTGAAAATGTGTAGATTTTGCTCAGTAATTATAAATTCTTACATGTGTCCAGATTGGTCAACATTTTGACCTCAGAGGACAAACGTAATTTTTAAAAATACTTAGACTTTTCTAAAAATTCTATAAAAATTACACGAAGTAGATAAGACCTTGGGGATCATCTGTGATTTTTCTCAAATTTTATTACGGAATTATGATTTTTAAATCGAGCCATGAAAACCGTATAATTTCTGGAAATATGAAATGGGGACTGATTTGATATCAAGTTAAAAACCGACACTTTCCGAACATGCTATAAGTGTTAAAGATGACTTTTTATGACTTTTAAACATATTTAAGGTTTGGGTAAAAGTTTCGGGTCAAACCGAGTAGGTTTGACCAAGTAAAAAAAAACAGGGTTCGGTTTTGAAAAACGTTAACCTTACTATTTTTGGCAAAAATGGTAACCAAATGGGTTTGGGTAACTTATTAAGTGACTTGGACCAAAACGAGACTTGAAAACATAAACCGAACGAACAAGGACACTTATATATGAACCTAAACGAAAACCACAAGACTTGGACCCTTCTGTCGCAAGTGAGCTCCATTATGTCGCAACATTTTGCGATAGAAGCCTTCTGTCGCAATAAAATTAATTCTTGCAACATCATTTTTGCGACACAACCTTTATGTCGCAACATTTTGCGACAACAACCTTCACTTTTGCGACACAACCTTTATGTCACAACACTTTGCGAAGGCAACCACCACTTTTGCGACACAACCTTTCTGTCGCAACCTATTGGGACAACAATCTTCTGTCGCAACTCACAGTTTATTCAAAACACTTTGACAGTGAGAATTAAATTTGCGTAACAACTCGATAACACATGATATATACTATTGCAATTGTTATGGGGTGATGTCTAGGGTTATTTATGAAAACGTCTTTTAAAGATTTGTGTCTTGCTTTTGCCTGAGTATTTGTAGTGTAAACACTAACACCCTACTGTTTGATTTCTCAGACAGTATGTCACTGGGTTACTAGGTTATGGTGATTCTGATCAGAGGAGGCTGCTCAACTCTTCAACACTTTCCATCTACTAGAATAGTGACCCTTTTCGGAATAGTATTCCTGGGCGCATGAGATAGAGTAACAGACCCGCTAAAAGTTCTGACCGTTCTTAACACCACGGAGATACTAAGGCTAGGCAAGGCATTTATGATTAAGACTTGGTTTGGTGACTGCTAACTTTGTATTAATGGTCTTTGTTTAGTCCAGAGCTGTGTGGTTCAACCAGGATGTGACACAGTCTTCAACCGACGGCAGTTCCTTAGCTTTTCCCACGTATTTAAACGTTATACGAAGTACTGTGCCGATTTATGGTCTTTCCGGTGCCACATACTTTATGGTCACTCTGAACTAGTTTACTAAGTTTGTATTAAAGTTTGACCATCTATGATATAAACCCAACCTTCACTTATTTAAACAAATCCCAATAAATCCCTGATTGATTCACGGTGTACTATACGATAGTGTTGACAGTATTTCCACAGCTACACAATTCAGACCATGTTTGTATTTGAAAACATAGATAGGTAGTTACCGGTTGATCAAGGTTCGCGACTCCTTGTCATACAGGTTCTAACCACGTTTATTGGAGGAAAGGCGATTTAGGTTTAGAAATTCATAAATATGAAGTTAACAGTACACCGGTTTTCATTTTGTAACAATTGGGAACATTATTCCACAACGGATTGTGCCCACGACTTTCATAGCTTCCACGTTCCGTACTACACACATTCGTAATGGTTCCGGCGCTATACAAATGAAAGCCGTATAACGTTACTTCCGTTGTTTCATAACGATATTATCTCAATTGCGCATTTAAAGTAACATCACCCCAGATATTAACAAGCTAACTACATCACAACAAGCACATAAGAGAACTACTCACTACGCATGGCAAACAATCCTAATTCTATCATAATAATAATAGCAATCATCATAATAGAAAAGGAAAGAGATAACCTTAGATTATGCGTAGACAGAATAATGTTAGAAGAATACACGAACGGAACCTCCTCAATATCTTCGACAATATTACAAATAAGCCCCTCAGAATATTCCTTACACTATTACAAAAGTAGCCCCTCCGTTAGTCTAGGTAAAATATTAACCAAGAACTAACGAACTAAAATCCTAATCTATTTCTCCTCTAACTCCTAAAGGAGTGCTAGAGAGAGGAAGCTAAACTAGAAAGAGAAAGAAAGAGTGTGTGAGAGAGAAAGTGAGAATTCTATGAAAAATTGGTGTGTGGAATGAGGTAAATGAAGCCACTATTTATAGGCAAGCCTTGGATCCAAGAGTGCAAGTCCACAAGCATACGTACAAGCACACAAAGCAAGGAAGAGGCCGTGTGAGAGCATAAAAGGCCATGTACAGACTCAACCAGGCCGTGTACGGCTTGTTGAGGGCCGTGTATGGCCTCCTCTAGGCCGTGTACGGCTAGGGGGTGGCCGTGTGGTAGGCCGTGTGATTTATCTGACTTTTCTCGTTGCTTCGGAAGGCCGTATCTTCTTCGTTTCTCGTCCGTTTGACTTGATTCTTTCGCCTGTGATCTCGTAATTCCGTTACGCTTCTAATGATGCCAAATATGCCAAATTTGGATGTCTCTAGAGTTGGCGTGTACGGAATGCCCTCGGTTTGCGCTCAGAAAGCTCCATCTTCCTCGTTCTTTACCCGATCTGCACGATTCTTGATTCTACAGTCTTGGAATAACCTGATACATCATATGAGACTATTTAAGAACTTGTAACATAATGTGATTAAAATTCTGTAAGAATCAGTGTTTAGAATAATCTGCCTCGATTTGCGTGCCTTTTGGACGTTTTTAGCACTTTTTACAGCAATGCCTATAATTTGACCAACTTTGTGAAATTAAGTAAATAAACGTTTAATTCAAGTGTTTTTACCAAGAATTAGGCCAAATGTGCGGGAAATATGTGCCTGAAAACATGACTTTCTAGCACATATCAAATATCCCACACTTAGACATTGCTTGTCCTCAAGCAAAACTCAGTTTTTATAAAAACAGTTTTAAGCAGATTTGGCGAATTCTAAAAATTCTTAAAAGTAATCACCCTGCATATCTGCAAACCATAATAGAAAATAAGGAGAAATAAGATAATCGTCCCAGAAACAAGGAATGACTTTCTTAGGCATACTTCCAACTCTAGCGATCTTGGAGTATACATGACCGGGCGATTCCTCACAAGGTGGTCACTCAATTCACTCAAAGTGTATCGGGTTTCCTAACATTCTAGAACAAATGAAATCGCTCAAAAGCCAGTCATGTAGCACTCATCGTCATAGGCTTGATCGAGAATCGGATCTCCACCACTTAAGTGAGGACGGTGCTAATTATCCCAAGACATTCATGAGGGTTGTAATGTTTGGTGGGGGTGAAAGGGTATGGATAGTCTTTTGTTTTGGGTGTAAGGGTTTTGCTATACCTTAGAATTCTAAAGATCATGAAAAACTTTATTTAGAATAGCGCAAATACGGAAAAGGAACTAGATAGCTATTTTGCTTCTATCAGATTTTTCTGGAGAGTGATACTACTAAAAGCACTTAGCTTTATTCTTAGACTAACTATTTTGTCTTCTTTTTCTTCTTGAGAATTTCTCTGCCCCAGAATTTCCAAGGGATTATTCTTTTTTTTTTCCTTTTTCTTTTTCTTTCCTTCTTTTTTTTTTGGCCCCCTTAGGAATCCTTTCTAACTTAACTTCTTCATTCGTGACAGTCTTCTGGTGTCAATTTTTCACACCATGTTTCTCTCTCCTTCATATATAACTTTGATGACTTTGTGAGAGAGGATTTGAGAAAGTAGAATGTTGAATCAAGTGAAAAGGATATTCTAAAAGGCGTTTTCCATAACCTTAGAAATTCTGCGGTAAGCTTTTGAGAATTTTGGGTAAACTGGGTATTAGGATTAGGGTTTTATGAAATGAAAAGGTTTAGGCTCAACAGGGTTTACTAAGCGGATCATCGATTCTAAAAATGAGCATTGGAGGGGTTTTGGGCTTGAAAAGATATGAGAAAATGGGATTAAATCCTAGGGAATGTCAAGATCATTTAATTGCAACTATACCGCGTACGGTACTCACTAATATGGTCTCGAAACGTATGTCAGGAGCAAGTTCTAATTCAGAGATGCATACATCGGCACACACAACAAACGAAAAGTGAAGCATTAAAAATGAACGCTATAGGGCTCAAGATACCTCACTGCAAGTTTTTGGGTTATATGTGCCTAGTCATGTGATGCCCCTCTTAGATTATCATTTTTGTTTGAGAGATTCCTACCTTATTTTCCTTAATTTCCAAAATAGCATACTCATATACGGGAATGATTCCTCTTTAGAAAGTTTAGAATTCAAAATAGCAGAGTTAAAAACTCATACTTTTTATTATTTTTGAAAAAATTTTGAAATTTGAGGAACATTTTCTGAGTTTACTATTTGGACAAAAAGGCGTAAAATCAATCCAGGGTATCTATACCTGCTATCTCACACTTAGAGGAACATTGTCCCTAATGTTCTCTTGAGTAGGGATTTTACAAGTAAAATCCCACACTTAGAGTTTGAACATATAGAAAACGTTTCTCAAGTGTCATTATTGGGCTGGAATCCCACACTTAGTGATAAGTTTAGGATAGGGCATAGATAACACACTAAATAAAACAGATTATTTATTTATTGAAAAGTGAAGAAAGGATAAGGAAACTCCCCAAATAGCGAGATGCTCGGATGCTTATGATAAGAAAATTGCTGAAATGAGAAGCTGCCAGGATCCATTTCTGCATTTTCTTCTGGTTTTATCCTCGAGACTCTTGCTAGGGTTTTCTTGCACACTTTAAAACTTCAATTATTCATACTCTTCTCTTTGTGAAATGATCTCGTAGATGAGAACACGTTGGATATGCCTTTTAACAAACTCATATATTTTGAAAATGGTAGTGAAATCACCGTCTCAGATTTTGAAGGAATGTTTTCTATGACAAATCATTTATAAAACATTGTTTTTAAACGAGTTCGAGCATAATGCATAGAAGTAGTATGCAAGTACCTCAAATGCTCGAAACAATGAATTATTTATTTTTACTTCCTGCTGAGACGAGTGTTTTGCAAAAATGAGTTGTTTTTGAGAAATAATTTTGAAAATTCTTTTAGGCATAACCAAGTGTGAAGGATAGTCGGAGATTCTGCTTCACTTATTGACACTTAATCTTCTCTTTTTATTGCACGGGTTGCCTCCCGAGAAGCGCTGCTGTTAAAGTCGAGAGCTCGACTTTGCCTTCCTTCAGATTAATGAGAACTGGAACCACTTGGGCCGGAAGTGCGTGGCGCCCAAGTGTTGCGAGGGTAGATCCGTAGAAACTTGTGAGCGATGACCCTGATGATGTTTGGAGTGTGAGATGCAAAATCAGGGAAGCTGTCAAGGTGGTCTTCAGCGATTTTCTGCATATGCAGGAGATCCAAAGTGATGTCTTTTACGGTTTTGGAGATAACTCCATGGGGATCAATCACAAAGAATCCTGCTTCACTAGCTTCCATCAGCTCACGTTCTGGATGGTCTTGCTTCAACGAGTCTATAAATCTGAGGAACATTTGATGGATGTTTTCGTGATCAACTCGGCTAGAGTTTCCTCTGATTTCCCTGATAGACTCGTGAATGCGCTGGATGAGATTGGCCTGATGAGCGGAGAATGAGAGGGTAGAGTCATGAAAGATGTTGTTGACAATATCATACACCTCTCGCAATCCGTAGTGAAAGATCTGGCGGTACTCATCCGGGTGGACTTCACAGAAGATCTCCTTGATTCGGTCTGAGAGGAAGGTCGCGATGTTAACCATTGAGCCTTCGGGTATGGAAGAAGGGATGGCACGCGTTCTTTCGTCAAAAATCTCAAACTCTAGATCATGGATGATCTTGTAAGCATGGTACTCAATGGTACAATCAATATAGAACCTGTTGGAAGAAGTGTTTTCTATATGATCGTTTTCAGCCATCAGATTTATCAATCTTCGAAGGTCATTCATTAGCCGGATATCAGCATCTGCATCAGGGTTCCCAGTAGCGTGGTACATATTACTGCGGTATGAGTTTAAGTATTCATGTTGTTGTACAGAATATGGGAACGCAAATCTGATCAGCACATCATGTATCTTTCGATACATGGCCCTCTGGTCCTCGAAGAACTCTAACTCCTCAAATGTAGGTTCGGCAGTTTGGTGTAGGAGCTGAGTGGTGAGATCTTCGGTGAAGGCATGCAGGCGGTTTTGAAATAGCAGTGGGTCTCGGCTGCTGCTGGCTTGATAAACGTCATATTCGGCCTTGATTTCTTCTATCAGGTCCCTTTGGCGTGGTGTGTACTCATTGGTAGAACTAATGATGATGTTCATCATTGAGGGGAGGTCATTCTTGAATGCCTCGATAGCACTAATCATTTCTTCGTGATTAGAAACCATGGGGATAGCTGGAGGTTTCGGAAGTTGGATAGAGCAGATATCAATCGGTATATTGATATATACAGTGTTATCCTGATCATCCTCTGCTGACGGAGTATCCATATCTTGAGAGTCTGGGAACTCAACAACATCAGAAGGTAACTGGATATCACTGGTGATATGAGATATCGGCTGAGAAGAATCCATCTCTATGTCTCTCTCCTCAGAATCATGGCTAGTTTCAGAAGTATCTCCCCATTCGAACAGAGTTCGAGGTGTTGAAGCATCGAAGGCTTGAATCCTTCGGGAAGGTAAGTGTGAATAAAGATCCGGTAGCATGGATTCTTTGTATGCCAATATTTTCTTCAGGAGTTTGTCTCTAAGCTCTGGGTGTTGCTTTGAAAAAGTAATGATCTTCTCAATGTTTAGCAGAGCGTTGAGTCTAGGTGAGACAAGAGGTTGAGAATGATCTATGACAGATGCTAAGAGCTTCTCCATAGTAGTACCAATTTCTGCATCATAATCAACATCTGATATAGAGTTTTCTATTCTCATAATCTCAGCTGTCGGAAGGTGTGATTTTGGTAAGTGCTGATGAGGTGGTGTAGACTGGTATACATCCTCCTCTTCTTCTTCGGGCTCTGAGTCTTCTTCCTGTTCTTCCTCTGATTCTTCCATTTCCTCTAGTTCTAATTCTGGTGTTGTTTCTTCCTCTAATTCATCCATTTCCTCCTCTTCTACCTCTTCCTCCTCGGGTTCTGATTCCTCCATCTCTTATTCTTCTTCTGATTCTGACTCCTCTATTGCCGAGATGAGACAGGTGTGATCATCTGGTATGTATGGTTCTGGATCCGAGTTAGAAGTGTCATCATCCGAAATAACTTTGCCCATTGATATTGCGTAAATCTCTGCTTGTTCTGCTAGTGAGCACTCATCTTGATCAATCTTGAAAGATATAGTTTGTCCATGTGCTCGCAGACTTATGACCTGAGAATAAACATCAATAACAGCACGTGCAGTATTCATGAATGGCCTACCTAGGATGATAGGGATATTGATGTCTTCCTGAATATCCATCACTACGAAGTCGGTGGGAAACCAAAACTTATCAACTTTAACCATGACGTTTTCAGCTATGCCCTTTAGATATTGAATGGATTGGTCGGCAAGCTGGACACTCATCTTAGTGGGCTGGAGAGGTCCTATTTCTAGTCTGGTGTAAAGTGAATAGGGCATGAGATTGATACTAGCTCCAAGATCGGCGAAGGAGCGAATCATGCCTGAGTGATAGATAGAACAGGGCAAGGTGAATCGTCCTATGTCTCCTAGTTTTTCCGGTAGGGTATTCTGGATGACGACCGAGCATTCAGCATTTAGAGAGATTTTGGGGGTTTCAGGAACCTTGTCTTTAGTAGCCAGTATTCGTCGGTTATACTTAGTGCCTGAAGGGATTCTAGACACGGTGTCCATGAATTTTCCGTCAAGTTTAAAAGACTTGGCATTGTACCTTTTTCATAGACGGTTGGGGAAAGGAACTCGCACCTCTCTAGTCGGAGTGGGTACGGATCTGGTCTCAACTGTCGGCGGGACAGGAGTATGTTCCTTTACTGGAGTGAAATTAGTAGGAGGTGAGCTCAGGGTTTTTGCTTCTTCGACGTGAGGATTCTGAACGGTGTTACTGGGTAAAGATCCTTGTGGTCGGGTATCGAGACGTTGGGCTAACTGACCAATCTGATTCTCAAGGCTTTTTAGGACCGAGAGTTGATTTCTGAGGAATAGGTCCGTCTGGTCTTGTCTGGCCGTAGTCTTCTGGTTGAAAGCAGTTTGTCCCTGGATGAATTTGTTAAGATTGTCGTCAGCACTGGTGATGGGTACGGTAGTCTTTGCAGGCTCAGTAGGCTGGACATCTTCAGGTGCAGTTAATGACAAAGGTTGGTTGTAAGGAAGTTGTGGTTGTTGTGGATATGTCGGATAGCGTGGCTGAAATCTCTGTGGATACGGTGGCTGGTTATTCCGTGGAGGATACTGGGTTCCTCGGTTTCTGGGTGGAGATGTTCTAGCGAAGCCGGGTGGATTTGGAGGTCTAGATGGAAACTGGGCATAATAGACAGATCCGTCAGTCGGGTCTTCGTACTCAACCTCATATTCTTCAGTGGGATGGTTGGTACAGTTTTGGCAAGCCTGAACTTGATAGACTCGCTGCGGCTGCTTCTTTAGTTCTCCAATCTGCTTTGTTAGGGTTTCGATCTGTTCCGTCAGAGATTTGATAGCTTAAGCTTGGATAGAGTTATGAGCGGAGAGAGGTGTTGATGAGGATTGCCCATCAGCTTTCCAATCGTGGTGATGCATCGTCATATCTTCGATCAAGCTCCATGCTTCA
This sequence comes from Helichrysum umbraculigerum, assembly GCA_949592205.1. Taxonomy (NCBI): domain Eukaryota; kingdom Viridiplantae; phylum Streptophyta; class Magnoliopsida; order Asterales; family Asteraceae; genus Helichrysum; species Helichrysum umbraculigerum. The sequence continues at coordinate 68,240,002 of CATIUR010000004.1, read as the reverse complement.
TCATCAGTCATCTTCATAAAGTTACCTTGAGCAGCTGCGTCAAGGGTAATGCGGTGATTTGGATCGAGACCGTTGTAGAAGGTGCATAACTTGTCGGTTTTCGTCATCTGGTGATTTGGACATTTCCTTATCAAACTTTTGAATCGCTCCCATGCCGAGTAGATTGATTCATCGTGAGCTTGTTCAAAGTGCGCGATGTCATTCTTGAGTTTGGTTTGCTTGGACGGAGGAAAGTATCTGGCAAGGAATTTGTTACCCATATCCGTCCATGAGGTGATTGAGCCGGTCTCAAGTCCCTCAAACGAAGAGAGTTCATGTAAAGCGAGAGAATAGGGGAACAAGTATAGGCGAACTATGTTCTGCTTGACCCCATTCTGCTTGTAGGAGTTTGATATGTGGATGAACTTGTCAATGTGAGCGTTAGGATCTTCACGTGGTAGTCCGTGGAATTGACAGTTGTCCTTGATGAGTTGTACGATGTGATGCTTCAGCTCGAAGGAAGCTCCCTCTATCTCTGGATAGGTGATTGGTCCTCCTCGTCCTTCAATGGATGGCTTGGTGTTGTCAGCAAGAGTGACACGAGCGGCCATTTCGGGAAGCTGGAAGCGCTTTTGTTTTCGGATAGTACGGATAATAGACTCAGGATCAGGTACGAAAATGAGAGGTTCAGATTCAGACGATCTGGTCTGATATTGTTGTGTGTTGTGAGAAGTTATTTTTGGCTGGAACAAAGAAAGTAAAAAGTAAAATACGAAAAATAAAGGTATCACTAAAAAGAAAGGGTTCGTCAGGACGCCTCTGGGTCTTACGATTGATTCCCCGGTAGCGGCGCCAAAAACTTGTTATTCCACTCGACGAGATCCACATTGATGACAAGCTTCATTTCGTCGAGGAACCGATTGAAATCATGGACCGTGAGGTCAAACGCTTAAAACAGAGTCGTATTCCCATCGTTAAAGTCTGGTGGAATTCTAGGCGCGGTCCTGAATTCACTTGGGCACGGAAAGACCAGATGCGACAAAAACACCCACATCTATTCTTAGATACCTTACAGACTACGACAACGAGCTAATTTCAGGACGAAATTCTTTTAACAAGGGGATAATGTGACACCCGACGATTTAGGATAACTGTTAAACCTAGCTGGAACCTTAAATTACTTGTATTTAGTTTGTATTAGGCTAAATATTTGAAATTACTTGTATATTCGAATATACACTTACGTGATTACGTGCTTACCTGTAATTACACGAAACGATCGGACGGAGTCCGACACTACATACGACGTTGGTGAAAACACTTTTATAAATAACGTGAACCTATTTTATGATTTAAATAGTATTTATATACATTATATTATTATTTCGTATAATAATACAGGAAAATCCTAGACGTTTTGGTTAAAACGTAACAAACGCAATGAAAATGCGCGAATCGAATTCGGCAACTAAACGAAAATCAAAAACTATTTTGAAAACTTAAAATAAAGTATTTTAATAATACTTCAATGGAAAACCATCTCAAAAATATCGATAACAAAAACTACGCGAATAAACGTTTAACGATTAACCGGATAACAAAATTAACGAATAAACAAACACTGAACGCAACACAGTCTGGAAACCGAAGATTAAACTCACCACCCACCATGGGGCCCCCCCATATGGCCCCCCCCTCCACCACTCCCCCTTCATGCAATTCCCACTCATTATATTCTTCTTACACTCCATACATATCTCATGCACAACCTCATTCATCACTTCACTCTTCACACAAAAATCCTCCACCTTCTCTCTTCACTTTCTCACATTAAAAGTCTGAGAACCTCAGCCCTTTTTCCACCACCCACAACCACCACATCACCACCAAGAACCACCACCCAAATACTACACCATTTTGCAAGATTTTTGAAGTAAAACAAGCAACAAGAGCATCTCACTACAACTCTGCCTTCTCCTCCTCATAATACCATTGTGAGGACATACTCTTACTTCATTTATGCTTAATAACATGTATTAAAACTCACTAAACAAGATCATGTCCAAAAACTTAGATAATATTGGTTTTTTTATAACTTAAAACTCAAGAAAATGCTTCATGCATATTCTGTCCAGAAATGAGTACGAGATTCACCAAGGTGTTTCTCCCTCTAAACTCATCTAAACTGGACATTTTATGAGTAAAAAATCAAGCTCAAGATGTTAGCTTTCGAACCCCACTGGTCCCATAATTTTTAGAGCTCGTTTACTATTTTAAATACTTTTTGTAAGAACATTGGTATAATCTGCCAAAAAAGTAAGAAAATTTCCTCTTATGGTTTTTGTGATATCTTGAGCTATACACACCTAAATGTGACAACCGTCAAAAATCTCAGGTCATTATCGCACTCGATTCTCAAATTTCATTTACAACATTCCTTAAATCCTAGGTTATGACTCCTTAGGCTTACTAGAGTCGTAGAACGTCTTAAAGACTGTTTGGTGAACTTTAAATACTCGTAGACATATTAAATTAGGTTACTAAGTGCCTAATAAAACAAAGAAAATCTACCCCTTTATGTCCTCACAAAATCCTCATCGAATCACAAAAACCGAAAATTCCGGTGACTTGACAAGTAAATTCAATCGAACGGTATCCGACCAAACGCGAACGTTGGTGAAAACATTTCTATAAATAACTTAAATCTATTTTTAGAAGTTATTTATCATATATTAGTATTTCATATAATAATACGCGAGAAACTTAGACGTTTTGCTTAAAATGTGACAAACACGGCGAAAACGCGCAAACTGAACTCGACAACCTAACGAAACCTAAATAAATACTTCGATAACTCAAAATAAAGTATTTTAATAATACTTCAATAGAAAAATATCTCAAACGTATCGTTAGTTAAAAACGACTCAAAATAACGTTAGGCGATTTAACGTTTTAACACGAATAATGGGTAAATGACCGAAATACGTAACACAGTCTGAAAACAAGAATTAAATCACACAAATTCAGTGGGGCCCATGGGAGGCCAGCCACCTCCACTTCCACCTCTCAAAATTCATGCAAAATCTAATCATGATATTCCTTACAAGACTACATGCAAAATCATCATACACTTTCATTCATTTCACCATTTTCCCTCTAACTCACTCTCTCATTTTCTCTCTCAAAACACTGAAATAGATCAGTCCCAACACCACCAAGAAACCACCACTAAACCACCACTAGCCACCATAAGCCACCACCACCATCTTCATCTATTTGGGAAGATTTTTCAAGAAAAGGAATCAACAAGCTACTCTCATCTTATTTCTGCCCTCCTTTCTTCAAAACATCATTGTGAGGACCAATTTCTACTCTCATTTATACTTATTAATATGTTATTAAGTTCACTCACAAGTATTATAACAAAATTTGATTTAAAAATCGTTTTTTCTTAACTTTGAGTTCATAAAAGTACATGTTTCAGCTCCTGTCCAGAATCTTACATGAAATGGACAAGGTCATAACTCACTCATTTTTTTTATGAAATAGGACGTTTTTATAGTCTAAAATTAAGTTCAAGAAGTTATATTTCAAACCCCACTGGCCTCATATTTTTATGAGTTCGTTTACTATTTTAAATAATTTGTATAAGAACACATATACAATCTGCCCAGAAAAGTCAGAAACTTTGGTCTTATGGTTTTGACCATATCTTGAGCTATACAACTCCAAATGACTTGAAACCACTGCCAAAATCTCAAAAATTTAGTTATATACAAATGTTGTACTGATAACTTTTTCCTAAAAAGTTGTAGATTTTGCCCAAAAACTCGATCTTCATGCATATGTCCAGATTGGTCAACTGTTGGACCTCAGAGGATATATGTAATTTTTAAAAAATACTTATACTAATCTAAAATGCATGGAAAAATTATTGGAAGTAGATAACATATAGGGTAACAATTAGTAATTTTTTTGGAATTGTTTACGAAATGTAGATTTTTATAAAAATTCGGCAAAGTGGTGCATTTTATGGAAATTATAAAGTGTGGACTGATTTTAGTAGCTAATAAAAAAACGACACTTGCGGACTTGCTATTTAGGTAAAAACTAACTTTTTGTGGCTTATGAACATATTTAAGGGCTTGGGAAAAGATTCGGGTCAAACCGAGAAGGTTTGACCAAGTCAACAAAGACAGGGCTCGGTTATGAAACACGCCAAACTTTCTATTTTTGGCAACTTATAAACAAAATGGGTTTTGGTGACTTATTAGTAGCTTGGACCAAAAATAAGACTTGTAAACATAATCCGAACGAAAAACGTCACTTATATTTGAACCTAGACGTAAACCGCAAGACGTTAACACTAAGTATTAAATTCGCATGACAACCAATAACCACAAACTAAGGCAACTCGATAACACATGACATTTACTATTGTAAAAGAATACAACAAAACAAACTTGATAAAATGTCCTTAAGATTTATTGTTACAAACTTGCAACAACGGGCCGTACACGTTTATTTTCAAAAACAAAACACAATTGGACATACTAATTGAGTGAACAACTAGCTTAAGTAAAGCTGAACTCTCCTCTTACACACAACCTTATACGTTTAGGGCGTTAGAAGGTTGCACTTGGAAACACGCTTACTTGCTTGCTATCTGATTAATTGCTTGCTTTTGATAAACTCAGGTGAGTTTTCACAGCCCCTTTTACTTGTTTACTATTTTGGGGTGAAAAGCATGATTCTAAACTTTAACTAACTTGGTTGTACTTTTTATGAACTTATTGAACTTTTGTTATGCTACTTTTGTGAACTGGTGTATACTATCTATGTGAATTGAGAGCTCATGTCCCTGTGAGGACATCATTGAACACTAAGTCCCCGGTAATCTGTTACACTACTCATTAACTCGTCCGAGAGCCAGACGAGCCGTCTTTGATAATTATGAATAACGTTATTTAGAGGAGACCAACTCTCACTCATATGGCTATGTGTGTGCATGTTATCACTCGCTCACATCCCCGATTGGATGTGTAGAATTTACCTTGTCCCCGATTGGACGAAAGGTAACTCATGTTCCTGTGAGGACATCATTTGGGGCATTCGGTCGGTAATCGGTTTAGTAGTGGCCTCAATTGCATTAGTACACACGTATTCTACCTTCATATTCACATCAAATACAACCAATCACTAATATTTTGTTTGTTGATGAACAAAGCTCTTGTTACATTTGTTTTGTGATATTAAACCTGTGAACTCACCAACTATGACTATAGTTGACCCTTTGGATTTATCATGCTTTTCAGGAGATCGACAGTAAAGTGGACTCTAGGAGTACATTTGCATGGATGCATGATCACACGCGTTTGTTTTATTTTGAAACTATGACCCTCTTTTGGAAACTTTAAGAGCTTATTGTAATTTCTTTTGGAACTGTGGTTTGAACTTGTAGTAATTAAGTAATATTTTCTCCAAATTATGTATGGTGTTGCTACTATATCTTATGCATTGTCACCCGGTACTGTTACATCTCGTGTTTCCGCTTTAGCGGGGTGTGACAGGTTTGGTATCAGAGCCTAAGGTTATAGAGAATGCCGGTTTTTCAAACAAAAACCCCAACTATAACCAACATTTTTAAATAATATTTTCTTGAAACACCGAAAATATTACCAATTTAACTAAACCGGGCATATTACTAGTGTAGCTAACCCATGTGTTGCATTATTAGACCTCAATTAGACATAGTCTGATCACCTACGTTTAATTTAGGTAAGATTATGTGAGATACGGAGTAGGTATACCACGATTATGTTCAAATTTTCTTTTCCGTTCAAATCTTTGAAAAACAAATTTTGCGTGTGTGCATTGCATATCGTAGGCATCCATGTAGCACTGTTAGTAACTAAGTATACCTCCATTTTAGTCTTATCATTTCAAGGTTAACATATTAGCGCATAATGTCAAAGTAACTTGTTTAAGGTGTTAGTCAAATCTTGTGGTCTTTGTAAATAGACACTAAGTACAGGATAGCAACACTTAGGGTGTTGCTATAGCTATTGTATGTATACAGTGGTTGTGTCTTGATTTGTGACTGTTCGTTCTGTCTATGCTCGAGCAATATTATGTGATACTGTAATCGTTTCTGATTAATTATAGAGCAATAGTTTTACTACTCTTGTTTGTATTAAATGGCACTTGATTTCGCATACATAAACTCGTTAAACAATATTCCGCACGTTTAACTAGTGAATCGAACTTTAAAGATCAATAGATTGGAAACTACACATCATTTTTCCACACTGCTTACTCAACAAACGCAACAGGACACATCACTAATCGTCTTAGGGACTAAATCTTCTATTTGTAGTCTTACCTTGTCACAATCCTCATCCCACGCCGCCATATCAACCGACGATTATGGTTACGTCACCGGTCGCCCTTGCGACAACCCACCCAGTACAAAGGAGGAGAATCTATCCGAAAAAGGAACCACTTGAGGAGGTTCCGCATGAGGATGAACCAACAAAACTGGACCAACACGAGAACTCGTCACCTAGGCGCGTTACATCTACTTCTTCTACTTCACACTCTTCCTCCCACTCTTATCGAAGACCTATGAATCACGTGAGTTATACACGACTAGAAAGACTGACATACCACCTCGAACTAGACCTTACACTATCTATACTACTACTGATACTCCACCCACTAGGACCCGTCGTCGGTAAGATATCCGTCAATGGAATTGATTACCCGCAACTCTTGAGACTTGGAGAACTGAAGAAGGAATACACACTCCTACAGAGGACGAAGAAGCTTTCTACATGCGAATCTCTCTATACACTCATGAAATCGCTCACCATACCATCCTGGTACTAGTTGCTAGCTACGTCGCCACGAGAATAGAATAGACACTATGGAGTTAGAACAACACGAAACCCTTCTAGGCTAGTGCACCTGGCACAAGGCCGAGTTGCATAGATCCTATGAGGATCAGCAGGATCTTAGCGAAACCATCGAAACTACCCATCTCCAGGTGATGAAGACTAGAGGTAAATTCTATGCCTTGCGATTAAAACTAGTGTGCAAAATAGAACTCACTTAAGATTAGTAGAAATTCCACTAAACATGTACAATGTGTTGGAAACGGTTTCAACCAAATCTTCATCAGACATTTTCCATGGATTTTTCACAAACATAAATCATTCAACAAATTTTTGATAAAACATAACTTTCAACACTTTTCAATGACCATGACTTTGAACGTATTTTATCGACTCCAGCCTTCAATGGATTTTCGTCAGACATTTAATCGAAATTTTCACAACTTCAATCTTTTCGAACAGATACATTAAACTGAATTTTCAAACGATTTGTTAGTGACAAGAGTTTTCAACGTATTTTAATTGTCTCAAACATTTCAACGGACTCTAAGATTTCAAACAGATTTCATCGTAAAATTTTCAACAAGATTTTACAACAACCTATCCACGAAATATTTTATAAAACTTTCAAAATTCATAAGTATATAAACTCATTTATATAAAACATATCATATTATCAAGGTTTTATCACTATTTATACATACAACAACTGATTTACAAACAAGTTTACCAACTGTTTAACAACTCTTATAGTCACGATTAAACTAATTTGTAAACGACTACTCTATAACGTTTTTGACTACAATTTGAACAACGAAACGGTCATGAATTGACTGCTTTTAAACATGACTTATACATTGTTATGTCTACTTTTTAAATCAATGATTTGATTTCCAACTAATTTTTAATGCAAGACGTACTTGCAACGAAGTTTTCCCCATAGACTTCATACCCATCGAAATCGAAAGCATTGATATCATTTAGGCACGGATTGGTTATCCAAGCATCATGCCGAAATTACTTTTTTTGAGAAAATCATTCGTATTCCCCTCGTTACTGGTAGAACTTTGATCCTACAAGGAGAGACTGTAAGCTGAGCTTGAACATTGTTTCCGTTATAAAAACCCGAAAGTACCTAAGAAAAGAGTACCAGGTAATCCTCGCACCCGTAACTGAGTAGAAGCCGGAGGAGAACCGACTTGAGGACATACCCCTTTAGGTAGAATTTTCCGGAAGTCTTTCCCCGAAGACTTTCCTGGCCTTCCCCCGCCTAGATAAATCAAATTCCAAATCGATCTTGTGCCCGGAACTGCACCCGTGGCACGAGCCCCATACAGAATATCCCCTTCCGAGTTGCAGGAGTTATCCACCCCATTTACAGGAACTCTTAGACAAGCGATTCATTCGACCAAGTTCCTCACCCTGGGGAGCTCCGATTCTATTCGTTAAATAAAAAGGACGGATCCCCATGAATGTGCATTGATTATAGAGAACTGAACAAATTAACAATTAAGAATAAGTACCACTCCCTCGAACCGATGATCTATTCGATCAGCTGCAAGGCACCTCCTACTTCTCCAAACTCGATCTACGGTCAGGTTATCACCGATTACGAATTCACAAAGAAGACATCCAAAAATGCGTTCCGAACACGGTATGGACATTATGAATTTAAGATTATGCCCTTCGGCCTAACCAATGATCCTGCAGCATTCATGGACTTAATGAACAGAGTCTGCAGAGCATACTTGGATAACTTTGCGAGTGTGTTTATCAATGACGTACTAGTCTACTCGCATAGTAAAGAGGATCACGAGCAACATTTAGGGCAAGTGTTGCAACCACTCAAGGAAGATAAGTTGTACTCCAAATTCTCTAAGTGGAGTTTTGGAACAGAGAAGTACATTTTCTCAGTCATATAGTGAACATAGAAGGGATCCATGTGGATCAAGCTAAAATCGAGGCGATTGAGAAATGAGAAGTCCCGGTGACTCCTACGAAAATCCGTCAATTTCTAGGATTGGTTGGATACTACAGAAGGTAAAAAAAAAAAAAAAAATTATCAAAGATCGCCAAGCCCCTGACAGAATTGACCCAAGATGAAGGAATTCGTTTGGGATATTGAACAGGAGAAGGCATCTCAAACGCTGAAGGAGAAACTGTGCAGTGCACCAATCCTATCATTGCCTGAAGGAACAGATTGTGGTATATTGTGATGCGTCACACTAGGGATTGGGTTGTGTTCTGATGCAGAAGAATAAGGTAATTACGAATACTTCCAGGCAGCTCAAGAAAAATGAGGTGAACTGTACTATGCATAACTTGGAACTAGGAGCAGTGGTCTTTTCACTTAAGATCTGGAGACATTACGTATACGGTTCCAGATGTACTGTGTTTACCGATCATAAGAGTCTCCAGGACATACTTGAGCAGAAGATGCTCTACATGAGGCAAAGAAGGTGGATAGAGTTACTTAACGATTATGATTGCAAAATTTAGTACCAAAAGCCGTCAGGGTCATTACAACAACCCGAAATACCCTAATGGAAATGAGAACAGATAACAATGGACTTCGTCACTAAGTCACCTCGAACTTCTAAAGGTCACGACTCCATTTGAGTTATCGTCGACCAACTAACAAGATCCGTGCGTTTTCTAACTATCCGATAGGATTACATAATGGAGAGACTTGGTCAAAGCTATATTGAAGAAATTGTGTCACGTCACGGAGTGCCCATTTCAATTATCTACAATAGAGAATGTCATTTTACATCACGGTTTTGGCTATCAATGCAGAAGGTGTTGGATACCCAACTAAACCTGAGTACAACTTATCACCCTCAAACAGACGGGCAAGTGAGCGAACAATTCAAACCTTAGAAGATATGCTACGAGTCTGTGTACTAGACTTTGGAGGAAGTTGGGATGTACACTTACTCCTGATAGAGTTCTCTTACAACAACAGTTACCACACTAGCATCAAGTGTGCACGATTTGAGGCCTTGTATAGGCAGAAATGCCGATCACCGTTGTGTTAGCACCAAGTCTGTGAGAAGCACTGGACAAGGCCAGACATCAATCACGAAGTGGACAAAAATCACAACCATAAGAGAATGACTCAAGGCAACCCAAAGTAGACATAAAAGCTACGTTGACAATCGCAGAGAGCCACTAGAATTCCAAACAGGTGATAGAGTGTTCCTGAGAGTATCACCTCGGAAAAGACTTGTACGCTTTGGCAAGAAAGGCAAGCTAAGCCCACGCTATATCAGACCATACAAAATATTGAAACAAATAGGCCTGGTGGTTTATAAACTAGAATTGCCCAAAGAGTTGGGTGGCGTTCATGACATATTTCGTGTCTCAAACCTTAAGAAGTGTCTAGTTGACAACTCTCAGAACTTGCCCTTAGAAGAGTTCGAATCGATGATCGACTACTTTCTTTTAGTGAAGTACCCACAAAAATCCTTAATAGAGGTACCAAACAGTTTAGACGTTAAGGCTCACTGAAATTCTAAACATGGGCCTGAGTTCACATAGGAACGGGAAGAATTTATGAGACAAAAGTACCGCACCTATTCTCGAGTGCTTCGTCACCCAATAGGACCAGTTGAATTTCGGGACGAAATTCATTTCAACGGTGGGATAATGTGACAACCGTCAAAAATCTCAGGTCATTATCGCACTCGAATCTCAAATTTCATTTACAACATTCCTTAAATCCTAGGTTATGACTCCTTAGGCTTACTAGAGTCGTAGAACGTCTTAAAGACTGTTTGGTGAACTTTAAATACTCGTAGACATATTAAATTAGGTTACTAAGTGCCTAATAAAACAAAGAAAATCTACCCCTTTATGTCCTCACAAAATCCTCATCGAATCACAAAAACCGAAAATTCCGGTGACTTGACAAGTAAATTCAATCGAACGGTATCCGACCAAACGCGAACGTTGGTGAAAACATTTCTATAAATAACTTAAATCTATTTTTAGAAGTTATTTATCAAATATTAGTATTTCATATAATAATACGCGAGAAACTAAGACGTTTTGCTTAAAATGTGACAAACACGGCGAAAACGCGCAAACTGAACTCGACAACCTAACGAAACCTAAATAAATACTTCGATAACTCAAAATAAAGTATTTTAATAATACTTCAATAGAAAAATATCTCAAACGTATCGTTAGTTAAAAACGACTCAAAATAACGTTAGGCGATTTAACGTTTTAACACGAATAATGGGTAAATGACCGAAATACGTAACACAGTCTGAAAACAAGAATTAAATCACACAAATTTAGTGGGGCCCATGGGAGGCCAGCCACCTCCACTTCCACCTCTCAAAATTCATGCAAAATCTAATCATGATATTCCTTACAAGACTACATGCAAAATCATCATACACTTTCATTCATTTCACCATTTTCCCTCTAACTCACTCTCTCATTTTCTCTCTCAAAACACTGAAATAGATCAGTCCCAACACCACCAAGAAACCACCACTAAACCACCACTAGCCACCATAAGCCACCACCACCATCTTCATCTATTTGGGAAGATTTTTCAAGAAAAGGAATCAACAAGCTACTCTCATCTTATTTCTGCCTTCCTTTCTTCAAAACATCATTGTGAGGACCAATTTCTACTCTCATTTATACTTATTAATATGTTATTAAGTTCACTCACAAGTATTATAACAAAATTTGATTTAAAAATCGTTTTTTCTTAACTTTGAGTTCATAAAAGTACATGTTTCAGCTCCTGTCCAGAATCTTACATGAAATGGACAAGGTCATAACTCACTCATTTTTTTTATGAAATAGGACGTTTTTATAGTCTAAAATTAAGTTCAAGAAGTTATATTTCAAACCCCACTGGCCTCATATTTTTATGAGTTCGTTTACTATTTTAAATAATTTGTATAAGAACACATATACAATCTGCCCAGAAAAGTCAGAAACTTTGGTCTTATGGTTTTGACCATATCTTGAGCTATACAACTCCAAATGACTTGAAACCACTGCCAAAATCTCAAAAATTTAGTTATATACAAATGTTGTACTGATAACTTTTTCCTAAAAAGTTGTAGATTTTGCCCAAAAACTCGATCTTCATGCATATGTCCAGATTGGTCAACTGTTGGACCTCGGAGGATATATGTAATTTTTAAAAAATACTTATACTAATCTAAAATGCATGGAAAAATTACTGGAAGTAGATAACATATAGGGTAACAATTAGTAATTTTTTTGGAATTGTTTACGAAATGTAGATTTTTATAAAAATTCGGCAAAGTGGTGCATTTTATGGAAATTATAAAGTGTGGACTGATTTTAGTAGCTAATAAAAAAACGACACTTGCGGACTTGCTATTTAGGTAAAAACTAACTTTTTGTGGCTTATGAACATATTTAAGGGCTTGGGAAAAGATTCGGGTCAAACCGAGAAGGTTTGACCAAGTCAACAAAGACAGGGCTCGGTTATGAAACACGTCAAACTTTCTATTTTTGGCAACTTATAAACAAAATGGGTTTTGGTGACTTATTAGTAGCTTGGACCAAAAATAAGACTTGTAAACATAATCCGAACGAAAAACGTCACTTATATTTGAACCTAGACGTAAACCGCAAGACGTTAACACTAAGTATTAAATTCGCATGACAACCAATAACCACAAACTAAGGCAACTAGATAACACATGACATTTACTATTGTAAAAGAATACAACAAAACAAACTTAATAAAATGTCCTTAAGATTTATTGTTACAAACTTGCAACAACGGGCCGTACACGTTTATTTTCAAAAACAAAACACAATTGGACATACTAATTGAGTGAACAACTAGCTTAAGTAAAGCTGAACTCTCCTCTTACACACAACCTTATACGTTTAGGGCGTTAGAAGGTTGCACTTGGAAACACGCTTACTTGCTTGCTATCTGATTAATTGCTTGCTTTTGATAAACTCAGGTGAGTTTTCACAGCCCCTTTTACTTGTTTACTATTTTGGGGTGAAAAGCATGATTCTAAACTTTAACTAACTTGGTTGTACTTTTTATGAACTTATTGAACTTTTGTTATGCTACTTTTGTGAACTGGTGTATACTATCTATGTGAATTGAGAGCTCATGTCCCTGTGAGGACATCATTGAACACTAAGTCCCCGGTAATCTGTTACACTACTCATTAACTCGTCCGAGAGCCAGATGAGCCGTCTTTGATAATTATGAATAACGTTATTTAGAGTAGACCAACTCTCACTCATATGGCTATGTGTGTGCATGTTATCACTCGCTCACATCCCCGATTGGATGTGTAGAATTTACCTTGTCCCCGATTGGACGAAAGGTAACTCATGTTCCTGTGAGGACATCATTTGGGGCATTCGGTCGGTAATCGGTTTAGTAGTGGCCTCAATTGCATTAGTACACACGTATTCTACCTTCATATTCACATCAAATACAACCAATCACTAATATTTTGTTTGTTGATGAACAAAGCTCTTGTTACATTTGTTTTGTGATATTAAACCTGTGAACTCACCAACTATGACCATAGTTGACCCTTTGGATTTATCATGCTTTTCAGGAGATCGACAGTAAAGTGGACTCTAGGAGTACATTTGCATGGATGCATGATCACACGCGTTTGTTTTATTTTGAAACTATGACCCTCTTTTGGAAACTTTAAGAGCTTATTGTAATTTCTTTTGGAACTGTGGTTTGAACTTGTAGTAATTAAGTAATATTTTCTCCAAATTATGTATGGTGTTGCTACTATATCTTATGCATTGTCACCCGGTACTGTTACATCTCGTGTTTCCGCTTTAGCGGGGTGTGACACTAAATGACTTGAAACCACCGCCAAAAGTTCACAAATTATGTTAGAAACAAAAGTCATTTGAATGACTTTTTCTGAAAATGTGTAGATTTTGCTCAGTAATTATAAATTCTTACATTTGTCCAGATAGGTCAACATTTTGACCTCAGAGGACAAACGTAATTTTTAAAAATACTTAGACTTTTCTAAAAATTCTATAAAAATTACACGAAGTAGATAACTTGGGGATCATCTGTGATTTTTCTCAAATTTTATTACGGATTTATGATTTTTAAATCGAGCCAAGAAAAACGTATAATTTCTGGAAATATGAAATGGGGACTGATTTGATATCAAGTTAAAAGCCGACACTTTCCGGACATGCTATAAGTGTTAAAAATGACTTTTTATGACTTTTAAACATATTTAAGGTTTGGGTAAAAGTTTCGGGTCAAACCGAGTAGGTTTGACCAAGTAAAAAAAAACAGGGCTCGGTTTTGAAAAACCTTAACCTTACTATTTTTGGCAAAAATGGTAACCAAATGGGTTTGGGTAACTTATTAAGTGACTTGGACCAAAACGAGACTTGAAAACATAAACCGAACGAACAAGGACACTTATATATGAACCTAAACGAAAACCACAAGACTTGGACCCTTCTGTCGCAAGTGAGCTCCATTATGTCGCAACATTTTGCGATAGAAGCCTTCTGTCGCAATAAAATTAATTCTTGCAACATCATTTTGCGACACAACCTTTATGTCGCAACATTTTGCGAAGGCAACCTTCATTTTTGCGACACAACCTTTATGTCGCAACATTTTGCGACAACAACCTTCACTTTTGCGACAAAACCTTTATGTCGCAACACTTTGCGAAGGCAACCACCACTTTTGCGACACAACCTTTCTGTCGCAACCTATTGCGACAACAATCTTCTGTCGCAACTCACAGTTTATTCAAAACACTTTGACAGTGATAATTAAATTTGCGTAACAACTCGATAACACATGATATATACTATTGCAATTGTTATGGGGTGATGTCTAGGGTTATTTATGAAAACGTCTTTTAAAGATTTGTGTCTTGCTTTTTCCTGAGTATTCGTAGTGTAAACACTAACACCCTACTGTTTGATTTCTCAGACAGTGTGTCACTGGGTTACTAGGTTATGGTGATTCTGATCAGAGGAGGCTGCTCAACTCTTCAACACTTTCCATATACTGGAATAGTGACCCTTTTCGGAATAGTATTCCTGGGCGCATGAGATAGAGTAACAGACCCGCTAAAAGTTTTGACCGTTCTTAACACCACGGAGATACTAAGGCTAGGCAAGGCATTTATGATTAAGACTTGGTTTGGTGACTGCTAACTTTGTATTAATGGTCTTTGTTTAGTCCAGAGTTGTGTGGTTCAACCAGGATGTGACACAGTCTTCAACCGACGGCAGTTCCTTAGCTTTTTATCACGTATTTAAACGTTATACGAAGTACTGTGCCGATTTATGGTCTTTCCGGTGCCACATACTTTATGGTCACTCTGGACTAGTTTACTAAGTTTGTATTAAAGTTTGACCATCTATGATATAAACCCAACCTTCACTTATTTAAATAAATCTCAATAAATCCCTGATTGATTCACGGTGTACTATACGATAGTGTTGACAGTATTTCCACAGCTACACAATTCAGACAATGTTTGTATTTGAAAACTTAGATATGTAGTTACCGGTTGATCAAGGTTCGCGACTCCTTGTCATACAGGTTCTAACCACGTTTATTGGAGGAAAGGCGATTTTGGTTTAGAAATTCATAAATACGAAGTTAACAGTACACCGGTTTTCATTTTGTAACAATTGGGAACATTATTCCACAACGGATTGTGCCCACGACTTTCATAGCTTCCACGTTCCGTACTACACACATTCGTGATGGTTCCGGCACTATACAAATGAAAGCCGTATAACGTTACTTCCATTGTTTCATAACGATATTATCCCAATTGTGTATTTAAAGTAACATCACCCCAAATATTAACAAGCTAACTACATTACAACAAGCACATAAGAGAACTACTCACTACGCATGGCAAACAATCCTAATTCTATCATAATAATAATAGCAATCATCATAATAGAAAAGGAAAGAGATAACCGTAGATTATGCGTAGACAGAATAATGTTAGAAGAATACACGAACAGAACCTCCGCAATATCTTTGACAATATTACAAATAAGCCCCTCAGAATATTCCCTACACTATTACAAAAGTAGCCCCTCCGTTAGTCTAGGTTAAATATTAACCAAGAACTAACGAACTAAAACCCTAATCTATTTATCCTCTAACTCCTAAGAGTAGTGCTAGAGAGAGAAAGCTAAACTAGAAAGAGAAAGAAAGAGTGTGTGAGAGAGAAAGTGAGAATTCTATGAAGAATTGGTGTGTGGAATGAGGTAAATGAAGCCACTATTTATAGGCAAGTCTTGGATCCAAGAGTGCAAGTCCACAAGCATACGTACAAGCACACGAAGCAAGGAAGAGGCCGTGTGAGAGCAAAACAGGCCGTGTACGGCCTCAACCAGGCTGTGTACGGCTAGTTGAGGGCCGTGTATGGCCTCCTTTAGGCCGTGTACGGCTAGGGGGTGGCCGTGTGGTAGGCCGTGTGATTTATCTGACTTTTCTCGTTGCTTCGGAAGGCCGTATCTTCTTCGTTTCTCGTCCGTTTGACTTGATTCTTTCGCCTGTGATCTTGTAATTCCGTTACGCTTCTAATGATGCCAAATGTGCCAAATTTGGATGTCTCTAGAGTTGGCGTGTGCGGAATGCCCTCGGTTTACGCTCAGAAAGCTCCATCTTCCTCGTTCTTTACCCGATCTGCATGATTCTTGATTCTACAGTCTTGGAATAACCTGATACATCATATGAGACTATTTAAGAACTTGTATCATAATGTGATTAAAATTCTATAAGAATCAGTGTTTAGAATAATCTGCCTCGATTTGCGTGCCTTTTGGACGTTTTTAGCACTTTTTACAGCAATGCCTATAATTTGACCAACTTTGTGAAATTAAGTAAATAAACGTTTAATTCAAGTGTTTTCACCAAGAATTAGGCCAAATGTGCGGAAAATATGTGCCTGAAAACATGTCTTTTTAGCACATATCAGCAATGTATACAACGATACAAACATAATAACACAAATATAATGATAATGTCTATTGAAAATTATTATTACAAACTTTCACCAACGGGTCGTACATGTTTTCGATAAACAAACATTTTTGGACATACTAGTTGAGTGAACAACTAGTGTAGGTGGACATTAACCCTCCACCGACACAACTAGCTTAAGTGGACATTAACCCTCCGTTACACACAACCTTATACGTTTAGGACGTTAGAAGGTGGAAGTTTGGAACACACATTACTTGATAATTGCTATTGCTTGCTAAAGTCATGTGAGTTTCATAGCCCCTTTTTACTGTTTTATAACTAGGGGTGAGAATACATACAACTTCTTTTACACAACTGTTTTTATGAACACAAGTACAAACAAACAACTAATACGGATTGCATGAGTAAACACACTAATCCATTAAAATCCTCTCATATCATGGTTCGTTAATCACGGAGTGGGCGCAAACATTGTGAAATAGATCTATTTGGGTTTGACAACCCACGTCCGGGCCAGTCGCGCTGGTCAAACGTTAAACGGGCACATAATAATTCATTCAGAACTAGTGTACTGGATTAGGCACTTGCAGAGGTAACAACAAACAGGGAAAGTTTCGACCGTATGAGCTCATGGAAATAGTATACACTCTATTTGCATTCGTGTAAATACATTTTATTTATTGTTGGCTAACGATACGTTTATTTATCATTGTTGAATGATACAAACGGAAATCTTGTGTTTCATACCAATGTTTTAAACAACTATTTAACAAACCTATGAACTCACCAACTTTATGTTGACCTTTTAGTATGTATTTCTCAGATAACCAGCCGCAGAAGGATGCTTTTGGGAAGCATTAGCTCGAGTCGCATATTTTCAAACAAACAGAGATTAGATTGCATATTGTATTTTGTACTATCGAATATGTAGTAGAAATCTCTAGACTTATGATTCAAACTCTAAGTATTTTGTTAACATTCTATATTGGTAATGTAATTATTTTAAAACGTCTCATTTAGAGGTCGTTTATTGTAATCTTTGTGTTATGATTTCTGATTTAGACGCGCCCCGATCCCTTGACTTCCGCTGCCACGTGTTCTGGGGGTGCGACAGATTGGTATCAGAGTCTAAGGTTATAGTGAACTAGGATTGCATTAGTGACCTAGACTATAATCGTTAGGTTAGTATTCCTCATTTAGCATGACTAGTTCAACAATTGCATCATTTGAATTTAATTTAACATAGCCTAATCAACTATGTACAATTAAAGAAGAATCGATGTAAGACCTGAAATGGTTATAGTGAATGGGAATGCATTAGAAGACTTGGACTATGATAGAAACGGGATCAACCCTTATATGTGCTTTATGTGCTAGGTTTTTATATGGACATATATATAACCTTACGTATACATACTTGTTTGCCACAGAAAATGGCGACTACTCCCACCGCAACTTCACCCTCTTCCTCCTGCTCCCGTTCGGGATCACGTACCGCATGCGTTGCTAGGCGAACCACTAGCTCACCACGAACTAGCCCCTATCCCAACCCTATCACCATTGATCACACCACTAACAGAGCTCGTCATTGGGTAGACGCCCGCCGATGGGGCTGGCTACCCGTTGCACTCGTAACATGGAGAATCGAGGAAGGAATTGATGGGTCGCGTTATGAACCGTCAATGGATGTTTTTAAAATTTATAATTGCTGGGGTCTAAGTGTAACTTACAAATACTGAACCAAAGGCTAGTAGATGGTAAGTATGACCTTGAGTCGTTCTTAAAGAGAAACTGAATTGAAACAGAGGTGGTCCAATCAATCTTGCTTTTCTAGTAAATGTTTTAAAAGAGTGCGTTGGGGGTTTTGGTTCAGTTAACTAAGTAAACTAAATAAAGCAGATAAAAGATAATGATAAATCAGATAATTAAAGGAAGTATTTGTTGTGAGTTCATTAGCTTATAATGTGGGACGATGGCTTTTAGGGAAAGCGTTTACTAAATTTTGAACGTTCACTAGACTTGATAGTCCATGGTATAACCAATAGATTCCCTATTAGTCGGTTATCAACTAATATGTCACGAGGAACCGAGGTATCATGATTCTGATCTGACAGACAATGCTCAACTCTCCACACTCTCCTATGAGGGAGTCAGTGGCCCTTATCGTCGAACGCATTTGCTCGTGGGCGAAGGAATAGAGTAGCAGGTCAACAACAAGTATAACCGTTCTTAATACCATGAAGACTATAAATCCAACAAACAACTAACTTCAACAAGTATGTTCGGCCTTAGTTGATCAATTCCGATTAATAAAGTTTAAGCATGGTAAGCGAAGGAAGGTGTTGAGGTTTCTTGCGTACCTTACTTTAGATTTCAGAGGTTAAGGAAAAGTATCGTTTTAAAGTGGATTTTAAACTTGCCTTTCTCAATACAATTAACAAATCCCTAGGTTTTCGTAAATGGTTATTTAGCCTATAGCCTACCTAATCTAATCTAATCTAATCTAAACTAACTAATCTAATTAAAACGTTAATTAAAATGCTGACGGCTTTTTGCATAAAGTTAAACCCAGACCATGTCAGAAAATGCTATGGTAATCCACAATGTATTTAATCGTTTACCGATGTTTCCATTGTGGTTTAATTGCTTCGCGATGTTTACATGATAAGTACATAGGGATTATAAGTGTACAATACTCATGGCAATTCCACGTAATCACATTGCATTTTATGATGTTTGCATGACGTTACAATTAAAACTATAGTTTTTACACAGATAAATATTGACCAAGTATTAAGGTTCGCGACTCCTCTCTACAAGGTTACAATCACGTTTGTTAATCGAAAGGCGAATATAAGTTTTAGGTTTAAAATCATAAGGTAAGTCTGTTCATAAAGTTTCCATTTTGGCGTCGATCCATAATACAACTACCTTCGGTCGTTACCGGCTTCCATGCGTTTGTACTTTGCTCGAAAGCATTTCCAGCACTATACCAAGTAAACAGTCGAATAGGGGCCGTCATATTATTTCACGACACTTTTAAAGTCATCCCACAAATATATGTGCTAACTACATCACAACAAATACAATAGTAATCTACTCACTAATCATGGCACAAACGATCTCTAGCATAATTAAAGTACACATATTTAATTAAGATAGATAAGGATAGAATAACCGAGATTAATATGCGAGAATGAATAGACTTGAATTAATAAGAGTTGCTCCAAGCGTACACCAAAGATTACAAATTCGTTCCCCATCAAAAGCTACAAACACGTTCCTTGCTTCTATTCTAACTAACCTAATACTATTTTAAATTGAGAAAATAAAGAAAGAAAGAAAAGCTAGAAGCTAGAGAGAAAGTGTATCTTCCAAAGTGTGGAAAGAATGGTGTATTTTGCAAATGAGCCTAATGCCTCCTATTTATAGGAGAGTTTTGGTGCATGTTAGCAAGTAGAAGCTCACAATAGCAAAAGGTGGAAAAGGTAGTGGCACCGGGTACGGGCATATGGTGGCACAAGGTACGTAAAGGTGCGTAAAGGTCTAGCACGAGGTACGTAAAGTTGAGCAAAGGTCTAGCACCGGTACACGCAAGGACCAAAAACCGATAACCGGATGGGGGGTGGCAACAGCCGGCGGCCTGGTGGCTGGCAGCCGGCGGCGGCTGGCTGCCACCCGTCCCGGTTCGTCGCCCGTTGCCTCGTTACTCATTTCGCGCTTATCTTCTTTGTTATGCATCCGTTTGCGTTGATTCTTTTTTTGTTGGATTTGTAATTAAAAAACGAAGACTTTGATGAAAATATATCCCAAAAATATGTCTATGAACTTTAGATGTGTCGTACGAATCGTTTGGATCTTCCGGCGTACGTATAATCTTCATTCTTCGTCCGTTTTTGTAGATTCTTCTTCTGTTGGATTCGTAATTTGAAAACGAACATCTTGGGCAAGATGGATGTTGGTGATGGGCACTTTTGTCTTGAAATCTCATTTTGATGTCTCGAATCTTCAAACGTGTGTGGAATCTTCGTTTTTCATCCGTTTTGGTTGATTTTCATCGTGCAACCTTGTTTTGACCATCTTGGCATAATACTACTGATTTGTAATGGTTTTGAGTTAATATGCCAAGAATTGTTCCAGAATGAGAGAGATATCGGTAGTAAAAATGTGAAAACGTGACTTTTTACGCGATATCAAGTATCCCACACTTAGAACTTTGCTTGTCCTCAAACAAACTCGTTTTCAATATAGTTAAAGATAAGAAGATAATGCAAAATTTTAAGGCGGAACTTTTTACTAAGGGGTTTTGGGAGAAAATAAGATACTTGTTCTTTGAAAATGAAGGATTGTAATCTTTAGGAGCATGCTTGTGATCTTTGATCTTGGATACATGACTAGGCGATCCTCTCAAGGTGGTCACTCAAATCACTCAAAGTGTTTAGGGTTTCTGATATCGCGTAAAAAGTCACGTTTTTACTACTGATATCTCTCTCTCACTCTGGAACGATTCTTGGCATTTTGAACTCAAATATGGTTCAAATCAATGACATTATGCCAAGGTGGTCAAAACAAGATTGCACGATAAAAATCAAGCAAAACGGATGAAAAAACGACGATTCCACACACGTTTGAAGATTCAAGGCATCAAAACGAGATTTCAAGACTAAATTACCCTTCACCAACATCCATTCCATTCAAGATGTTCGATTTCAAAATACGAATCCAACAGAAGAAGAATCAACTAAAACGGATAAAGAATGAAGATTCTACGCCCGCCGGAAGATCCAAATGATTCGTATGCGATATCTAGAGTTAGGGACCTCATCTCAAGGGATATCTTATGTCAAAATCTTTGTTTTTGAATTACGAATCCAACAAAAAAAAATCGACTCAAACGGGCGCATAACGAAGAAAAGACGCACGAATCAAGAAACGAAGCAAAAGACGGCGAAACGAGGCGGGTGGAAACCGGCCGCCGCCGGCCACCACCATGGCGCCGCCGGCCAGCAGCCCCCTGCCCCGGTTTCCTTTTTTTGGCTAATCCCCGTACCTGGTGCGCCTACTTTCCGCGTTGTACAGTACCTAGTGCACCACCTTTCCGCGTTGTACAGTACCTGGTGCACCTTTTTACCTGCATTACGCTAATGTGCAACTCTTGATGCTAATGTGAGCCAAAACTCTCCTATAAATAGGAGGCATAAGGCTTCATTTCAAGATGTCCCATATGCACTAGTCATATTTCAAGATGTCCCATATGCACTAGTCATATTACTTTCTTACTTTCTCACTCTACTTTCTTACTTTAGATTTAGCATTAGATTAGTTTATCACCTTGTTTAGAGTAGAAAGAAAGCTAGGAACGTTTTGTAATCTTTGGTGTACGCTTGGAGTTACGCTCATTAATTCAAGTCTATTCCTTCTCGCATATTTAATCTCGGTTATTTCTATCCTTATCTATCTTAATTAAATATGTTTGCTTTAATTATGTTAGAGATCGTTTATGCCATGATTAGCGAGTAGATTACTATTGTATTTGTTGTGATGTAGTTAGTATATATAATTGTGGGATGACTTTAAATACGCCGTGAAATAATACGATGGCCCCGATTTGACTGATTACTCGGTATAGTATTGGAAATGCTTTTGAGCATAGTACAAATATATGGAAGCCGGTAACAACCGAAGGTAGTTGTGTTATGGATCAACGTTATAAAATTGGAAACTTTGTGAACGGACTTATCTTGTGATTTTAAACCTAAAACTTACATTCGCCTTTCGATTAACAAACGTGATTGTAACCTTGTAAAGAGGAGTCGCGAACCTCAATACTCGGTCAATAGTTATCTGTGTAAAAACTATGTTTTTAATTGTAACGTCATGCAAGCATTATAAAATGCAATGTGATTACGTGGACTTGCCATGAGTATTGTACACTTCCGATCACAATGTACTTATCATGTAAACATCGCGAAGCAATTAAACTCACAACGGAAACATCGCTAAACGATTAGATACGATGTGAGCTACCATAGCATTTCCGACATGGTCTGGGTTTGACTTTCTGTAAAAAGCCGTCAGCATTTTAATTAGTTGTTTTAGTTTAGATTAGATTAGACTAGGTAGGCTATAGGCTAAATGATCATTTACGAAAACCTAGGGATTTGTTAAATGTATTAAGAAAGGCAAGTTTGAAATCCAACTTAAACTGATACTTTTTCCTAAAACCATGAAACCTAAAGTACGGTATGCAAGAAACCTAAATGCTTTCCCTTGTTTATCACGCTTAAGTTTCATTGGTAGAAATTGATTAAATAAGTCCAGACACAAGTTCTAAGTTAGTTGTTTAATGGATTAATAATCGTTGTGGTATTAAGAACGGCTAGACATGTTATGGACTTGCTACTCTATTCCTTCGCCCACGAGCGAATACGTTCAATAATATGGGCCACTGACTCCCTCACAGGAGAGTGTGGAGAGTTGAGCATCGTCTGTCTGGTCAGAATCATGATACCTTAGTTCCTCGTGACATATTAGTTGATAACCGACTGATAAGGAATCTATTGGTTATACCATAAGTTAATGAATCCTGTAAACAACCCAATTTAGTTAATCGTTTTCCCGTAAGAGTCATCATCCCATGATTATTAGCTAACGAACTCACAACAAATACTACTTTGCATTATCTGACATCTTATTACATTTTATTCGCTTTATTTAGTTTACTTAGTCAACTGAACCAAAACCCCCAACGCACTCTTTTAAAACATTTACTAGAAAAGCAAGATTGATTGGATCACCTCCGTTTCAATTCAATTTCTCTTTCAGAACGACTCTAGGTCCAACTTATCACATACTAACCCTTGGTTCAGTATCAATAAGTTACATTTAGACCCCAGCAATTATAAATTTTTAAACATCCGTTGACGGTTCGTAACAGAATCGCGTCCAACAAGTTTTTGGCGCCGCTGCCGGGGAGATTAACTGTCCGATACAGAGGCCCAACCAATCCCAATTCTAGTAAACCCTTAGGATAAAACCTTCTAAAAAAAACACAAAAACATTTTCTTTATTGTCTTTTATTTTAGTGTATGACCTGTTCCCCTAGATCTGCACCACTGTTTAACTTTCCCGATCCAGAACTTACAATACGCACTATTCGACGAGAAAAGAAGCAATCTGCACTTAAGCAAGCAATGGCTGAACGCATCACTCTCGCTGACAACGGTAACCCTCTATCGAAGGAAGAGGAGGACCAATTCTCTACCCCGAAACCCCTGGTCAATCTTTCGAGCTTAAACACCACATCATCCAACTAATCCAAAACCACTGTCAATTCCATGGATTGCCGAGTGATGACCCAAACTCTCACCTCGACAAGTTTATCTCTCTTTCAAATTCCTACAAGCAAAACGGAATTGGCCAAGATTCAATCCGTTTATACCTTTTCCCTTATTCGCTCACCCATCACGCACAAACATGGTTTGAAGGTTTAGAGACCGGCTCTATCCCTTCATGGACTGCGATGGCGACAAAGTTTCTAACCAAGTACTTTCCGCCCTCTAAACAAACCAAACTCCGAAATGACATCACGAACTTTCGACAAGCTTTCGACGAGTCATTATATACCGCATGGGAATGATTCAAAGGAGCCTTGAAGAAATGCCCCAATCACCGACTCGATAAGTCTGCACAATTGTGCACTTTCTACAATGGTTTAGATCCTAACCACCGAACTACCCTCGATGCTGCACCACAAGGAAGCTTCATGGAAAAGACCGACGAAGAAGGATGGAACCTTATAGAAAACATGACTATGCATCATCACGATTGGAATTATGGAGATCATTCAACTTCTTCCACACCTATCGCTACTGCAAACCCGATTCCGGTGGAAGCAATTAAGGCACTAACAGAGAAAATGGACTCGCTCGTCAAACAGTTTGGAGAACTTAAGAAACAACAGCACCAAGTACACCAAGTGCAAGTCTGTCAACACTGCACCAACCCGCAACCATCTGGCGAATACCAAGTTGAATACGAAGAAGCAGATGACACTGTCTACTATGCTCAGTTTCCAGCTCGACCACCCGGTTTCAACCAGAACAACAACCAACCTAGAGGACCTCCCTTTCCGCCGAGAAACAACCCACAACCATACCAACCCCGATACCCACCTAGATATCCACCCTACCAACAACAATCACAACTTTCTTATAATCAACCCCTTGCACTTCCTGCACCCACTTCCGACACAAACCAAACCACTGAACAAACCACCAAGACAAATGCCCCAGTTACAAGTTCAGATGACGCCTTCACCCAATTCATGCAAGGTCAACACCTGCTCAACCAAAAGACGTCCGCTAGACAAGATCAAGCCGACCTCTTCATGAGAAATCAATTGGTTGTGCTAAAAAATTTAGAAGCTCAAATTGGACAATTGGTACAACGTCTTGAGAATAGACCCCGAGGAAGTTTACCTAGCAACATGGTTCAAAATCCGCATGTTGAGGAAGCAAAGCAACTTACAACACCCAAGGAAGCAGCTACTACTCCACCTGCTGCTGTTCCAGTAAAGGAAGAACCAAAGGTCAAGATACCAGCTGTGGAAACCATGAACAAAGAGGTTAGAATCCCTTACCTCGCTAGACTTAAAGTTCAACCTAAGAAACTGTCGTCCTTTAAGTTAGATGGAGAATTCCTTGATACCATGTCTAGAGTTCCTGGTCGAAATAAGTATATTAGGAAATTGCTATCCACTAAAGATAATTTGCCTGAAGTGAACAACATTCCCCTTAGTTCTGAAACCTCAGCCCTACTTAAGAATAGCCTTCCCGAAAAACTAGGAGATACTGGTAGATTTACACTCCCTTGTTCTATCTACAATTCCAGAAATATGAGCGCTTTAGCCGACTTAGGAGCCAACATTAACCTTATGCCCTACTCCCTGTTTAAGAGGCTAGAACTTGAAAACTTGAAACCCACTAAGATGATCGTCCAGTTAGCCGACCAATCTGTTAGATACCCCAAGGGAATAGCTGAGAATGTCCTTGTTCAAGTTGACAAAATTTTCTTCCCAACAGATTTCGTGGTAATGGATATCCACGAGGACATAAACATCCCAATTATCCTTGGAAGACCATTCATGAACACAGCTAGAGCAGTGATTGATGTGTATAACCACACGATTGTTTTACGATCGCATGGTGAAAGCATCACTTACAAGATCGACCAACCGGAATGCACCCCAGAAGAGGAAGAATGTTGTGCTGTATCCACAGGAAGAATCTGTTCCGATGACGAAACAGAACCAGAGGAGGAACCACAATTCACCCGATCATCAGTTCTCATTTCTGACACTGAATACGACCCAGAAGAGGAAGAATACGAGGAAGCAGATGAAGAAATTGAATCTGACCCTGAGGAGGAAGAAGAAGAGCCTGAAGAGGAAGATGAGGAAATGGAAGAAGATGAAGATCACACTGATTCGCCACAAATGGCTGAAGTTAAAAGAATACAAAATTGCGATGATTGCTCTTCGTCAGAAGAATCAGTTGATTACGGAGTCATCTGCCAATTATGTCGTGTAAACGGGGCTTTAGTTTTAAAATAGGAAATACATAACTTACTACACACAACACAGGCAAGAATACCTGATCATATATAGTATAGCTCAGTAAGTTCGAGTCGAACACAGGGAACGGATGTCAATCTTAACAAATTGGAAATTGTTACAATTAATTAAAGCAATAAAAAGTGGGGACGTTTTAGTTCCGATCGAACAATTGATAAACAATTATAAAAGCAATGATTTATTGACTAAAAATAAAGTATAAAATAAAGGAATAATAAAAATGACTTAATTGATTAAAGATTTAATTCAAATGATAAAAGAAATGCATTTGCTTAGATTATTTTCCTTAAAATCTGGAAATCATGTTATTTAAAATGCTCACGTATGGATTTTATTGTGCTATAACAATTGTATCAATTTTCCTTACAAGATAAATTGAATTAACACGATTAAGAAAGACATGAAGTTGTTTTCAACATGCTAACAGTTCAATTTAACGTTGCCCACCTAATTATGTTTTATATTAATTCAACACCATTTATGTGATTTATTCTTATAACTTGAATCAACAAAGTCTATAACTATTTCTAGTTATCTTGTTCTTGAGCAATTATTAGCAATTATTAACCCTAACCCGTCAAACTCAATCTATTCGGTGATATTTATCAATTAAAACCAACTATCATCAATAATCTTATAATCAAAAGGAACTCAATCTCAATTAATCATAAAACCACGTTAGGTAATTAGCAATATTCATTCAATAACCAAGAATCAACGAATAAACACATAAACTTGAATAAAATCCAATACGATTCGCAATTTCAATAATCAATTCATCAATTAAGTATTATCATCTAAACAAATACACAAGAGATTTAGCCAATCATAATTTCACAAAAAATCAGATTCATAAACAATTCAATACTCATAATGAAATGAAAGAGAGAAACGTATTCGAACCGAAATAGTGAATTAATGATTGAATGAACGAACCCCCTTGATTTTTTTGATCTTTAGCCTTCAAAAACCTCTGGAATTAAGGTTTGGAATCAGAGAATACGTCTGGAGAAAAAGTTGTGAGTTGTGTTCAAAATGAGAGCAAAATGATCTTTTTGGGGTTTCTGCTGAGGCAATCCATACGCCGTATGGAATTCCATACGCCGTATGGATTGAAAAGCCCATGGGTCTGACCCGTGTATTCTGGCTGCCCGGCTCACTTCATCCATACGCCGTATGGATTCCATACGCCGTATGGATCAGATTTTCCAACTTTTATCACCATCGACCTCCACTCTTTATGCTTCCTTCATTTTACTTCTTTTCTTCGATTCTCACTCGATTTCTACTTCTTTTTACGATTCAAGCTCCAGCTAATTCCTAAATGCAAATATAAACGAAATGAGTATCGAATTCAAATAAAATGCATAAGAAACTAATCAAACTAAGGGGTAATTAGCACTATAAAATAGTACATTTGGCGTTCATCAAACATCCCCCACTTGAATCCTACTTGTCCTCAAGTAGACTATCGATTCAAAAAAAAAAAAAAACTCAAAACTTTAAATATGAACGACAAACAAAAGTGCAAAAGGACTTACATACTACACAACATTCAACAGACCAAAATCCCATCTTAAAATTATTATTATTATGCATAAAAGATAATTCATTTAGATTACCGATATTGTTGTCCACTTAAACAATCTACAATTCAGAAATTGAGCTCAACTTATTATTATTCTAGCAGGCTTTACCCTTAATTCACAATAGAAAATACTCTCATATAAATAACGTGTCACAATTCTCCAAATAATCAACATCCCAATAAATCAATCATTTTTCAAGCCAAGACATTGGTGACAGGTCTGTACCTTAGTACAACAGAGCGACATAACTTGGCTTTGGTTTTTCAATTTATGAGTCCTTTGTACTCCTTTATTTTTATCTATTTTGATATCAAATATACTGACGGAAACCAGGTCTGTACTTTCGTACAACAGAGGAGTCAACACCCAGTATATTCCCAAATGATGATAATCAGGATCCCAGAATTATGGATTATAACACGCTATCAAATGAGAATTAAGATTAACATCATACCTTACTAAAGATCCTCTTAAGGTAAATCCCTACTATAAGTATTAGATTTCTTAATAGCTCAATAACCTTCAAATAGATTGCCTATCGATACATCACAAGATGAACTATCTAATATTAAATTTTACGATTACTTCATTCCTTGTATTCCCAAAACATGTTACAAGATTGCTAAACTTTATATAAAATATAATTTAAAACAAAAAATTAGTTGAAAAATGACTAACACGTAGAATGCCTTTCAACTTTAAAATTTGCCAATATTTACCATTCATATCTTAAGGACAAACAGACTTCTTTTCCCCATCCCCCACTTAAAAGTATGCAATGTCCTCATTGCAAAAGAAAACAATAATATAGGGATTAATAAAGAAGTGAACAGAAACTCCCCTGATTTGGAAGAAAGATTCATGAAGGCATTCGTTCAGAAATAAAATACAACAACACACTTCCGTAGGCAACACGATTGCATTTAGCATATGCAACAAGCCTTTAAACCTCTCAGTATCCTGAGCGGACGAGTTATAGTCTCGTGAGGGTTTTCAGAGAACACACCCACAAAGTTCAAACCTGCAAACAAAAACAATAAAACAAAATAACAATTAGCAAAATACCGGGTTGTCTCCCGAAAGCGCTTTTGTTTATCACGTCGGTAAGTTCAACCTTTTATTTCATAACTTAATTCAACTCCATCTCCAAATCATGCTTGGAATCCCTTACATCACCATAGTACTTCTTTAACATACTTCCATTGACCTTGAAAGTTTTTCCAGAATGTCCTTGTAAATCAACAGCACCAAATGGATAAACTTTCTCAACTATAAAAGGTCCTGTCCAACGTGTCTTCAACTTACCAGGAAATAAATGTAACCGAGAACTATACAATAGAACCTTGTCACCTTTCTCAAACGTATGATTCGACTTAAGACGAGCATCATGCCATTTCTTCGTTCTTTCCTTGAACAGTCTCGAATTATCATAAGCATTTATTCTTAATTCCTACAACTCAGTTAACTGTGCCATTCTTTCCTTTCCAGCTAATTTCTCATCCAGATTGCACTGCTTAATAGCCCAATATGCCTTATGTTCCAATTCAAAAGGTAAATGACAAGCCTTCCCATAAACTAGACGATAAGGTGTCATTCCAATTGATGACTTAAAAGCTGTTCGTGCCACCCATAACGCATCATCCAACTTATATGACCAGTTCTTAGGGTTTCCTTCAACTGAACGTTCTAAAATACGCTTCAACCCTCTATTGGTTACTTCCACTTGACCACTCGTTTGTGGATGATAAGCAGTTGAAAACTTATGTTTAACTCCGTACTTTCGCAGCACTTTTTCCAATTGAGCATTTCTGAAATGCGTCCCTCGATCGCTAATTAAAGCTTTCGGTGTTCCAAAACGTGAAAATAGCTGCTTCAGAAACTTCACCACAACTCTAGCATCATTCGTGGGTAATGCTTTTGCTTCAGCCCACTTAGAAACATAATCCACAACCACAATGATGTATTTATTTCCATTGCTCGGTGGAAACGGTCCCATAAAGTCTATTCCCCAGACATCAAAAATCTCACTTACCATAATTGGACTTTGCAACATTTCATCCTTCTTAGAAATCCTCCCGGTACTCTGGCATGCATCACACTCCTTCACATACTTAAATGCATCCTTATAAATGGTTGGCCAATAAAAACCTGCCTCAAACACTTTTCTTGCAGTGTAATCAGGACCATGATGTCCTCCAGATGGACCATCATGACAATGCTCCAAAATTATGTCGCATTCTTCTCCAGCTACACACATACGAACAATCAGCACACTGTCTGAACAAGTACGGGTCTTCCCAGAAGTAATATCGCAAAGATGAGAAAAATCTATTTCTTTGATTGAAATCCAATCCTGACGGAAGAGTGTTCGTAACTAGGAAGTTTGCAATATCAGCGAACCATGGAAATTCATTCAAAATTGCCTTTAACAAGCTTTCATCAGGGAATTTATCTTGAATCTCTGTTTCGTCCAACTTATCCAGCTCCGGATTTTCTAATCGAGATAAATGATCGGCTGCCAAATTTTCAACTCCTTTCTTGTCTCTAATCTCTATATCAAACTCCTGCAACAACAAAATCCACCGCAACAACCTTGGCTTTGCATCTTGTTTGTTAAACAAATATCGTAGTGCCGAATGGTCGGTGAACACTACAGTCTTTGACAAAACCAAGTAAGAGCGAAATTTGTCAAACGCAAAAAAACAGCAAGTAATTCCTTTTCAGTCGTAGTGTAATTCTCCTGCGCACTCGTCAAAGTCTTGCTTGCGTAATAAATAGGTTGAAACTTCTTATCAACCATCTGGCCTAAAACTGCTCCTACAGCGTAGTCACTGGCATCACACATCAATTCAAATGGAAGATCCCAATTTGGACTTATCATAATCGGTGCGGATACCAACTTTTCCTTTAAGAGATTGAACGCATCTTGGCATTCCCTTGAAAATTCAAACTTAGCATCTTTCTCCAACAACTTGTTCATCGGACGCGCTATCTTTGAGAAATCCTTGATGAATCTTCTATAAAACCCAGCATGTCCTAAGAAACTTCGTATTCCTTTAACATTCGTCGGATGAGGTAGCTTTGCAATGGCCTCAATCTTGGCTTGATCAACTTGAATACCAACACTTGATATTTTATGCCCTAAAACAACTCCTTCACGTACCATGAAATGGCACTTTTCCTAATTTAAGACGAGATTTGAACTTTCACACCTCTGCAACATCCTTTTCAGATTTACCAAACACTTATCAAACGAATTTCCGAAAACAGAAAAATCATCCATGAATATTTCCATGCTGTCTTCCACCATATCATGAAAAATTGCCATCATGCATCGCTGAAATGTCGCGGGTGCATTACACAAACCGAAAGGCATCCTTCTATAAGCAAAAGTTCCGAATGGACAGGTCAAAGTAGTCTTGTCTTGATCATTAGCATCTATCGGAATCTGGAAGTATCTGGAAAAACCGTCTAAAAAGCAATAACACTCTTTTCTAGCTAGACGTTCGAGCATCTGATCAATAAATGGCAAGGGAAAGTGATCTTTGCGTGTCACATCGTTTAACTTCCTATAATCGATACAGACTCTCTATCCAGTGACAGTTCTCGTGGGGATTAACTCGTTCTTCTCATTAATAACCACTGTCATACCTCCTTTATTGGGCACAACATGAATGGGACTAACCCATGGACTATCAGAAATCGGATATATCAATCCAGAGTCCAACAACTTAATGATTTCCTTTCTCACTACATCCATAACCTTAGGATTCAACCGTCTTAATGGTTGCACAACTGGTTTGAAATCAGATTCCATGAGGATCTTGTGCGTGCAATATGATGGGCTGATTCCCTTGATATCACTAATCGTCCATGCTATAGCATGCTTATGTTCCTTCAGAACTTTCAGCAGGCTTTCTTTCTCGGTTGCAGATAACTGAGATGAAATGATAACCGGTAGGTCCGACTCTCCTTGCAAGTAGGCATATTCCAAATGGGTCGGTAGATCCTTTAGTTCTAACTTTGGTGGTTCTTCAAAGGAAGATTTAACTGCCAACACCTCCTTTCTAGAACAAGGAATCCCATGCATAGTGATGCGAGTCTCTTTCTTGACTAAAATACCATCAATTTCAATCAACTCTTCGCTCTCTATCGGCTGATTTTCATCACTCTCTAACTCCTCATCACTTGCGAATTCTCGCTCCTCAAGCAACTTATCGAATTCTTCAATATCTCGAATTGCTTCTATGTTTCCCGTCCATCCTTCAAGAATCATGGGATCAAGGTCTTCATTTTCCATGAGACTTTGAAGGAATTCTTCATCATCAGTCCTTTCTCTAGAACTCACAAAGTAGCAAGTATCATCAACTGCAACAGGGTATTGCATTGACTTGTTGACATCAAATACTACTTCATCATCTCCTACCCTTAAAGTGATCTTCATATCATGAACATCAATCAATGCCCTCGCAGTGGCTAGAAAAGGTCTTCCCAAAATGATAGGTACCTTAGAATCTTCTACCATGTCCAGGATCACGAAATCGCAAGGGAAAACAAACCTATCAACCTTAACTAACACATTCTCGATCATACCCTTCAGGTACTGGACTGAACAATCCGCTAACTCAATGCACATTCTAATTGGCTTTGGTTCTCCTAACTTGAGTCTAGCATACATTGTATGATTATTGATATGCTTGCCCCCAAGTCAGCTAATGCATGAGTGAGGTCTAAACTTCTAATCAGGCAAGGAAGAGTAATACTCCCAGGGTCCTTCATCTTTGGCGGAAGTTTATTTTGCATAACTGTTGAGCATCTCTCGTTCATTGTTACCGTGGTTGCCTCCATCAGCTTGCTCTTGTTGGTTGAAATTTCCTTCAAATACTTTGCATACTTGGGCATTTGGGCAACCGCCTCCACGAATGGAATGTTAATGTGCAGTTGCTTCAGATTCTCTAGAAACTGGTGGTATTGAGCATCATCCTTCCCTCTTCTCAAAGCTGCTGGATAAGGTGGCGGCGGTGCATGATCCTTAGCATATTGCTTATCTCTTGCAATTTGGTCAGCCTCAGTGTTCACCATAGGACTTTCAGGAACTTCTACTTCCTTTTCTTTCTCAGGTAAGGGTTGGGAAACAGTTTTCTTCTTAACACCTGAATCCTCATGAATTCGACCACTTCTGGTGATCACAGCCTTAGCTTGATCACGTGGGTTGGTTTCCGTGTATCCAAGAAGAGTTCCAGGAAATCTCTCTTGAAGAACTTTAGCGATAGTAGAAATATTTCCTTCAATCTGCTTGATTGCAGCCCCTTGGTTTCTCAATGTCGCATCAGTGGCATCCATCCTTTGTCCAGAACTGGTAATGAATTTCTCATTTGAGGTAAGAAACTTTCCCATCATTTCTTCTAAGTTGGTTTGTTTATCTGTTGATGATCCCGCTTGTTGATCCTTGGTGTAAAAACCTGGTTGAGTTTGGCGAAACTGACGCCCTCCATCTTGGTATAGGCTCTTGAAGAAATTTCCACCGCCCTGACGGTATGGTGCTTGAGCTTCCCCATACTTAACTTCCTCAGTTGCTTCTCCCATTTTTATCTCGGGGCAATCCTTCACTAAATGGCTTCCTCCACAGTTGCCGCATCCCACTTGGATAGCATGGACAGTCTCGGTAACCTTTTTAATATCTCTACCCATGTTGTCCAGCTTAGCGGTGATGGCTGCAAACCCATCTTCATCATTCACAGACCCAGCTGGTTCCTTTTGAATCAATCTTTTAGCTGCTCCCTTAAGTGTGATAGGGAAAACTCTGAGCATGACTTGATCGCGTGTGATGTTCGGAACGTTGAACATATCGGCTATCTCCACAATTCTTTCCACATGATCGTTAGCATCTTCCCTTTCTTCTCCACGGAACGGATTCTCCCTAAGCTCCTTGAGGAACTGTCCTTTGATTTCAATCTCCACATCTTGCGCAATTGCAGGCCTTACTACTCCAGTGCCACGGTCGTTACGCATCCGACTCGAATACTCCTCAAGAGTTATGTTGGCGATGTCTTCTGCCATTGTGTTATCTGGTTGATCGTTAAAAAGAAATCATAGGCACTCTCCAAAATCGCTTTCTAGATACGAACGGTAGTTTCTGGTTCGTGGGGTAAAAAGGTTATTGGTAAAAACCTCGAAGTCGTCACTAACAAAGGTATTGATTAACGGTGAGTTTGGTGGCGTGGAAGAAGCGCGTCTTCTTTGATGAAATATGCGTTCGGGTTCTTCAAAAGGGTCGGTTGGGTCTGGAACAGTTGATCGGGTCATAAACTCCTGTAACGTACTTGACAAGTCAGCAGAACAAGCTACCTAACTACCTAATTATGAACTAAAGTGAAAAGGAAATTACCTAAATAAAATACCAAACAAATAATAAACTAACTAAAAATAATAAACAAAAGACAACTTCCAATTTATTTAGTTGGAACAAACCGCTCCCCGGCAGCGGCGCCAAAAACTTGATGTTGTGTAAACGGGGTTTTAGTTTTAAAATAGGAAATACCTAACTTACTATACACAACACAGGCAAGAATACCTGATCATATATAGTATAGCTCAGTAAGTCCGAGTCGAACATAGGGAACGGATGTCAATCTTAACAAATTGGAAATTGTTACAATTAATTAAAGCAATAAAAAGTGGGGACGTTTTAGTTCCGATCGAACAATTGATAAACAATTATAAAAGCAATGATTTATTGACTAAAAATAAAGTATAAAATAAAGGAATAATAAAAATGACTTAATTGATTAAAGATTTAATTCAAATGATAAAATAAATGCATTTGCTTAGATTATTTTCCTTAAAATCTGGAAATCATGTTATTTAAAATGCTCACGTATGGATTTTATTGTGCTATAACAATTGTATCAATTTTCTTTACAAGATAAATTGAATTAACACGATTAAGAAAGACATGAATTGTTTTCAACCCGCTAACAGTTCAATTTAACGTTGCCCAACTAATTGTGTTTTATATTAATTCAACACCATTTATGTGATTTATTCTTATAACTTGAATCAACAAAGTCTATAACTATTTCTAGTTATCTTGTTCTTGAGCAATTATTACCAATTATTAACCCTAACCCGTCAAACTCAATTTATTCGGTGATATTTATCAATTAAAACCAACAATCATCAATAATCTTATAATCAAAAGGAACTCAAACTCAATTAATCATAAAACCACGTTAGGTAATTAGCAATATTCATTCAATAACCAAGAATCAACGAATAAACACATAAACTTGAATAAAATCCAATACGATTCGCAATTTCAATAATCAATCCATCAATTAAGTATTATCATCTAAACAAATACACAAGAGATTTAGCCAATCATAATTTCACAAAAAATCAGATTCATAAACAATTCAATACTCATAATGAAATGAAAGAGAGAAACGTATTTGAACCGAAATAGTGAATTAATGATTGAATGAACGAACCCCCTTGATTTTCTTTGATCTTTAGCCTTCAAAAACCTCTAGAATTAAGGTTTGGAATCAGAGAAAACGTCTGGAGAAAAAGTTGTGATTTGTGTTCAAAATGAGAGCAAAATGATCTTTTTAGGGTTTCTGCCGAGGCAATCCATACGCCGTATGGAATTCCATACGCCGTATGGATTGAAAAGCCCATGGGTCTGACCCGCGTATTCTGGCAGCCCGGCTCACTTCATCCATACGCCGTATGGATCAGATTTTCCAACTTTTATCACCATCGACCTCCACTCTCTATGCTACCTTCATTTTACTTCTTTTCTTCGATTCTCACTCGATTTCTACTTCTTTTTACGATTCAAGCTCCAGCTAATTCCTAAATGCAAATATAAACGAAATGAGTATCGAATTCAAATAAAATGCATAAGAAACTAATCAAACTAAGGGGTAATTAGCACTATAAAATAGTACATTTTGGCGTTCATCAGCCAAGAGCTCAGATCCTCTCATTTTAAAAGAATGGGAAACATCCTTAATTCCTATCTCGATCCGTCAAAACCCTTCACCAGAACCCGACTCCGAGACATAGAAATCTTTGACGAAGGACTCCGATCATCACCACACCCAGACCAGTATGCTAAACTTTTACAGAGAATTTAAGCATATAAGGCACGTCAACCACGAAGCTTTGCCGAAGAGAATCTCCATGACATAACAACCGAAGTCCGAACCATCGAAATCGATAGTTCTCGACCCTTCAACAACGCACCCTCAGACGAAGAACTCCAATAATTTCCCAATTCACGTGATAAAGACTCCGACTGCAACAGTGAATGTGATGACGACTACTTCAACATCACTCTTGATGAACGCTCTATTCCACAACCTCCTCTTGCTCCACCAAATTCCCCTGCCATCACAACTGAGAGACTAGAAATTCCTCTGATAGATACTCATCAAGACATGATCGAGATGATTGACGAATACGACGATGTCCGAATCATCGTAGAAGCTATAAAGGAGTCAACTAACGACTACAACATCGCCCAGAGACACGTGATAAGGGCAATTGATCGCGCCCCAACGGTCGGTTCAGGAATAGCTTCCTGGTCGTTACGGACCTTCCAGTCAAGGCGGCGATCGAGAGGGTGGTTTTAAATTTATAGAGAGCTGGGGACCTAAGTTTTACTTATAACTTTGAATAGTAGTAAGTAATGGCTCAGGGTCGTTCTTAAGATCAACCGTATTGTGAAGCCAAGCAGTCAAGACGATCGATTCGATTTAGTAGGGTTTGTAAACAAGAGATTTGATTTTTTTGGTTTTTGATTACTTAGGTCCTAAATTAAACTAAATAAATAGCAAAATGAAATAGCAGATGATAATCAGTATGTAGAGGAGTGTTTGTTGGGATTTCATTAGCCTTAAGGGGGATATGATGTTTGGATTTATGTTTTGAAAACATTCTTTCTAAGTATCTGTGTTCTACTGTTTCAGGTACTTTATGGAGTCAACACTAGTACCCTACTATCTGATTCCTCAGATAGCATGTCACTGAGTACTAGGTTGTCACGATTCTGATCAGATCAGGCTGCTTTACCCCCAACACTGTCTGTGAAGACAAGTGACCCGTCTTGGAGTTAATTCCTGGGCGCATGAATAAGGTAACAGACCGATATTTAATTTCTGACCTTTCTTTGATTCCATAAAGTATTCTAATTCAAATAGAGCATTTAAGACCTTAATTCGGAAAGTGTCTGTTAACTTTTCATCGATGGTTTGTTAGGTTCAGAGCTGGTGGATGACCCAGTGCTGCTCAGAATGTATACACCGAAGTCCGTTCCATAGCTTGGGTGTATGAGAACCATTCCAGAGAAACAGTTCCGTCACTTACACGAGGTACTAGGACGTTTTACGGCATTCCATGCCTTGCGCACTAATGCAAGTTAGGGTGTATACACCGACGGCCGTTCCGTAGCTTTGTACCAGAGATAACTCCGGCACTTTACTAAGTAATAGGACGTTTTATGGTGTTCCACACATGTTGCACATTTAGGTCACTCTGAACCCGTTTAAACTCAGTTTGTATTAAAGCGTACCCATCTATGATATAAAGCCAGCCCTCACTTAATAATACCCAATAAATCCCTGATTTATTCACGTTGTACTATACATTAGTTTGACGGTATTTCCAAAGCTTCAAAATCAGACCATGCATAGATAGCACAGATAATTAATTACCCTCAGAACAAGGTTCGCGACTTCTTGTCTTTTAGGGTTTTAACCACGTATATTGGAGGAAAGGCGATAGTTTGATGAACAGTTTAAAATCATAGATGAAAGGTTAAACAGACATAGTTTTCAGTTTGTAACAATTAGGAATAATATTTCCACAACGGATTGTGCCCACGACTTTCATAGCTTCCACGTTCCATACTCCACACATTCGTGATGTTTCCGGCGCTATACAAATGAAAGCCGTATTACGTTACCTCCGTTGCTTAGTATCATTCCAATTGTATATTTAAATTAACATCATCCCCCATTATAACGGCTAACTACATCACAACAAACACAAAGCTAACTACTCACTAATCATGGTAACGAATCCTAAATCTAGCATAATAACAATATCATGCATTATAACAGATAAGGATAGAGATAACCGAGATAAATGCGTAGTCTGAATATAAGCTGAAAGATTACAACGAGTAGAGCCTCCGCTATTACAAAAGCACTTCTCCAAAAGTATCTCCAACGAATATTACAGAATAACCCCTCCTACTATTTCTCCTATAACTCCTAAGAGTAGTGTTAGAGAGAGAAAGTTACTAACTAATCTAGTGAGAGAAAGTGTTGTTGGTGAGAGGTGTGAATGGATGATTTGATGATGTGAAAATGAGGAGGTTAAGCCTCTATTTATAGGCTTCAGATTACAAAATTTACATTCAGCACCCTCGCATCCATTTATTTCCAAAACTCCCCCCTGAGCTATAGAATTTGACACCGTAAAGGGGGTATACCACCTTAAATAGGGCGTATTCGGTAGCAAATAGGGCGTATTCGGTAGCAAACGGGGCGAATCCGGCAGCGTAGAGGGGGTATACCACCCCTACAAGGGGGTATACCACCCCAAAGAGGGGGTATACGGCCCCATAAGGGGGGTATACGGCCCTCTAGGGGGTGTATACGGCCCCTGTGGGGGTGTGTAGCCCATGGTTGTTGCCTTGTGTGCTGGATGGTAAGTCTTGTGCACTGGTCGAACTTCGTTTGGCCGTATCTTCTTCGTTCTAGCTCTATTTTCAGCGTTCTTTATATCCACGAGATCGTAATTACCTGAAGATCATAATAAGATAATCTAAGTATAATTTCAAGGTATTATGCTTTAAAAGTGCTCGTAGAACGTGAACGTATCGTTTGTGCTCTATTTTGTACGTTATTTGGCCTTTTTACTTGATTTTTGAAGCAACACCGTATTTTTAGCCTTAGTAATGAATTATGGTGAAAAAGTATTGATATTGAATGTTTTCATCCATTTTGGGGCTAAAAAGGTGGGAATTATGTACGCAAAAACGTGACTTTTTACGTTCAATCAAATATCCCACACTTAGACGTTGCTTGTCCTCAAGCAATACTTCAACTATCCTCACTTTAAAAAGATGTTTTAAGTCTGATTTTTGCGAATTAAAATATTTCTGAGAACAACCATCCTTCATACAAGTAACCTGTTTCAGAAAATCGAGATAAATAAGATAATTGTTCCAGAAATAAGAAATGAATATCTTTGGGCATGCTTCTAATTCTCGTGATCTTTGGCACACACATGACTAAGGCAATCTCACTAGGTGGTCACTCAATTCACTCAAAGTGTATCAGGTTTCCTATCATTCTAAACAAACGAAATTGCTCAAAAGCCAGTAATGCAGCACTCATCGTCATAGGCTTGATCGAGAATCAAATCTCCACCACTTAGGTGAGGACGGTGCTAATTATCCCAAGACATTCATTGGGTTGTAGTGTAAAGTGAGGGTTAAGGGTATGGATAGTGGGTATTTTTAGGTTTAAAGGGTTATGCTTATCTTAGAACTTTTAAACTCATGAAAAAATTTATTTAGATATGCTTTTTTATGAAAACGGAAACGGATAACGGTAAGGGAGGAAGATAGCTATTTTGACTTCTATCTTTTTGAAAACACATGGAATATATATATTTTTTAGAGATCGGGGTTTTCGAGAGATTTGAAGCACTTAGCTTTATTTCTATTTTTGGCTTAGAATTTCTTTGCCAAGGAATTTCTAAGGGATTTTTATTTTTTTCTTTCTTACTTCCTTTTGAGATCCTTTCTTCTTTCATTTTTCAATCTTTTGACATTTCGAAATTTTACTTGGTGTCAATTTTTCACACCTTTAGACTTTCTCGATCTTTTAAGATTTTGCTAATGGAAACGCACACGAGATATTTTAAGTAAAACACGAAATTTGTGATTTCTGAGTGAGAGCAAAAAGAATACCTAAATAGCATTTTTCAAAAATTTAAAAATTCCAAGATAATATTTTGGTGGGTATGAAGGTGGATGGGATTTTAATAAAGGGTTTTTAAGAAACGAAAAGGCTAAGGCTCAACAGGGTTTACTAGGCGGATCATCGACACTAAAAATGAGTATCGGCAGGGTTAGGCTTGAAGAGATATGAAAAAATGGGTTTATTTCCTAGGGAATGTCAAGATCATTTAATTGCACTTATACCGCGTACAGTACTCACCAATATGGTCTCGAAATGCATACCAGGAGCAAGTTCTAATTCAGAAATGCATACATCGGCACACACAACAAATGAATAGTGAAGCATTTAAAATGAATGCTTTATAGGCTCAAGATACCTCACTGCAATAAATATGGGTTGTATGTTCTTAGTCATGCGCTGCCCCGAAGATTATCATTTCTTAATTTGAGAAATTCCTACCTTATTTACACTATTTTCCAAAATAACTTACTCATATTCAAAATGGTCCCTCTTGGAAATATTAAAATTCAAAGAAAAAGCAGAGCTAACTGAATGAGTAGCTATCTACTGTCGAAGTATAGCTCATGCTTTTCTTTGTTTTACGCAAAAAATTTGAAAATTTTGATCAATTTTTAAAGTGAGGAACATTTTCTGAGTTGCTATTTGGACACAAAAATCTATCTAAGGTACTCTATACCGCTATCCCACACTTAGAGGAACATTGTCCCTAATGTTCTCTTCAGTGGAGATTTTACTGGAAGTAAAATCCCACACTTAGAGTTTGAACATGTAAGAAAATGTTTCTCAAGTGTTTGTTTTGGGCTGGAATATCACACTTAGTGATAAGCTTAGGATATGGTATAGATTACTTTTATTAATTAACAGTACTTAATAAAGCAAAAAGATAAAAACAGAGAAAGGATGAAGAAACTCCCCGAATAGCTAAAGCTGAAGATCTGAATATGGGCCGAGAAGATGAAAGTATTTGTTTTGCGGCAACTCCATGAGGATTATTCAGCTTTAGGGTGATTTGCCTTTGATTGAGAACTTTGCCTTCCATTTCAACCATCATTTTGTGAATCAATCTCTTAAGTGTGAACACGTTGGATATATCTTTTTACTTCAACTCTATATTTTTGCCAAGAGAATCACTGTCTCAGAATGAAAAGATATTTTCTATTACAAATCATTTTGTAGAACATATGTTTTTAAACGAGTTCGAGCATAATGCATAGAAGTAGTATGCAAGTACTTCAAATGCTCGAAACATATGAACTAATTTTTTGAAAGTATTTTCCTATTTTTCTGAGACAAGTGATTTTGTAAAAATGAGTTGCGACTTTTAAAATATTTTGAAAATATTTGAGGTGTATCCAAGTGTGAAGGATATTCAGAGATTTATCTTCACTTATTAGCACACCGAAACACATGTTTTATTCCACATGTTGCCTCCCGAGAAGCGCTGCTTTTAGAGTCGAGAGCTCGACTTTCCTTCCTTCAGAATCAGTGAGTGGCGGGACTTCCAGAGCCAATGGTGCTGGAAGGTGGGACCCGGGAATAGAATCTCAAGAAGTGGCGAGTGATGACCAGAGTGATGTTCGGGATCCTTTCCACATGAAGAGGGAAGCTTTCAAAGTGTTTTTCCGCAACCCTTTGCAAGTGAAGGAGATCCCAGGTGATATCATTGACTGACTTAGAGATGACTCCGTTGGGATCAAAGATGAGGGTCCCATTGGATCTGATAACCTCACGCTCGGGACGTTCTCCTCTTAAGGAATCCATGAAACCAAAGAAG
The DNA here is from genome assembly GCA_949592205.1 of Helichrysum umbraculigerum. Lineage (NCBI taxonomy): Eukaryota > Viridiplantae > Streptophyta > Magnoliopsida > Asterales > Asteraceae > Helichrysum > Helichrysum umbraculigerum. The sequence goes on along the minus strand of CATIUR010000004.1, from coordinate 68,198,137 downwards.
CGCAGATGTATATCTTCATGATTTGCTGTGCTGTGTTCTCTTCTTAGTGCATGGATGGATCCTTGGATACCCTGGATAAGCTACCTCTGATGATCGAAATACGTGAGGTTGGAATCCCGGAAGATGTTCAAGATTCTGTAGTAAACCTCACATAGACCATCATGGAATAGCTGCCTGGGTTCTTCTGAGGGAACAGTACCAAAGATTTCTGCGAGTCGTTCCGTGTTGATCATCGTGCCATCTGGTATGGAAGATGGGATAGCACACGTCCTTTCATCTAAACTCACGTACTCGAGCTTCTAGATAATCTTGTGGGCGTGGTGTTCAATGGTGCAGTCAATGTAAAACCTGTGTGGCGAGGTGTCATCAATGTGGTCGTTATCGGCTATGGAATCCATCAATCCTTTAAGATCATTCATCATCTGAATGTCTACTTCTTCCTCAGGGTTTCCAGATGCATAGTCCAAATTGTACCTGTAAGAATGTAGCAAACTCATTTGTTGGTTAGAATATGGAAATGCGGACCTGATGAGGGCTTCATAAACCTTGCCATATATGACTTTTTGTCCTTCGAAGAACTCTGACTCGTCTGCAGTTGGTTCTTCATTATCAGAGTGTTCATGCAGGAGCTGAGTTGCTAGATTTTTGGCGAAGGCATGAATGCGGTTTTGTAGGAATTGAGGACTTCGAGAGTTATTAGCACGATAGACCGTGTATTCAGCCTCGATTTCTTCAATTAATTCTCTCTGCCGTGGTGTGTACTCATTTGTTGAGTCTCTGATAACCGTCATTATCATCCGAAAATCATCCTCAAATCTTTCGAGGGCACTGATCATCCCTTCGTGAGTAGAGACGACCTGAACTTGGATGATCTCGAGAGGAGGGTCAGGAATGGCAGGAGGTGCATGAAGGTGGATGGAGCGGACATCAATTGGAACATCTATAAAGATGACGTCATCCTTATCACTGTCTGTCACTGGAGTGTCAGTATTCTGTTAATCCGGGAACTCAACAGTATCGGATGGTGGTAGAGTTGCGTCGGTGATTTGTGATATGGGCTGAGAAGAGTCCATTTCGATGTCTTTCTCTTCACGGCAAGAGTCATCATCTGACAGAGTGATTGGAATGTACTCGAGTTGCATAATCTCTTCTGTCGGATGCTGAGAATCAGGGAAGTACTCGTGAGGTGGTGTAGACTGATATACGTCCTCTTCTTCTGGCTCTTCCTCTTGCTATTCTTCGGATTCCTCCATTTCTTCTTCTGTCTCTGACTCTTCCATCTCATCTTCTTCTGATTCGGATTCTTCGGTTGCAGAGATGAGACAGGTATGATCATCATGTTCATATGAGTCTGAAGGCTCTGACTCGGATGTTTCATCGTTTGAAGTGATCGTGCTAGTAGAGATTGTGTATATCTCATCATTCTCTAGTAGAGAACTATCAGCCTGCTCAACATGGAAGGACACAGTCTCTCCATGTGCTTGAAGGCTAATAGTCTGCGAGTATACATCAATGATAGCGTGAGCAGTGTTCATGAAAGGCCTGCCTAGGATGATTGGTATATTGATATCTTCCTGTATATCCATCACAACAAAGTCAGTGGGAAAAAAGAATTTATCAACCTTAACCATTATGTTTTCGGCTATTCCTCGTGGATATCGAATTGATTGATCGGCTAGCTACACGCTCATTTTTGTAGGCTTAAGGTTTCCTAATTCTAATCTGACATATACAGAATAAGGCATGAGATTGATGCTGGCTCCTAGATCGGCCAAGGAGCGGATCATGCCTGACTGATAGATGGAACAGGTAAGAGTAAAGCGACCAGTGTCTCCTAGTTTTTCGGGCAGGTTGCTTATGACGGCTGAACATTCCGCGTTCAGAGGGACTTTAGATACGTCGGGTATCTTATCTTTGGTGGAAAGCATTCGTCTAATGTACTTGGTACTGGTAGGAATTCTAGACACAGTGTCTAAAAATTTTGAGTCGAGTTTGAAAGAGTTGACCTTGTACTTTTGCTTTAGACGATTAGGGAAAGGGATTTTGACTTCCCTTTCAGGAGTAGGTATGGATGGGGTCTCAACTGTCTTCGGGACAGGAGATTCTTCCTTCACCGGAGAAGGAGTATTAGGTTGACTCGGTGTCACCTTTGGGTCTTTAGAGGTTACTTGTTTGGCCTCTTCTACGTGTGGGTTGTGAATGGTGTTACTGGGAAGGGTTCCTTGGGTCTGGTATCAAGACGCTGAGCCAACTGACCGATTTGGTTCTCAAGGCTTTTAAGAACCGAGAGTTGGTTTCTGATGAATAGGTCAGTCTGGTCTTGTCTAGCAGTGATTTTCTGGTTGAAAAGTGTTTGACCCTCGATAAATTTGGTGAGATTATCGTCTTGACTAGTGATAGGCACAATGGTCTTTGTGGCATCACTAGGTGGGCTAACATCTGGTGCAGTTAAGGATAAGGGTTGGTTGTAGGTAAGATGTGGTTGTTGTGGGTAGGTTGGGTATCTTGGCTGGTATTTGGGTTGAAAGGTTGGTTGGTTATTTCGTGGAGGAAATTGAGTGCCTCGTGTCCTAGGTGGAGAAGTTCGAGCGAAACCAGGTGGATTCTGCGGTCGAGCTGGGAATTTTGCGTAGTAGACTGTGTTGTCAGCTGGATCTTCGTACTCCACTTGATATTCTTCCGTGGGAAGGTGAGCACAGTTCTGGCAAGCCTGAACTTGGGGGATCTGCTGCGGTTGTTTCTTTAGCTCTCCCAACTGTTTCGTCAACGACTCAATCTGCTCACTCAAGGATTTGATCGTCTCGGGTTGGATTTGGTTGTAGGAGGATAGAGGTAGTGATGAGGATTGCTCATCTGTCTTCCAGTCGTGATGGTGCATCATCATATTCTCGATCAGGTTCCAAGCTTCTTCGTCTGTGAGTTGCATGAAGTTGCCTTGAGCAGGGGCGTCAAGGGCAATACGGTGGTTTGGAACAAGACCGTTGTAAAACGTGCATAACTGGGCAATCTTTTCGAGTTGGTGGTTTGGACATTTCTTCAGAAGGATCTTGAATCGTTCCCATGCAGTGTAGATAGATTCATCATAAGCTTGATGGAAGTTTGTGATGTCATTCTTGGACTTGGTTTGTTTGGACGGAGGAAAGTACTTGGTTAGGAATTTGGTAGCCATATCCGTCCATGAGGTGACTGAGCCGGTCTCAAGTCCCTCAAACCATGTCTGGGCATGAAGAGCGAGAGAATATGGGAACAAGTATAGGCGGACTATATCCTGCTGAACCCCGTTCTGCTTGTAAGAGTTGGAAATCTGAATGAATTTGTCGATATGGGCGTTAGGGTCATCACGGGGTAAACCGTGGAATTGACAGTTGTCTTTGATAAGTTGAACGATGTGGTGTTTAAGTTCGAAAGATGTGCCTTCGATTACCGGATAGCTAATGGGTCCTCCTCGTCCTTCGATAGACGGTTTGGTATGATCGGCGAGAGTGATCCGTGCGGCCATCTGTTGAAAACGAGAGCGTCTTTCTTTGTAGTTTGTTCGGACAATCGACTCAGGATCGGGAGTGAAAATGAGTGGTTCAGTTCTGGATGATCTGGTCGAACGTCGTTGTAGTATAGTAGTAAGTATTCCCGCCTGTCACGCGGGTGACCCGGGTTCGATCCCCGGCAACGGCGCCTAAAACCTAATCGCACCCCAACGGTCGGTTCAGGAATCGCTTCCTGGTCGTTGCGGACCTTCCAGTCGAGGCGGCGATCGAGAGGGTGGTTTTAAATTTATTGAGAGCTGGGGACCTAAGTTTTACTTATAACTATGAATAGTAGTAAGTAATGGCTCAGGGTCGTTCTTAAGATCAACCGTATTGTGAAGCCAAGCAGTCAAGACGATCGATTCGATTTAGTAGGGTTTGTAAACAAGAGATTTGATTTTTTTGGTTTTTGAATACTTAGGTCCTAAATTAAACTAAATAAACAGCAAAATGAAATAGTAGATGATAATCATTATGGAGAGGAGTGTTTGTTGTGATTTCATTAGCCTTAAGGGGGAGATGATGTTTGGATTTATGTTTTGAAAACGTTCTTTCTAAGTATCTGTGTTATACTGTTTCAGGTACTTTATGGAGTCAACACTAGTACCCTACTATCTGATTCCTCAGATAGCATGTCACTGAGTACTAGGTTGTCACGATTCTGATCAGATCAGGCTGCTCTACCCCCAACACTATCTGTGAAGACAAGTGACCCGTCTTGGAGTTAATTCCTGGGCGCATGAATAAGGTAACAGACCGATATTTAATTTCTGGCCTTTCTTTGATTCCATAAAGTATTCTAATTCAAATAGAGCATTTAAGACCTTAATTCGGAAAGTGTCTGTTAACTTTTCATCGATGGTTTGTTAGGTTCAGAGCTGGTGGATGACCCAGTGATGCTCAGAATGTATACACCGACGTCTGTTCCATAGCTTGGGTGTATGAGAACCATTCCGGAGAAACAGTTCCGTCACTTACACGAGGTACTAGGACGTTTTACGGCATTCCATGCCTTGCGCACTAATGCAAGTTAGGGTGTATACACCGACGGCCGTTCCGTAGCTTTGTACCAGAGATAACTCCGGCACTTTACTAAGTAATAGGACGTTTTATGGTGTTCCACACATGTTGCACATTTAGGTCACTCTGAACCCGTTTAAACTCAGTTTGTATTAAAGCGTACCCATCTATGATATAAACCCAGCCCTCACTTAATATTACCCAATAAATCCCTGATTTATTCACGTTGTACTATACATTAGTTTGACGGTATTTCCAAAGCTTCGAAATCAGACCATGCATAGATAGCACAGATAATTAATTACCCTCAGAACAAGGTTCGCGACTTCTTGTCTTTTAGGGTTTTAACCACGTTTATTGGAGGAAAGGCGATAGTTTGATGAACAGTTTATAATCATAGATGAAAGGTTAAACAGACATAGTTTTCAGTTTGTAACAATTAGGAATAATATTTCCACAACGGATTGTGCCCACAACTTTCATAGCTTCCACGTTCCGTACTCCACACATTCGTGATGTTTCCGGCGCTATACAAATGAAAGCCGTATTACGTTACCTCCGTTGCTTAGTATCATTCCAATTGTATATTTAAATTAACATCATCCCCCATTATAACGGCTAACTACATCACAACAAACACAAAGCTAACTACTCACTAATCATGGTAACGAATCCTAAATCTAGCATAATAACAATAGCATGCATTATAACAGATAAGGATAGAGATAACCGAGATAAATGCGTAGTCTGAATATAAGCTGAAAGATTACAACGAGTACAGCCTCTGCCATTACAAAAGCACTTCTCCAAAAGTATCTCCAACGAATATTACAGAATAACCCCTCCTACTATTTCTCCTCTAACTCCTAAGAGTAGTGTTAGAGAAAGAAAGTTACTAACTAATCTAGTGAGAGAAAGTGTTGTTGGTGAGAGGTGTGAATGGATGATTTGATGATGTGAAAATGAGGAGGTTAAGCCTCTATTTATCGGCTTCAATTTACAAAATTTACATTCAGCACCCTCGCATCCATTTATTTCCAAAACACCCCCTGAGCTATAGAATTTGACACCGTAAAGGGGGTATACCACCTTAAATAGGGCGTATTCGGTAGCAAATAGGGCGTATTCGGCAGCAAAAGGGGCGAATCCGGCAGCGTAGAGGGGGTATACCACCCCAAAGAGGGGGTATACGGCCCCATAAAGGGGGTATAAGGCCCTCTAGGGGGTGTATACGGCCCCTGTGAGGGTGTGTAGCCCATGGTTGTTGCCTTGTGTGCTGGATCGTAAGTCTTGTGCAGTGGTCGAACTTCGTTTGGCCGTATCTTCTTCGTTCTAGCTCTGTTTTCAGCGTTCTTTATATCCACGAGATTTAATTACCTGAAGATCATAATGAGATAATATAAGTATAATTTCAAGGTATTATGCTTTAAAACTGCTCGTAGAACGTGAACGTATCGTTTGTGCTCTGTTTTGTACGTTATTTGGCCATTTTACTTGATTTTTGAAGCAACGCCGTATTTTTAGCCTTAGTAATGAATTATGGTGAAAAAGTATTGATATTGAATGTTTTCATCCATTTTGGGGCTAAAAAGGTGGGAATTATGTACACAAAAACGTGACTTTTTACGTTCAATCAGCAATCATACGAGACTACGATTCATACCTCGCCAATTATGGAGAACCAGAGCCCAGCACTCTTCGGAGGAATATTCGAGCATTCTCTGATCTGCTTCAAGAACAACTTACTAGAGAAGCTCAACAGCGAGAAAGACCCAACTACCCAATGGGAGAAATCGAATTCTACGGAAACCAAAGGCGAATATACCAAAAAGTATATTGTACCTTAGCCGGATCATCTTTTCCGTACTCATCAAGTCAAAAAGCTATTCTTGCATCAATGAGAACCAATCTGGAAAGAGCCACCGGGAACCCAAGAAGTTATGCCGACATCAGAATGGTGGGAGATCTTAGAACTCTTCTAGATCTCATCAAAACTGGAGAACACCTCACAGCCTCAGAGAACTGCAGGATCGTCATTCAATCCACCATTGGGCACCATGTTGAACTAATAATTGATGAGCTAAACGAGCCAGCCTATGAAGTAGAAACTCGTGAGGTACCGAGATTCATCCCGCACATGTCACAAATCAATTTAGCCACTTATGTGACAACTCGGCTACGCGGAATGTACCAAGAAGAAGACATAGAACTCGATGTCAATCGAAATGGATATCGCGAGATATTCAGCAAACTAATCTGCATCTTCACCGACTCGGATTTTCCTTTCAACCGTGAGCAACATCAACTCATCAGATAAGTATGCCAAGCAACCAGATCTTTCGGAGGAGACCCTTTGGCTAATGATTTTGAAGAAGTGAAAACCGAATTCATGGCTTTAATCGCCTCGATAGGAAGAAACCACCCACAGCGTGAAATCGTTCGAACTCACACCTGCACTCGAATTGACCCTAACAGACCAGTCATAAGGGCAGTTCGATACATCTGCTATGGAATGGCAATCCTAGACCGACTCGCCACCGATCACTTCAAAAGCTTCAGAATGGAATCCACCTACCCACCAACTCTCATTGCTGACACGATAGAGCAATTCCTACAATACTATCCACCACGATACTCTCTACCAAGAAACCACAGTGACCACGCCACCACTACGGATGCATCAAGCATCATCTGAAGAAGAAAAGGACTAAGTCGAGCTCTCGAGTTTAAAAGAGCGCTTCTCGGGAGGCAACCCATGTTTTTACATTTCTGCAATTTTACTTTCCAAGAAGTGATGAAATCTCCGACTATCTTTCACACTCGGATAATACAAAGAATGCTCCAGCTTACAAGGAAGCATCGACAACCAAAAAAAATAGTATATCCGACGTGTTCACACTCACGAGACCAATCACAAGAAGACTTGATCAAGAATGCACCAATGAAGACAAAGACCGGTAGATGCAACCAAAGGAATACTGCAACTACCGGGGAGTACTTCTATGCCATCTCTTTCATTAGTTTTAAAAATGCCATATCCATTATGCTTATCACTAAGTGTGGGATTCAAACCCAACACACACACTGAAAGAATGAGTCTTAGATGTTTAAAACCCTAAGTGTGGGATTTTACCCCATTCATAGCTTAGTATAACATCGAGGACGATGTTCCTTTAAGTGTGGGATAGCAGTAGTTGCACTACTATTAAATGGACATTGGTATATGCTTGATTCTAAAATCGTTGTTCTTTATAAGACCTTGCTTCTCCATAAAAATAAACAAAATTTTTCAAAATTAAGTTAAAAATATGTTGAAAATGAAAAATTTTATAGAATGATTTACTTTGGGGAAGAAAGAAAAATAAAATACAAATTCTTTTGAAAAACAAGTTTAAGTAATCCCATAAAGAGCATCGCATGACTAAGCACACAACAACCAAACTTTCGATTCGTGAGGTATCTTGAGCCATATGTAAAGCATTTACTTTTAATGCTTCACTTTTTCGATTCTTGAGTGTGCCGATGTATGCGTTTAGAATTAGAACTTGCTCCTGTAATGCATTTCAAAGCCAAACTAGTGAGTAAAAAGGAGATCGAATCACATCATTCTTGAACCCTTCTATGCACCCCAAAATAAACACGTCATCCCGTACATACTCAAAAGCATCCCTCAAACTTCATAAAGAGTTTCAAAGATGAAAGAAGAAAAGCTACAAGGATACGAAGTTAAAATTACCCAAGAAAACTCGAAGAAAAGAAAGTCAAATGGAGAAAAGACTCCTTCCAATAACCAAAAGAAAAAAGGCGTCAATCGTCCTAAAAAGTCAAAAACTTCAACTTTCCAACTTCACAAAAAAAAAAATAAGAGAAAGAAAACCCAACAAAACCCCCTCTTACATCACCAACACCTCACTCCAAAACCCTACATCACTCCCCTAGAATGATTGTGGCTAGATCGACTTCACGCTCACCCAAAAGGTAACGATTTGATTCTCGATCAAGCCTATGACGATAAACGATGCATGACTGGCGTTCTGAGTGATTGATAAATACTAGAATAGGAAACCCTAAACACTTTGAGTGATTGGAATAACCACCTTGAGAGGATTGCCTAGTCATGTATCAAAGATCAAAGATCAAAAGCATGCTCCTAAAGATTACAACCTTGCTTTTTCAAAAATCAAATATCTTTATTTTTCCAAAACCCCCTTTAGTAAAGAGTTCCGTCTTAAAATATTTCATTACCTGCTTATCTTTAACCATGTTGAAACACGAGTTTGCTTGAGGACAAGCAAAGTTCTAAGTGTGGGATACTTGATATCGCGTAAAAAGTCACGTTTTTACTACCGATATCTCTCTCACTCTGGAACGATTCTTGGCATTTTGAACTCAAATATGGTTCAAATCAATGACATTATGCCAAGGTGGTCAAAACAAGATTGCACGATAAAAATCAAGCAAAACGGATGACAAAATGACGATTCCACACACGTTTGAAGATTCAAGGAATCAAAACGAGATTTCAAGACTAAAGTACCCTTCACCAACATCCATTCTATCCAAGATGTTCGTTTTCAAAATACGAATCCAACAGAAGAAGAATCAACTAAAACGGATAAAGAATGAAGATTCTACGCCCGCCGGAAGATCCAAATGATTCGTACGTGAAGACCGATACAATCAGTACCTGCCATGATAAAATCAGTACCTGCCATGAAAAAACAGAGTTTTGTCAAGAGAGTCTAATACTCCATCACATTGCTTGACTCTACTAAGACCGATAGTTTAACACACATATGATACAATCAGTACCTGCCATGATAAAACCAAATAGATGATTAGGTGTTAAGAAAGGTCAGTGAATACAATTACGGTCTGTTGCCTCTTGCCTGATCCCTAGATACTTTAGGGTTACTGAAGTCTTACTCAAGACTAGTTCAGGGGGGTTTGAAAGCAGCCCGATCTTATCAGAATCATGATAGCCTAGGATTCCAGTGACATATGCTTTCAGGGTTTTAATCCTGAGACGTAGGGTCCTAGTGTTTACACTGAAAGTTTGTCTGTGTCTTTTATCTGGCAAGTCTCTAATCTAATCTATAATGAACATCATCCCGAAACCCTAATTATCGAAGTTTCAACAATCACATCTCTACATGTCTGCTTAAACCCTAGCTTTATTCTCTGTCGTTACTTTTCTGCATTTAGGATATTTATAAAACAAAACCTATCAAAAATTCAATCTACCTACCCTCATTCTATTAGTGAAAATAATCTTTGGTGAATCCACTTCGTTTCAATTCGCTCCGATTTAAGAACGACCTCGAGTTATACTTACTGCTTGCCCCCAAGGTAGGTAGTACTTATAGTTTGAGCCCCAGCTCTTATAAATTTAAAGATTACCCTGCCGCGAGTCCTGGTTGTGCCGGAACAACGACCGGACTAAAAATATGACCGACCGCTAGGATCGCGACAAGCTTTTGGCGCCATTGCCGGGGATCGTTGAGCATTACGATTTGAAGCCGCCTTAGATAAAATAGCTTTTAGGAGATCCTTTCCAATTAGGTTTTCCCAGACTTGTTTGGAAGTTATTTGCTTATTTTAGGATAATTTAGATAGATCACCTTAGTTAATATAAAACCCAAAAATATCATTCTACGATTCGCCACCGTCTCCCATTTCTCCGTTGCCACATATGACACCTGAAGAGATGATGACCATGGATGACGCCGAGTTCTTCGACTGCCTTTCACAAGATTTGGGATCCGACTTCCACTCTTCATCCTTATCCGCTTCCGAAGAAATCTTCGCCGACTCTGATGACGAATCTAGTACCTTAGGGCAATTCTTAGATCTTGACTTAGGAACTACTAAATCTCACCAGAAGATTTCAACTTCTGTCTCTAGCATTCTAAGCTATCAGGTTATACCTGCACCTGAGATTTCATACTCCTTAGAAAATAAATCGCAATTCCCTACTTCATCCGATTTTGTTGAGAGTATTTCTGAAAACCTTCAACCCTTTCGTTTCCCACCTATTGAGGAACGTCTTCCACTATGGGATGAAGAAGTTTATGAGTACCTTTCGAAATCACCTATCTTTCTGAACCTCATACCAGAACCTGAGTACACCATCTATCGTGTTGTTGATAGAATTTTACCGATAAAACCTGAAGAAAATATCCGCTACGTAGGTAACTCTTTTGATCCTGATAGAAGATTGGATGTTTGCCGGGCATTTTCTAGACACCTCAAAACATCTGATTTTCCCTTTTCAGTTGAACAAAGAGAATTCGCTCGGAGGATAAAGAAACAGGTCGGTATTCTCCACCATCTTCCAAATCAAAAGGAGAAAGGTATCTTCACACACTATCGAGAGCAAGAACTAAAGCTTAAATCAGAAATAGACCTACTAATGGACCTATTCGCCTGCACTGATTATCAACTGGTTTCCCAAACCCTAATTAATCATTATGTTGCAGCTATGATTTATGAGCTTGAGTTCTGGATCAGCAAGGATCCTGCTATACCTCTCGTTCTGATAAAATTCCATTCTTCGTTGACCCCGCTTCCTACATGATCAACAAGTTGTTGGAAATATTCCCTGGAGCCACTGACGATAATCGGGAAGCTGCTTTCTTTGCTGGAAGAAAGGATATCAACGTCTCACTCACTTTATTATTCGCTCAGTCAAAATTTCCTTTCACTGTTTCACAGACATCTTTAATCGAGGAAATCATGGAGTCAGTTCACACTACCACCGGAGATCCTGATTCAAGAGAAGAATGTAAATTTCAGCAAACCCTAGGAATGCTTCTTCATGACCTCAACCATATAGATAACGGATCACGAAACGGAATTTCAAACCCTAAGAAAGTTAGAAAGGAATTTAACAAGTTTATTGACAATCTTCTAGATTTGGGCAAAAAGGAACGTATGTTTCTCACTGAACACGGACGATTCTCGTTACATCCCGCATACCTAGTTGATTTTGTCATTAAGATTCTCACTTGTGACTTTATTCCTCGCTACACTTTCCCTCAGCCAAGAGCACCAAATTCACTCAAACAATTGCTCTTGGGCAATGTTCAATAAATTTGTCCAAAAGTCGAGCTACCGACTTTAATCAAGCGCTTTTATGGAGGCAACCCAAACTTCAGTTAATTTACTTTTATTTTAAGTATTTAGGTTAAGTAATATTAGTGGTTACTTACTATGTTTAAAAGCTTTATCATAAAAATATAAGAAACCGTTCTTTTAAAATTCAAATTCGCGCAACTCAATAACGAATTTCAGACATTTTAAGAAAATTAGGCAAAGTTTATTTTGAAAAACTAATTTTGAATTTGTCTTGAATTTTAAAGAACATAAAAATATTGTTTTGTTTTAAATAAAAGATTACGCAATTTCGCGTACAGTTCGCGATACAGTTCCAGACTGCGCGTAAAGATTCAGAAAAATTCAAACATACCTTTTTAAATTACTTTTTTAAAAATTTAAGATTTCTAAAATTTAACTTGTATGTTTCGTATCTTTCACGAATTAAAAACACAATATGTTTGAGATTTGTATTTAAGGAACCCACTAGCCAACACATAAGGACAAAAAAACAAAAAAGATTCATCTTCTTCCTCCCCTCTCTCCCCCTACCGTCGGCCATCACCACCATGACCATCAAATCTCCATTTCTCAACCATTTTGCATGATTCCAAGCTTAAAATTCATCATTTAATCATCTTTCTTGCATCCACAACATCATTACATCAAGTTTAAGGTAATTCTTAACCTAATTTTGTGATTTTCATGAAACTAAAAAAACTAGGGCTTGAAACTTGTTTCTATGGATTTCATGCTTAAAAGTTGCAATCTTTAGTGTTATTCCATGCTTATCTTGATGCTTAACATGATTACAAACATAATCTAGTGATTTGTTGGGTTAATTGCAAGTTTGAAGATTAAAGTGTTGAATTTTTGGATGAACTTTGACTTATTTGACTTTTTGGTTGATTAATTGTTTATGTTGACTTCTATTGATTGAATTGTGTTTAAATGTGATAAGTTAACATACTTTGATTGATCATTTGCAATTAGAAAATGGTTAGGCTAGTTTTTGGTAATTAAAGTAGGCAAATTTTTGTAAAACCTTCATAAACATCATTTTCTACTTAAAACTTTTTATTAAAAACCATGTTTATGACTTTTCTAAATTTAAAAGGCTTACAAGATCACCAAAACAAGTTTTGGCTCATTTAAACATTTATAAAATTCAGCACTTTAATTGATAAAGTGTATGACACTTTGAAATGGATCCAACAAGAACACCATTCTTCTAATTACCATTTTGTCAATTAAGTTTACTTACATTCTTTGCTTGGAACCATGTAATTAGCTCTATGTATTTTGAAAATTGCGGAAAATTGGATTGCATATTAACTTGGTAATATGTCATTTTTGTGATTAATTGATTTACTTGAGGTAATTATATGACCTTGGATTTATTCAATGTATTCGGCTCATTTGAATTAGTTAACCACAAACACAAAGTATTTAAGTTTTTAGTGCTTGGGATATTTGAATTGGCTACTAAAATGCTCACTTTAATTATGCTAGAAACATGAAGCTTTGTGCCACTCTCCCTTGTTTTGACATAAGTTGATGAGAATTATAGATTTATGATTGGTTGCGGTTAGGTTTAGTGATATGAAATTTCTGGATATGCCCATTTCTAAAGCCTACATTTCCAATTTTTTTCTAAAAATTTGAAAGTACTTTAGTATATCAATTAATGCACCGCTATTATAATTTAATTTTTTCCTGTCTTTTGTCACAGATGGATAATTGCCCGCATTCACTCAGCTACTTGGCCAAATCTTCGAAAAACAGGTCACTCATTTTCCAGTGGTTGCAGCGACCGATATGCAGTAATCGTTTTGTGGTTTGGGAGGATATCATTTAGCTTGGGATTAGGGATGAGTTGAAGAATTTGCTAATGTATGAGACCGAGGGTCAAATTAACAATGCCCTTCTTCGTCTTTTTGATATAAATGAGGATGCATACCGAGAAGTAGTGACCGAGTTCATGATGACATACCAATTGAATCCAAAAATGAGCATCTCCGACAAAAGAAAGATTTCATTTAGGTTTCAGGAACGGATTCTTCATATTTCAGTTGCCGACTTGGGAGTGTATCTTGGTTTATACACAGAGTCTCAGGTCAACTCTGCATGGTTCAGAAACAGTGTTCAAGACATCTCCAACCTACCAAACAAGAACCACAATGATATATGGATGGATTTATCAGGATCAAACTTTAGGAGCTGTGTTAAGTCATCCACTTTTATCAAGCCGGTTCATCATGTCCTTCACAAGTTGCTAGCATGTTCTATATTTGGAATGAAGGAAGGTGGGGCTGTGAGTGCCGAGGAGTTGAAGTTCATGGAAGCAATCATAGGAGGAAAGAATCTGAATGTTGCTTTCTTGATCGCTGAGAGACTTTGGATTGAGACAAACTTGGATAGGCACATGTTCATGGGGTCGATTATTACCAGATTGTTATATGGTATGGGATTGTTGACCGATGCTCACACTGAGGAGTTCACTGTTTGTTCTAGTTCTTTGCCATTCAACCTGGAGTACTGTAAGTTGATCCATCTTGTTGAGGTAGATAAGCAAAAGCAATGCCTATGGAAGAACATCAAGCAGATCATTCCAGGATGTCATCTCCCAAGGAAGCGAGTTAGAGGATCTTCACCTGTTGCAGATACTGAGGATGGTCCATCTGATAGAGCCCGAGCACATACTAGTGGCCTGCATAGAGGAGCTGAGATAGCCGAGCCACCAGCTCAGGCTACTGTTCACTACACAGATCTAGTGACCTCGCTGACACAGTACTATATTTTACATGCTCTTCAGGTTAGCCGTTCACACCAGCTACTGATATCCAGGAGACTTGGTATTCCTGACCCTGAGCCTTATAGGTACCGATGCGGTCCACCATCACCAGCCATAGCACCACCACATACATCCATCCCATCACATACCACTCATTCACCAGCACCCGCTGCCCGGACCACACCAGTACCAGAGCAGGTCCAGTCAGTTGAGACCGAGATACCGGCAGTTCAGCCAGTGATTTCTGCACCTGTGATTTCTCATCCTACTGCTGCCCAGCCAGTTGCCAGCGGATCATACCGCGCTGACACAGTTTACTTGGGCACGGATGCTTTATCATTTGACACTTCTAGGATGTTACTGAACCTAGGACCGATCTCTTCCTCAGATGTGCCTACAGAGAGCATGCTGCGTCAGGCTTACATGACACTGCTTGAGCAAGCAGGGATTACTTCGACTATCTTGCTTGAGTGGGGCTACACTGATCTGATGAAATTGCCAGCTACTACCCTTAGAGACATATAGGTCCAGCTCAAACTGATCAATGCTGAAGAACAGGGACAAAGAGTATCAAGTGGCCAGCAATCCGTCGTAGGACCATCTGCAGCACCAGCTCCTACTCAGCATATGGATGCACCTGACCAGGGATCACTAGCCTCATAAAGCAGCTCCATTTACATCATTTGACTTTGGTTTCAGACATTATTATTATTATTATCCTGTGTTTGTTTGGCTACTGCAGTACTTTACTTTTGGGACATATTTGTATCAGCCATTGATTGGTTGATCGCTCTATCTTTATTATTTATGCTATGCCACTACTTATTATGTTTATTTTCTGTCATTTGGAATAAGTGAGGATGTTGTGATGAATGATCGTGTAAATATACGAGATGATGCGCATTCAAGGAAGTCTGAAGTCAAAGGTAAACTAAAACCAGTTCCCCACATCTACAGACAACGGAACATTCAAACATCTTGTGGAGGAGTCGCGTTCTTCAGGAAACTTCCTTGTATCCAAGCGCTTCAAAGAACTAAGTATGGGACCACTTCCCCACACTACAAATACTTATCGAAATCGTTCCAACATCTTCAAAATCTAAGTATGGGATTCTACACCACAAGAATCCCCACTTAAAGATTTGGAACGAATTTCTGATAACGTTAGATACAATACACCTGATAACTCGTTTGAAGCTGACCAACCTTCATTAAAAATGCGGAAGAAGACTCATATCGACTCCTTCCTCCCTGCAGCCTATCATCAGCTTCACAATGTGACAACGTTATCCGGGGAGTTTCTTAACCTTTTATATATTTCATGATTAAATATATTTTGTCTTGATTAGTTTGTTACAATCTATACCCTATCCTAAGCTTATCACTAAGTATGGGATTCAAACCCAATTTAACACTTGAGAAACATTTTCTTGCATGTTCAAACTCTAAGTGTGGGATTTTACCTCCAGTAAATCTCAACTCAAGAGAACATTAGGGACAATGTTCCTCTAAGTGTGGGATAGCAGGTATAGAATACCTTGGATATTTTTAGGCAATTTTTATGTCCAAAATAGCATAACTCAGAAAATGTTTCTCCAAACAGAGCTATTTCAAATAAATTTTTCAAACTTTTTAAAATTATGAGCTAAATCGTGAGATTAACTCTAAGTTTTTGAGTTTAAATACTTTCGAAGGAAGCCATTTTCGAAAAATGAGTAAGTTATTTTGGAATATAGGGAAAGTAAGGTAGAAATTTCTCGAGTAAGAAACAATAATCTAGAAGGAGCATGGCTAGGCACATACAACCCTATTTTTGTAGTGAGGTATCTTGAGCCTAAAAGCATTCATCTTTAATGCTTCACTCTTCATTTCTTGTGTGTGCCGATGCTTACATCTCGGAATTAGAACTTGCTCTAGACATACGTTTCGAGACCACATTGGTGTGTACCGTACGCGGTATAGGTGCAGTTAGATGACCTTGACATTCCCTAGGATTTAAACCCAATTCTTACATATCTCTTCAAGCCCAAAACCCTTCCAATACTTATTTTCAGTATCGATGATCTGCCTAGTAAACCCTGTTGAGCCTAAAACCTTTCATTTCTACAAAACCCTTAGCTATCAACCCTACTCACCCAAAAATTCCCAAAAACTTATCTTAGAATTTCTGAGGACGTGAAAAACATCTTTTAGAACATCCTCTTCAAATTATGCTCTCAAGTCTTCCTCTTCCGTGTTCTCTAAAAAGTCAAATCTCAACAAGGTCCAAAAAATTGGCACCTCAAAAAGACTCGAAGTTCAAGATCAAAGATCATAACTCCGAAAAGGGATTTCTAGAAGAAATAAAACAAAAATATCCATAGAAATTCTCTGGCAAAAAAATTCTGAAGAAGAAAACAAAATAAAAATAGAAAATCAAGAAAAGAAAAAGAAATAGTTCCATAAAATAAAACTGAGTGCTTCAAAGTATCACCTTCTCAAGAAGAATTCGATAGAAGACGAGCAGCTATAGAATCCTCCGTTCCGTTCTCAAATAAAGTTTTTCACTATCTTAGAGTTTTAAGATGAGTCAAACCACTACAACCCAAAAAAACATACCACTATTCATACCCTTAATCCTCACCAAACACCGCAACCCGTTGAATGTCTTGGGATAATTAGCACCGTCCTCACCTAAGTGGTGGAGATCCGATTCTTGACCAAGCCTATGACGATGAGTGATGCATGACTGGCTTATTTGAGCGATTTTGTTTGTTTTGGATTGATAGGAAACCCGATACACTTTGAGTGAATTGAGTGACCACCTTTAGTGAGATCGCCTAGTCATGTGTACTCCAAGATCACGAGGATTGGTAGTATTCCAGAGGATAATTACTTCTTGCTTATGAAAGGATCATCTTATCCTTCCTCTTATTCTTAAATAATCTTAGTTGTATTAGAAGTGGTATCTTTTGAAATTATTTTAACTCACCCTTAAAAACCAGATTTTAAAATGTTTTCTCTCTCAAACTAAGTATTGCTTGAGGACAAGCAACGTCGAAGTGTGGGATAACTTGATGTGACTCAAAAAGTCATGTTTTTAAGGGCAACATTCCACACTTTTTGGGCACATATTTAGTGAAAACATTCCAAAATGATCATTATTTACTAAAATTCACTAAAGTGGTCCAAATATAGGCGTTGCTGCAAAAATCACCAAAAACGTCCAAATAACGAGCAAATCAGGACAAATATACGTGCACAGATTCCTCCGGACTCATCTATCTTATAAGGCACATATTCTAACCTCATCATATGATAATACAGGTAAAAACAAGACCGAAGAATCAAGAATCATGCCAAAAGGATAAAGAACGGAGAAGACACAACAATTTCTGACACCTATAAAGTCATTCCAACTATGCCTGAGCTTTGTACATCCAATTTTCATGAATTTGGCATCGTTAGAAGCATAACAGAATTACGAAACCATGGGCGAAAGAATCAAGTCAAACGGACGCATAACAAAGGAGATACGCGCGTTTTAAGCAATGAACGAAATCAGACTGAGACCGTATACGGCCTTGGGGACCATATACGGCCCTATACAGACCGTATACGGTCTTGTATAGACCGTATACAGCCCCATACAAGCCGTATACGGCCCTGCTCCCCCCATATCGTGCCTCGTTTGCTTGTACGTGCTGCTGCGTAACTTGTACGTATGATTTGAGGCTTCACCTATAAATAGGGGTTATCACCTCCCCATTTTCATACACCATTCTTCATTCCACTCCTTTCCTCACTTTCACATTATTTCTCATTTTCTCTCTTTCATTTTCTCTCTCTACTTTCTCTCTCTAGTCTCTCTCTAGAGTTCTAGAGGAGAAATGTTAGGGTTGAGCTTACGGTTCGAGTCTAGAGGAAGGTTTTAGCTTGGTAATCTTGTTGTAACGAGTTTTTCAAGTCAGACTATTTGTAATCCTCAGTATTACACTGCTGTATTCCCGGTGATATCTAAACTTTTACTTACTATTATATTGCTTGCACTTTATGTTATTTCAGTTTGTACTTTGTTTATTGCCATGTTTATAGAGTAGTTTAATATTGTGATTGTTGAAATGTAGATATTAGGAATAGGGATGATGTTATATTAATATCTTATTTACGTGATTGGAGATTGTTATGCGATGTGTTTAGGTTAAACTTATCCTGATTATAGATCTAGTTTCTCGACACCCTTTCCAGACTTTCACGTGACTGTTGCCCTTAGGATAGGATCTGATCAACCCTAATACTATGTAGATACAGTCATCTCCAGTTACAGTATGAAGTTATGAACTTTCCATAAAACGGCACAGTACTTCGTATAGCTTTGGAAACACCACTGGTGGAGTACAAATACGTGGAAGCTAAGGAAATGCCATGGGACTGTTTCATCGTGGAATACCTAGAACTGACCCTTCAAGAACTCGGGTCTAGGAATCAAAGCTGTGGAAATGCTTCGCTGCCCTGTACACCGTTAGTACACCAAGGTTTAAATACAGCTGTGGAAATGCTCGATGCACCGTACACCGTTAGTACACCAAGATTTAAATACAAGCTATGGAACTACTTAATGTACTGTACACCGTGAGTATGCCTTGAGTCAGGAACGCTATGGATATGCTAATACACTATACACCGTGAGTATGCCTTGAGTCAGGAACACTGTGGAAATGCCAATTCGCCCTGTACACCGTGATTATTCCTAGGGATGAACGCCTGAATGTAAAGGATGGTCTATAATTATGACGGTAGAATAAATGCTTAAATAGAATTAATACAGAGTTTTGTCAAGAGAGTCTAATACTCCATCACATTGCTTACCTCTACTAAGACCGATAGTTTAACACACATAGGATACAATCAGTACCTGCCATGATAAAACCAAATAGATGATTAGGTGTTAAGAAAGGTCAGTGAATACAATTGCGGTCTGTTGCCTCTTGCCTGATCCCTAGATACTTTAGGGTTACTGAGGTCTTACTCAAGACTAGTTCAGGGGGGTTTGAAAGCAGCCCGATCTGATCAGAATCATGATAGCTTAGGATTCCAGTGACATATGCTTTCAGGGTTTTAATCCTGAGACGTAGGGTCCTAGTGTTTACACCGAAAGTTTGTCTGACTTTTATCTGGCAAGTCTCTAATCTAATCTATAATGAACATCATCCCGAAACCCTAATTATCGAAGTTTCAGCAATCACATCTCTACCTGTCTGCTTAAACCCTAGCTTTATACTCTGTTGTTACTTTTCTGCATTTAGGATAATTATAAAACAAAACCTATCAAAAATTCAATCTACCTACCTGTAACGCCCCAATTTTTTTGTAAGTTTAAATTATATTATATACGTTTAGTTATTTAATTCTATGTATATAATATTATGTTATATGAAATAATTTGTTATGTGTTAGAATTAGTTAGTGAAACTAACTATGTAAAGAAAATAGAGTTAGAAGGTAGAAATTTTCAATGTAGTAAAGTAGAGGGGTTCAATGTGAAATTTTATTAATAAAGCACATGTTCTGATTGTTTCTACTGTATTCTTACACTACACAAACTTAAAATCACGTACTGGAGAATAGAGAGACAGAGTATACGATTTAGAGGGAGAGCAGGAGGGAGAACAAGATCAAAGGAAGTTAGGGTTTATGTGAATTAAGACTTACAATCTTCAATTGAGTTGTTTTAAGGTAAGAATCATCACTTAAATCCCTCTAATTTCTAAATTTAAAGTTAGGGTGTAATCAACTTAAACCCTAGAGTGTTAGAATTCAATGGGTAAGTGGGTAATCAAGTTAAATTAAGTTCCATACAAGTAATTAAGTTAGAAAGAATGATTATATCATGCTACTTTGGTTAAAGATTATATGATCATATGTTATGTGGGTAGTTGATATAGTATGTGTATGTATAATCACTAACAAGTGATGTTTTGATATAAGTAGGTGGTTATGGTAAGAGTTTATATCAAATACCCAATTTCATATGATTATGTAGTAAAGTGTATGGAACTTATGTTAGAATTTTAGGTGTAATATGTTTTAACATTTAAGTCATGTTTAAGAAGTAAGAATAAGTCAATTAAATGTGTAAGTGATATGTGTTTATGTGATTATATGAATAGGTGATCAAGTGTTGAAGAAGTCAAGTTTTTAATTGTGCTAATTTCAAGGTAAGTATTTGGATATGTGGAGCCAAGGAGTGAATTATCATTCGCTTGGTGGTATCTAAGTAATGACTATGTCATTAGCTTAGTTTAATGTCAATTTGTATAAATTGGCATGTGAGATGTTATGGATCCTTAACTTGTGGCAGATTTTAATTGTTAGAATCCATGTACTTACTAAGCATTTATGCTTATCCGTTATGTTTAACATGTTACAGGAAGTTCAAGCAAGGTAAAAGACGAGTCAGGGAAAAAGCCCATGGATAGCTAGTGGTGGAGCTCATTGCTTGGTTGGTAATGAGTTAAATCCCTTTTTGATCATGCTCACGATACAATAACACCCCCGTTTGTAAAGTATGATATTAGATAATGTTTTGATAAAGTTAGTAAGTCTCACTTATGTTGTGTATAATGTTTTGATGAAAGTCAATGTTTTGGTTAAAGTTAGTTTAGTGAGACTTGGAATGTTAAAGCTTTATGTGAATATGAATGAAAAGTGGTTGTTTTGACTTTACAAAGTCAACTGAGTAAGAGTGAATGTCATTGGATGGTCAAAACTCCAAATGGGTCAATTTGGTTCCCAAATGGGTCACCAATGGCTTAAGTGTCAAATTGGGTTATGGTTGTCAAAAATCAAATGTTTTTGCACTCACAAGTCATTAGCTTAGTTTAATGTCAATTTGTATAACTAGTGGCAGATTTTAATTGTTAGAATCCATTTACTTACTAAGCATTTATGCTTATCCATTATGTTTAACATGTTACAGGAAGTTCAAGCAAGGTAAAAGACGAGTCAGGGAAGAAGCCCATGGATAGCTAGTGTTGGAGCTCATTGCTTGGTTGGTAATGAGTTAAATTCCTTTTTGATCATGCTCACGATACAATAACACCCCCGTTTGTAAAGTATGATATTAGAAAACGTTTTGAGAAAGTTAGTAAGTCTCACTTATGTTGTGTATAATGTTTTGATGAAAGTCAATGTTTTGGTTAAAGTTAGTTTAGTGAGACTTGGAATGTTAAAGCTTTATGTGAATATGAATGAAAAGTAGTTGTTTTGACTTTACAAAGTCAACTGAGTAAGAGTGAATGTCATTGGATGGTCAAAACTCCAAATGGGTCAATTTGGTGCCCAAATGGGTCACCAATGGCTTAAGTGTCAAATAGGGTTATGGTTGTCAAAAATCAAAGGTTTTTGCACTCACAAGTCTTAATGTCAATGCCAAATGGGTGGTCAAAAGCTAGAAGTCAGATTGTGAGTGGTTTGGAAATTGACATGTAAACATTTTGGTCAAAAATTGCTGAAAACAAGTATACGGATCAAAATGGGTTCTAATGAGAGTTTTGAAAAAGTAAAAGTTGAGTTGTGTTCATTTGATCATATTAAACATGTCTGCAAATTTTGGTAATCCCAGGTGTTGTCGTTTAAAAGATATGCGATGTCAAAGTTCGGATTTTGGTATTAAAAGGTGCAGAGTTTTGAGCTGCTGCTGGAAGTGTCTGAATCCGGCGGATTCAGTGGCAATCCGGTGGATTTTCCATGAATCTGGCGGATTCACGAACCGGATTCTTTCGAAGAGTTCTGGTCCCGGGTTGAGCTTGGAAGGGGTCGGAATCCGACGGATTCTTATAGAATCCGGCGGATTCAGTTGTTTTCAGAAATTTTAATTTCATCATTTTAAATGCAGAATTTGAGAATTTACAAACTAAGAAATTAAATGTAATGTGTTAGGAACAGTACTGGGACAATAGTATACAAATGGAAGTAATAAAAAAAATGGTCACGTTTTCGGGGTGTTTCAAGTTGGTATCAGAGCACGGTTTAAGGGATTCTGGTATCCACCATTAGTGGGTACTTGATCTTAGACCATTTTAATTATTGTATTGAGCATGATTTAGAATTTTATGTGTATGAGATTATGTGTGCTAATGATTTTGAATCAAAGTGTGTCGTACAGACTTTGGATATGTTATAATTTAATACGATAATTAGTGCGCCTGGCTAACGCAGTGATTATCATATTACCTTATGGGTATCCATGGAAACCACGAGACTTTAGAGGATAAGTTATTAGCTATTGTTAGTGTTATGTGTTAGAAGTAAAGATAAAATAGACATGTGATAGTAAAGTAAGATTTTATTGATGTTATTGTGTCTATTTTCAGCTAAGATGAATGAAAGATTTGTAGATTTGACTCTTGGGCTTAATCCTCATAGTAGAGCCCAAGATGATGAGGCAGGAGGCAGTGGTGAAAGACCAAGGTCTCCTATTTCTGAAACTGAAGTATCATGGGAAGGAATAAAATCCTTTGTTTCTAAAGAGATTAGTCAAGCTCAGGAAGCGTCTCTTCCATTTTTAGTGACAACGATTACAGACACAGTAAGAAAAATTGTAAGTGAAGAAATGCAGAAAGGGCGAGGAGAAGTAATTATGCCCAGACCAGAGATAATTCCTCAAGCCCTTATTCAGGAGGAGCAGAAAAAGATTAATTATAGAGACTTTTCAGCTTGTAACCCACCAGAATTTGAGGGTAATTTGGATCCAATCAAGTGTTATCGTTGGATCTCAGAAGTAGAAGGGGCATTTGCTACTGTGGAATGTCCTGAGAAGTCTAAAGTCAGATATGCCGCAAATTTGTTAAAGAATAGGGCTAAATGGTGGTGGAATGTGCAATGCCAAACTAGGGGTGATGAAGCCATTAATAAGATGACTTGGTATGAGTTTAAGGTGATGTTTGAGAACACATATTCTCAAGATGCAGATTTGAATAGAATTCGTCAGGAGTTTCTTGCTATGGAACAAACAAACGAGTCAGTGAATGAATTAGTAGGTAATTTTCTGGATAGAGCCCGTTTTTGTCCAGAATATATGGATAACCCAAGGATGCTTATGAATCATTTTCATGAAGTATTGAAAAAGGAAATCAGAAAGTATGTACTTCCAAAAAGGTGTCAAACTCTTGAAGAAATGATAGATGAAGCCCGTTTTCAAGAACTTGAGTTAAAGAAAGATGAGTCTGGTAGTGTATCTGCAAAGAGAAAGAATGAACAAACTTATAATCCATCGAAGAAGTTTAAACCAAGTGGATGTACTAAGAAAGAAGATAGATCGGTACCACCTGAATGTAAGAAGTGTCATCGAAAACACTTTGGGGAATGTAAGTTTGGCACCAATGCGTGCTATCAATGTGGACAAGAAGGTCATTTTGGCCGAGATTGTCCAAACCCAATCCGCGTATGTTATAATTGTTATGAGCCGGGACACATTAAGTCAGGGTGTCCGAAACTTGGGAACAGGCCTACTCCTTCAGCACCTCGAAGGACTTCAGAAAAGAAAACTGCAGAAATTCCAAAGTCTAAAGGCCGTTCCTTCCAAATCACTACTGAGGAAGCTCAGCGAGCCCCCCGATGTCCTGACAGGTACCTTTCTTGTAAATTTAATGCCTGCACACGTGTTATTTGATTCGGGAGCTTCGCGATCTTTTGTGTCAGAAAAGTTTAGTCAGAAATTTTCTATTCCCCTTAGTGAGTTAGACACTCCACTAGATGTTGAAATTGCTGACGATAGAATAGTTTATGTGGCTAGTGTATATCGTGGGTGTCAACTCCAAATCAGTAATGAGTCTTTCTTTATAAACCTTATTCCAATGCAAATGGGTGAATTTGATGTAGTAGTGGGTATGGATTGGTTAGGAAGACATAATGCTATGATTCAGTGTGAGAAAAAGATTATCCGTGTCAATACTCCAAGTGGGGGAGTGATTGACATATATGGGGAAAAGAAGAAGTCTTCCTTATCCATATGTACCTTTGCTCGTGCTAAACGTCATTTATCATGTGGTTGTCAAGCCTTTTTGGCCCACGTGGTAGATCTTCAGAAAAGCGTTCCAAAACTCGAGGAGATTCCTGTTGTAAAGGAGTTTCCCGATGTTTTCCCTGACGAGCTACCGGGTATTCCACCCGATAGGCAAGTCGAATTTCGTATAGATCTTATTCTTGGAGCTACTCCTATTGCTAAAACTCCATATAGACTTTCCCCTTCAGAAATGCAAGAGTTAATGAAACAGTTACAAGAATTGTTAGATAAGGGGTTTATTCGTCCAAGTAGTTCTCCTTGGGGTGCTCCAATATTGTTTGTTAAGAAAAATGATGGTACAATGCGTATGTGTATAGATTATCGGGAATTGAATAAGGTCACCATCAAGAATAGGTATCCCTTACCTAGGATTGATGATTTGTTTGACCAGTTGCAAGGTGCCAGCTATTTTTCTAAGATTGATTTACGTTCAGGCTATCACCAACTTAAAGTTCGAGAAGAAGATGTATCAAAAATAGCTTTTAGAACCAGATACGGTCATTATGAATTTGTAGTGATGCCTTTTGGTTTAACCAATTCCCCAGCAGCTTTTATGGATCTCATGAATCGGGTATGTCGTCCAATGCTAGATAAATCTGTAATAGTGTTTATTGACGATATTCTTGTTTATTCCAAATCTGCTAGTGAACATGAACTTCATTTGAGGCAAGTTTTGCAAATGTTACGTATTGAAAAGTTTTACGCTAAGTTTTCGAAATGTGAATTTTGGCTACGTGAAGTTCAATTTCTGGGTCATGATGTGAACAGTCAGGGTATTAAGGTTGATCCTACCAAAGTCAAAGCGGTGATGAAATGGGAACCCCCAACCAATCCGACTGAGGTAAGGAGTTTTCTGGGTTTAGCTGGCTATTATAGACGATTTATCCAAGATTTCTCCAAAATTGCTACTCCACTTACAAAGCTCACTCGTAAAAAAGTTAAGTATGAATGGAAAGATGAGCATGAACAGGCTTTCAGAACCCTTAAATTAAAGTTAAGTCAGGCACCTATCTTAGTACTTCCTGAAGGTACTGAAGATATGGTTGTATATTGTGATGCCTCTCATAATGGGTTAGGTTGTGTTTTAATGCAACGTGGAAGAGTGATAGCCTGTGCCTCGAGAAAGTTAAAAGAACATGAAAAAGGGTACCCGACACATGATTTAGAACTTGCTGCAGTTGTTTTTGCCCTTAAGATATGGAGACATTATTTGTATGGAGTAAAGTGTACTATTTATACCGATCATAAAAGTCTTAAGTATTTCTTTGACCAGAGAGATCTTAATATGAGACAAAGACGGTGGTTAGACTTGGTGAAGGATTACGATTGTGAAATCCTTTATCATCCTGGAAAAGCGAATATAGTTGCAGATGCTCTCAGTAGAAAGGCAATGCATCATGCCTTGATTGTTAGATCTTTACGGATTACGGTCTCTCCAAGTTTGCTAGATCAGATTAAAGATATACAAAAAAATGTTTGGCAGAAAGGTGATTGGAAAGTAGAATGAATTAAAGGCCAAATTCAGAATATTGTCAATGATTCACGTGGGTTAAAGACTCGACATGGAAGAATCTAGATTCCAAAGTCAGCAGAGTTAAAGAAATTGTTGCTTGATAAGGCACATAGATCTAGATATTCTATTCATCCTGGTGCCACTAAAATGTATCATGATTTAAAAGCAGATTATTGGTGGCCAGGTATGAAAAGAGAGATTGTTAAATATGTCGAGCAATGCCTAACTTGTTTACAGGTAAAAGCAGAACACCAAAAGCCAATGGGAATGATGCAACCTTTGGAGATTCCTGTCTGGAAGTGGGAACATGTTACTATGGATCTCATCACCAAATTCCAAAGACACGACGACAATATGATACTATTTGGTTGATTGTAGATCGTTTGACGAAAAGTGCTATCTTTCTACCGATCAAAGAGATGTATTCTTCAGAGGCACTTCAGACCTCTATGTTCAAGAAGTGGTGGCACGTCATGGAGTACCTCTTTCAATTGTTTCTGACCGGGATAGCAGATTAACTTCCAGGTTTTGGAACAAGTTTCAAGAAGATTTGGGTACTCGTGTCAATTTGAGCACAGCTTATCATCCGCAGACTGATGGTCAAAGTGAAAGAACCATCCAGACGTTAGAAGACATGTTAAGAGCTTGTGCTATTGATTTCGGTGTTAGCTGGGATGCACACCTACCCTTAGCAGAATTTTCATATAATAATAGCGACCACGCGAGTATAGGTATGCCACCTTATGAAATGTTATATGGAAGAAAGTGCAGAACTCCAATTTGTTGGGGTGAGATTGGTCAGAGAGAACTGGGCAGTACTGATATTGTCCAGGAAACAGCAGAAAAGATTGATCAAGTTAAGGAACGTTTGAAAATGGTACAGGACCGCCAAAAGTCTTATGCCGATGTTAGAAGACGTCCGATTGAATTTCAAGTTGGAGATAAAGTGATGTTAAAAGTATCTCCATGGAAAGGCATCATTCGTTTCAGAAAGCTAGGAAAGCTAAGTCCTCAGTTTATTGGTCCTTTCAAAATTCTAGAAAGAGTATGAAAAGTAGCTTATAGACTTGAGCTACCGGAAGAGTTAGCAGGAATCCACAGCAGTTTCCATGTGTCATATCTAAGAAAGTGTTTGGTGGATGAGGCGTCTTATGTACCCTTGGAAGAAATAGAAATTAATGATCAACTGAACTACGTGGAACAACCGATAATGATTCTAGAAGAGAAAGTTAAGAGATTGAGGAATAAAGATATTAAGTTGTTCAAAGTTCAGTGGAAGCATAGAAAAGGGTCAGAGTTTACATGGGAGCCGGAGCATGAGATTGTTAAATATTATCCGGCTTTGTACCAAGAATGGATTGTGAGGACACAATCCTGAATTAAGTGGGAGAGAGTTGTAACGCCCCAATTTTTTTGTAACTTTAAATTATATTATATACGTTTAGTTATTTAATTCTATGTATATAATATTATGTTACGTGAAATAATTTGTTATGTGTTAGAATTAGTTAGTGAAACTAACTATGTAAAGAAAATAGAGTTAGAAGGTAGAAATTTTCAATGTAGTAAAGTAGAGGAGTTAAATGTGAAATTTTATTAATAAAACACATGTTCTGATTGTTTCTACTGTATTCTTACACTGCACAAACTTAAAATCACGTACTGGAGAATAGAGAGACAGAGTATACGATTTAGAGGGAGAATAGGAGGGAGAACAAGATCAAAGGAAGTTAGGGTTTATGTGAATTAAGACTTACAATCTTCAATTGAGTTGTTTTAAGGTAAGAATCATCACTTAAATCCCTCTAATTTCTAAATTTAAAGTTAAGGTTTAATCAACTTAAACCCTAGAGTGTTAGAATTCAATGGGTAAGTGGGTAATCAAGTTAAATTAAGTTCCATACAAGTAATTAAGTTAGAAATAATGATTATATCATGCTAGTTTGGTTAAAGATTATATGATCATATGTTATGTGGGTAGTTGATATAGTATGTGTATGTATAATCACTAACAAGTGATGTTTTGATGTAAGTAGGTGGTTATGGTAAGAATTTATATCAAATACCCAATTTCATATGATTATGTAGTAAAGTGTATGGAACTTATGTTAGAATTTTAGGTGTTATATGATGTAACATTTAAGTCATGTTTAAGAAGTAAGAATAAGTCAATTAAATGTGTAAGTGATATGTGTTTATGTGATTATGTGAATAGGTGATCAAGTGTTGAAGAAGTCAAGTGTTTAATTGTGCTAATTGCAAGGTAAGTATTTGGATATGTGGAGCCAAGGAGTGAATTATCATTCTCTTGGTGGTATCTAAGTAATGACTATGTCATTAGCTTAGTTTAATGTCAATTTGTATAAATTGGCATGTGAGATGTTATGGATCCTTTACTTGTGGCAGATTTTAATTGTTAGAATCCATGTACTTACTAAGCATTTATGCTTATCCCTTATGTTTAACATGTTACAGGAAGTTCAAGCAAGGTAAAAGACTAGTCAGGGAAGAAGCCCATGGATAGCTAGTGGTGGAGCTCATTGCTTGGTTGGTAATGAGTTAAATCCCTTTTTGATCATGCTCACGATACAATAACACCCCCGTTTGTAAAGTATGATATTAGATAATGTTTTGAGAAAGTTAGTAAGTCTCACTTATGTTGTGTATAATGTTTTGATGAAAGTCAATGTTTTGGTTAAAGTTAGTTTAGTGAGACTTGGAATGTTAAAGCTTTATGTGAATATGAATGAAAAGGGTTTGTTTTGACTTTACAAAGTCAACTGAGTAACAGTGAATGTCATTGGATGGTCAAAACTCCAAATGGGTCAATTTGGTGCCCAAATGGGTCACCAATGGCTTAAGTGTCAAATTGGGTTGTGGTTGTCAAAAATCAAATGTTTTTGCACTCACAAGTCTTAATGTCAATGCCAAATGGGTGGTCAAAAGCTAGAAGTCAGATTGTGAGTGGTTTGGAAATTGACATGTAAACATTTTGGTCAAAAATTACCGAAAACAAGTATACGGGTCAAAATGGGTTCTAATGAGAGTTTTGAAAAAGTAAAAGTTAAGTTGTGTTCATTTGATCATATTAAACATGTCTGCAAATTTAGGTAATCCCAGGTGTTGTCGTTTAAAAGATATGCGATGTCAAAGTTCGAATTTTGGTATTAAAATGTGCAGAGTTTTGAGTTGCTGCTGGAAGTGTCTGAATCCGGCGGATTCAGTGGCAATCCGGCGGATTTTCCATGAATCCGGCGGATTCACAGACCGGATTCTTTTGAAGAGTTCTGGTCCCGGGTTGAGCTTGGAAGGGGTCGGAATCCGACGGATTCTTATAGAATCCGGCGGATTCAGTTGTTTTCAGGGAATTTTAATTTCATCATTTTAAATGCAGAATTTGAGAATTTACAAACTAAGAAATTAAATGTAATGTGTTAGGAACAGTATTGGGACAATAGTATACAAATGGAAGTAATAATAAAAAAAAAAATGGTCACGTTTTCGGGGTGTTTCACTACCCTCATCCTATTAGTGAAAATAATCTTTGG
Organism: Helichrysum umbraculigerum; assembly: GCA_949592205.1. NCBI lineage: Eukaryota > Viridiplantae > Streptophyta > Magnoliopsida > Asterales > Asteraceae > Helichrysum > Helichrysum umbraculigerum. The sequence continues at coordinate 68,168,598 of CATIUR010000004.1, read as the reverse complement.
TGAATCCGCTTCGTTTCAATTCGCTCCGATTTAAGAACGACCTCGAGTTATACTTACTGCTTGCCCCCAAGGTAGGTAGTACTTATAGTTTGAGCCCCAGCTCTTATAAATTTAAAGCTCACCCTGCCGCGAGTACCGGTTGTGCCGGAACAACGACCGGACTAAAAATCCGACCGACCGCTAGGATCACGACAGGCATCATTTAACCTCCTATAGTCAATGCACACGCGCCATCCCATAACCATCCTAGTGGGTATCATTTCATTTTGGTCATTGGCCACTACGGTCATTCCCCCCTTTTTCGGCACACAATGCACCGGACTAACCTATGAGCTATCGGATATGGGGTAAATGATACCCGCATCAAGCAACTTGACAACCTCCTTCTTGACAACATCCTTCATATTCGGATTAAGCCTTCGTTGTCTTTGAACAATGGGTTTTACCTCATCTAAAAAGTTTATTTTGTGTTTGCAAAATGAGGGGCTTATTCCGGGTATGTCGGATGTACGCCAAGCAAAAGCACCTTTGTGAGCTTTCAACACATCTAATAACATGCATTTTTCAGAGTTTTCAAGAGTAGAAGAAATTACAACGGGCAATAGGTTCTTCTCGTGAAGATATGCATATTCCAAGTGGCTAGGTAGAGATTTCATCTCCAAATCCTTAGGTGGATCCTCCAACGAAGTCTTGATCCTCATGTGATCATCTCCTCTTAATTCTTCAAAGCTTTCATCCTCGACTTGCTCATCCTCTTCAAGTCCATCTCCCATGCTCATCACCAACTCTTCCCCGGTCATCCTTTCATCACTTGACTCCAACAAGTCAAGAAGCTCCGATTCCATGCCAAGTAAGCTTTGCAACTCTTCATCCACCGCCTCATCTATCACATCAATTCTAAAACAAGAATTGTCAGTAGAATAAGGATGCTTCATGGCCTTATCAACCGTGAAAGCAATCCTTTCTTGTCCTACTCCTAAGGTCAATTGTTTGTCCTTAACTTGGATGATAGCATCCGCGGTGTGTAAAAATGGTCTTCCCAAAATCAAGGGTACTTTACTATCCTCCTCCATTTCGAGGATCACAAAGTCCATGGGAAAAGTAAATTGCCCTACTTCTATCAACATGTTTTCCACAATCCCAACGGGATATTGGAATGACCTATCGGCAAGTCTTATGCTCATGTAAGTGGGGGTCAAAGATCCTTGGGACAATTTAGCATACGATGAATATGTCATCAAATTAATGCTAGCACCTAGGTTGGCAAGTGCATCACAAGTAATTATTTTACCCAAGGTGCATGAAATGATGAAACTCCCCGGGTCACCAAGCTTTGGTGGGATTTGATTTTGAACAAGAGCGGAGCATTCCTCATTCAAGAACATTGTCAATGCTTCCGAAAGCTTGTCCTTGTTGCTCACCAAATCCTTGATGAACTTAGCATAATTCGGCATTCCCGCTAACACATCAACCAAAGGCACATTGATCCGAATGCCTTTGATCATATCAACAAACTTGCAGTATTGAGCGGCAATCTTTTCTTTCCTTAACCGTTGAGGATAAGGGATCTTTGGCTTGTATGCTTTGACAACCGGTGTAGGTGACACCGGTGTAACCGTTGGTGGAGTTGCATCAACTTGCTCTTTAATCTCTTCCTCCTCCTCAACCTGCAAAATAGGGTTAGAAATATTTTGATTCTTGACTTGAGGTGGTGGAAGTTCCTTCCCGCTCCTTGTGGTGATAACATTTACATGCTCGTTTCTTGCGGGTGGTGGTTGGTATGGTTTTGACCCACTTGTGGATGTTTGCCTCAGGTTTTGTTGGGTGTTGCTTGGTAAACCACCGGTTGGTCTACTACTTTGTCCCTCCGACAAACGATCCATCTTTCGTTCCAAGTCTTGAATGGAAGCTTGTTGGTTTTTTTGGCCTTGCTCCATACTTAACCTTATGTTTGTCATTTGAGCTTTTAGTCTTTCGGTGGAAGCATCTTGTTTAGCCATTAACTCCTTCATCATTTGTTCCATGGGTGACAAGGTTGGTTCTTGTTTTTGAACCGGAGGTGAGTTGTGGTTTGAGTTTTTATTGTAGCTTTGATTTTGATTTTGGTTTTGGTTTTGGTTTTGGTTTTGGGGTTGGTTGTAGCTTTGATTAGGTCTAGAGAATCGGATTCCTTGGTTGTAGTTTCCTCCTTGGTATCCTCCCGAATTTCTATTTTGGTACCCGCTCCTTTGGTAGTTGTTATTTTGTTGTAGATAGCTTACATCTTCCTCATCCCCCATGATCGGTTGATCATCTTGCATACAAATTACCGTGGCATGATTACCACCACACTTACCACATCCATCTCTAAGCTCTTTAATCTCACCCTTGAGAGTTTTAAATTGCGAATCAAACTTGGAAGAAATTGCCTTCAATTCCTTCATCGTGGCCGAGTTATCCGAGCTTCCACTACCACCACTTCCTTCCGCGAAGGCAACATGCTTCCTAACCGGCTTACCTCCCTTGTCTTTAGCCCAATTCAAACTTTGGATCACTTTATCCTCAAGCACCTTCCACGCTTCATTTGGCGTTTTGTAAAGAAATAAACCTCCTCCCGAGGCATCAAGTACATTAGCCGAATGAATGTCAAGACCATTGTAAAATAATGTTATGATTTCCGCTTTTGATAACCCGTGGCCATGACAATTCCTCAACATCTCTTACATTCGACACCAAGCTTCTACTAAAGGTTCACCCTCTTGTTGCTTGAAAAACTGAATTTCGTTCAACAATCTTTCGGCCAAAGCCGGAGGGAAATACCTACTCACAAACGCTTCCCTCATTTGATCCCAAGTTCTAATCGTATTTGGTTCAAGCTCTTGGTACCAAATTTTGGCTTCACCGCTTAAGGACATAGGAAAATTCCTTTGTCTAATGATTTCATCCATATCCGGCCCATACTTGAACATATCCCCAATTTCAATAAAACTTGCAATGTGCTTGTGCGGATCGGCCCGCACTCTCCCATCAAATTGAGAATCCTTGCTGAGTTGCATATGATGCCCTTTCAAAGAAAAATTGTTGTTGTCGATGTTTTGCCTTTGAATGGCCGAACCGAGTGTAGGTGCAACGGTTCTTGTTCGTGACCAAATAGGTGTATCATCTTCATCCGTCATCTCGTCCTCAATTACAACAACTTCTTCCTCTTCGTGTTGTGATACGAGTTCGTCTTCGAAGGTTTCCTCAATAATTTCGTTTCCCGAAGATGACTCGGTTTCCGTTTGACTATTTGTTGAATCCGTCGGTCTTTGCTTTGGTTTCTTCCTTCGTTTCTTCTTGGTGGTTTTCCCCGGATTGGACAAAGGACTAAGAAGCTCTTTACCGGAGCTCCTAGTGTTCATCCACTACCAAATAAACCTGTAAGAGCACAAAAGATAAAACCGTCAAATGCACCGGCGCAACACAATTAAAAGTAACTTTCCAAGAATAAATTCCTAGAAAGGGTCAATTAATTACAATTAAAATATGATCTAAAACACAACTTCCCGGGCAGCGGTGCCAAAAACTTGATGCGGTAAATCTAGTCTTAAAATAATCGTTGAAAAGTGAACAACAAAGTACCGTGCTAGACCAAAACACAACCGGGCAGTGGACCCTGTTGTGTAGTAGTATAGTTGGGTAAGTTCGGGTTCAAACACAGGGATCTTAAGTTTTAGATGATCAAGTTAAATGTGAGTAATTTAGAAAATAAAATAAAAGTGGTAGTTTTGTGACCGAGTTGTCACGATGCTTAAAACTACAATCTTTAAATTAAAACTAGGCAAGTGGACTCTTAAAAGTCAAATTTGATTGATTGAAACTTTCGTATATTAAACAATACTTGTTTGGATTAGGTCGCTATTGATTTCGGGGTGAAGACTTAAAAACCGGTTTAAATTATGCAAAGGTAAATTTCCATTTAAACAAACGCTTAACATTTGCCATCACCTAATGTTCAACTTCAATTCGTGACCCAATGATTTAATCAAATAACGGACGTTCGCCATGGTTACCAACTTGCACATTTGAGCTTAACTTATCTAGCTTATTCCAAAGTTACATCTGCAATTTTGTTCAATTACTCATAGACAAATAAGTGATGATAAATTACTAAGGAAAGACGTTCTCCATATTCACTAGCAATCCACCAAATTAGTTTAGATAAATGTTTAAAAGCTCAAATACACAAGTTTCTTTGATTAAACATAAGGGCCAAGTTCATGGGTTTACAATTCACCCAAAAGAAAGACATTCGCCAAATTTTCCCAACTCACATGTGCTTAGCTCTTTTGTTTAACAAAAATCCATGTTCATGGTCATGAACAAAGGTCCATTTATACTTCGACATACAAGTGAAAGCTTTTTAACTTAACAACAAACATTCGCTATAGTTATCTAGTTAAAACCACCAATTTGTTCTACAAATTTTGTTGAGCTAAACACAAGTGAGTTCATGGATGAACCATAAACCCAAACATAATCAAACAACAAAATTATATCACCCCTAATCACTAGCTAAATCATCCAAACAAGTAAATAATGAAATTAGCAACTCATACTCTCAATAATCATACAACAATTGTGAATAATTAAAAAAAAACCATGAATTACTTGAACCAAATAAGAGTTATAATTGTACCCAAATGAATATACCACAAATTGAAGTAATTGTTCTTGATGAAATTGTTGCTAGCTTGTTCCCCACAAATTTCCAAGTAAAATCCAAGTGAAATACAAGCAAAACAAGTGAAGTGAGTGGTGATTTTTGTGAAGTGGAGTAAGGTGAAGAATGTGTTTGGTCGTGGGTTTCCTTGAGAGAAAAACTCATTACCAAAAAGTGAAAGTGTGTGTGTATATTGAATGCCCAGCTGATGATAATTTTAGGGTAAAAATAACCCATTCCAAAGCTTCCAACCATGGTGTAAAAAGAAAGAGGGAAACCTTGGACCAAAAAGAGGTTGAGGTAATTAATTGCTTGCACCTTCACAGCTGCACACGTAACTTTTATTCTTCAGTCCCGTGGCCTTTTTATCCAGATCTGAGAAGACAAACAGTGCCCGCTTTTCTACCCGTTCGGCTGAGAATATAGAGCCGATCGGCTCAAAAATCCTAACCGATCGGTTGAGACTGCCTAGCCGATCGGCTTCTTCATCCATCATCTCAAGCTACCAACACGGGCGAGCTGCTGTGACGCATTTGAACTAAAATAGCCGATCGTCTAGATTGAGCCGATCATCTGGCAAGACTGAGCCGATCGGCTGGGTAACCATAGCCGTTCGGCTATGGCTATTTTTTTGGGCCAGCTGCACTTTAACCTCAGATCAGTCCAGATTCATCAATCATCACCAAATAGCATGCTTTTCCAACGCTTCGACCTGAGATTAATTTCCAAACAAAATAAGTATCGAAAGTTCTCAAAATTTACCTAAATACTAGTGTAAAACAATGTTATCGCGATAGTTTATATAGACAAAATGAGCGATATCAGTTGTTCCACCACCTAAAATGGTAAAGATTGGACCGAAGACTGTGGATTGCATATTCATTGGATATGCTCACCATAGTAGTGCCTATCGATTTCTTGTGCAAGAATCTAAGATTCCCGATATACACAAGAATACGATTATGGAATCAAGGAATGCTTCATTTTTTGAAAACGTGTTTCCTTGTCTAACTTCATGTGAACAACCTAGTGTGGTTAATCATAATGACAACCTAATGTGGTTAATCATGATGAACAACCTAACGAGGTTAATCAAGATAGTCAAGTTAGACAAGAACAATCCGAAGAAGAGGATTTTGAACTAAGAAGGAGTAAAAGGGCAAGGGTTGAGAAATCATTTGGTCCCGATTTTGTTTCTTTCATGATAGAAACTGAACCCAAAACCTATCGAGAAGCTGTTACTTCTTCTGAAGGACCCCAATGGAAAGAAGCCATCAAAAGTGAAATAGATTCTATTTTACAAAACCATACATGGGAGCTAGTGGATCTTCCTCCGGGATGCAAACCACTAGGTTACCGATGGATCTTTAAGAAAAAGATGAATACGGATGGCACGATTGATAAATATAAAGCAAGATTGGTGATCAAGGGTTATAGACAACGAGAAGATCTAGATTATTTTGATACCTATTCACCAGTGACCCGGATAACTTCTATAAGAATGGTACTTGCTATAGCCGCCATTAAGAATTTGGAAGTTCACCAAATGGATGTGAAAACTGCCTTTCTAAACGGAGATTTAGAAGAGAAGATTTACATGGAACAACCTGAGGGTTTTGTCTCTAAAGGACAAGAAAAGAAAGTTTGCAGGCTTGTCAAATCATTCTATGGATTAAAGCAAGCTCCAAAGCAATAGCATCAAAAGTTTGATCATGTCATGATATATAATGGTTTTAAGATTAATGAATGTGATAAGTGTGTCTACGTGAAAGACACAACTAATGGATACGTCATCGTATGTCTCTATGTGGATGATATGCTAATCATAGGTAGTGATGATAAGATGATAAGATCAACAAAGGATATGTTGAAAGCAAAGTTTGACATGAAAGATATGGGTTTGGCGGATGTGATTCTTGGTATCAAGATCATAAGGACCAAAGATGGTCTTATGTTACACCAAACTCACTATGTGGATAAGATTCTTGAGAAATTCAATTCGGGTGATTCTAGTGTAGCTAGAACTCCAATTGATATAAGTCAACACCTCTCTAAGAATAGAGGTCAAGGTGTTTCCCAAGTTGAATATTCAAGAATCATTGGTAGTCTAATGTATTTGATGAGTTGTACAAGGCCTGACATAGCATATGCAGTGAGCAGGCTGAGTAGATATACCAGTAATCCGAGTACTGAATATTGGAAAAGTATAACAAGATTACTAAGATATTTGAGATGCACTCGTGAATATGGACTACATTATAAAAGTTATCCAGCTGTAATCGAAGGATACACCGATGCAAATTGGATCTCTGACATAAAAGATTCAAGAGCAACTAGTGGGTATGTTTTCACACTAGGAGGTGCAGCTGTATCTTGGAAATCGTCCAAACAAAAGGTTATAGCTAGATCCACGATGGAATCTGAGTTTATCGCTTTGGACAAATGTGGGGAAGAGGCAGAGTGGTTACGTCAATTTACCGAGGATATACCTAGGTGGCCTAAGCCGGTAACGGCCATAAGTATACATTGTGGTAGCCAATCGTTAATTGGTAGAGCTCATAGCATAATGTATAATGGTAAGTCTCGGCATGTTCGACGTAGACATAACACTATACGGCAACTACTCTCAACTGGAATTATCACAATTAAATACGTGAAGTCAACTGATAATATTGCGGATCCGCTAACTAAAGGCTTAAGCAGAGAGGTAGTTTACAGGTCGTCAAGAGGAATGGGACTAAAGCCCTTGAACGAATAAGTTTGTACAAAGGAAAACCTCACCTAGTTGACTGGAGATCCCAAGATCTAGGTTCAAGAGGACAACCTAATTGTATGAACGAAGGGAGGTCACTGTGGGGAAAGTTATTTTATTATCTAAATCCATTTAAAAGGGAGTTTGTTAAACTTCCTAGTCCATTCTTATATTAACAGTGATAGTTAGGTTAAGATTAATGCTTTTAATGATTTCGAGAATCGCCTATGTGAGAGAGAAGTGGGGTCGCTTCGAAGGGAAATGTGGGGGGGCGCATTTCCTAAGACCTCTTGCAGAACCAGGCTAGCGTTCAGGACCATAAAAGGACACGACTATGAGGAGTTGACATTGTCAGGAAGAGTCATGTGTGAATATGTATTTGTCGCACCCCCAAATTCGGGTTGCGGAAGCGAATCGGGTCGGGGCGTGACTAATCAATAATCAAAGCACACAAGATATATAATGAACGACTCTATATGCGTCGTTTACAAGTTACATTAACAAAATGTAAAAGTTTTACAAGTTATAGTGTTTACAAAAATTCGTAAGCCAAATGTAAGAGATTCTAGGGCATATCTAATTGTACAAAATATGGAAATGCAAGGGAATCTCCTGATGTCTGTATGCGACTCGAGCTAATAGTCTTGAGCATATCAACTACTGCAGGGTACCTGAGAATACACGCTAAAATGGTAAGCTAAAAGCTGGTGAGCTCACAGGTTTGTATAATGATAAAATAGAATGTAAACCACAAGATTTAGTATAATGATTTGAAATCAATCAAATAACGTATATGTCTGCCATGAGGTCATAGTCTGAGCTTAACTAAGGTGTCAAGATCACAATCAAGTGCCTGAGCGAGGGTGCCTCCCTGCGAGTGCCTAATCTACACTCGTATGAACAAATGTTAATGCGTCCGTTTGACCAGTTAGTGCTTGCTAACCCGGACGAGGATTGTCAATCCTATATGGTACCATACACTAACATTCACGCTACAAAAGTATTACCAAACTATGATCGTTGGAGGGCTTTAAAATGATTAGTAAACAGCTCATGCAGAATATAGTGAGTTTTAGTACTCGTGTTCACATGTAAAACAAATAGAGCATGTATTCCCACCCCGGGAGTAAATACAGTAAAAGTCGGGGCTATGAGACTCACCTGAGTCTGATGCGTTTGCTAATAGCAAATAATGATGGTGCACAAAGATATGATGTCGTCCAAGCGACTGTAACCTGCCGGGAGTCCTAAACGCGCAAGGTTATGATAATGAGTAGGTATCTCAAAAGATTACCTATGCTAGTTGTCCAGTCAACTAGTTATGTCCAAATAATTCGATTGTTTAGTTGTTTATGTTTTTGAAAACATGAACGGCCCGTTGATGAGTTTTTGTAATAATAATTACAAAGTATTATTATTATGTGTTTCGTTATTTTGTATACTTGTAAGAGTTTATACGTATGTAAAAGTATGTATTTGTTTGCAATATTATTTCTGAAAGTGCATATATATATATATATATATATATATATATATATATATATATATATATATATATATATATCCGAATGTATATACGCATACATGTCCGAATGTAAGAGTATCCGAATGTATCTATATATTTAAGTCCGAAAGTTCGTTATCCGAATGTATGAATAATTATCCGAAAGTGTAGTGATGTCCAAAAGTGTTTCCTAGTCCGAAAATAGAGTCCGAATGTCTAATTATTCAAAGTTTAGGGTCAAAAACACTATTCATCCGAAAGTCAAAGTTTTGAGTCACTATTCATCCGAAAGTCAAAGTTCGGAGTTAAAGTCAGTCCGAATTTGTGATTTTTATTTAAAAAAGCAAACGTTATCGAAAAGTTCCAAAATTTTTACACAATGTTCCTCTATGTTTAAGCTACTTCCTGTAATTTTTTTCATGAATATTAGAGGTCGTTTGATATTTTGTTAAAAAAATTCAAAAAGTATCAGGGTTCAGTTTAGTCCGAATTTAGACCACTTCTCACAAATCTAATTTTATGAAAAAATTGGTGTATTTTTAGAATGAGCCAAAGAAGAACTTTATGTAGATAACAAAATTATCAAGATTTTCCAAGTGATATCATGCATTTTTGAGGTTTATAGCTTGAGATATGGCTCCGAGAAAGTGACGAAACTTTCTGCTCGCCGGAACAGTAAACCTATGTCACCGGAAAAAAAATGTTTTCGAGTAGTAAACGGAGTCGGAAAGTCACGAGACTAATTTTGTTGGAAATAAAACTTCTTGTACTTCATTTTAGACTTAAGAAATGCATCATTTCATGTTGTAATGATTTTTAAATAATTCGTTGAAGTAGAGGTATTTTCTGTCACAGAAAACTGTTTAGGTTTTCGAGTTTTAAAAATGCGTTTCGGCTTATTATTTGGACATTTTATGGTTGAGTGAGCACTAATACATAATAATAAACATTAGATAAGTATTTTGAAGGGAGTTTGAGTTCTTACAACTCGTGTGAAGAAACGGAGACGACAAAGTTGATGTACACGCGTGTGGGATCGTTTCCTTGCTTTTCTTTCTTCAAGAAGGTGGTGGATGAGGGAGGTGATGGTGGTGGCCGATGGTGGCTGTGATGGTGATGTTCTGTCAGGTTTTATAGAGAAGGGAGAGGGTTTTAGTGAGAGATAGATTAGGTTGAAAAGAATGAAGAGTGTGGTATGGTGAAAAAGAAGGAAAGGTGAAGGTGTAAGGGTATGGGAACCCATACCCTTGCAGATTTTCTTCAATATGGGGGTGGGTCCCACCCCATGTGATGTTTAAATCATTTCCCCAAAGTCACGTAGTGCGCGGTGCTCGTTTACCCGTTCGTTTCGTCGTTCGTTTAAACGTTAAACGTTTATTATACGCGTTTTGTGAACGATATAAACTTGTAAATTTTTCGATTGAAGTATCATTTAAAATACTTAGTAAACATTTTATAAAATGCTTCGTTAGTTGTCAGTTGCGAATTTATACGTTCGTTTTGCGTTTTAACTAATCGTGTAACGTTTTTAAACGTTATAATTGATATCGTATTTTCGCAATATGTTTGACCGAAGTATTTAATTAAAATACTTTATTTTGAGTTATAAAAATATAACTTGGGTTTTATACGTTTGTTGGGCGCGTTTCGCGCGTTTAATTCGTGTCGGTTACGTTTTAAACAAAACATACATTGTTTCGTATATTATTAATACATAATAATGTGATGTAAATAACTACTATTTAAATATCAAATAGATTTATGTTATTTATTAAAAAGTTTTACCAACGTCCGTATGTGTCGGATTCCATCCGATTGTAAAATGCATGATTTAAACAAATCGTATAAGTGTGTATATAATCCCATATACATAATGATACACATAATTAGCCCTAAACATAACTAATTACATGCATTAACAAGGTGATTAGGACCCAATTACTAGCCCTTATTTGTCGGGTGTCACATTCTCCCCTTGTTAAGAGAATTTCGTCCCGAAATTTAGCTCTGAGTCGTGGGTTGAGTGGAGTTTGAGAATAGCTGTGGATACTTGAGTCGCATCTGGTCTTCCTGTTCCCAAGTGAACACCGGACCACGCCGCGAATTCCACCTGACCTTAATGATGGGAATACGACTTTGTTTGAGTTGTTTGACCCCACGGTCCATGATTTCCACTGGTGTTTCGATGAAATGAAGTTTATCATCGATATGAATCTCGTCGTGAGGGATAATGAGTGTCTCATCAAACAGGCATTTCTTAAGATTATAAATGTGGAAAGTGGGATGCACGCTACTGAGTTTGGGTGGTAGCTGCAATCGATATGCCACCGGACCAACCCTTTCGAGGATTTCAAAAGGTCCAATGTACCTGGGGTTTAGTTTCCCGCGTTTACCAAAACAGATGACGCCCTTCCAAGGCGATACTTTGAGTAATACTCGATCCCCAACATGAAACTCGAGATGCTTGCGTCTCACGTCAGCATAGCTCTTCTGACAATCACGTACGGCTTTTAACCGTTGTTGGATACCAACGATCTTCTCGGTGGTTTCATGAATGATTTCTGGACTGGTGAGTTGGCTGTCTCCCACTTCGGTCCAATAGATAGGCGATCGGCATTTACGACCGTATAATGCCTCGAATGGTGCAGCTCCAATACTGGTATGGTAGCTGTTGTTATATGAGAATTCGCACAATGGTAAGTGATGTTCCCAATTAGTACCGAAATCAACTACGCAGGCTCGTAGCATGTCTTCCAGTGTTTGAATTGTTCGTTCACTTTGACCGTCGTTTTGTGGGTGATAGGCGGTACTCATATCCAGACGAGTACCCAAGGATTTTTGCAATGATCTCCAAAATTGGGATGTGAAACGACTATCTCTGTCGGAGATAATCAAGATAGGAACACCGTGTCAGGATACAATTTCTTTCAGATAGATTCGTGTGAGGCGTTCCATTTTGTCAGTTTCCTTTATGGTGAGGAAATGAGCAGATTTTGTGAGCCGGTCAACGATCACCCAAATGGTATCGCAACCGCTCGCGGTTTTTGGAAGTTTAGTGATAAAATCCATAGTGATCTGCTCCCATTTCCATTGAAGAATGTCCGGTTGCTACAGTAGACCAGAAGGTTTCTGATATTCGACCTTGACTTTTGAACACGTGAGGCACTTGCTGACGTATGTAGCGATGTCAGCTTTCATGTTTGGCCACCAGTAAAATTCCCTGATGCCATGATACATCTTGTCAGATCCAGGATGTATAGAGTATTTGGATTTGTGAGCTTCGTCCATTACCACGTCTCGGAGATTCCCGAAATATGGTAACCAGATTCGGTTTGAGAAATATTTAACTCCATTGGGTTTGGTTTCGAACTGTTTTTCCATGTTAAGCAAGGCCTCATTTTTGATGTTTTCAGGTTTTAATGCTTCGAGTTGAGCGATAAGGATCTGGGTGATGAGATCATTATGAATGGTGATACTGAGGGCTCGGACTCGAAGTGGTTTAGTACGTTCTTTTCGACTGAGGGCATCGGCAACAACGTTTGCTTTGCCCGGATGGTATCGGATCTCACAATCATAATCAGTGAGCAACTCGACCCAGCGACGTTGTCTCATGTTGAGATCCTTTTGGTCGAATATGTGCTGAAGACTTTTGGTGGTCGGTGAAGATTGTGCTGAAGACAGCTCCCAATTCGAGGTCATGTGTGGTGTAGTTCTTTTCATGGATTTTCAGTTGTCGAGAGGCGTAGGCAATGACCTTGTCTCGTTGCATGAGCACGCAGCCGAGACCTTGGTGTGAAGCATTGCAGTATACTACGAAGTCATCGTTGCCTTCGGGAAAGGATAGGATAGGGGCACTGCAAAGCTTTTGTTTTAACAATTGGAATGCTGACTCTTGTTTGTCAGTCCAGTCGAATTTCTTTTCTTTTTGAGTGAGGGTTGTGAGAGGCTGAGCTATTTTTGAAAAATTTTCGATAAAGCGCCGATAGTACCCAGCAAGGCCCAAGAATTGGCGTACTTCAGTCGGTGTTGTCGGTGCTTGCCAGCACTTGATAGCCTCGATTTTTGATGGATCAACATGAATTCCTTGACTGTCAATCACGTGTCCAAGGAACTGTACAATTTGCATCCAGAACTCACACTTAGAGAATTTGGCATATAACTCTTCGTGCTTGAGTAGTTCTAGGATGGTTTTGAGATGCTGCGTGTGTTCTTGTTCGTCGCGCGAGTACATAAGAATGTCATCAATGAAGACAATGACAAACTTGTCGAGATATGGTTTACACACTCGGTTCATAAGGTCCATGAATACAGCCGGTGCGTTTGTCAAACCAAATGGCATCACTTGAAACTCGTAGTGCCCGTAACGAGTTCGAAAAGCAGTTTTTGGAATATCAATGTCACGAACTCGTAACTGATGATAACCCGATCTTAAATCAATTTTTGAATAATAACTTGATCCTCGAAGTTGGTCGAACAAGTCATCAATGCGGGGAAGTGGATAACGGTTCTTGACTATTAACTTGTTCAGTTCCCTGTAATCGATGCACATGCGGAAAGAACCGTCTTTCTTTTTCACAAACAGAACCGGAGCTCCCCAAGGTGAGGAACTTGGTCGAATGAATCCTTTGTCCAGGAGTTCTTGTAACTGAGTAGACAACTCCTGAAGTTCGGATGGGGCTAAACGGTAAGGTGCTCGTGCCACGGGTGCTGCTCCGGGCACAAGATCGATGGAGAACTCTACCTGCCTAGGTGGTGGAAGGCCAGATAATTCCTCAGGGAAGACTTCTGGAAGTCTCGAACGATTGGCACATCCTCAAGTCGCTTCTCCTCCGACTTTTTCTCCATGATATGTGCGAGGATTACCTGGTAACCCTTTCTCAAGTACCTACGGGTTTTCATGCATGAAATGATATTTAATCTCGTCCCACCGGTCTCCCCTTGTATGACTAAAGTACTACTGGTGGCAAGGGGAATGCGGACAATTTTATCGAAACAGGATATCTCGGCACGATGCTTAGTAAGCCAATCCATGCCAATGATGATGTCGAAACTTCCAATCTTGACAGGAATAAGATCAATAGAAAATAATTAATCGACGAGGTTTAAAGTGCAATTGGGTATCACACTATCAGTTTCAATGAGCTTGCTGTTAGCTAACTCTACAATGTACTTAGCATCTAATGCAACAGGTGTGATGTCAAGTAGTGGGCAGAATTCATCAGATATAAAACTTCTATCAGCACCAGTATCAAATATAACAGAGGCAGTTAAATTGTTGAGTAGGAACGTACCCGAGACCACATTCAGGTCTTGGCGGGCTTTTTTGAGTTTAGGACGAAGGCTCTACCTTTAGCGGTGTTGTTGCCCTTGTTCTTCAGCTTTGGACAATCATTCCTGAAATGCCCTGGGTTTCCGCATTCAAAGCAGGCTCTAAGTTGGTTGGTGTTGGTGTTGGTGGTGTTAGACTTGCAGTCTTTTGCTATATGTCCATAGCGCTAACAAGTGGTGCATGGAGTACCGCAAGGACCCTCATGATGTCTGCGGCACATAGAACAGTAGGGCTTGTTTCCAGTGTAGCCCTTTTTAGGTTCAGGCCCAGAGGAGTAGGCCTTGATGGTGTCAGGCTTCTTTGATGATTGGGAGTTGTTGTTGTTCCCAGACCATTTGCGTTTGTTGTCCCCAGACTGATTGGGATTGTGGTTGGCAGCTGGTGTTCCCCGACGAACCACTTGTGCCATGAGATTATGTGCCATACGGACGGCACCCTGAATGGTCGTGGGATTGGAAGCAGTGACCATACCCTGAATACGTGGGGGAAGTCCCCAGATGTATCGTTCAATCCGTTTGTACTCCGGATCAACTAAAGATGGGCACAGCAGTGCCAGCTGATTGAATCTGGTGGTGTAACTGGCAATGTCATTGCCTTGGGTGGTGAGGTGCCAGAACTCGTTCTCCAGTTGCTGGATTTCGTCTCTAGGACAATATTCGTCCTTCAACATTCGTTTCAAATCTTCCCACGGTGTTAAGAAAGCAGTGTCAATGCCCACAGTCTGAGCATAAGTATTCCACCAAGTCAGACCACCATCCATGAAGGTGCAGGTGGAGTATTTGACTTTGCAGTCTTCCTGGCAGTTACAGATTCGGAAGACTGACTCCATTTTCTCCACCCAGCGCAGTAACCCAATAGCACCTTCGGTGACCTTGAAATTCAGTGGTTTGCAGTTCAGAAAGTCCTTGTATGAGTAGGGTTTCGGTGGAGGTGTGTTGTTCAGTGTTTCATTAGTCTCAGATTGTTGCTGTCGGGCAGCTAAAGCATCAGCTACCCCTTGGGCAACAAGTCGGTCAACATCAGCTTGATTAAACGTACGTCTCGGATGCATAATGCTGAACACAAAGGAAAGAGATAAATGAGATGTTTGTACAAAGTCATGATATATCACATACGTATATATACAAGGAGTTAATATACAACCGCACGAAGTGATAATCATATTTCATTAGATAATAAGTTAAGATACCGTGCAGGGTATAAGCTCAAAAGGTTACAGAATTTAGAGTTTACAAAAGATACCGGGAATTGTTACATCCGGTCGAATTACAAGATTCCTACACAGACAGCTAGATAGATTACAAGATAGATACTATTCTAGTTTTGGCGCAGGTTCACTTGTGACATGAGAGTGATAAGGTGGTCCACGGTGGTTGCAAGTCTGCTGGCTTGTCTGGCGTTATCTTCTGCCAAAGCTATTCGTTGTACTAATTCGCGGGCGTACTCTTCAGCTTCTCGTGAGCATTGCTCACATTCTTCTAGTCTTGCCTGCAGGAGATCTACTGTGCTCCTGTCATCAATCACCTGTTGATGGATCATATCCACGTTCTGTGTCATACTTTCTTGTTCCTGGAAAAGTTCTGCAATGTGGTCGTGTGATTAGCGTAACCAGTATACATGTATTATGTATTGTTCCCGTTCCAAGCTTTCAAGTCTTGCCTCATGACGGTGTAGTCGGGCAGTTAACATTGGAACAGTATGGTGGATAGGTTCTTGCGTATACGGGGAGATGTCCATGGGGTCAGCAGGAATTTGTATGGCTTCCTCAGACCTCCAGGTGTTTAAGGTTGTCGGTAGCCAATCCCACCTACGAAGGTAAGTTGGATGGCATGTCCTAGTTGAGGTGTTACCAGTGTGGTAAGGGCTAACTCGAGCTGATCCGTTACCCCTTCTTTGATGTCGTGTAACTCGTGCCTCTCCGGTGATATAATAGAGAGGTTCAGTAGAAGTTTGGGGTAAAGCGGTTAACTCCTCTACAGTTGGGTAAGTTTGAGCTTCATTGTTCGCGTATGTCGGTGCTAGAGGAGGGATGTCTGCCACGTATGTGGCAAGAGCGTTTAGTAAGTATTGTGAGGCCTATATACATATCATATAGCCTAATGTTTCTAGCACACACATGTATAGGTCCGGTTTCTCTCGTGGTCAGAGTCAACTAGTTTATTCCTGTTCAACATAACCGTTTCAGACCTCACATCATCTTCCTTTAATTGTACATAGTTGATCACGCTATGTTAAATTAAAGTCGTATGATGTAATCCCTGAACCATTCATACCTAAAAAGGAAATACTACCTAACGGTCATAGTCTAGGCCCACTAAATGCAAACCTAGTTCATTATAACCTTAGACTCTGATACCAATCTGTCGCACCCCCAAATTCGGGTTGCGAAAGCGAATCGGGTCGGGGCGCGACTAATCAATAATCAAAGCACACAAGATATATAATGAACGACTCTATATGCGTCGTTTACAAGTTACATTAACAACATGTAAAAGTTTTACAAGTTATAATGTTTACAAAAGCTCGTAAGCCAAATGTAAGAGATTCTAGGGCATATCAAATTGTACAAAATATGGAAATGCAAGGGAATCTCCTGATGTCTGTATGCGACTCGAGCTAATAGTCCAGAGCATATCAACTACTACTGGGTACCTGAGAATACACGCTAAAATGGTCAGCTAAAAGCTGGTGAGCTCACAAGTTTGTATAATGATAAAATAGAATGTGAACCACAAGATATAGTATAATGATTTGAAATCAATCAAATAATGTATATGTCTGCCATGAGGTCATAGTCTGAGCTTAACTGAGGTGTCAGGATCACAATCAAGTGCCTGAGCGAGGGTGCCTCCCTGTGAGTGCCTAATCTACACTCGTATGAACAAATGCTAATGCGTCCGTTTGACCAGTTAGTGCTTGCTAACCCGGACGAGGATTGTCAATCCTATATGGTACCATACACTAACATTCACGCTACAAAAGTATTACCAAACTATGATCGTTGGAGGGCTTTAAATGATTAGTAAAAGCTCATGCAGAATATAGCGAGTTTTAGTACTCGTGTTCACATGTAAAACAAATAGATCATGTATTCCCACCCCGGGAGTAAAAACAGTAAAAGTCGGGGCTATGAGACTCACCTGAGTCTGATGCGTTTGCTAATAGCAAATAATGATGGTGCACAAAGATATGATGTCGTCCAAGCGACTGTAACCTGCCGGGCATCCTAAACGCGCAAGGTTATGATAATGAGTATGTATCTCAAAAGATTACCTATGCTAGTTATCCACTCAACTAGTTATGTCCAAGTAATTTGATTGTTTAGTTGTTTGTGTTTTTGAAAACATGAACAGCCCGTTGATGAGTTTTTGTAATAATAATTACAAAGTATTATTATCATATGTTTCGTTATTTTGTATACTTGTAAAAGTATTATATATCCGAATGTATATACGCATACATGTCCTAATGTAAGAGTATCCGAATGTATCTATATATTTAAGTCTGAAAGTTCGTTATCCGAATGTATGAATAATTATCCGAAAGTGTAGTGATGTACGAAAGTGTTTCCTAGTCCAAAAATAGAGTCTGAATGTCTAATTATTCAAAGTTTAGGGTCAAAAACACTATTCATCCGAAAGTCAAAGTTCGGAGTCACTATTCATCCGAAAGTCAAAGTTCGGAGTTAAAGTCAGTCCGAATTTGTGATTTTTATTTAAAATAGCAAACGTTATCAAAAAGTTCCGAAATTTTTACACAATGTTCCTCTATGTTTAAGCTACTTCCTGTAATATTTTCATGAATATTAGAGGTCGTTTGATATTTTGTTAAAAAAATTCAAAAAGTATCAGGGTTCAGTTTAGTCCGAATTTAGACCACTTTTCACAAATCTAATTTTCTGGAAACATTGGTGTATTTTTAGAATGAGCCAAAGAAGAACTTTTTGTAGATAACAAAATTATAAAGATTTTCCAAGTGGTCTCATGCATTTTTGAGGTATATAGCTCGAGATATGGCTCCGAGAAGGAGACGAAACTTTCTGTTCGCAGTAACAGTAAACCTATGTCACCGGAGAAAAATGTTTTCGAGTAGTAAACGGAGTTGGAAAGTCACGAGACTAATTTTGTTGGAAAGATAACTTCTTGTTCTTCATTTTAGACTTAAGAAACGCATCATTTCATGTTGTAATGATTTTTAAATAATTCGTTGAAGTAGAGGTATTTTTTGACACAGAAAACTGTTTAGGTTTTCGAGTTTTAAAAATGCGTTTCGGCTTATAATTTGGACATTTTATGGTTGAGTGAGCACTAATACATAATAATAAACATAAAATAAGTATTTTGAAGGGAGTTTGAGTTCTTACAACTCATGTGAAGAAACGGAGACGACAAAGTTGATGTACACGCGTGTGGGATCGTTTCCTTGCTTTTCTTTCTTCAAGAAGGTGGCGGATGAGGGAGGTGATGGTGGTGGCCGATGGTGGCTGTGGTGGTGATGTTCTATCAGTTTTTAGAGAGAAGGGAGAGGGTTTTAGTAAGAGATAGATTATGTTGAAAAGAATGGAGAGTGTGGTATGGTGAAAAAGAAGGAAAGGTGAAGGTGTAAGGGTATGGGAACCCATACCCTTGTAGATTTTCTACAATATGGGGGTGGGTCCCACCCCATGTGATGTTTAAATCATTTCCCAAAAGTCACGTAGTGCGCGGTACTCGTTTACCCGTTTCGTTTCGTCGTTCGTTTAAACGTTAAACGTTTATTATACGCGTTTTGTGAACGATATAAACTTGTAAATTTTTCGATTGAAGTATTATTTAAAATACTTAGTAAACATTTTATAAAATGCTTCGTTAGTTGTCGGTTGCGAATTTATACGTTCGTTTTGTGTTTTAACTAATCGTGTAACGTTTTTAAACGTTATAATTAATATCGTATTTTCGCAATATGTTTGACCGAAGTATTTAATTAAAATACTTTATTTTGAGTTATAAAAATATAACGTGGGTTTTATACGTTTGTTGGGCGCGTTTCGCGCGTTTAATTCGTCTCGGTTACGTTTTAAACAAAACGTACATTGTTTCGTATGTTATTAATACATAATAATGTGATGTAAATACCTACTATTTAAATATCAAATAGATTTATGTTATTTATTAAAAAGTTTTACCAACGTCCGTATGTGTCGGATTCCATCCGATAGTAAAATGCACAATTTAAACAAATCGCATAAGTGTGTATATAATCCTATATACATAATGATACACATAATTAGCCCTAAACATAACTAATTACATGCATTAACAAGGTGATTAGGACCCAATTACTAGCCCTAATTTGTCGGGTGTCACAGTATTGTCATCTACATAAACAGCAGATCAGTTCAAAGACATCGTCGTAACTGACAGCTAGGAGACTAAGTACATTTCACAAGGGAAGGTTCAAAGGGTAACACCTACCTATTCTATGCAAGACTTAACTGTTGAGATTGCAGTATGATTATATGTGTTATTCTATCGATCTCCATTCATGTAGGGGATTGTTGGAAAAAATTGGGATAAAACATGCATTTTTCTCAAACTTTGGATCTAATTATCTAGGGTTAATGGCGCAGATCGGGTATGAACTTATCACTTTTTGCCGAGTTAGGGTATGAACCCAATTTATCACACAGGTCGGTAACAAACTTTCAAATTATGTTTCGAGTTGGGGAACAAACTTTTTTTTTTTTGCCGAGTTAGGGTATGGACCCAATTTATTACACAGGTCGGTAACAAACTTTCAAATTATGTTTCGAGTTAGGTAACAAACTTTTTTTTCATTTCAACTTATGTTTCAAATTATGTTTCGAGGTCGGTTACGAACTTTCAAATTATGTTTCGAGGTCGGTAATGAACTTTCGAATTATGTTTCGAGTTAGGTAACGAACTTTCAAATTATGTTTCGAGTTAGGTAACGAACTTTTCGAGTTAGGTGAAAAAAAGTTCGTTCCCTAACTCGAAACATAATTTGAAAGTTTGTTACCGACCTGTGTAATAAATTGGGTTCATACCCTAACTCGGTAAAAAGTGATAAGTTCATACCCGATCTGCACCATTAACCCAATTATCTATGTGTAAGTATAGTAATTATATGTAATATATCATATGGTTGTGTAACTCTTGATAAGAGCTTTGTAATGACATATTACATGTCCAAAATGGATGAGAGATAAATGAGATATCGAAGCTCAAAGTGAGGTGTATGAAACATGAAGTTGATGGGTTTTGGTTTGTTCAGTATTTTTGTCCAAGCTTGTTCAATAAACTTATAACCATTACACACTCCACCTCCTAAGGGCGTGCGCACGCGGGGGGGGGGGGGGGGGGGGGGGGGGGGGGGGGGGGGGGGGCAAATCCTTGGTCAAAACGGGTTGGGGCTCCTGCTCCATTGTGCGCTCGCACGACCTGCAGACACGAACACAGCTCGAAAAAACCCGGGCTTGTGCAAGCTGGTTTTTGCCCACATTAACCCAACTGTTATGGAAATGATTCACAAGATCATTACAGTAGCACTCACATATAAAACGATTTTCTTGCCATCAATTATGTTCTTATTTTTGTAATTGAATATGGTTTGATATCGTTTTTATGTTTGATATCTTTTTCAATAGTAATGTTAAGCACTATATAAAGGGTGCTAAGGTTCTCATTCGGATAACTGAAAACCAAAATCGTTCTATACTATTTCTCTCTAAATTCTTATACAAATTCAATCACCACTGCGATTTTCAGGCAAGTAGTTAGCTCCGGCATTACACTGCCTTTAGCCGCCGTACCCTGGGAAACGGACACGAATTCGTTTTAAGGGAATTGTGTACAACACAAGCTCCGGCTAATTTTTACTTTACGTGCTGTTCTTATTGTTTTCTGTTAAACTTTTACAACTTCAGCTTCGTTTACTGTATTTTTTCTTACACACCCAACTAAAAAACCTTATTTACGGCAGATGTATTGGGATTATACAACTCCCTGGATTGGATATCCAGCATTGCCAGTTACGCAAGACGAGTTATAATAATTATGTTAGTTTGCTTTTAGCAATCGCCAAATAGCTTCTTGAACTGTAATACTTGACTCTTCATGCTAATATGTTGGAAGAATTAGAAATAAAATCGTAGTCTGATTTTGGACTAGAGGTGTGTTCTTAATCTGTCACATTTTGCTCAAATTTGATCAGTGTTGTAAACTGATTCAAAGAACTCTAAATTGGTATTCTCGGATATTAAACTCAAAATAACGTGACCCCACAAGTTGTAAATGAATAAATAGGTTCCAGGAAGACCTACCAAGAACCGCTGCTATCTATCAATAAGATGAAACTATAAACCAAGTACTAACTGCGTAGCCACCGAAAATGGTTACTTGGCTTTATACAAAATTAACACTAAACTTTTCTTCTGAAAATGGCTGCTTGAATACATGTTAATCTTGTTGGGACCATGACTTTGAATTAATTTGGTAAGTCAAATTGCATGTGTCAAATTGTATAATAGCTGTATAAATCTTGCTAATGGATGTCATATTGACTATTGTGGTTCATCTGGTGTGCTGTTGACCCATATATATCTTTCTATTCTTGGTCAAACATAATAAATCGTGGTCAAAGTCAAGCCATGAAAATTTCCAACATCTTATTCAGCACAATTTCCCCATCTTTTCTGTGTTTTCATCGTTCTTTATCTGCAGAATTCGTGTTTCAAAAGAAGGATTAGTACTATTTGATGAATTTTGTAATTGTGTAAGAGTATTGATCGAAATTGGTAAGTAGATGTTAGTAGTCAATAGATTGTTATTTAAAATCTTAAATATATATATACATGTGTAGAAGACTTCATGTTTCCTTGCTCTTTTCGTAGAATGAAACAACTTTGTCATATGCATGAAGTTTTTGTCGCTAAACAAACATAGTTTAGAGTAATAATACTGACATGTTTCACTTTTTACTATGGAAACTTTAACTTATTATAAATAGCAGTTGTAAATATGTTCAAACACTTCGTGTGTGTTTGGATGAGGGCTTACGGGTGTTTTGGGGGCTTGAGCTTCTATTTTTCGTAAGCCTCGGCTATAAGCCTTGTTTGGCAACATAAAAAAGGAGGCTTTTGAAAAAATAAACCATTAAACAAGAAGCTTTTTGAAATAACTTTTGAATAGAAACTCAAGTCCCAGCTTCAAGCTCAAGTTCCAGCCCTAGCTCCAGCCGGGAGCTGGGGGCAAAATATGAATGTTCTGGTGTTACCATTGCTAGTGATAAAAATAGTGTTGTACTACGTAACACTTAAAAAACGGACGTTCTGATGTTACGACTGCAGGTGAATGTGTATAAATAAGAATAGATAAGAACTTCCAATACGTTCGTCATCTTTAATGTTCAACGTATTATTTCATCATTTTGTTAACCATAATGTAAAAACTACATAAACATTTTAAATCATCTTTACATCTTTTGTTGTAAATTTTGTCATTAATTAAGTATTTTATGTAAGAAAGGGAGGATAATATGCGTGGACAAAAACAAAAAGCAGCATGGGACTTGCTTTATCCACGCTTCTTCGCGTAACCGTGGACCCCTTTATATTTAAATGAAACTTTATACGTATTACTCACTCCGTCTCATTTGAAATGTTCACATTATTATTTTGGGATGTTCCATTATAAGTGTCCACTTTGATATTTAACCAATCAAAAAAGACTCTAGTGGGTGGATTCAATATTTGATTGGTGAAAAGTGTAGTTAGTAAAGAATCCTAAAACTACGTGCAAAGTCAAAGTGGACATTTTAAGTGGACCGGAGAGAGTATTATTTTGGATGTTCCAATTTAATTTTTTATTCTTATAAATAGATTAAAATAATATAGTAAAGTTCTTTTATACTTTTAATGTATTAAGATATTGGTTCTTCAACGGAAGGAACATTGTGGACGGAAGTGGAAGAAGCCAGTAAGGTGCTGCCATGTGTCCATCTTCATTTCTCCACCTCCTTCATTTCTCAAACTCTTTTTATTTCTCTAACTTTCTCATTTCTCCTCCACTTTTTTTTCTTAAATTTTTATTGTTTTTTATTTTTTTACATTAATTTTGTTTCTTATTATTATTTTTTTGTTTTTTTTTTCCCTTTTTTAAAGTTCTTGTTATCAGTTTTTTATTTCAACATTTTTATTTAACCCTTTCACGGCTTATTTATCATTGCTTTTGTTTTTTTTCGCGTTTTCAACCTTTTTTCTGTTGTTGTTTTACATCACGTTGTTATATGTAAATACAATTTTATATATAGTATTACGAAAAAAAAAATTATATGATACACCATATTCATACATTTAATAAAATAAATTTTGATATAACAAAGTTATAACTTCAACGCATTGTAAAATTAAAATTATGATGCACCATATATTATAATTATGATGCACCAAGATTTATATACTAATGATGTTTATTGTGTATCTAAAAGTCGAAGCGTCATATTTATAACTATGATGCACCATATTTTATAACTATGATGTACTATATTTTATCACTATGATGCACCACCTTTTAATTCAATAACGATGTTTTATAGTATATTTTGAAAGTTAATGCATGCTATTTTAAACACTCGATGCACCATGTTTTATAACTATGATGAACCATGTTTTTCTAACTATGATGTACCATGTTTTAATTCAATAACGATGTTTTATAGTATATTTTGAAAGTCGATGCATGATATTTTAAACACTCGATGCACCATGTTTTATAACTTTGATGAACCATATTTTTATAACTATGATGCACTACTTTTTAAATCAATAATTATGTTTTATAGTATATTTTGAAAATCGATACATGATATTTAAACACTCGATGCATCATATTCAAAGAAAATTAGTGCATCATAGTTTATTATGTTAGTAAACACAATAATAATTTACTTTTATTGCATCTTATTTTTTATATTCATCTGCATTATAATATATAATATCTGGTGCATCACAAAATCTGAAAATGATATAAAAAAGAAAAAATTAAACAGTAAAAAAATTTTTAATGATGTTAAAAACTATTTTTTTAATTTTTAATTGTTAAAAATGAAAATTTTTTGTAGAAAAATGTTAACAAATTTTATTTAATTATATTTTTGATAAAAGTGTTATAGAAGTTCGTACAAGTTAAAAAAAATATATTTTTTAAATGTTTTTTTAATTTTTTTATAAAAATAAATTTTTTTAATAAAAGTTTTTAGAAAAAAAAAGGAAATAGAAAAAAGAAAAAAAAATAAAGAAAGAAAGATGGGAGGAATGGATAAAAAAGGTGGAGAAATGAGAAACGGGAAGGAAATGGATAAAAAATGTGGAGAAATGAGGAGGACACTTGTCACCTCCTCATTAGCTTCCCTCCCTTCCCTCACTTTTACCCCTTCTCTCAAGAACCTCACCCATGACCTCACCCATGTATTAATGTATCACAAATAGTAGTTAAAAAGAAAGTGGTAAAATTGTATTGTGGAGAAGGTTCAAATTAGTCCATGATTTATGAGTGAGACTAAGGGAACCAATGATATCATGCCACATGTACAAAGAGAATGTTCCATACTACAAAACCCATTTACCCAAACATCAATTATATCACAAACGACAAATCGAAAAATCATGAAACTTGCACCATATTTTTCAGCATTTTATCCTCTTCGATTTGTCGTCCCTCAAGGCATACTTTCGATAAAAAAAATTCGGTTTTTTGGTGGGTTTTATAAATTAGTAACACATGCGTTAGTGATTGATTGTACATCTTATTTACGGTTATGGTTAGGGTTTAGGGTTAGAGTTTAGGGTTAGGATTTAGCGGGGTTCATGGTTTAGGGTTTAGATTTTATGTTTTGGTAGGGTTTAGGGTTTATTAGGGTTTAGGGTTTATTAGGGTTTAGAGTTTTATAAAGCGTTTATGGTTTAGGGTTTGGGGTTTAGGGGTTTAGGGGTTGGGGTTTAGGGTTTGGGTTTTGGGGTTGCGGGGAGAAACCCCAAAACCCAAACCCTAACCCCTAAACCCCAAACTCTAAACCCTAAACGCAACACTCTAACACATGTGTGTAGTAACATATGAAACCCACCAAAAAAATGAAAAAATAATAATAATAATAATAATTGTCGGAAGTATGCCTTGAGGACGGCAAATCGAAGAGGATAAAACGCTGAAAATTATGGTGCAAGTTTCATGATTTTTTGATTTGTCGTTTGTGAGATAATTGATGTTTGTGGTAAATGGGTTTTGTAGTATGGAACATTCTCTTTGTATATGTGGCATGATATCATTGGTTCCCTTAGTCTCACACAAATTTTTAGTCTCATTTGAAATCACCCATTGTATTGTTGACAAAAATATATATAAATTAATGATGATGTTTCTTTAAAGAGAAAATTACAAAAACCGTCCTTATGGTTTGACCTGAATTGCACATTCAGTCCTTTAATTAATTTAATTACATAGATGATCCTTTTTTTTGAAACTTGTTACGTAAATAGTCCTTTACACTAACGATTGTTAAATATCCGTTAAAAAGGACCATACATGTAAAAAAATTTAATTCTTTAAATTTTTTTGAGTAAAATATAAATAATAAAATATAGCATATGTATCGATACATTATATGGTGCACATAACATTATTTTCATTTTACTCATTTTGTTCATTATCAAATTTGATCATATTCTCTTCTATAACTAGGGTTGTTGACGAACCGAGTCAATTCAAATATCCTAATGCTCGACCCGACTCGTTTAAAAAATAAGTATGTTCGAGTTCGACTCGAACTCGATTAACTTTTTAAAACCATATTCGAGTTCGGGCGCGGATAATAATTTAGTGTTCGAGCTCTACCTCTATACTCTTTTAAGTTTATGACAATTTACAAAAAAAAAAAAAAAAAAAAAAAAAAATAAATAATAATAATAAAAAATTAATTATTTGAGCTCAAAATGTTTGTTTAGAAGCTTAAGCTCGATAAAATCGTTTATAAGCTTAAACAAACTCATTAAAAAGTATACTAACTATTTTATGAAACTTGAAATAAAGTTTGTAAAAGACATTTACACTTAATTAAACTTAAAATGTGTAAGTTTAATTAGTTATCATCAAAATACTAATAATAAGTATGTAATTAGATTCTTGATGTTAATATTTATAGTTGCTCATCCTCATCCTAGCGAGCCGAGTCGAATTTATTGTTTTGACGCTCGGCTCGTGAAACTAATCGAGCAGTCTTTTTATGTTCGAACTCGACTCGTGCTCGAATAGTATTATGCTCGAATTCGAGATAAACAAGTTCGAACTCGAGTAGCTAGTTAAGTGCTCGGTTCGTTAACACCCATATCTATAACATCAAATTTATATTCCACCACCATCTTTTTCTACCTAAATATACATTTTTGACTTAATTAATTCTTACTTTTCAACGTCATTTTACTTTAAAGCTAGGTCATCAAAAAGGATACAAAAAAGAAGAGATGGTGGTCACTAAAGTTATTACGAGATAAGATGAATGGGTAATGGAGGGTCCTTGAGTGGTGAAAGACAAATGTGAAAGAGGAACAATTTGACAATGAATTTGCTAAACGAAATGTGAAAGCTGAAAATGATGTTTTGCACCTAATAATGTATATATACATATTTTAAATTTTATAATTTATATCTACTCAAAAATTATAAAATTTTAAAAGAATAAAAAAAACTACACACGTGATCCTTTTTAACGGAGATTTAACAATCGTTAGTGTAAAGGACTATTTAAGTAACAAGTTTCAAAAGAAATGATCATCTATGTAATTAAATTAATTAAATGACTGAATGTGCAATTCATGTCAAACCATAAGAATGGTTTTTGTAATTTTCTCTTCTTTAAATTGCGTGTTTTTTGATGTGTATACAATAAAATTGGAACACATGAAACTTTTCAAATATAAACATAAATAATACTCCGTAAATTATTACCTTTTTTTCTAGAAAAATTATTTATTTGCTCAAGTATATAACTTAAAAAAAGAGTAAATTCTATAATTGGTCCCTATGATTTACACCGATTTACGATAATTGTTCATGTACTTATAGTTTCCAACTTTTTCAGTCGAATAGGTTTAACATTTACTCGAAAATGATCATTCACCCACCTTAAATAACTAAAGTACCATTTGCCCATTTAGATCTTGACTATTTGAAAATAACAAAAGAAAGGGTACTTTAGTCATTTTAGGTGAAGAGATGATCATTTTCGAGCAAGTAAACTTATTGAACTGAAAAGAAGAAAAAAAAAGTATAGAGACGGTTTTCGTAAATCGGTGTCAACCACGGGACCATTTATAGAATTTACTCCAATAAAAACTAGAGTAATAAACTACGTAAATGTTGTTGTTATATTCCTTTAATATGAGTTTTTGCTTTATCTCTGACCTTAACGAGTATTAATTTTGTTGTATATTAGAGTGGTCATTTTTTATTTTTTATTTTTTGCCTCAAAAAGGTTATTCACATGTAAAGAAAAACCATAAAAATCTCTAGTTTACTTTCATTTATATTTCTTAACGATCTATAGTAAAATTTGTCATTAATATTATGACAAAATTATTTAACTAACTTATCTCAAATTCAACGGAGGGAGTATTATATGGATAGAAACACATTAATATACTAGAGATAAAATTGAAAAATAGGAAACATGTAAAACTGTTACTAATATTTATTCCTATGCATGATAATAATACTAATTATAAATGTTATACTTTACATTATACATAAAACATTCTCAATTAAGTTCAAGCTAGCATAAGCATAAGTTAGGGGCGTTCACTATTAGGGTATAACCGAATTATCCAAATAAATTATCTAGATTAGTCAATTTGTTTTTTTTTTTTTTTTGGATCGGATGAGATTAAAGCCGGATTACTCCTAGTATATTTGTTTTGATTACTATGATTAGAACCGAATAGTATAAATAAACCGAATAGTTATTAAGTATATGTAATACTTTTCTTTATCCTTCGAAGTATATGTTAAACATTTGTTTGATGACTTTTCATATATAGAACCTTATTACATATTAAGTATATGTAATACTTTTCTTTATCCTTCAAAGTCTTAACTTTTGAATTCAAAAACTAATTTACATTTTTATAAACTCTCAACCTAACACAACAACATATAACTAACAACATATAAGTTGATATCGCTTATGATATTATCCTTTCAGAAGTTAAACGATATCCCCATCAAGTTAACAAAGAAATTGAATGGCTAAAACCGATCCATCTAAATGTGAATTTGATGTGATTCGACCCGAATTCGATACTTGTGTGAATGGATAAGACCCGTATTTTAGAAACAAAATCCAAATAGATTCATCCGAACAAACTGCCCTAAACATAACGTGAACAAACTGCCCTAAACATAACGTGATTACTACATTTTTAAGATATTAACCATTTAACCCAACCGCACCGTTCACTGAACCTTCCTTCCTCCCACTTATCTTTATAAATTCTCCGCTCCCTCTTTATTCTCCTCTCCACATTTCTCTCTCCAAATCTCATCCTCCCATCTCCAAATCTTCATCTCAAAACCCTAAAATTACAACATATTCCAAACGCATTATCCCCCTTTTTATTTCTCATTAATCCTCAAATTCACAATGGCCATGGCTTACATCAACTCAAAAAAACCCACCGCCGCCACCCAACCAATGACGTCATCCCAACCCCCTCAACTCATCCTCACCCAAGACGAACTCAAAAAAATCGCCGCTTACAAAGCCGTAGAATTCGTCTCATCCAACATGATCCTCGGATTAGGAACCGGCTCCACCGCAAAACACGCAGTCGACCGCATCGGCCAGCTTCTCAAACAAGGTAAATTAACAAACATTATCGGAATCCCCACTTCAACACAAACGCATGAACAGGCTTTATCATTAGGTATTCCCCTTTCGGATATTGATACCTACCCAGTTCTTGATTTAGCCATTGATGGCGCCGATGAAGTCGACCCGGATATGAATTTGGTTAAGGGTCGGGGCGGGTCGTTACTTAGGGAAAAAATGATTGAAGGTTGTTGTAAGAAATTTGTTGTGATTGTTGATGAATCTAAACTTGTGGATTATGTTGGTGGAAGTGGGTTAGCTATGCCTGTTGAAATTGTTCCGTTTTGTTGGAAATTTACGGCGAATAACTTGCAATCATTGTTTAATGACAGTGGGTGCGTTGCGAAACTTAGGGTTAGTGGCGAAAAACCGTATGTAACGGATAATGGGAATTATATAGTTGATTTGTATTTTAAGAAAGATATTGGAGATCTGAAAGAAGCTGGTGATAAGATATTGAGGTTGGCTGGTGTTGTGGAACATGGAATGTTTATTGATATGGCTACTACTTTGATCGTGGCGGGCGAAATGGGCGTTACGGTTAGGAATAAGTAGTCGTTTTTGTGGTACTTTGTTTCGTTCGATTAGAATTTCATTAATTTTTATATCCAGTTAATTTGATAAGTTTTTGGAGATGATTGGTAACGAATTATCCTGATTTAGATGCCGGTGTTAACTGAATTTTGACAAGCTTGTTGCTCACCTTTATTGAATCCTTGAGTTTTTGAAATCCTTTTGTAGTGCAATAAGTATGCAAATAATTGTATCGTTAGCGAATAAGTAGATTCCTTTTTACATGTTTGTTAAGTTGTGCTCACTGATTGATGTAGAAATGGATGTGGACCTTGAAACAGAGCCAAAACAGAGCAGTGCTGGTATGAAGTTTTAGGCTGAGATTGTAAATTTAAAATGTAACCCTGATGTAACTGTAAACTTTGGTCCATGATTAATAAAAAATACTCTTTACTTTAGTTCAACTGGAAATGTAGGTCAACCAGAGGAACCATGTAGCTTTTGTTTTGCTTACAATTATCTTTGTGTGCTTCTGTTGTTTTTGTGGTTTTGCGATACCTCAACACGTTGTAACGTATAAGCTTTGTTTACTTAACAACATTGTGTATGAAACTACTCCACACCTGTGGTGAACTTCAATGGTGAAGTTGACCACACATTTGACATGTCTTTCGGTTTTAGAAAACGTACATCAACTAACATACTATCACTCTTTGCTAAACTCTTCGTTAAGTGTTTACTGTTTCTGTTCTTCCTGTTGTCGACTCGTTACATGTTTTTCATTTGAAGCGAAAAATAGGTGGCTTTAGAGAACATGAAGCTATGCCTAAGAAATGCGCAAATCATCATCATTTTCTAAAGCAGTTAGCTATTTTAAGTCTATCTGGTCACCCATAATATAATACTGTATTTATCCAACATTTGATCTTCAAATACATTGAAACATATTTGCTTACAGTTACCATTGTCAAACAAAGCTCATAAATCGCAACATCTTCATTTTCACTTCTATGTTCTATTTTTTTTTTTTTTTTTAATAGCTAAAATAAAGTAATGCACGTGGAAGGATGATGCTATTGCTTAGTCATCAAGTTAGGACTTGCTCCTACAGACTACGCGTTACTAAACCACCGACTTTTGGCTATTAATCAAATTAAGTTAATATAGTCCAATACTATACTATAAGTCCATTCCCGATCATGACAGAAAGTGACAAAAATCGACATGTCATATTAGTGTCACGTCAGTTTTTTCATAAACGGACTGAATCTAACAGACCTCTGTCATCAGTGATATCGTCACTTTAATTTTTGAGTCCCGCATTTATCAATTTACCTTTATCTATACACACAAGCAAAAAAAGAAAAAAGAAAAAAAAATTGACGGACGTCAGTTTTCTGATGAGAAAAAAAATGACGGACCGAACCGACAGTGCGGTGCCATCAGTGTCGGTTCCGTCGGTGAAAACCGGAAAACCGACGGAAAGCGACTACAACCACCGGGAGCCCTCTAACTGTATAAGTAAGACGTTTTCTGTGTAATGCAAAGTATAAGATATTATTATATCATACTGTATTGAGTAAATTTCATAAATGGTCACTGTTGTACTCTTTTTTCAACGTTTTCGGTCCAGTAACTTTGGATTTGGATTTGCTCGCAAATGGTCCCTTAAGGGACCATTTGCGAGCAAATCCAAAGTTAGACGGAGGAACCATTTGCGAGCAAAAATCCAAAGTTAAGGGACCATTTGCGAGAAAATCCAAAGTTATTGGATCGAAAACGTTGAAAAAAGAGTACATGGACTTTTTTCGTCTCTTTTTTCGTAAATCAATGTAAACCACAGGGACCATTTATGGAATTTACTCTTCTGTATTATATATAAGACATCAAAAACTATATCATGCTCCGTATATCCTTGTAATCTTCTTTTTTATCAATAGTAAGTAAGTAACATCCCATACCGCCTTCCGCAGGTTAGGGCCAAATACCGTATAGGACGGTGTATGGAGGAGGTATAGATGTAGACAGCCTTACCCCTACCCTAAGGTAGAGAGGCTGCTTAGAGTTCTACCTAAAGGTAGAAAGAAATAATACCAGATGTTCAATTTTGTTAGAATGACTAGCCAGCTCATTTCTTAGCTATCCGCGAGGATTGCAAAATGGAGAAATTGGCGAGGTTGTATATTAACCAAGTAGTAGTAAGGCATGGAGTGTTTGTACCAATTATATTTGATTTTGATGGTTATTCTACTTTACAATTTTGGCAAATGTTAAGGAAAGCTTTGGGAACGCGTTTTGATATGAGGATGGTTTATCATTCTCGAATTGGATGGACGAAGTGAGTGAACCATTCAAACATTTGAGAATATGCTTAGAGTGTGTTATCAATTTTGGTAGAATTTGGGATACTCACTTACCACTAGTCGAGTTCTCATACAACACAGTTATCATTTTGGTATTCAATGTGCGCTATTTTGAGCACTTCAGGAGTGTAAGAGTCGTTCATTGTAGTGTAGGCTGAAGTTGGATTAAAGTCAGTTGTTTAGATTGAAATAGTCCATGAAGCTATTGAGAAGATCGTTCAAATCAATGAGAGGTTGGAAATAGTAAGAGATAGGCAAAAGAGTTACGCAAATAAACGTCGAAAGCAGTTAGAATTTTTTGATAGAGATCATATATTGCTTAAAGTATTGCTTTGGGAAAA
Source organism: Helichrysum umbraculigerum (assembly GCA_949592205.1). Classification (NCBI taxonomy): domain Eukaryota; kingdom Viridiplantae; phylum Streptophyta; class Magnoliopsida; order Asterales; family Asteraceae; genus Helichrysum; species Helichrysum umbraculigerum. Next base: position 68,136,199 of record CATIUR010000004.1, on the reverse strand, counting down.
TGTCGTACGTTTTGGGAAGAAAGGGAAAATTAGCACATTGGGTTGTTGGAGCATTCTAAATTGTTGAACGTGTATAACATATCGATTGAAAGTTGTCACAAGAGTGAAGTGGTGCTCACGAAGTATTTCATGTGTCAATTCTACGAAAGTGTGGGCTGATAAAGTCTTACACGCATCTATAGAAAGAATATAGGGGGAATCACAAACAACATTGCGTAGAGAAACTGGTAGAAACCATGGATTGAGAGGTCAAAATGTTGAAGCACAGAAAGTTTTAATTGTCAAGGACCGATAGAAAGTTGAGCAAGGACCTGAGTATACTTGTCAAGGACCGAACGAAAAGATCAAGCCAAGCTTATATATATACGCACTTATTCAGTGATCGTGTTGACAGTATAGCTCCGACTGAATTTCGGGACGAAATTCTCTCAACTGGAGGATACTGTGACAACTGTCACCAAACCATTATCGTAGTTCTAACCGTAAAAACTCATTTTTGTGAAACTACTTATTTTTGAGATTAATTTACATCAAAGTCTTTTATTGAAAAACGAATCCAACGCAAAGAGAATCGTCGAAAACGGACGTGTAACGAAGAAGATATGAAGCAAAACGTAAACGAAACGCGGGCTGAATTTTAACCTAAAATCGCGACGCGATTTGGTAAATTTAGCGATGCGATTCACCCTATTTAGCGACGCGATATACCTTGGTCGCGACGCGATTCTAAGTCAGTCCAGACCCATATATAAACGTATTTTAACCCTAAAAATGAGGTGTAAACCCCATATTACGAATTCCAGACGATTTCTGAGCCTCTCAAACCCTAAATACCAAAATTAAACCTCAAGAACTCAAGTTTTGATCTTCCTCTTCAATCTATCAACCAAAAACGTTTCATTTCGTATGCGGTGGTAAGAATCTTGCTTCTATAATCCTTCCATACGTTTACGCTATTCTTAAAAACGAATTCTAAGGATTTATACTCTCGTTATTTACAGATTCTAAGGGGGATTCTCACGTATTCATTCGTTAGTTGGTATAATCTTTATTTTAATTTGTTCTTTCATACGTATTTTTGATCTATCACGTTATTTCGATTCTTTCGATTCGATCCATTGTATTCCTAGTAATGTAATCATGAGGGAATATGTTAAATCAGTGTTACAATTGTTAGGATTAAGATATTTGATCATATACGCGTTTTGGATTGGTTTATACAAAGATTTAGGTTTAAACTCATAAACCCTAAATCTGGACAGATTTGAGTATCGGTTTGGGAAGGGCATAACTTAGTCATTTTACAATGAATTTTGATGAATCTTGTGTCTAAACATAAGTATTAAGAGTCTATTTTCAAATGGCTTTAGTTTCGTGTCCAAATGTTGAGTATAAGTGGGTCAAAATGATTTTATAAAAGTAAATGTCAATTATGAGTTTTTCGGTTCATAAGTTCGGTTAACTTGTCGATTTTTGAAACGTATGTCAAACTAAGAATTGGGCCTTGAAAGTTTTACTGGAGTAATTTTAAAGTGTTAAAAATTTTCTTTAAAAATATTATATTCTTTGTAAGTCGTTAAGTATTTTAAATAAATTGTAACTTTTGTGTATTCAGAAATTGTTGTTGTTTCTGAGCAGATTACTTTGATAAATTTTTAAAAATAGTTAACTATAGAATTAAGCTCTGTAAAAATTACAGGATGTTCTTAACACATTGAAGAGTCACTAGTAAAATTTGTAGAGTCAAATGATTTTATTGAGTAATGTTTAAAAATTCGTGAAGTGGTACAAAATTCTGGACAGAATGTGGGATATACAAAAGAGTTTGCTTTTGTAAAGCTACATGAGGTTTTAGTTGTGAGGAAACCTAGTAGAGATGATTTGGACTTGGGATACAATGGAAGGACATAGATATGTCTAGGTTGTAACCAATATGTGTATGCATTCGTTTGTAGATTACAAGTCATTTGGTGGATTCATTTAAAGAGCGTTACTTACTTTGGTGTTCAAGGTGAATTTTCGTAGCCTCATTTTCTTACTTGTTTTACATTTGGGGAAAAGTATGCTCACATGTTTTATCAACTGTTTTATGCTGTGAAACATATTCATTTCTATTTTTGGACATACGCTTGAAAAGTGTGGTACTATGTGACTTACATGCATTTGGTTGTTTGATTCATTTTCATTTTAAGGCCTTGCTCTTTCGAGAGTAAGCACATAATGTATATGTATGGTATACATTAAAGCCACGTTTGTTCATAAGGCTTTGCTATCTCGAGAGTAAGTACCTAATGTATATGTTTGGTATACATTAAAGCCATATTTATTCACAAGGCCTTGCTCATTCGAGAGTAAGTACCTAATGTTATACGTTATGTATACATTAAAGCCATTATGAGTAGCTACTACATTCACAAGATTTGGTTGGGTCATACTCCTTCGTTGGGTGATGACAGTTTTGTGGAGATGTTTTGTTATATTATTTCACTTGTGTACCTTTTCATATGCGTTGTCCTAACCAGTTCATTATCACAGCAAACTTATTTTGTTATGTGTCGTTTCAAACCTACGAAACTCACCAACATACGTGTTGACGTTTTGAGCATAACTTTTCAGGTTATACTAGTGGAGTTAAAGCAAAGGACAAGGGAACTTAGTGGACCACATAGGTTGCGTTAAGAGTTATTCAAGGCTTGATACATTGCAGTTGTTTGTGAAGGCATGTTTTGCCTTAATATTGTTGTGTACATTTGTTTGTAAGACTTGAATTTATTGTTGAAATGTATGCATGACATGAACCGTTATTCATGTTATTGACATCATGACACATTGGATATTTTATTTCATATAGAAATTCTTTATAATGATGTGTTATGATCCTATCACAGTTATACCCCGTTATTTCCGTTTTAGACGGGGTGTGACAGATTGGTATCTGATACAAAATAATACCAGATGTTCAATTTTGTAACGAAAAATAACTTGTTAATATCAATTCTTGAAACTAAAGAGGTAAGCCTTATATTTTTTGAAATCATAGTGTTGGATCATTGGTTTAGTTTGGTTTGGTTTGGTAATAAGATACCGGGAATTAACGTAGTTCAATTACCAAAAGTAGCAATGGGCTGGTTGGTTTGAGTGCGCTGGACGGCTGGATTTTGGAAATGGGCCAACCTAATTCGGTCTTCTTATTTATTTTACGTGGTGTGTATGTCTTTTTTTTCCAATGAATAGCATATAGCATATTAAAATCCTTAAAGTTATATATTTACGTGGAGCCGCAGATTAAGCATTTAGGATAACCCGTTGCATCAATATTTCATTAAATGTGAACTCATAGCACAAACACAGAATTCACTTAAAAATGCAATTTCTCATAAAAAAAAATTACATTGCATATAACGAATAAGCCGGTAGCAATTGCTACCCAACTTTTTAAATGCTTCGCCCCTGATCACGTGATCTTTACACATTTACCATCTCAAATCCTCATCTTATTGTGGATATATATAATAACTATTGTTGTTAAGGTCTGTCCCAATGGTAGCGTTGGTTTCAAACCAATAATATTGGCACCACCATGTCACTTTAGCTTGTCACTTTTTTTTGTTGGGTATCCGACGGCTACCCACTATTTTTATTTGTTTTTGCATAAAAATAAAGGTATTTTGGTAAACGTGGGGCGCAAAAATTGATGTGGCGACGTCATTGTTGGCAGTGGTCAATCAGTTGTTAGTCAGTTTTGGAAGAAGCTGAAGTGGCGTTAAGTTTGCACAAACTGACCGGTCTGTATCAGTGCTTTGTTGGAAGTGACCTATGAGAATCGTTGGTTTTTTTCACATGAGCGGCTCAACCTCTTACGGGGCCTAAAGCGCACATAATTTATGAGGCCTTATCGATTTTATATATTTACTAGTTTTAGGTTGTTGTTTTTTTTATACAAATATAATTAAATGTAATCGGTATAGTATGTAAAATCTATTTTTTTGTATAAAAAAGCCGGTTCATCCATTGTGTTGTAATATAACACGTTGAATAGTTTATTGCTGATTAATAAATTTTGATTAAGACGCAAAAAACCACCAAAGCAAGTATTTTTCTTTAAAAGAACATACTCAATCTCTAGCTTACATATATAATATAAAGTTTTGAAATGAGATCGAGTTGTCGACTAAATATAGCTAGATTTAGGGATCTACACTTTTTGCTCTTTACTTATATATATGTTTTATCAAAAGTTTAAGCTATGAATATAAAATACAACAATACTTTACATTTTTATCTGCATTACTTACGAATAAATACTTTATTAATTTTAATTATATTGATGTACAATTCAATATATCTCATCTACTTAATCACATGTACCATGTTTCAAAATATTGAGTTGATTATTTGAACAATATAATAAAATAATAATGCGCAAGAAAATTATCGGGGAATTCAATAGTGAAAATATACAATTTATGAGAAAATTGATTTGGGGATAACTAATGAAAAACAAAGACTGAAAACTAATGATATGAAAAATACAAGTTAAATCCTTTTTATCGAAATCACTTAGAATTAAGTGGCAAATGGGTCTAGTCTTTTTCCCTCGGTATACAATGTGCTTAATATCTTACGAGTTAAGCTCTTCAAATCTTATTATGAAGTTTCTTTAAATAAAGTGGGTCCAATTTCTTAAAACTTATATTATTTGAAACATTGAAAGTTTAAAATTGTTGAGAAATCTTGTCGTAGTCCTATATCTAATGAACGACATCAAAATTTTGGGGCCTTAAAAAATTGGGGGCCTAAAGCCCTATCTTTACTGGTCTTACCGTTGAGCCACCCATGTTTTTTCATTGTTATTGAAAAAAATCAAATTCGTATTTTACCAACAGAAAACAAAACAAATGAAAAAAAAACAAACGGCCTCAAAATACGTTAGTAATTTGCGCTGCTAGCTTATAAACAAAATTTTTTTGTATGTACCAAAATCGTTGTTGCGCTCCAGATTTTGAGGATCATGTCCGGGCATTACTATTTTATTTTTATTGTGACTCCATGTCGGCAGCTTGTATTATCAAAAATTTGACAAATTACTTAAAGTATTTGTCTTTAATTTAAAGATTTTGTTAACGATAATTTTTATAAATGTCATTAACAATAAGTGTGTATATAACATTTCTCGCTTTTACCGGTACAAATCTATCAATATCGAGACTAGAAATTGAGTTAATTGGTTACGGTTTGATGAGTATAATAAACGATGCATGTTTGAGAGTTTTAATGACAACCCTAACGTTGCGTTTGGTTCGCGAAATATTTTTGATTTAATTGAAATTTATCAAAGCAATTGGATTTTCATGGAATGTGAATTCCTTTGTATGAGAAAATTTGATGACTTACAAATCAATTCATTTGTGAACCAAATATGTTTGTAGAATGAAATATGAGATTTAAATTTCATCGAATTCCGTTGAATTCCACAAACTAAACGCAACCTAATAGTTATTCTTACTTTTCCTTAGGTGATAGATACTTATTTGGTCGACAATTGCTCCATATATCATTATTTCCAGCAAATGGTCTAATCATGGCCAACTTTAATTAGTTACGAACTTTTTATACGTGAAAATTGTTTCATCTCTTAATACTTTTCTACTAATTTTGCTTTTCTGAATTGATAAAAATAAAATAATCAATGTTTTATTTGTAGTGGTTCCTATATCATTATAAAGTCTATAGCTTCAATATCTCACACCCAACGGGCTTAATTAATTTGCGGTTTTTGCTTTTACATGTAACTTCACTTCTCTAGCTAATTAGAATCCGGTATTTCTTGGTAGCTAAGAAATGGAGGCAAATTAAAGCACGATTCAATGATTCATACAAAGATAAGATTGAGCTAATAAAGCAAAGTATAATATTTGGTTAGCCTTTAAAAGTGTAATGTACGTCTAGATCACTATATGTATTGAGTCATAAGACTTTTTTTTTTTTTTAATCAAAGACTAAAACTATAACGTCAAGTCATTTCTTTATCTACTAGTACGATGAACATTTTAAAGCTTTAATGTGCAGCACATTGTTGTTCGAACTTGGTGTACGTTTGATAAAACAAACTTAGTGTACGTTTGATAAAACAACTGTAGGCTGTAGTTGTGTATTCGATGCGTAATTGCAAATTACCAGATCAAAATCTACTTAAATTACAAAAGTGTCATATATTGCAATGCAATTTAAGTAGATTAACATTGATAGATATAGTATTTGACAATGCAATGCAATGCAAACTTAACTTTGTAATCATGAAAATGAAAATTAACATTGATAGATATAGTATTTGACAAGTTTTTTAAATGGTTCATGTGTAAAGTATATTTTTTTCTTTCTATTTTTACTCAAGACAAATTATTTGCAACTAAAAAAGTTTATAAGGCCAATTATTATATATTATATCTAAAAACTGAAAATCTAGATGTGTTATGAAAACTTGAAGCAGACATGATGCTTTTCTTGAAAATAAAATAAAGTAAAGCAAAAGGGATGAATGGTTTAATATGTGCCACACGGTTTTGGCCTTTTATTTCACTTTAGCCTAAGCTAATTATAAAGAGGTAACCTAAATTAAAAAAAAAACCGATTAATCAAATTATTACTTTTGACTTAACGCGCAATATCTTAATTCGTATGAAAACTATATATATCACATTCGTAAGTAACGTGATACTATAATTTACATAGTGATGTTGATACACGGTGACATCTATGGTATTGAGGTTTGGTCTATGTTGCGCAGAGGCGGATCTGTGTGACTCTAAAGTGTGTCAATGGACACACGTTAATGCTAACTATATCAAAAGTAGGTTTACTTATGCAAACATTATCATTTATAACTATCACGTACAAATGCTTGCCAAACTTATATATTTTGATCAATAACGAGGATCATTTGCCCCTCGCATTGCGAGGGGTTTGGTTCAGAATCCGTGTGCAAACCTTAGAGACTGCTACATTTATAGTTAATTAGACCCCCACATTTAGACCGGTCTAGAGCAAAACTGGTCTTCATAGCACGTTCCGCCCAAAAAATTTTTGATAACCGGTCTTAATGTGTAAACACGTCTAGATATGGTTAATTAGACCTCCACATTTAGACCGGTCTAGAGCAAAACCGGTCTTCATAGCACGTTCCGCGCAATTTTTTTTTGATAACCGGTCTTAATGTGTAAACACGTCTAGATACGGTTAATTAGACCCCCACTTATCCTGCCAAAATAAAAAACGCTGATTCTAATTGTTTCCATCCAAAATTGTTATTGTTGCCTCCCGAAAAAAAAAGAACCGATTGAAAACTGCCATCACAATTAAACCAAAGCCCACCTCCTTCTTCTTCTTCGTCTAAACCCTACTTAAACGGATCGAAACTTGTTGCTGCTCTCCTCTCAACCAACGAGCCACACCACCTGCTGCTACTCTCCTCTCAACCAGCGAGCCACACCACCAATCGTACACTCGAGGACCTGCTGCTGTGTCGAACATCAAGCATCACCACTCTCATATCCTCCAAAGATGGTACATCTATGTTTAATTTTATGTTACTGTGTTTATATTAAATCGAAATAGTTAGTTAATGTAGCCTGCAGAGGACTGTAAATAGTTAGCCCTGATTGAATTGCTGCTAAAGATTACTTGAAATCATACCACTGTAAATAGTTAGCCCTAACTGTAAATGGTTCTGCAAATTCCATCAATTACATAATGGGTCGTGTACAATAAACATATTAAAGGCAAAGTGAAATAAATATGTTTTATCACAAACGGGAGAAATAAAAAGTAGTAGCTAAAAGGGTAATGCGTGAAGGATTTTAATATGCTAAATACTCGAATGACTCAGATAACTTGAGTCTCCCAATATCTAATTTATGAGTAGTTTTATTCAAACAGTTAAATTATTCTTGTAATATAGTTCAGGGAATATGATTTGAGAGATTGTGAACATAATAAACATAACTTAGTTACCTTTATTAAGATGGTGTAACTGATATCATATCATGGCAATATATGTGATTGGTGAACATGTACAGTGACGTCTGCAACGGTAGAATGATGAAAATATATATGGTGTATTTGGGTAATTAATGACATGTTTACATAGTTATGGAGCTAACTCCTCGTGCGAATAATGGTTTAGGTTACAGTAACCACTTATTACTTTGTCTATTACGTCTTCCTCTATTGTTACCTTTTTACTAAGATATGTATCTTATGCCTCTTTATTTTTCTTTTTATTTTACAACTCAAATAAGTAGAAAATGGTTGATTCGTTGCCTTGCAATTTTTGATGGTATCCTATCCCTTGTGATGTTTCATTTGGGCATTTACTTTTCAGATGAGAAGCTTAACTGTATGGATGACCAAAATTGTTGTATTCATAGACCATAGTCATTTACTTATTTACTTCATCTCAATTTACACTCCCCATCATTTCAAAGGAATCATGCATGATTCTAGATTATAGCTTAGATGTATGATGGTGCAAATTTAAATAGTACTTCAAGTCCAGAGGCTCTAGCTGTTGTGAGTTTCCAGACTGTATGTATCAATTATCATTACCTTGTTGGGGACTTAATTAAAAGTTAGTATATAGTTATATACCAACAGAATGCACTTTAAGGGTAATATTCAACAATTAGAAATATATATAAAAACTTCAACTAAACGGATTTTACATAGGGTATGCAAAACACATAGGTCGTATTTTTAGGGGACTACACACGATGATGGAAGTGTCATGTGGCCGCTCATATGGGTTATTGAACCCTTATTTAACTCAAGCCTCATTGATCACTTCTAACAAAAAGGGTGTGATAAAGTACTTGACCACAGCATTCGGCTCCTATTCGCATTATACCTTTGCACCATATGTTGAAAAGTATCGTTTTCAGATCTTTAAATTGTTTCAATATATATATTTATGTTCATTGTCTATAGTAACGAGTTTTAAATTTTACCAGCGGTCATTGGATGCTGTTTATTATATCTCCTAAACGGTACACATGAATTATTGTGGATTCTCTAAATACGAAACAAAATAATCTAAAGAAGACGGAGAAGGAGTATCTTCTCACAGACTGTGTCGAAATGTAAGAAATTTTTATTCAAATGTGTATTAAATTAACATTTTTTCCATAAATGTTAATATGCCATGTGTTTATTATTCTGTAGGGCATGGGGTCCTTTTGAATCATGGAAAGTGGTTAAGGTAAATTATCTAACTCTATACATATATGTATACATTGAAACAAATTGATTTTCATGTTGCATCGTTAACATGTATCTAATACATATGATATTAAAATATAGTGCAATCAACAACCGGGTAGTTGGGAATGCGGATATTACGTGCTCAACTGGATGTATGATATCGTAAGTTGTTATCGGGGTGATGACATTAACGAAGTAAGTATTTGTTAGTTCAGCTTTTTATTTTTGACGAACCTGATTACCAAAGTTACGCTCTTAGAATTATCCGTCGCTACGCTGTTCCCAAGGGTCGTTAGCGCTCGGCACCTTCCTGGCTGTAAGCGTATATCTTTACGGTACATGTTATTTATTTTATTATTTTTTAAAAGAGACAGACAACTACCTTGATGTTTTACTAAATCTTTAGTTTCTTTTTAAATTTTATCCATTCGTATTCATCGGTTAAATGATGATTTGTTATCTATTTTGAACATATAGATCTCTTGGGATGAACATTCCTTATCTAGAAAGGAGATAGACGATATAGTTGAAAAGTGGCATCTATTTTGTCCTATTTAACCAGGTATATTCTAATCGACTTGTTAAACCTTGTGAAGTTCTTTATAATGATTTACTTATCTTTCTGACCTTTGAAGATTTAAAATGGGAATGTTGATCTTAATGTTTTTAGGTATAAAGGAAACTTGTAGAGGCGTGTTGGATGAGAGGTAGAGGTAGAGGTAGAGGTATATGCGTGTTGGATGAGAGGTAGATACAAGTGTATTTTTGAGGCATTTGAGATTACATATCTAATAGTTAGTTTTGGTTAATTATTGTAGTGATTGCTATTGGATTACGGTTTTGTTTTAATTTATGTTTATGATGTTTGTAAATATATTGTTTGGTTTAAGTAATATCATTGAATTTGTGATTTTGTTATAAATTCCGATTTGTAATTTTGAATTAGATGGATATGGATTTTGAATTGAATCTGGCTGTATATTAATCACAGGTCTAAAAAACTTATCAAGACCGGTTTTGAAACAGGTCTAAAAGGTTTATGTAGACCGGTTTGAAGTCATTAGAACGCGTGCGAGTTAAGCTAATAACCGGTCTAATTGATCTTATTAAGACCGTTTTTCAAACCGGTCTACATAGCTTTAGTCAAGTAGACCTGTCACATGTAGACGTGTTCAAAAACCGGTCTTTATAGAATTTTCAACCGGTCTTTTTATACTTTTATGTAGTACTTATATCGAAGTTTACTATGTTCAAAAATTATTGATGATCAACGTGTGCAAAACTTTAACTAATTTTTGAAGGTTAGTTTTATCAAACCTATGTATTCCATAACTCGGATGTATCCATTATGTAAAATTGGTATGCGAGTGGATAAATTATCAAAAGTTAGCTATAGATCAGGTATGATTATTAGATAGTATGTGATTATGTTTATAAATTTATGTAGACATATATATGATGTTCTAATGTACATGTGGTTCATCCGTTCATCTTAAATTAATTAATTAATTTCTAATCTATTCTAATATAAATAAATAAAGATATTTAAAATAAAATAATAAATAAATAAATATAAAATAAAAATATTAATAAAAGAAAACCTTTGCTATCAAAATTTTTGCAAAATTGAGACCTTATTATCCAATCATATGCTTTGATTTCACCAAAGTTTCTATTAACCAATCATATGCAATGATTTACCTAAAAAAATCTCTTTTAAAGATATCATTTAAAATTAATAAAAAATTAATCCCATCTCATGAATATAAATTCCCCTCCTTAAACGGATTCCACTTTCAATTTAATTAACTTTCTACGAAGTATAATATAATATTAATTAATACTCTTTATTAAAAGTAATCTAATAAAAATTAAAACTAATGAGATAATTCCTCCTGTTTTTTTATTCTTAAAGGGATAGATACGAAAGTTCACGACAAACTAATAATTTTATATATGGATACTAGATTCAAACCCGTGCGATGCACGGCTATTAAAAAGTAAAAAGAATCATTGAAAAAAATGGAGAAACACGGAAACAATTGGACGATGAATACATAAATAAAGGATTATTGTGTGACATCTCTGAAATTTCGTAAGAAACTTAGTGTAGAGTAAATTGTTGTTCGCTTTCGGAAAAACGTTGAAGGTCACTAATACAGTAATACATGCTACGTAATTGAACTAATATTAAATAGAAATATAGATATAAATAGATAGTAGTAGTTATATTTATGTAGTGATAGTCAAATTACTAAGTAACAATATATAAACAAAAATCGTTTAAAGTTGTCAAAGGCAGATGAATCTTTTGACAGGGTTTGACTTTCCCAAGCATACACGGACTGTAATTATAAGAATTACTTCATAAGTTAAATACGTACTTGAACTAATAATATTAAAATTAAATATATTTTATTACTAATTAATTTATCAATTCTCCTACTTACAGAAAAAAGGGCTATAAAATAACTTTTTTAGACATTCTCAACTTCTCCTTACCATTTTTATTTTAAGAAAATTATATAATTTTAGTTAATTATAACTTCTATCTATCCTAACTTAAATGGAATTCTAATCTAATTCTATTTATAATTTTAAGTATTTCAATAGATTATAAGAAGTTGTCACATGTCACTTTTGCTTACATGGCAAAATGTGAAGCAATTATTTATACTTCCTTAATGTGTGTGTATATATATAGAGTGCGATGCACGACAATTTGATGCAATATAAAAAAGTAAAATACACATGATCGTCTATTAATAAAATCATAGTCATAAACTATATTCTATCTCAAAGAAAGTAACATTGTGGATCTAACTATTACTTGACATTCGTAAAACGGTGTGTATATGACCTCGTTTTCTTAAACCCAAACGGAATAACTATTGAAAAGCATATACACAAAAACACATGAAATTAAGCACATGAGTAATGATATCGACACACCTAATCAATCAACAAATTTAAACAACACAATAAAATAGTAAGAAATTATAATATGCATACTACTTGAGTAAAAAAAGGGCAGAAAGAAACGGATACTAACCTTATAAAAATATTGAATTGAGATGTAGTTTAAATACTAAATTTGATTGATTATAGTGATGATCATTCTTTTTAAATAATCAAGCTATTCATATATGGATCAAACTCTAATTTAAAGTATTGACAATGTATGGTAAGTTGAATATATATAGGAAAGCTTATACGTAAATGAGTATAAATAGTTAACAAATTATTACAAAAAAATATAATATTAGCAAGAATTTGTATACAATTGGTATTCCTATAAATAAATTATTAATTAAACTTTATTTATTTAATTAATTAATTGCATATTATTAAAGATTGACACGTGTCATTTGTGCCTATGTGGCAAATTCTGGAGCAATCTTTACTACTCGCTTAATATATACATAGATTATTACTATCTCATTAAAATTCTGTGACACCCTGCAATATCGACATAATTATAAACATTATTTGCACGCATTTTTAGGCTAATTCCCTAACTTTGAGTAAATTCACAACACATTTTAAGGGTAAGTCTAGCAAAGCTCAACTAGTTATTACGCGTAGTATTACATTTCGTAACTTACTATAATTACGCACAGAACGATTGAAACAACGCGACCAAAAATATACGACTATTGGTGAACAAAAATTATTTGATGAAATGAGATTATTAAATAACATTATAAATTATAAAATATTATGTTGATAAGGTTTACAAAGTATTTCGCGTCGAATAACATTTATTTCGTACAACTGAAACAACTCGAAAACATAACCGTAAAACCAAAATAAAACAAGTTATAATTTTATAACGCAACGAAATTATTTTGGAAAAATACTTCAACTAAAAATATATTCGATAATGCATTTAAAAACTTTATCGTTTTAAAATATTTTAACATTTAACGATCGGGTAAACGAACATGGGTAAAATACCATAAATTTGGGGCAAAACTCCCCTCCCTTTGATGATCCCAAAACCGGCCCCCCCATACCCCCACCCCCACCTCACTTTCTTTCAATTCCATTCACCAAAAACACACACTTCCTCTCTCCTCTCTCTCTAACTCTCTTTCTCTCTCTAAAAATGCATCACAAAATCGCCAAAAACTACCACTAAAACACTTGCGATTACTAAACTCATTTGGAATAAAACTTTCACGAGATCACGAGCTACACATCCATCTTTTAGGAATTCAAAACCGACACGCGTAAGTTTCTGACACTTTTCGAAAAGTCTTAGATTTCGGTATTTCCTTTGTTATTTCATGTTTATAATGATTAATATACCATGTATTAGTGTTATATCAACTTATTATGTCCAAAAATCAACTTAAAAACGCTTTAAAAATCGAAATCTGAACAAAAATCGCGAACATCGAGTTTCGCGAGTTGAGATTCAATCTCAACTCGCGAGACAATTCAACTCGCGAGACAATTCAACTCGCGAGGCAATCTCAACTCGCGAGGCAATCTCAACTCGCGAGACAATTCAACTCGCAAGGCAATCTCAACTCGCGAGGCAATCTCAACTCGCAGGGCAATCTCAACTCGCGGTCAACTTTGGTCAACAATTTTCAACACTTTGAAATTTACTTAAAACGGTTACCAAATGATAATAATTGATTAATACGATATTAAACCAATGAAAAAACGGTTAACACTCACCTTTATGAGTATACAAATGAATCGAAACATAATAATAATGCTTTTGAGAATTATTATTACACACCGTCACTAACGGGTCGTACATGTTTTCAAAACTACAAAACTAAACGATAAACGAATACTTGGACATATCTAGTTGCATGGACACTAGCATGGATGGTCAACTTAGACATCCACATACTTATTAAATCTCATACGTTTAGGGCGTTAGGAGATTTCGGATTAGACCTCGGGCTTTAGGCTTTGCTAGCACTCGCACTTTACTTAGCTCAACAGGTGAGTTCACAACCCCTACTTTTACTGCTTTACTACTTTTGAACAGGGGTGGAAACATAGACAACTCTTTTGCTACGGGTGCAAACTTTTATATAACTGATTTGATGTAAACTATATAAACTGTTTATGACTGCGGTCAAACTGTTACAACTTTTGTTTATGAAATGGTACTTCATACGAAAACTACATTGGAACTCGCTGGAGAACGACCAGCTATACATTTTCGTTTACTATCTTTTATGAAACATCATTTTCATAAACATACACAGAAAGTCCCTACGACTTGGGTAAACACACACAGAAAGTCCCTACGACTTGGGCAAACTGATGCCAACCCAACGGTAGGGTCTCTTTAGCTCACCTTGTGAGTGAACCGTCCTTGTCGTCAGCAGGACTTAACCACCGCTTGGCTGGATCAGTGGGTTTTAAATTTATAAAGAGCGGGGGCTCAACTTATAAATACTACCTACTACACAGGGTGAGTAAGCAGCAAGTATAACTCGAGGTCGTTCTTAAATCGGAGCGAATTGAAATGAAGTGATGCCAAAGATAGGGTTCACTTTTAGGATAGGGTTTGTGCAAGTAGGTAGGTTTTTGGAGTTTTTGGTTTTCTAATTAACTAATTAACTACGTGCAATAAAATAAAAGATAGAGGAGAATCGGTAGCTAGGTAGACAGATAGAGAATTGCGACAGTTGAAACTTCGATAATCGGTTGTCGGGATGATGCTTATTATAAAGATAATTGGGGACATTTTCAGTTAATAGACAAATGCATTATGGGTGTAAACACTAGGTCCCTACTTATTCTAGTTAATTACCAGAATCCGTATGTCACTGAGCACCTAGGTTATCGTGATTCTGATCAGAACAGGCTGCTCAACCCCCCACACTGTCTTTTGGACCAGTGACCCTTGAAGGGTGCAGGAATAAGGTAACAGACTGCCCATTGGGTTATTCTGACCGTTCTTAACACCTAAATGTAAATGCCATCTCCTAAACATGTTCAGATCATTACTTTGTTATTCTTAAACTGTGACAATCCTCCAATTAGGGTATTTACTTAACCTAATTTCATGCATTACCTAGAGTAATTCCCCGACTAGTGAATTCAAAACAATTTATGTGTTAAGTTTTGATAAACTTATTATGTGTTATGTGATATATTTGATAGTAGTTATATGTGTATATATATAATTACGTACGAAATAAATATATCAAACTCTACGAATAGAATGTAATAACATTGGTGATACAAAATAATTAATAATTCGAAAATTATTAATTACAACTATTATATAATTATATTATTGATATAATATAACAAATTATACGTTTTATAATAAACGTATTAATCGAGAATAATAAAGTTCCAAAATGAACTTCGAAAATACTTTTGAGTAATTTTTAGTTTAAAATTTTTATATAAAAGTATTATAACAAAAATAAAATGGAAACATTTCGACGACTTTTTGGTACACGTAAAACGAACAGAAACAATTTTAAAACGCGCTTAGAGGTTCAAAATAATAAAAGTATTATTTCGTAAGTTACTGTTTTAATGTATAGAACATTACCTCAAAATATGATTTCCAAATTTTACTGAAATCTGGCATGCATTTTTGACTATACAGTACTTTTACTGTGATTAATTTTAATTATACTTGTAACAAAGTATTTCACATTTTGATTTCAAATTTCTAAATCTGAGATTTAGAGAAACAAAACGAGAAATTTTATTATAACTAAAGTACCACAAATTATACCCGTACACGAAATTAACGGGCTAAAAACTACCAATATTGCACAAACTAAAATATCTGGGCGACAGATTTTTGTTCGCTCCATACTCCCGTTTGAAATTTGCCATCTACAATAATACATCTCACCTACATTTTGATCTTCATAATTTACACACACACTTCACTTCATTTTCTTGCTCTATCTGGTTTTGGTGTGTACTGGAAGCAGAACAAGAGGCAGCAGCAGCATAAGCAACACCAAAAGCACCTTCATCTTCATCATCTTCAACCTTTCAAACTCACAAAATCAAACACAAACAAAATGGGTTCTTGATCATTATCATTATCTCCGTTCGTAATCATCATCAACATCTCAGAATCATCATCATCTTCTTCTTAAAATCATTGTGAGGAAAATTTCTCCATTTTCTTCATTTTTATAATTTTCTTAAATTATGATGTATGTTGATGATTGATGTTAAAAACTTGTTAAAACATGTTATATTAGGTTTATATAACATATTATGGGGTTTGATCATGTTAAAAATCGGTAATATATAAAAACCCGTATGTATTTGTTATAACAGAGACGAACCAGAACCTGAAACCCAAGCCGAGACCGGCGGCTTCAGGCCTAAACCGGCGGCTAAAACCCAACCCCAACACGTTGTAACGCCCCAAATTTCGTAAGTTCTAAATCTTAAAATATATAATTTAAACTGTTTAAGTTAGGAGGACTAATTGTGTAAAGTATTTTATGTTTATAGGACTTGCCATTTAATGAATTAGTTAGTAGAGGGGTATAAGGTGACAAGTGCCATAAGTTGAGGGGCTTAGATGAAATTAACAGTATAAAAACCCAGGTTCTGTATTATTCCAGCTTATTCCAAACACTGTATATTTCTAAATCACGTACTGAGCTTTTGAGTGAAATCAAGAAGGAAGAAAATCAAGCAATTCAAACTAAGGTTTCGATTTCTTAAGGTTGCTAGCTACTAATTAGTGTTCTTGAGGTATGATTAACACTCCATTCTTGTTTAATTGATGAATTGAGGTGATTAGGTTAAACCCTAAGTTCATGAAATTCATGAATTAGTGGTTTAATGAGTTATATATGATTCATACACATGATGAAACTATGTATGGTGTTTGAATATTGTTAATTTTATAAAAGAACTCAAAATTTTGGGGTTATGAGTAAACTAATAATTTTAATCTTGTGTGATATTGTTAATTGGTGTTTTGATGAAATTAGAGATGATAATTATACATAAAAGGGTAGTTGATGATGTTAATGATATAGATATATGTGAATATACACTAAGAAATGGTAATCTTAGTGTAAGTGATGGTTTTGATTTGTGAATGATAATGAACTACCCATTTATGTGTAATTAGCTAATAAAGTAAGTGAAACTTAACACTTGTATAGCTTAATACAAGTAATGAGTTGAAAGTTGAATGTGTATTTGATACTTGGCTACATGATTGCATGATTAGGTGATAAACGTGATCAAAGTGTTGATACAAGTAATTTTATACGTGGGCTATCGCGAGGTAAGTTAATGGATGATGCTATCTTTCTTCAAGTAATGCTTATTCCATTTACTTGGAAGGACCGGTAATGGATATGTCATTTACTTGATGAGTCATGATTATATACCGGGGTGTAGGCCCGAAGATGTTAATTCTTGCGGGAATTAGCATATGATATTATGGATCCTTAATATACGTATGTTGTGAAATGATATTGATTATCATTGATAGCCCATTTCTTACTAAGCTTTATGCTTACTCTATTATGTTTATGTGTTTTAGGTGAGCCAAGTGGGACCCAGAGGGATCCGGGTAAAAGGCCCGAATGATGCTAGTGGTGGAGCTTGTTAAGTTATCGGTAACAAGCTAATCTTTTAAATCATGCTCTCGATATGTAATCACCCCTTTTGTTTAAGAAAACTTAGTTTTGACACCTAATGTTGAAAGTCAAACATGTTGAAGTGTGGAAGTCAAATTAGTCAATGAGTTGGTATACTTATTGATAGTTTTGGAGATGATGTTATTGTATAATAGATGAATATAATGTGAATATAATGGTTTATGGAAATTTGATGTTAATAGTTAAGTTGAAGTATTGATAGTGAAAGTGGCATGAGTTGACTTAGAATAGTCAAAGAAATGTGATTTGGGTGTTAGAATAGTGGTTATTTGGGTAAAGACCCAAACGGGTCTTCAAAGTGCCCAAATGGGTCACTAACGGGTCAAAAGGCTACGTTGAGTTGTAAATATGATATGACGAATGTAAACATTGCACTAGGTCCCAATTGTGGTATTAAAAAGGTAGTAGAAGTGTCAAAGTCTGAAGTTTGTTGGTTTGGAATTTGGTATGTCAACGGAAGTGGTCAAAAATGACCATAAAGTGGTCAACGATCCGTTTTCTCGTTAAACATGAAATTTGGAAAAGTGTTAATTGGGAAATGTTCATATAGTCATAATACACGTGCCTGCAAATTTTCATGGTCATTGGACTTGTCATTTTCAAGATATGCACGATCGAATTTCGGAAGATGGTAAAATGGACAGCAGGCTTCATTCCTGGGGAATGGGAGTCATTCCTGGGGAATTCGACTCAAATTTCTAACAGCATGCTTCATTCCTGGGGAATGGGAGTCATTCCTGGGGAATCTCTTATAAATTCAACATTTTCTTATTTAAATCCTTATTTGATCTAGGGAATGATACAACAAGTCTAAAATGTCATATTAAAACATAGGACTTTACGAAATGAAAAAAAAAATGTTCTAAATTTCGGGGTGTTTCAAGTTGGTATCAGAGCTTGGTTTAAGGGATTCGGGTATCCACCATTAGTGGGTACTTGATCTTAAGCCATTATTATTATTGTTGAGCATGATATTGAATTGTTATCTGTTTTGATTAATCTAGTTATTTGATTTCTAAGACTTTTGACTCGAAATATCTTGTGGTAACTTTGGAAACATATAACTGGGATATGATAATTCGTGTGACTGGCCACCACAATAATTATCATATGGCAATTGTATGGAGCCAAGGAAGTCACAAGGTGTTAAGAAGATAAAGTCTTGGTAATAATTGTTGACTGCTATGTGACTAGGTGCAGTTAAATTACAAAGTAGACATTTTGTTGATGAATATGTTTGTATTAAATATATTGTGTCTACTTTCAGTAATAAGATGAATGATCAAGAAGGAATAGAATTGACACTTGGGCCTCGTCCACGAGACCAAGCCCAGAATGTAAGAACTGGAGGTGATGATGATAGACAAAGACCTCCAGCAGATGATGCTAGGTTATCTTTGACCGACTTAAAAACTTTAATCTCAGCTGAAGTGGCAAAGGCTCAAGAGGCGTCCCTTCCCCTCTTATTGGGCCGTATTTCTGAAACCATACGTGAAACTGTTGCTGATGAATTTCAAAGGCGAGATGATGAAAATGAAATTGATCTTGAAAGACCACCTCCTGGTGGTGAAAGAAATGAGGAAAGACCACCAACACCTGTTGTTCGCAGGGTGATTCAAAATCGTGATGAAGATCGTAAATTCAGTTATAAAGACTTTTCTGTTTGTAACCCGCCAGATTTCCAAGGTGAGATGGATCCAATTAAATGTCAAAGGTGGTTATCTGAAGTTGAAGGGGCATTTGCCACGGCAGAAGTCCCTAACCGATTGAAAGTGAGATATGCTTCTAATCTTCTTAAATCCCGTGCTAAATTCTGGTGGGAAGTTCAATGTCGTACTTTAGGAGAGGAAGCTATTACAGTGATGACATGGGAAGATTTTAAAAAGATGTTTGTTGAAACTTATTCGCAGGATGCTGATCTAAATAGAATTCGTCGTGAGTTCCTTTCTATGGAACAAACGACTGAGTCGATAAACGAGCTGGTAGGAAATTTTCTGGATCGAGCCCAATTTTGTCCAGAATACATGGCAAATCCTAAATTACTTATGGATCATTTTCATACAATCCTGAAGAAAGAAATTCGACAGTTTGTCAATCCGAAGAAATGTAGTACTTTTTCTGAAATGGTAGACGAGGCTCGATTTCAAGAACTGGAGTTAAAGAAGGATGAGAAAAGTTCCACGAAAAGAAAAGCTGAATCCACTTCTACTCCATCCAAAAAGTTTAGATCTGGTGGAAGTTTTAGAAAGGATGATCGAACTGAAATCCCAGAATGCAAGATATGCCATAAAAGGCATCGTGGGGAGTGTAAAGCCGGGACTCTAAATTGTTTTTCTTGTGGAAGGCCGGGACATTTTAGCAAAGATTGTCCCAATCCAATCAAAGTTTGTCATCATTGTCTGAAACCAGGACATATTCGACCTGATTGTCCTGAATTGAAATCTCAACCTACTTCTTCTGCTCCTCGCAAGAATACTGAGAGGAAGACGGTGGAACCACCGAAGCCTAGACACCGTTCCTTTCAAATTACTGCAGAAGAAGCACAAAGAGCCCCCGATGTGTTAACAGGTACCTTCTTTGTAAATCTTAAACCTGCATACATACTGTTTGATTCGGGAGCTTCACGATCATTTGTGTCTGAAAAGTTCTGTCGATATTTCTCAATCCCTCTTACTGAGTTAGATGCTCCACTAGATGTGGAAGTTGCTGATGATAGAATTATCTTTGTGACTAATGTGTATAGAGGGTGTCAATTAGTGATTAACAATGAAACATTTCTCATAAATTTAATTCCAATGCAAATGGGTGAGTTTGATGTAGTTGTGGGTATGGATTGGTTAGGCAAACATAATGCTATAATCCAGTGTGAGAAAAAGATTATTCGTATTACTTCACCAAGTGGGGGAGTGATAGATATTTATGGCGAAAAGAGAAAACTTTCAATTCCAATTTGTACCTTTGCTCGTGCTAAACGCCATTTATCACATGGTTGCCAGGCCTTTTTGGCACATGTGATTGATACTCAAAAGCAAACTCCCAAATTATCTGAAATTCCTATTGTTAATGAGTTCCCCGATGTTTTTCCCGACGAGCTACCGGGCATTCCGCCCGATAGACAAGTCGAATTCCGTATTGAATTAGTACCGGGAGCTACACCAATTGCTAAAACACCTTATAGACTCGCCCCCTCTGAAATGCAAGAGTTGATGAAACAATTGCAAGAATTACTTGATAAAGGTTTTATTCGTCCGAGTAGTTCACCATGGGGTGCACCAATACTATTTGTTAAAAAGAAAGATGGCACTATGAGAATGTGCATCGATTATAGGGAATTGAACAAGGTTACCATCAAGAATAGGTATCCCTTGCCTAGGATTGATGACTTGTTTGACCAACTCCAAGGTGCTAGTTTCTTCTCGAAGGTTGATTTACGTTCTGGTTATCACCAATTGAAAGTTCGAGAAGAAGATGTGTCTAAAACAGCTTTCAGGACAAGGTATGGCCATTATGAATTCGTGGTTATGCCTTTTGGTCTGACAAATGCTCCTGCCGCTTTTATGGATCTCATGAATCGAGTGTGCCGACCTATGCTCGATAAGTTTGTAATTGTATTTATAGATGATATTCTCATATAATCCAAATCTGCTAACGATCACAATGTTCATTTAAGGCAGGTATTACAAACTTTGAGAAATGAGAAACTCTATGCCAAGTTCTCCAAGTGTGAATTTTGGCTTAGTGAGGTACAATTTCTGGGTCATGTTGTTAATAACCAAGGTATTATGGTTGATCCTGCAAAGGTTGAGGCGGTGATGAAATGGGAACCTCCAACCAATGCAACAGAAGTTAGAAGTTTTCTGGGTTTAGCTGGTGTAACACCCCCAATTTAACGGTTTGCGGAAGCATACTTTGGGTGTTACTAATCAATATACAAAGCACAAGATATATAGCAAACGACCTCTAAATGAGACGTTTGTAAAATAGTTACATTTCATAATTTGAATCGTTTGAAAACCGTAGGTTTTCGTACACAAAAATGTAGTTTCCTAGAGTCCGCGCGTATAGCGGAAGATTCTATTACATAATCATAGTTACAAAAGATAATGCCAAAGAATCTTCGTTAAATGCAGTTTGTAAATCATGCGACTCTAGCTAGCAATCCCGGAGTGAACCTACTCCGTAAGTGTACCTGAGATACAAAGCTAGAAAGTGTCAACCAAAAAGGTTGGTGAATCTCACAGGTTTAGTAATAAGTAAATGTTATGAACCACAAGTATGTACCCGTATTGCTATCAAGCAAAGTAAGTTAATCAGTATATCAGTACAGTGCCATGAGCTCATAAGTTGAAGCTTAACCGTGTAGTGTGAAATAAATCACGTACCCCCGTGAGTGCTATCCGCACACTCATATGTAACAAATACTAATATGTCTGTTTCTACGTGTAAATCAGTACGTGGTGGCGCTACCACCCCAGACAGGGATTGTCAGTCCCAAATGGATCCATTTACTAGTACTCGCGTTTAAGACCATAACTAACAACTTACGATAAGGAGGCTTTCAGTGGATAAAAGTAACTCATGCGTTTGTTTGTAATCAGTAATGTTTTCAGTAATGTTTTCAGTTCAGTACATTGTGTTCATGCGTAAAACAGTTGCTAAGTATCTCACCCCAAAGTATAAAACAGTAAAAGTGGGGCTGTAAGACTCACCTGAGTCGAGCAGTAGTAATTAGCAAGTAGTAGTAAAGCAAGTAGGTTCTCCGAACCCGTAACCTTCTAGTGCCTAAACACGTAAGGTTAAGTAAGTAGATGTCTCGCAAGACCATCTAGGCTAGTTGTTCATACAACCCGTTGTGTGTAATGTTGGTTCGTTCTCGTTTGTATCAAAGTATACGGCCCGTTGGTGATTTGTTATAATTAAAGTTTATCATTTATAACGCAATTTAGTGTAATTGTAATAGAAAGTATGTTCTATGACGTTTGTTAAGTCGTATGACATAAGTATTTGAAGTTGTGTAAGTTCGACACTTAGTAAAATCTGACTTTTCAAGGTTCTGTTATGTGCGACGTAGCGTGCGACGTCGGGTGCGACGTCAGGTGCGACGTCAGGTGCGACGTCGGGTGCGACGTCAGGTGCGACGTCGGGTGCGACGTCGGGTGCGACGTGGGCATGTACGTCGCATGATGCGACCTTCGCAAATCAATGCGACGTAGGAGGCAGCGTCGCTAATGCGACGTTGAGGTTTTTATGCGACGTAGGCCGCGACGTCGCAGAGGCCCCTGGCCAAATGCGACGTAGCGGTCTGATGGCCGGAATTTTTTGTCGAAAACGAGTTTTCCGGTTTCCGTTGGGTCCAAATCTTTTACCCAACCCTTATATGAACATATTAAGCCTATTAAAACCGCAAACTAGTAAAAATGATCAAAAACAAGAGATGTCGGGAATTGTCGGAAACT
Source organism: Helichrysum umbraculigerum (assembly GCA_949592205.1). Lineage (NCBI taxonomy): Eukaryota > Viridiplantae > Streptophyta > Magnoliopsida > Asterales > Asteraceae > Helichrysum > Helichrysum umbraculigerum. The sequence goes on along the minus strand of CATIUR010000004.1, from coordinate 68,112,846 downwards.
TACAAAGTGTCGGATTGAAAATCCGAAAAGATAGGATGATAGATCGTGTGATGGTGAACGTTTTCTTCCAAAGATGGGGTATGATCCGGCGTCGTTTGATGGTAGTATTTTGCGGTTTTGTGGGATTTGTGGTGATGAAACTTGGAAAGAAAAAAGAGAGGAGGGAGTAGTAAGAGAGAGAGTGAGTGGAGAGAAATGAGAAGGAAAAGAAGGGAAGTTGGGGGTTTAACCTCCAACTTTCAGTCTCCGCCCCCCGTGCGGTGTTCGTTTGTTCCGTCGTTTAAACGTTAAATATTTATTTTACGCGTTTAATTACATTTATAAAATCACAAATTTTGCTAAATAATTTACTTAAATTATTTCCTTAAATCTTTAATAGTTTAAATTATATTTAGTTACTTTTGTTATTAAATCGTATAAGTTTTAATTGTGTAATACGAGGCAGTTACTAATTGTTATAAAATAGTATTTCGGTCATAATTGCGTTATTTTAGTTTATAAACATTTGTTCACCAACGTCCGTATTAACCGAATAGAATTTCATTCTATTTAAGTTGCGTACGATTTAATCAAATCGCAAGGTTGTATATATTTACCAACATATTATCCGATACATAAATTAGCCTAACACAGTACTAATTACATGTATTAACAAAGAATTAGGCGCTAAAACTAGCCCTAATTTGGCGGTTGTTACATTCTCCCCTTGTTAAAAGAATTTCGTCCCGAAATTAGCTCGTTTGCATAGTCGGTGCGTTGTCTGGGAAGAGATGTGGGTATTTCTGTCGCATTTGGTCTTCCCGTTCCCAGGTGAATTCTGGACCACGTCTAGAATTCCACCTGACTTTTACGATGGGAATACGACTCTGTTTTAGTTGTTTGACCTCGCGGTCCATTATTTCCATGGGTTCCTCGACAAAATGAAGTTTATCATCGATTTGAATTTCGTCGAGCGGTATAATCAGTGTCTCGTCAGACAGACATTTCTTCAGATTAGAAATGTGGAATGTGTTGTGAACGCTGCTAAGCTCAGCAGGAAGTTGCAGGCGGTATGCCACTGGACCAATCTTTTCAAGGATTTCGAATGGCCCAATGTATCTAGGATTTAGTTTGCCTCGTTTTCCGAATCGAATGACACCTTTCCACGGTGCCACTTTGAGGAGTACCTTGTCCCCTACTTGGAACTCAAGGTGTTTGCGTCTCACGTCAGCATAGCTTTTCTGACGATCACGTGCGGCTTTTAGTCGGTTTTGTATGCTAATGATCTTTTCAGTTGTTTCATGTATGATTTCTGGACCGGTGAGTTGTGTATCCCCCACCTCAGTCCAACAGATAGGTGACCGGCACTTACGACCGTACAGTGCCTCGAAGGGTGCAGCCTTTATGCTGGTGTGATAACTGTTGTTGTACGAAAACTCGCACAACGGCAAGTGATTTTCCCAGTTTTTACCGAAGTCAACTACGCAGGCTCGTAGCATGTCTTCCAGTGTTTGTATGGTTCGTTCGCTCTGGCCATCGGTTTGAGGATGGTAAGCCGTACTCATATCCAGACGAGTACCAAGAGATTTTTGCAGTGATTGCCAGAAACGAGAAGTAAACCGAGCATCCCGGTCGGAGATGATTGAGATGGGCACGCCGTGTCTTGACACGATTTCTTTCAGGTAGATTCGTGTCAAACGTTCCATCTTGTCAGTTTCTTTGATGGCTAGGAAATGAGCAGATTTAGTGAGTCGATCAACGATCACCCAAATGGTATCGCAACCGTTAGAAGTTTTTGGGAGTTTAGTAATGAAATCCATGGTGATCTGTTCCCATTTCCACTGTGGTATTTCGGGTTGTTGTAGCAAACCGGAAGGTTTCTGGTGTTCAGCTTTAACTTTGGAACAAGTAAGACACTTGCCAACATAGGTTGCAATGTCAGATTTCATGTTGGGCCACCAGTACATTTCCTTGATGCCGTGATACATTTTGTCGGCACCAGGGTGTATAGAGTATTTAGACTTGTGAGCTTCATCCATCACCAAGTCTCGCAGGTTCCCAAAACTTGGTAACCAGATTCGATTCGAGAAGTATTTGGCCCCGTTAGGTTTGGTTTCAAATTGTTTGTCCATGCCTCGCAAGGCCTCGTTTATCAAGTTTTCTGGTTTGAGTGCTTCGAGTTGAGCGGCGAGAGTTTGATTGATGAGGTCGTTGTGAATGGTCATACCGAGAGCTCGAACTCGAAGTGGTTTCACTCGTTCTTTTCGGCTTAAGGCATCGGCGACAACATTCGCCTTGCCTGGATGATAGCGAATTTCGCAATCGTAATCAGTGAGCAACTCGACCCATCGACGTTGCCTCATGTTGAGATCCTTTTGATCGAAGATATGTTGGAGACTTTTATGGTCGGTAAAGATTGTACACTTGGTACCGTATAAGTAATGTCTCCAGATTTTCAGAGCGAATACAACAGCCCCCAATTCTAGGTCATGAGTTGTGTAATTCTTTTCGTGGACCTTGAGTTGTCGAGAGGCGTAAGCGATGACCTTGTCTCGTTGCATCAGTACGCAACCAAGACCTTGGTGTGAAGCATCACAGTATACCACGAAGTCATCGTTGCCTTCGGGTAAAGATAAGATAGGTGCACTGCAGAGTTTTTGTTTTAGTAGTTGAAAAGCCGACTCCTGTTTGTCAGTCCAATCGAACTTCTTTTCTTTTTGAGTCAGTGCAGTGAGAGGTAGGGCTATTTTCGAAAAATTCTCAATGAATCGCCTGTAGTATCCGGCGAGTCCTAAGAATTGGCGTACCTCGGTCGGTGTTGTAGGTGCTTGCCAACATTTGATAGCCTCGATTTTTGAAGGATCGACATGAATTCCTTGATTATCAATGACGTGTCCAAGGAATTGAACGGTTTGCATCCAGAACTCACACTTAGAGAATTTGGCGTATAACTCTTCGTGTTTGAGCAGCTCTAGGATGGTTTTCAGGTGTTGCGCGTGTTCTTGTTCAGTGCGCGAGTAAATCAAGATGTCATCGATAAAGACGATAACAAACTTGTCAAGGTAAGGTTTGCACACCCGATTCATAAGGTCCATGAATACAGCCGGTGCGTTGGTTAAGCCGAATGGCATCACTTGGAATTCATAATGCCCGTAGCGAGTTCGGAAAGCTGTTTTTGGAATGTCATCGTCACGAACTCGGAGTTGATGATAACCTGACCGTAGATCGATTTTTGAATAAAAACTCGATCCCTGGAGTTGGTCAAACAGGTCATCAATGCGAGGAAGTGGGTAACGGTTCTTGACAGTTAATTTGTTGAGTTCACGGTAGTCGATGCACATGCGGAAAGAACCGTCTTTCTTTTTCACAAACAGGACCGGAGCTCCCCAAGGTGAGGAACTTGGTCGTATAAATCCCTTGTCCAGGAGTTCCTGTAACTGAGTAGACAACTCCTGAAGTTCGGATGGGGCTAATCGGTAAGGTGCTCGTGCCACGGGTGCTGCACCGGGCACAAGGTCAATAGAAAATTCGACTTGTCTAGGTGGCGGAAGGCCAGGCAAGTCTTCAGGAAAGACTTCTGGGAAGTCTCGAACGATAGGCACATCCTCAAGTCGCTTTTCCACCGACTTTTTCTCCATAACGTGCGCGAGGATTGCCTGGTACCCTTTTCTCAAGTACTTTCGGGTTTTCATGCAAGAAATGATGTTTATTCTCGTCCCACCGGTCTCCCCTTGTATGCTCAAAGTTCCACCGGTGACGAGAGGAATGCGTACGATTTTCTCAAAACAAACGATTTCGGCTCGGTACTTGGACAACCAATCCATACCGACGATGATGTCAAAGCTGCCGATTTCGACAGGTATCAAGTCAATGGAAAAGAGCTCGTTAGCTAAGTTCAGAGTGCAATTAGGTACCACACTGTCGGCCTCAATAAGTTTTCCGTTTGCCAATTCTATTGTGTACTTAGAATCTAAGGCAATAGGTGTAGTGTCAAGTAGTGGGTAAAATTCGTCGGAAATAAAGCTCTTATCAGCACCAGTATCAAATAATACAGATGCAGTCAAGTTGTTGAGAAGAAACGTACCCGTGACCACATTCGGGTCTTGACGGGCTTCCCCAGATTTCAGCACAAAAGCTCTTCCTCGAGCATTGTTGTTGTTCCTGTTGTTGTTGTTCAGTTTCGGGCAGTCTTTCTTGAAATGCCCTGTTCCGTTGCACCCATAACAAGTCTTTGGTGCCGAGGTGTTGATGTCAGTGGTGTTTGATCTACAGTCCCTAGCCAAGTGTCCAAATCTTTTACACTTGCTGCAGGGACACGAACCATGGTGGTGTCGTTGGCACTTTGGGCAATAGGGCTTGGTTCCCTTGTACGCCCCCTTGTCATCAGAACTGGAGATGTAGGCTTTAATGGTTTCAGGTTTCTTGTTTTGGTGGTTGTTGTGATTGTCAGACCACTTTCTTTTGTTGCTGTTGGAAGATGGAGTGGGTGGTTCGGGGTCCTCGTTCATGGCCAGAAGTTCATGGGCCAACCGAATGGCACCATGAAGTGTGGTTTGTTTTGATGAGGCGACATTTCCCCGGACAGGTTCCGGGAGGCCGCGGATATACTTCTTGATCTTTTCGGGTTCAGTACCCGCCATGGTTGGGCGAAGGACGGTGAGTTGTTGGAATCTGGTGGTGTATCCAACGATATCAGTTCCTTGCACTTTCAAGTTCCAGAACTCTTCGTCCAGCTTGTAAAGCTGTTCGGCCGGGCAATACTCATCAGTGAGCATTTTCTTCAGATCCTCCCAAGGGAGTAGATAAGCGGTATCAATACCCACAGACTGGGTATAGGAATTCCACCACGAGAGGGCACCATCTTCGAGGGTACATGTGGAAAATTTGACCTTGTCGTCCTCCGCACATTTGCTGATGCGGAAAACGGATTCCATCTTTTCGAACCATCTGATAAGTCCGATGGCTCCTTCGGTTCCCTTGAAGCTCAAGGGTTTGCAGTTTTGAAAATCCTTGTATGAACAAGGTTTAGCAGCAGAGGTTTCAGCGGCATCGCTGTTTCTTGTGGAACCTGGCGGAGTATTCCGAGCTAAGGCTTCAGTAACAGCCTGGGTTATAAGGGAGGTAATCTGGGCATCGGTGTAAGGTCTTGACTTTGGCGGCATGACTCTTCAATAAAAGAAATGAAGATACATGAGATTTTGCAAGAAAGTTGTATGTATTTCAGATGTACATGTATATAGGTGGTAATACATAACATCAATATGAAAAAGGATCATGGCAATTTATATGAGTCAAAGCAGCAAGAAATATTTGATAGATGATGCTAGTTTAAAGGTTACATCCTACGGATGTATTACAAAAGGTGTCGGGAATTATTACATCCGACTGAAACATAGAGTAGTGCTTAGACAGTTACTAGATTACGGATAAAGACTACACTAGTTTTAACGTAGATTAATTTGTTCCATCATCGTGACAAGACGGTCCACAGTGTTTGCAAGCCTGCTGGCTTGTCGGGCATTGTCTTCAGCTAATGCTAGTCGTTGTACCAATCCACGGGTATATTCTTCCGTTTCCCGTGAGCGTTGTTCACACTCCTCAAGTCTGTGTTTCAAAAGAGCGGTTTCCACGCTTATCTCCACCACTCTGTTGAGAAGAATGTCCACATTAGTAACGGTGGTTTCGTGATTCTCAGAGACTTGTTCGATGCGCTCAAGTGCTGTAAGTCTCCAGTTTTCGTTTGTTTCCTGCAACACGACATCCATGGTGCGAAATCGTTGCTCGTGTTGGTTCACCCTAGCAGCTAAGGCCGGCAAGGTGAAGTGAGTAGAGTACGGGCTAGCTCGAGGCAACCTGTTGTTCCTCCTTGCTACCCTTGGGTTCTGCGACCCGGTTTGAGAACGAGACGAGTTGGATGGGATGTTTGCCATTTCTGAGACAAAGCGTTAGTAAGATGAGGCTAATATATATACATATATCATATCCAGCCTAGTGTCTAGCACGTATCAAGTAATGGTCCGGTTCTCTCGTAGTCAGAGTCAACTATCGTATCCCTGTTCAACATAATTATTTCAGATCTTACATCATCTTTCCTTAATTGTACATAGTTGATCAGGCTATGTTAAATTAAAGTTGTATGTTGTAATTCCTGAACTAGTCATGTCTAATAAGAGAATACTGCCTAACGGTCATAGTCTAGGCCCACTAAATGCAACCTAGTTCACTATAACCTTAGGCTCTGATACCAATCTGTAACACCCCCAATTTAACGGTTTGCGGAAGCATACTTTGGGTGTTACTAATCAATATACAAAGCACAAGATATATAGCAAACGACCTCTAAATGAGACGTTTGTAAAATAGTTACATTTCATAATTTGAATCGTTTGAAAACCGTAGGTTTTCGTACACAAAAATGTAGTTTCCTAGAGTCCGCGCGTATAGCGGAAGATTCTATTACATAATCATAGTTACAAAAGATAATGCCAAAGAATCTTCGTTAAATGCAGTTTGTAAATCATGCGACTCTAGCTAGCAATCCCGGAGTGAACCTACTCCGTAAGTGTACCTGAGATACAAAGCTAGAAAGTGTCAACCAAAAAGGTTGGTGAATCTCACAGGTTTAGTAATAAGTAAATGTTATGAACCACAAGTATGTACCCGTATTGCTATCAAGCAAAGTAAGTTAATCAGTATATCAGTACAGTGCCATGAGCTCATAAGTTGAAGCTTAACCGTGTAGTGTGAAATAAATCACGTACCCCCGTGAGTGCTATCCGCACACTCATATGTAACAAATACTAATATGTCTGTTTCTACGTGTAAATCAGTACGTGGTGGCGCTACCACCCCAGACAGGGATTGTCAGTCCCAAATGGATCCATTTACTAGTACTCGCGCTTAAGACCATAACTAACAACTTACGATAAGGAGGCTTTCAGTGGATAAAAGTAACTCATGCGTTTGTTTGTAATCAGTAATGTTTTCAGTAATGTTTTCAGTTCAGTACATTGTGTTCATGCGTAAAACAGTTGCTAAGTATCTCACCCCAAAGTATAAAACAGTAAAAGTGGGGCTGTAAGACTCACCTGAGTCGAGCAGTAGTAATTAGCAAGTAGTAGTAAAGCAAGTAGGTTCTCCGAACCCGTAACCTTCTAGTGCCTAAACACGTAAGGTTAAGTAAGTAGATGTCTCGCAAGACCATCTAGGCTAGTTGTTCATACAACCCGTTGTGTGTAATGTTGGTTCGTTCTCGTTTGTATCAAAGTATACGGCCCGTTGGTGATTTGTTATAATTAAAGTTTATCATTTATAACGCAATTTAGTGTAATTGTAATAGAAAGTATGTTCTATGACGTTTGTTAAGTCGTATGACATAAGTATTTGAAGTTGTGTAAGTTCGACACTTAGTAAAATCTGACTTTTCAAGGTTCTGTTATGTGCGACGTAGCGTGCGACGTCGGGTGCGACGTCAGGTGCGACGTCAGGTGCGACGTCGGGTGCGACGTCGGGTGCGACGTCGGGTGCGACGTCGGGTGCGACGTCGGGTGCGACGTGGGCATGTACGTCGCATGATGCGACCTTCGCAAATCAATTCGACGTAGGAGGCAGCGTCGCTAATGCGACGTTGAGGTTTTTATGCGACGTAGGCCGCGACGTCGCAGAGGCCCCTGGCCAAATGCGACGTAGCGGTCTGATGGCCGGAATTTTTTGTCGAAAACGAGTTTTCCGGTTTCCGTTGGGTCCAAATCTTTTACCCAACCCTTATATGAACATATTAAGCCTATTAAAACCGCAAACTAGTAAAAATGATCAAAAACAAGAGATGTCGGGAATTGTCGGAAACTTACAAAGTGTCGGATTGAAAATCCGAAAAGATAGGATGATAGATCGTGTGATGGTGAACGTTTTCTTCCAAAGATGGGGTATGATCCGGCGTCGTTTGATGGTAGTATTTTGCGGTTTTGTGGGATTTGTGGTGATGAAACTTGGAAAGAAAAAAGAGAGGAGGGAGTAGTAAGAGAGAGAGTGAGTGGAGAGAAATGAGAAGGAAAAGAAGGGAAGTTGGGGGTTTAACCTCCAACTTTCAGTCTCCGCCCCCCGTGCGGTGTTCGTTTGTTCCGTCGTTTAAACGTTAAATATTTATTTTACGCGTTTAATTACATTTATAAAATCACAAATTTTGCTAAATAATTTACTTAAATTATTTCCTTAAATCTTTAATAGTTTAAATTATATTTAGTTACTTTTGTTATTAAATCGTATAAGTTTTAATTGTGTAATACGAGGCAGTTACTAATTGTTATAAAATAGTATTTCGGTCATAATTGCGTTATTTTAGTTTATAAACATTTGTTCACCAACGTCCGTATTAACCGAATAGAATTTCATTCTATTTAAGTTGCGTACGATTTAATCAAATCGCAAGGTTGTATATATTTACCAACATATTATCCGATACATAAATTAGCCTAACACAGTACTAATTACATGTATTAACAAAGAATTAGGCGCTAAAACTAGCCCTAATTTGGCGGTTGTTACAGCTGGCTATTACAGACGGTTTATCCAGGATTTCTCCAAGATTGCTACTCCTCTCACTAAGCTTACTCGTAAAAATATTAAATATGAATGGAATGATGCAGCTGAACAAGCTTTCCGTACTTTGAAATTAAAGCTTAGTCAAGCTCCTGTCTTAGTACTTCCTGATGGTACTGATGACATGGTAGTTTACTGCGATGCTTCTCGAAATGGTCTTGGTTGTGTTCTGATGCAGAGGGGTAAAGTGATTGCTTATGCTTCTCGACAACTGAAAGAACATGAAAAAGGATATCCAACTCACGATTTGGAGCTGGCAGCAGTTGTCTTTGCTCTAAAAATTTGGAGGCATTACTTATATGGTGTGAAGTGTACCATTTACACTGATCACAAAAGCCTCAAATATTTCTTTGATCAGCGTGACCTTAACATGAGACAGCGACGTTGGCTTGACTTGGTAAAGGATTATGACTGTGAAATTCTTTATCATCCAGGAAAGGCTAACGTTGTAGCTGATGCTCTCAGCCGAAAAGCGATGCATCATGCTTTAATTGTTAAATCTCTTCGCATTACTGTCATTCCTGATTTACTTGACCAGATTAAGGAAGTCCAACAAAAGGCATGGCAAAAAGGTCTTTGGAGAGCAGAACGTATTAAAGGTCAAATTCCAAACATTGTTGATGATTCTCGTAGGATAAAAACACGTTATGGAAGGATATGGATTCCAAATTCACCTGAGCTGAAAAAGCTGTTACTTGATGAAGCTCACAAGTCCAGATATTCCATTCATCCTGGTGCAACAAAAATGTACCATGATTTGAAAGTTGATTATTGGTGGCCTGGGATGAAGCGTGAAATTGTGAAATATGTCGAACAATGTCTAACGTGTTTGCAGGTTAAAGCAGAACATCAAAAGCCATTTGGTAAAATGCAACCGTTGGACATACCTGTTTGGAAATGGGAGCACCTTACCATGGACCTTATCACTAAATTACCCAAAACTCAACGTCATCATGACACTATTTGGGTGATTGTTGATCGGTTGACAAAAAGTGCTCTATTCTTGCCAATTAAGGAAACTTATACTTCAGAGGCACTTGCTGATTTATATGTTAAAGAAGTTGTGGCACGACATGGTATGCCTATCTCTATTATCTCTGATCGAGATAGTAGATTCACTTCTAGATTCTGGAACAAATTCCAAGAGGATATCGGTACTCGTATTCATTTAAGTACTGCATATCATCCCCAGACTGATGGGCAGAGTGAAAGAACCATCCAGACGCTTGAAGACATGTTGAGGGCATGTGCCATTGATTTCGGTGGTAGCTGGGATACTCACTTACCGTTGGTTGAGTTTTCTTATAATAACAGTTATCATACGAGTATTGGCATGCCTCCTTATCAAATGTTATATGGCAGAAAATGTAGAACTCCAATATGTTGGGATGAGATTGGGCAACGAGAACTGGGTAGTACTGATATTGTCCAGAAGACGACTGAAAAGATTGATCAGGTCAGAGAACGGTTGAAAATAGCCCAAGATCGACAAAAATCTTATGCTGACAACCGAAGGCGTCCAATCGAATTCCAAGTTGGAGATTTTGTTATGTTGAAAGTATCTCCATGGAAGGGTATCATTCGGTTCAGAAAGCGGGGAAAATTGAGCCCTCGATACATTGGTCCCTTTAAGATTCTTGAAAAAGTTGGAAAGGTAGCTTATCGCCTCGAGCTGCCTAATGAACTAGCTGGAATACATTCTACTTTTCACGTGTCCTATTTAAGGAAGTGTTTGGTTGATGAAGCCGCTTACGTGCCATTGGATGAAATTGAAATTAATGATCAGTTGAATTACATTGAACAACCAGTGATGATTCTTGATGAAAAGATAAAGAAGCTGAGAAATAAAGAGATCAAATTGTTCAAAGTTCAATGGAAACATCGCAAGGGTTCAGAATTCACATGGGAATCCGAGGAGGAGATTCTTCATTATTATCCAGCTATATACCAAGAATGGATTGTGAGGACACAATCCTGAATAAGTGGGGGAGAGTTGTAACGCCCCAAATTTCGTAAGTTCTAAATCTTAAAATATATAATTTAAACTGTTTAAGTTAGGAGGACTAATTGTGTAAAGTATTTTATGTTTATAGGACTTGCCATTTAATGAATTAGTTAGTAGAGGGGTATAAGGTGACAAGTGCCATAAGTTGAGGGGCTTAGATGAAATTAACAGTATAAAAACCCAGGTTCTGTATTATTCCAGCTTATTCCAAACACTGTATATTTCTAAATCACGTACTGAGCTTTTGAGTGAAATCAAGAAGGAAGAAAATCAAGCAATTCAAACTAAGGTTTCGATTTCTTAAGGTTGCTAGCTACTAATTAGTGTTCTTGAGGTATGATTAACACTCCATTCTTGTTTAATTGATGAATTGAGGTGATTAGGTTAAACCCTAAGTTCATGAAATTCATGAATTAGTGGTTTAATGAGTTATATATGATTCATACACATGATGAAACTATGTATGGTGTTTGAATATTGTTAATTTTATAAAAGAACTCAAAATTTTGGGGTTATGAGTAAACTAATAATTTTAATCTTGTGTGATATTGTTAATTGGTGTTTTGATGAAATTAGAGATGATAATTATACATAAAAGGGTAGTTGATGATGTTAATGATATAGATATATGTGAATATACACTAAGAAATGGTAATCTTAGTGTAAGTGATGGTTTTGATTTGTGAATGATAATGAACTACCCATTTATGTGTAATTAGCTAATAAAGTGTGTGAAACTTAACACTTGTATAGCTTAATACAAGTAATGAGTTGAAAGTTGAATGTGTATTTGATACTTGGCTACATGATTGCATGATTAGGTGATAAACGTGATCAAAGTGTTGATACAAGTAATTTTATACGTGGGCTATCGCGAGGTAAGTTAATGGATGATGCTATCTTTCTTCAAGTAATGCTTATTCCATTTACTTGGAAGGACCGGTAATGGATATGTCATTTACTTGATGAGTCATGATTATATACCGGGGTGTAGGCCCGAAGATGTTAATTCTTGCGGGAATTAGCATATGATATTATGGATCCTTAATATACGTATGTTGTGAAATGATATTGATTATCATTGATAGCCCATTTCTTACTAAGCTTTATGCTTACTCTATTATGTTTATGTGTTTTAGGTGAGCCAAGTGGGACCCAGAGGGATCCGGGTAAAAGGCCCGAATGATGCTAGTGGTGGAGCTTGTTAAGTTATCGGTAACAAGCTAATCTTTTAAATCATGCTCTCGATATGTAATCACCCCTTTTGTTTAAGAAAACTTAGTTTTGACACCTAATGTTGAAAGTCAAACATGTTGAAGTGTGGAAGTCAAATTAGTCAATGAGTTGGTATACTTATTGATAGTTTTGGAGATGATGTTATTGTATAATAGATGAATATAATGTGAATATAATGGTTTATGGAAATTTGATGTTAATAGTTAAGTTGAAGTATTGATAGTGAAAGTGGCATGAGTTGACTTAGAATAGTCAAAGAAATGTGATTTGGGTGTTAGAATAGTGGTTATTTGGGTAAAGACCCAAACGGGTCTTCAAAGTGCCCAAATGGGTCACTAACGGGTCAAAAGGCTACGTTGAGTTGTAAATATGATATGACGAATGTAAACATTGCACTAGGTCCCAATTGTGGTATTAAAAAGGTAGTAGAAGTGTCAAAGTCTGAAGTTTGTTGGTTTGGAATTTGGTATGTCAACGGAAGTGGTCAAAAATGACCATAAAGTGGTCAACGATCCGTTTTCTCGTTAAACATGAAATTTGGAAAAGTGTTAATTGGGAAATGTTCATATAGTCATAATACACGTGCCTGCAAATTTTCATGGTCATTGGACTTGTCATTTTCAAGATATGCACGATCGAATTTCGGAAGATGGTAAAATGGACAGCAGGCTTCATTCCTGGGGAATGGGAGTCATTCCTGGGGAATTCGACTCAAATTTCTAACAGCATGCTTCATTCCTGGGGAATGAGAGTCATTCCTGGGGAATCTCTTATAAATTCAACATTTTCTTATTTAAATCCTTATTTGATCTAGGGAATGATACAACAAGTCTAAAATGTCATATTAAAACATAGGACTTTACGAAATGAAAAAAAAAAATGTTCTAAATTTCGGGGTGTTTCACACGTCTAATTGATGAAATTCAAATGACGCGATCGTGTCATTTTTACTCTTGGACCATTTTCAGAACTACACGATCGCGTGATTCTTTTATAACCTGGAAGAGGCCGGCGGCTTCAAGCCGTGGCCGGCGGCTTCCCGCCCTTTTGAAACAGAAAACAGTTTTCGACTTTTATAACGCGGACAAAACTAATAAATGTTATACAAACCGAGACTTACTACTTGAATATTATTGCGACAACGAGACTTAGTACTTTATACGGACACGACTTTGAGACAAATTTATATCCACGACAAAATTCTATACGGACACTTTGAACGCGACAAAACTAATACGATAATAAAACTATATATATATACTAACGGACAACTTATATATATATATATTTAACGAGAAGTATAAATGGGACGATTTAACTTAGTAAATACCAACTATATAAATGGAAGATTTATATACATAACGACGACTTATATATTTTAATAAATACGAAACTTTTACAAGTGTATTTATATAGATATATATATATACGATAAACCAAAAACAAGTTATATTTTTACAACAAACGAGTTACGTTTTGAAAACCTAAACGACAACAAGGTTTTATTCGCGACTATTAACAAACGACTTATACATTCGATATAACAAAGTTATTTGATAACTAATATATTTATGTTTTTAAAACATAACCGACAACAACGACAACTACATTTATGTACGTATATTTACGCGACAATTATAAATATACCTATGTACTTATGAACTTAAACAATGACGACAATTAATATATATATTAGAATATATATATTCAACTAATATGTATATAAATACATACCTAAACTTAACGATTATTCTAACACAAACGTCAACAACAACTAAAATGTTACAAACATTTTAACTTAACAAATAATCCGTATACTTATACAAGTATTATTATTTGCGTCTAGGTATTTGATCGACGCTGTGGGATTATTTGCTAGCTGTATATTTTGCTGAAGATTGCAAAACCGTGAGTTCACAGCCCCTACCTTTTACATGTTTTAAATGCTATCAAAATCAGGGGTGGAAAACATAGAACTATGTGCTATTACATGCTACTTGTTTTATATAATTGCTTGATATGCTTTTATATCAAACTGATTTATATAAATGCTTTATGCTTTATATTCAACTGTTAACTATATGAAACGTTTTCACAACTTTTTGGGAATAAGACAACGAATCTCGGTACGATCCTAGGTTTACGTGAGGTAGTTGTAGTGCACATAAGTCCCAGTGCTTGCAACCTATAACCATTAGCTAGGTGACTCTAGCCACTGAGTATACAGATAGTACTATCGATTTGACAACCCTCCCAGGATATTACTCGTTGGTCATTCCAACCACATCGACGATAGTCGTAACGAGGAGTGTATACTTAAGGTGTTACTGAGGCAACAACAAAAGAACTAGTCGTGGTTTGGTTATAGTACTAGTGTCGTTACTTTAACTCTAAAGGTTTAGCTCACCTTGGAGGGATTATAGTCTAAATTTCCCACACAACTAAACAACTAAACAACAACTTGGTTTGAGAAGGGTATTCCCTGTGATGACTAATAGGACAGGGGTTCCTCTGTGAGATTATATTTTAGGAAACGTTTACCTTAATTGGTTGAACTTGGTTTCCCACAAAAACAAGTATTCATAGGAAATGTTTACTTAAATGTTAAACCTATGTTTCCTGCAATGATTATTATTGGAATGTTTACTTTATTGTTAAACTTGAGTTCCTGTTAACTATCTGTTGGAAAATGTTTGCTTGACTGCTAAACCTGATTTTCCTTAACTATTGAAGTGGATATGTTTACTTATTTGTTAAACCTGTATATCCTGCGACTACTTTTTAGGAAATGTTTATGATTAAACTTGTGTTTCCTACTGTGATAATCCTCCAATTAGGGTATTTACTTAACCTAATTTCATGCATTACCTAGAGTAATTCCCTGACTAGTGAATTCAAAACAATTTATGTGTTAAGTTTTGATAAACTTATTATGTGTTATGTGATATATTTGATAGTAGTTATATGTGTATATATATAATTACGTACGAAATAAATATATCAAACTCTACGAATAGAATGTAATAACATTGGTGATACAAAATAATTAATAATTCGAAAATTATTAATTACAACTATTATATAATTATATTATTGATATAATATAACAAATTATACGTTTTATAATAAACGTATTAATCGAGAATAATAAAGTTCCAAAATGAACTTCGAAAATACTTTTGAGTAATTTTTAGTTTAAAATTTTTATATAAAAGTATTATAACAAAAATAAAATGGAAACATTTCGACGACTTTTTGGTACACGTAAAACGAACAGAAACAATTTTAAAACGCGCTTAGAGGTTCAAAATAATAAAAGTATTATTTCGTAAGTTACTGTTTTAATGTATAGAACATTACCTCAAAATATGATTTTCAAATTTTACTGAAATCTGGCACGCATTTTTGACTATACAGTACTTTTACTGTGATTAATTTTAATTATACTTGTAACAAAGTATTTCACATTTTGATTTCAAATTTCTAAATCTGAGATTTAGAGAAACAAAACGAGAAATTTTATTATAACTAAAGTACCACAAATTATACCCGTACACGAAATTAACGGGCTAAAAACTACCAATATTGCACAAACTAAAATATCTGGGCGACAGATTTTTGTTCGCTCCATACTCCCGTTTGAAATTTGCCATCTACAATAATACATCTCACCTACATTTTGATCTTCACAATTTACACACACAATTCACTTCATTTTCTTGCTCTCTCTGGTTTTGGTGTGTACTGGAAGCAGAACAAGAGGCAGCAGCAGCATAAGCAACACCAAAAGCACCTTCATCTTCATCATCTTCAACCTTTCAAACTCACAAAATCAAACACAAACAAAATGGGTTCTTGATCATTATCATTATCTCCGTTCGTAATCATCATCAACATCTCAGAATCATCATCATCTTCTTCTTAAAATCATTGTGAGGAAAATTTCTCCATTTTCTTCATTTTTATAATTTTCTTAAATTATGATGTATGTTGATGATTGATGTTAAAAACTTGTTAAAACATGTTATATTAGGTTTATATAACATATTATGGGGTTTGATCATGTTAAAAATCGGTAATATATAAAAACCCTTATGTATTTGTTATAACAGAGACGAACCAGAACCTGAAACCCAGGCCAAGACCGGCGGCTTCAGGCCTTGACCGGCGGCTAAAACCCACCCCCAACACGTCTACTTGATGAAATTCAAATGACGCGATCGTGCCATTTTTACTCTTGGACCATTTTCAGAACTACATGATCGCGTGATTCTTTTATAACCTGGAAGAGGCCGGCGGCTTCAAGCCGTGGCCGGCGGCTTCCCCCTTTTTAAACAGAAAACAGTTTTCGACTTTTATAACGCGGACAAAACTAATAAATGTTATACAAACCGAGACTTACTACTTGAATATTATTGCGACAACGAGACTTAGTACTTTATACGGACACGACTTTGAGACAAATTTATATCCACGACATAATTCTATACGGATACTTTGAACGCGACAAAACTAATACGATAATAAAACTATATATATATACTAACGGACAACTTATATATATATATATATATTTAACGAGAAGTATAAATGGGACGATTTAACTTAGTAAATACCAACTATATAAATGGAAGATTTATATACATAACGACGACTTATATATTTTAATAAATACGAAACTTTTACAAGTGTATTTATATAGATATATATATATATATACGATAAACCAAAAACAAGTTATATTTTTACAACAAACGAGTTACGTTTTGAAAACCTAAACGACAACAAGGTTTTATTCGCGACTATTAACAAACGACTTATACATTCGATATAACAAAGTTATTTGATAACTAATATATTTATGTTTTTAAAACATAACCGACAACAACGACAACTACATTTATGTACATATATTTACGCGACAATTATAAATATACCTATGTACTTATGAACTTAAACAATGACGACAATTAATATATATATTAGAATATATATATTCAACTAATATGTATATAAATACATACCTAAACTTAACGATTATTCTAACACAAACGTCAACAACAACTAAATTGTTACAAACATTTTAACTTAACAAATAATCCGTATACTTATACAAGTATTATTATTTGCGTCTAGGTATTTGATCGACGCTGTGGGATTATTTGCTAGCTGTATATTTTGCTGAAGATTGCAAAACCGTGAGTTCACAGCCCCTACCTTTTACTTGTTTTAAATGTTTTTAAAACTAGGGGTGGAAAACATAGAACAATGTGATATAACATGCTATATGCTTTATGTATTGCGTTGCATGCTATTATGTGAAATTGAATAACATGATTTCTTTCACGCTATCAAACTTGAACTGTTTCTATAAAATGTTTTCATATTGAATTAACTTGAATTAATTATATGAAACGTTTTCACAACATTTTGGGAATAAGACAGCAGATCTTGGTACGATTCTAGGTTTACGCGAGGTAGTTGTAGTGCACATAAGTCCCAGTGCTTACAACCTATAACCATTAGCTAGGTGACTCTAGCCACTGAGTATACAGATAGTACTATCGATTTGACAACCCTCCCAGGATATTACTCGTTGGTCATTCCAACCCCATCGACGATAGTCGTAACGAGGAGTGTATACTTATTATGTTACTGAGGCAACAACAAAACAACTAGTCGTGGTTTGGTTATAGTACTAGTGTCGTTACTTTAACTCTAAAGGTTTAGCTCACCTTAGAGGGATTATAGTCTATATTTCCCACACAACTAAACAACTAAACAACAACTTGGTTTGGGAAGGGTATTCCCTGTGATGACTAATAGGACAGGGGTTCCTCTGTGAGATTATATTTTAGGAAACGTTTACCTTAATTGGTTGAACTTGGTTTCCCACAAAAACAACTATTCATAGGAAATGTTTACTTAAATGTTAAACTTGTGTTTCCTGCAATAACTATTCTGGAATGTTTACCTTATTGTTAAACTTGAGTTCCTGTTAACTATCTGTTGGAAAATGTTTGCTTGATTGCTGAACCTGATTTTCCTTAACTATTGAAATGGATATGTTTACTTATCTGATAAACCTGTATATCCTGCTACTACTTATTAGGAAATGTTTATGATTAAACTTGTGTTTCCTACACAACTATTATTGTAGTAAGAATGACATTCTTACTAATTATAGGAAATGTTTTCTTTAATTAGAATACTTGTGTTTCCTACCTTTCATATAAATATTATGTTTGTGTACATGAATGATTTATACAAAACTTAAACCTGTGAATTCACTCAACATTCAATGTTGACAGTTTACTATGTTTTTCAGGGAATTAGGACTCAGGTACATCTGCATGCATAAAGGACGTAGGCTACCTGACTATTTATGATGCCACTTTTGGGACACTTGGATTTCCTTTGTATTATCAATTCCATTGGTTATACTTATGAAATCCCTCTTTTATAAACTTGTATTTTCAAATACTTATGTTGTCTTTGACAACCCTACTTATGTACGACTTTATAAGTCGTATCTTTTGTAATAACTTTAAACTTATGGCATCTTAAATATATATGTATGTCCTGTATGATCATATACTCTGATACAGTGAATGCACTGTCGAATCTGTCCGTCCCCGATGCTTAACTATTATTAAAATGCTTCCGCTAATTAACTAAAAGCTTCCGCTAAACTATTAATATACACGATTAACGATTTTGGGGGTGTGACACCTACACATCTATTATTGTAGTAAGAATGACATTCTTACTAATTATAGGAAATGTTTTCTTTAATTAGAATACTTGTGTTTCCTACTTACATATAAACATTATGTTTGTGTACATGAATGATTTGTACAAAACTTGATTTATTATATTCACACTAAACCTGTGAATTCACTCAACATTCAATGTTGACAGTTTACTATGTTTTTCAGGGAATTAGGACTCAGGTACATCTGCATGCATAAAGGACGTAGGCTACCTGACTATTTATGATGCCACTTTTGGGACACTTGGATTTCCTTTGTATTATCAATTCCATTGGTTATACTTATGAAATCCCTCTTTTATAAACTTGTATTTTCAAATACTTATGTTGTCTTTGACAACCCTACTTATGTACGACTTTATAAGTCGTATCTTTTGTAATAACTTTAAACTTATGGCATCTTAAATATATATGTATGTTCTGTATGATCATATACTCTGATACAGTGAATGCACTATCGAATCTGTCCGCCCTCAATGCTTAACTATTATTAAAATGCTTCCGCTAATTAACTAAAAGCTTCCGCTAAACTGTTAATAAACACGATTAACGATTTTGGGGGTGTGACAGAACTTGGTATCAGAGCCATTGGTTATAGAGAACTAGAAGTCTTTAAGCGACTGAAAACCTTAGAGACCTAGACTATAACCTTGGCTAACACATTTCTGCATTCATACTATTGCATACGTCTGACACGTCACACACGATTCTTTGACTAGGTATGTCGAGACACGCACCTATTCACATCACTGATTCTGATACTGAGGAGGATCCCATGGAGGGATCATACGACGGGATACCTATAGATGTGTCTGAGGAGGTTTACCCGCCTACATTCCCTAGAGATACTTCAGATGGTTCGATAGCCACTCCACCATTGCCATCCACTGATCCTGCTACCCATATGTTAGGATCTATGTCTATGTCTAGACGCCATTGTTACAGCTGAAACGGTCGTTACGCAACAGCTGCAACGGTGTAGTTTTGAATTTATAATTGCCGGAACCTAAACCTTCCGAACAACGTACTGATACTAGGTACGAGTACCTGATACTAGTAAGTGGCAAGGATGATCCAGGGTCGTTCCTCACGACGGTAGAATTGAAACAGAGCTCACTCAGATAACTTAGTAATTAAGCTGGGTTTTGAATAGTTGGATAGGTTTGTATTTGGTTTTCTAATTTATTTTAACTAATAAAACATAAAATAAAAGGGAAGCTAGCATATTTGCAACACTTAAGGATGACGGAGATGTGGCTTATCATGATTTAGGTATGATGTTCAATATGGGGCACATCTAGGTAACAGACAAATAAACTACAGATGTAAACACTAGGACCCTACTTCTTTAGATAGATTCTAAATCAGTATGTCACTGAGTACCTAGGCTATCGTGATTCTGATCAGAACAGGCTGCTCAACCCCCCTCACTTGTCTTTGTGGAGACAATGACCCTTAAAGGGTGCAGGAATAAGGTAACAGACTGCCCATTGGGTTATTCTGACCGTTCTTAACACCTAAGTCTAAATGTTATTATCTAAACGTGTACTGATCATTATCCTTGTATTCTAAACTATCGGTTTTGTAGAGTCTAGGGGTTTTAAGAATCCTGAACCACTGCTGGGCTTGACTTTCATCTCTAGACTCATTCCTTACGTTTGATTAGCTCAAATACTTCTGTCATGATCTAGACTCTCCTTTGCAATCAGTCATTCAGCCCTAGGAACACCAGCGGTGTACAATGCATACTCATTCCACAGCGTACCACACTAGGCACCGTTCACGATGTACTACACTTAAACAGTTCCACAGACCCTCGTAACCAGGGATATGTTGTAGATTTTATCCCTAGGTACAGGTACGGTGTACTATGTCGAAATGTTTCCATAGCTTCAGTTCCAGGGGTGGACAGACGGTGTACTGTAACATTTCCACAACTATATTGGTTCCTAGGCCATATTCTAGGGTCTCTAGGTAATCCACAGTGTTGGCACATACGGCTTTTTCCGGAGCTTCCACGTTGTACTCCACCAGTGGTGTTTCCAAAGCTATACTCAGTATTTCAGCCGAATTATAGTGACAGACACGGCTTCATACAAACATACAGATAACATATCTACCGTAACTTAGGCCTACAGCTAAGGTGATAGTCACGCGAAGGACTGGAAAGGGTGATCCATAACTAAGTCTAGATACATGATAAGTTTAGACAGATACAGAGTTTAACAATTCCATTAATCATACCTAATCATGGCAAACATACAAGAAACTACTCACAAAGCATGGCAATAAACATTTCCAACATTAATAGATCACAAATATCAAACAAGAACATTATGACAAATTAATATAAGAAAGGATAGATATTACCGGTAAATAAATGCGAGCAGAATAACACTTGTATTTCTCCGAATAATATCCCAAGTATTACAAATGCTAGCTTCTACGAATTACATTACATAGCTACTCCTAAAGCGATGGATTCTCTCCCTAATCTTCTAACTAGTTTCTAGAGAGAGAAACTAGAGTGAGAGACTAGAGAGAGAACCTAACTACCTACTATTTCTCCTCTAACTCCTAAGAGTAGTGCTAGAGAGAGAAAGCTACTAATTATTCTAGTGATAGATGAATGAGTATTGAAGTGTGTGTTGTTGTATAATGTGTTCAAAATGATGAAATGAGGCTTGTATATATAGGCAACGCACAACCGTATCCGTAGACCGTATCCAAACCTTCAAATGCACAACCGTATCGCAAACCCGAATAAAAGTCTGATTTTTATTGACCAAACGCACGATACGGTTGAGCTAGGGCAAATACGGTTGAACTGGACCATATACGGGAGAGCATAGGGTGAATACGGGAGAACACAGGCCGTATACGGCTGTGCTAGGCCGTATACGGTCTAGCTAGGCCGTATACGGTCTGTGCTAGGCCGTATACGGTCTAGTTTGGCCGTATACGGTCTAGTTCTCCCGTATCCTGATTCCTCGGTTCTTCGTTTCTTCGTTCGGGCGTAATTTCTTCATCCGATGTCCGTTTTGAGCGTTCTTTATATCCCTGAAATCGTAATTGAAAAACGAAGACAATGAGATAAGTTAGAGGTCCTAACTCTATGTCTTGCTCAAAAAGTGCTAGAATACGTTAACCGGAAGATTCAATGATTGTTTGTGCTCTATTTTACTCATTTTTAGGTTGTTTTTGTTGATTCTTGAAACATCGTCTATATTTTAGCCCTCTTGATGAAATGTGACATTTAAGTTCATATTCAAGTGTTTTCATTAATAATAGGGCTAAAATGGTGAGATAATGACGCATAAAAACATGACTTTTTACGTGTCATCAAATATCCCACACTTAGACTTTGCTTGTCCTCAAGCAAAACTCAAAATTCTCACTTGCTTTTTAGGAAAACATTTTGAAAACACGAGTTTATTTTTGGGGTGAATCAAAACATCTCAAAAACAACCATCTCCACATACAAGTAACATATCCTGGAAATAAGAGAAAGTAAGGTATTCCTTTCAGAGGCATAAAATGATTTTCTTAGGCATGCTCTCAATTCTCGCGATCTTGGAATATACATGACTAGGCGATCTCACAAGGTGGTCACTCAATTCACTCAAAAGTGTTTCGGGTTACCTATCAATCTAATCAAACGAAATCGCTCATAAGCCAGTCATGCAACATCAATCGTCATAGGCTTGCTCGAGAATCATATCTCCACCACTTAGGTGAGGACGGTGCTAGCTATCCCAGGACATTCAGAGTGGGCTGTAATGGCAAGTGAGGGTTACGGGGTATGGATAAGTGGGAATTTTTAGTTGTTGTAAAGGTTTTTGCTTATCTTAGGACTTCCAAACTTTTGAAAAACATTATTTAAACAACCTTTTTAATGAAAACGGAAATGGATAACAGTAATGGAAGAAAATAGCTATTTTGACTTCTATCTTTTGAAAATACACAAGGGAATTTATGTCTTTACAAGAGCGGGAATTTTCGAGAGATTCAAAGCACTTAGCTTTATTCTATTTTCTTTTCTTTTTCTTTTGTTTCTATTTTTGGGCTTTTTTAGGAGTTTTATTTTGTTTCTTTCTTTTGCCCTTTTGAAATCCTTTTCTTTCTTTCATCTTTTTCACCTTTTTGATGACTTTGTATTTACTTGGTGTCAATTTTTCACACCATAAAATCTCAACTTTTTGATTTTCATCAAGGGAACGCACGCGAGATATTTTTAGTAAACACCAGTATTTGTGATTTGGGGTGAAAGCAAAAAGGACATTTAAATGACATTTTCCAAAAGTTTAAAAATTTCTAAGATAAGATTTTTGGTGGGTGTGGAATAAGTGGGTTAAGATTTAAAGGGTTTTGAAAGAAACGAACAGGCTAAGGCTCAACAGGGTTATCTAAGCGGATCATCAACACTAAAGATGAGTGTTGGAAGGGTTTTGGGTTTGAAGAGATATGATAAAAATGGGTTAAATCCTAAGGAATGTCAAGGTCATCTAACTGCACCTATACCGCGTACGGTACTCTACCAATGTGGTCTCGAAAGGCATACCAGGAGCAAGTTCTAATTCCGGATGCATGCATCGGCACACTCAAACAAACGAATAGTGAAGCATTAAAGAGGAATGCTTATATTGGCTCAAGATACCTCACTGCAAGTTTTTGGGTTTGTTTGTGCCTAGCCATGCGATGCCCCTCTTAGATTATCATTTTAGACCTAAGAAATTCCTATCTTATTTACTCTTAATTTCCAAAATACCCTACTCATATATGAAAATGCTCCTTCTTAAGACATTTTAACTCAAAAATTTTTGAAAATTTTTAGCAAAAGTGAGTTTTTTTAAATAAATTGAGGAACATTTTCCGAGTTTGCTTTTTGGAAACAAGAGTCTAACAAGCAATCCTAAGGTATTCTATACCGCTATCCCACACTTAGAGGAACATTGTCCCTAATGTTCTCTTGAGTTGAGATTTTACTGAAAGTAAAATCCCACACTTAGAGTTTGAACATCGGAAAATGTTTCTCAAGTGTTTGTTTTGGGCTGGAATCCCACACTTAGTGATAAGCTTAGGATATGGTATAGATTATTAAATGGTAAAAGTAAAACAAATACGATCATAACAAAAAGGAGATAAGAACGAGGAAACTCCCCTATACAGCTCTGAGCTGAGGATCTGAAGGTAGACTGCGTCGGCACCAACATATGATGGGTCAGACTCCGTCTTCATAAAGTGTACTCAAGCTCATGTGGGATACTCTTCATTCACACCATCCACCAACTTTTCTCATAACTCAGAATAAAAGGATAGATTGTAGAAAACGAAGTGGTAACATCATTAGGAAGCAGGCCGAATCAACCAAGATAAACCAAATGTTTGGATAGAGATAGTAGTCAAGGATCCTAATCATCATGAGCTATTGATTAGACTTAATGGCTTATGATGATTTGAAGTGCTGAATCCATTGACCCTAATCACCTATCACCAAAGATCTTCTCCGACGAACTGATGAAATGAATGTAATGTTGTTCTTGTCAGACGAGATCTCCAGCTTCCATTTCCATCCCGTCTTTAATCTCTTGATATCCAATCCTTGATCAAATTATATTCCTAAGGTTTAGCAATGAATACTTTATAAGCTGGAAAATACAACTAGCGTTGTGGTGGTTTATGGTCCCCAATGGTGGTAAGGATAAGTGTGAATGGGTGGATGGGTGGGCGGATGTGGCTATGGTGATGGTGGTCCTGGGTTCCATGAAACGCCCTTCTAGCAACCAAGGATGTGGCAAGGTATGGTTGGATTATGGAATGTTGGGAACATTTGGTGGATGTCGAGGTCATTTGCTTGATGAACAATTCCGAGAGAACCAGAATGTGTTCATCTTTTGTCTCCTGAAGATATATCATTTCCCTAAGCAATGCTCCAAAATTTCCAAATCTAATGAACGATAATGCTCCCCTTGTCATTTCTCCATTATACTCAAAGATTCTCCATCCATAGGCGCTAATTCCTGTCTGTTAGACATTTGTACAAACAAGAGAGCAGACAAATATAATCTTATAGACATGTGGTTATTCTCTAGGTCATAGACTCACTGGTTTTTTGAAAGATTTTTAAAAGTGAAGGTTTTTGAAGAAAATAAACCAATGTATGACTTCGAGTCTAATCACATATTAAAAGTGTTAGCCGCCTACAATTTCATTTCAGCATAAGCAACAGATATGGAAATACAAGTAGATTCAGTTAATCAGGTGGCCAAGTATAAAGATTTCCAAAGCACATATTTTTAAACGAGTTCGTGCATAATACACACATGGACATACAAATCATGTTATAAGGCATTGGAAGATCTCATGTATGTTCACAGAAATATATGTAAGTACCTCAAATGCTCGAAATATGTGAGTGGTGTTTATGATGACTAAGGCACCTAGATAACCAAGTTGCTAGCAGGGTTCCATGTTTGCAGATGCAGAGAACTTTAGATAATGGTGAAACAGATATAGCAATGAAATCCAAACAAGTGGGAGAGGGAAAGTTTCAGGTTTTTAGCAAAAGATTAACTTTAAAGTTCAAAACCGTGACTTCAGTGAATATGAAATTTAAGTTCCAAGTCATTTTTGAAAATCATTCCCTTTTTGTTCACATAAACTTAAGAAAACTTTTAAACATGCTTTTAGGGTTTCATTTTCTACTTATTGGGGTTAGTTAAGTATTACTGATACTAAGTTAGACACGGGTTGCCTCCCGAGAAGCGCTTGTTTTTGTTCGAGTCTCGAGCCTGACTCTAGCTCTATTTCTCAGACGATAACGGTTTACTTGCATCCATCAGTAGATGCAAGTGAAAGTATTGGCGCATACCTATATAGTTAAAACAAGTTATTCCTAGGGTATGTCCAATAAGATGAGAAGGTGCGTAGAAGTGAGTGATTCGTTTTACTTGAGGTATAATAAATCTCTCAACTTCTTGCACTTTCTCAGTTTGGATGGGTCGGTCAAAGAGGTTCTCATCACTCCATGACGTATACGTCATTATGTAGCGGAGAGATGGTTTGTAGGGAGATCTTGATGCAAAACCCACCTTACTTCCTATGGTCTCTTGGTTGATGATAGTGTTGTACTCTGGGCATGGAGGTGGGACAGAGTCCATTGATGTCTCCAATCTTGTAGCAACATTCTCATCAATTACTTGAGTGACTAGGTTATCTAAGGCAATAGAAGGTTTAATTAGATCAAGGAGTGATTCATTCTGAAAGATATGTGGGAAAGTGTCAACCACGTCAGTTTGAGTTGGGATGAAATCACTTGTAAGAGTCGGTGCATATTCCTCCCGTCCTTCTGAGTCTTCTTTGTAAATCTCCTCTTCCGGGCTCTCCATTTCTATTTCCTCGTCTACCTCGTCAAACTCGTCACCCTGGCCAGTAGTTTCGAGTTGCAATGGTTCGGAGAGCTCCTCTAGAATGAACTCTTCGTCGGTCTTGGACGTTGATAGGTTAAGAATGGGTGGAAATGAGGGTTTAGAAGATTGGGTGGGTGTAGGAGAAAGTTTGCAACCAGACTCATGAAAATGAAAGTCTGTGTCAAGTGAAGTAGATGTGGTGTGTGTGTTCATATCATCTTCCTGCAGCCTAAAGTTGGTTCTATCTTGATTCTCATTTCCCTTACTACTTACTTTTTTTCGTATTTCATACAGCTTATTAGAACTTCTTCTAAGCATGTCTTCTTGTTCTTTTAGTAATTGTTCAAGTGAGTTAGAAGAGGGTGAGAAAGCAGCATTACTGCTGAGAAAGGTCAAAGACGTATCTCTCAAGTCAAAACTTTCGTACGGTTGAGGTTCAGATACAGGGTAAGATGAATATGGGTAGACTTCGAGTGGTTTAGGATAGTAAGGTTGGTATTGATTTTGGAAAGCGTGAGGGTCATATTGATTTTGTATTTGAGGATGTAGGTACCCTACGTTATCCACATAATTCCTATTATATCCTTGACATTCGTTATCTAAGTGGGAATTACTTCTACATCTATCTTGAACAAGACTATCAAATTGATCTATTAATTCTTGAACATTTGCCATTACCCAAGTTTTAGATAACACAAGAAGAAGGTTTAAGAATTAAAGTTGTAGTATGGAGGGAAGTTATTCTAAGCTACGCTAAGCTAAACTACGCTAATCTACGGGCATAAAGTAACTTCGGATAGGGATGGTGAGTCCCAATCCAAAAGGATCTCTTAAAAAATAAATTTGTCTAAACAAGCTCCAAATCGTACTACCGTCCCCGGCAGCGGCGCCAAAAACTTGTTACAGCTGAAACGGTCGTTACGCAACAGCTGCAACGGTGTAGTTTTGAATTTATAATTGCCGGAACCTAAACCTTCCGAACAACGTACTGATACTAGGTACGAGTACCTGATACTAGTAAGTGGCAAGGATGATCCAGGGTCGTTCCTCACGACGGTAGAATTGAAACAGAGCTCACTCAGATAACTTAGTAATTAAGCTGGGTTTTGAATAGTTGGATAGGTTTGTATTTGGTTTTCTAATTTATTTAAACTAATAAAACATAAAATAAAAGGGAAGCTAGCATATTTGCAACACTTAAGGATGACGGAGACGTGGCTTATCATGATTTAGGTATGATGTTCAATATGGGGCACATCTAGGTAACAGACAAATAAACTACAGATGTAAACACTAGGACCCTACTTCTTTAGATAGATTCTAAATCAGTATGTCACTGAGTACCTAGGCTATCGTGATTCTGATCAGAACAGGCTGCTCAACCCCCCTCACTTGTCTTTGTGGAGACAATGACCCTTAAAGGGTGCAGGAATAAGGTAACAGACTGCCCATTGGGTTATTCTGACCGTTCTTAACACCTAAGTCTAAATGTTATTATCTAAACGTGTACTGATCATTATCCTTGTATTCTAAACTATCGGTTTTGTAGAGTCTAGGGGTTTTAAGAATCCTGAACCACTGCTGGGCTTGACTTTCATCTCTAGACTCATTCCTTACGTTTGATTAGCTCAAATACTTCTGTCATGATCTAGACTCTCCTTTGCAATCAGTCATTCAGCCCTAGGAACACCAGCGGTGTACAATGCATACTCATTCCACAGCGTACCACACTAGGCACCGTTCACGATGTACTACACTTAAACAGTTCCACAGACCCTCGTAACCAGGGATATGTTGTAGATTTTATCCCTAGGTACAGGTACGGTGTACTATGTCGAAATGTTTCCATAGCTTCAGTTCCAGGGGTGGACAGACGGTGTACTGTAACATTTCCACAACTATATTGGTTCCTAGGCCATATTCTAGGGTCTCTAGGTAATCCACAGTGTTGGCACATACGGCTTTTTCCGGAGCTTCCACGTTGTACTCCACCAGTGGTGTTTCCAAAGCTATACTCAGTATTTCAGCCGAATTATAGTGACAGACACGGCTTCATACAAACATACAGATAACATATCTACCGTAACTTAGGCCTACAGCTAAGGTGATAGTCACGCGAAGGACTGGAAAGGGTGATCCATAACTAAGTCTAGATACATGATAAGTTTAGACAGATACAGAGTTTAACAATTCCATTAATCATACCTAATCATGGCAAACATACAAGAAACTACTCACAAAGCATGGCAATAAACATTTCCAACATTAATAGATCACAAATATCAAACAAGAACATTATGACAAATTAATATAAGAAAGGATAGATATTACCGGTAAATAAATGCGAGCAGAATAACACTTGTATTTCTCCGAATAATATCCCAAGTATTACAAATGCTAGCTTCTACGAATTACATTACATAGCTACTCCTAAAGCGATGGATTCTCTCCCTAAACTTCTAACTAGTTTCTAGAGAGAGAAACTAGAGAGAGAGACTAGAGAGAGAACCTAACTACCTACTATTTCTCCTCTAACTCCTAAGAGTAGTGCTAGAGAGAGAAAGCTACTAATTATTCTAGTGATAGATGAATGAGTATTGAAGTGTGTGTTGTTGTAGAATGTGTTCAAAATGATGAAATGAGGCTTGTATATATAGGCAATGCACAACCGTATCCGTAGACCGTATCCAAACCTTCAAATGCACAACCGTATCGCAAACCCGAATAAAAGTCTGATTTTTATTGACCAAACGCACGATACGGTTGAGCTAGGGCAAATACGGTTGAACTGGACCATATACGGGAGAGCATAGGGTGAATACGGGAGAACACAGGCCGTATACGGCTGTGCTAGGCCGTATACGGTCTAGCTAGGCCGTATACGGTCTGTGCTAGGCCGTATACGGTCTAGTTTGGCCATATACGGTCTAGTTCTCCCGTATCCTGATTCCTCGGTTCTTCGTTTCTTCGTTCGGGCGTAATTTCTTCATCCGATGTCCGTTTTGAGCGTTCTTTATATCCCTGAAATCGTAATTGAAAAACGAAGACAATGAGATAAGTTAGAGGTCCTAACTCTATGTCTTGCTCAAAAAGTGCTAGAATACGTTAACCGGAAGATTCAATGATTGTTTGTGCTCTATTTTACTCATTTTTAGGTTGTTTTTGTTGATTCTTGAAACATCGTCTATATTTTAGCCCTCTTGATGAAATGTGACATTTAAGTTCATATTCAAGTGTTTTCATTAATAATAGGGCTAAAATGGTGAGATAATGACGCATAAAAACATGACTTTTTACGTGTCATCACCATCTTATTGGAGAGCCTGATTTTCGGCCTACACCTAGGAGGACACCGCTGTCGTGTGTCAGGGATTTTCCCATAGGACCCTCATCATCTCGCGGCAAGGAGCCGATGGTTGAGGAGCGAGAGATCCGCTGTGATCAGCAGACACCGAGAGCTAGGGTTCCGCATCTGGACTGGATGCCACGCATTTTACGCCATTGGAGGATCATTGAGAGGATTCCTTCCACCTATGAGACTGGGGAGTCATCTCACACACCTACATCTCTACATTTGACCGAGGAGCCTCTGGAGCTTACGGTCCCTACTGTGGTCGCCGTTATTCGTACCTTGCTGGGATTTCATTTTGGTACGCAGTCTGCCCTCCGAGTTATGCGCAGTGACGCCTCTCGTCTTGACGATGATGTGCTGGCGATATATGGACACCTTGCGACTTCTGAGTTGCATATTGAGGTAGACAGGGAGTCTGCCGATGTTACTAGAGCACGTCTGATCCGACTAGAGCGTCGTTTGGAGACTATAGGTGCTGCAGTTGGTTTATGTATGTTGATGGTTGCTGTTAGGATGCTTGTGGGATGGAGTCTACCGTATTTCTTTTAGACCGACTGAATCATGCCGCCTAAACGTAGAATTACCAGGAACAGCCAGCGAAACCCCACACCACCTCCTGCTGTTGAGGAGACTACTGAACAAATGGTTAACCGAAGAATTTCTGAAGCCCTTGCTCAGTATGATACTGACCGAAACCGTAGCGGTAGTAGAGAAACCGAACCAAATGCTTCAGGTAGTAATCCTGAGAGCACTCATAAGGGATGTTCATATAAGACATTCCTAGCTTGTAAACCGAGCCATTTCCGTGGTACTGAAGGTGCCATTGGAATCATCCATTGGATAGAGAAAATGGAGTCTGTGCTAGAGATTAGCAAGTGTGCTCGTGAAGATATGGTCATGTATGCTACATGCACGTTTAGTGATAAGGCTTTGACTTGGTGGAATGCCCAAAAGCAAGCAATGGGACGTCCAGCCGCTCATTCAATGTCTTGGGAAACTTTGAAAACTATGGTCATGGAAGAGTTTTGTCCCCGCAGTGAGCTGCAGAAGATTGAGTCTGAACTCTGGAACATTGCTATGGTTGGTGCTGATATCACAGGATATACCACCAGATTTCAAGAACTGGCACGCCTTGTACCGCACATGGTCACTCCTGAGTACAAGCGCACTGAAAGGTATATCTTGGGTTTAGTGCCGCAAATTCGAAGTTTGGTAACATCAGCGAATCCGGTTACTTTTAAGATTGCTGTGGAACTAGCACAACGTTTGACTGATGAAGCAGTAAGGATGGGGAATCTTACTAAGAAAGCTGATACTGGAAAGGTTGAATCCAGCAATACTGATGCTGGGAAAGGAAAACGCAAGTGGAATGACCGTCAGGGTTACAAGAATAAGAAGCAAGCTAGTACCACGAATGCTTACATTGCCACTACTGCTGAACAAAAGACTTACATGGGGAGTAAGCCCAAGTGTGGCAAGTGTGAACGTCATCATGATGGTGACTGTACTTTCTGTGGGAATTGCAAACGCTGGGGGCATCTGGCCCAATACTGTAGAGCGAATCCTACCACTCAAGCAAATAGGGATCGACCAGCAAATGGATGTTTCGAATGTGGCGAGCAAGGTCATTTCCGAAACAAGTGCCCTAAACTGAACCGTGGCAATCAAAACAATCAGAACCGCCCTGCGAACCCGAACAACAACAACAATCGTGGAAACGCCAACAACCAGCCAGCTAGGGGTCGTGCATTTGTCGTTGGAGCGCAAGAGGCACGCCAGGACCCTAACACTGTCACTGGTACGTTTCTAGTTAACGATCATTATGCATCCGTATTATTTGATTCTGGCGCCGATTTGAGTTTTGTGTCTAAGGACTTTAGACCACTATTAGACGTTAGATCACGTAAGCTAGACAACAAGTACACCTTAGAACTAGCCGATGGTAGGTTGATTGAATCAGGAGAAATAGTACCAGGATGTACTCTAGCATTGGAGGGTCATCTTTTCAAAATAGACTTACTACCGGTT
The DNA here is from genome assembly GCA_949592205.1 of Helichrysum umbraculigerum. Classification (NCBI taxonomy): domain Eukaryota; kingdom Viridiplantae; phylum Streptophyta; class Magnoliopsida; order Asterales; family Asteraceae; genus Helichrysum; species Helichrysum umbraculigerum. Next base: position 68,081,467 of record CATIUR010000004.1, on the reverse strand, counting down.
GAGTTGGGAAGTTTTGACATCGTAGTCGGTATGGACTGGTTGTCGAAAAACCATGCAGAGATTGTTTGCTTTGATAAAATGATACGTATACCATTGTCAACTAGAGAAACTTTGGTAATACAAGGAGATAAGAGAACGAGCACCGTCAAAACGATTAATTGCTTAAAAGTTTGTAAATATCTCCGAAAGGGATATCCAGCATTTTTGGCGCATGTCGTGGAAAAGAAATCTGTAGAGGGACGCTTAGACGATATACCTGTAGTACGAGACTATCCGGGAGTGTTTCCTGATGATCTTCCAGGATTACCACCTCCGCGACAAGTCGAATTTCGCATCGATCTGGTGCCTGGAGCCGCACCAATCGCTCGCTCACCTTATCGTTTAGCTCCATCAGAGATGCAAGAACTGTCTACACAGTTGCAAGAGCTCTTAGACTTAGGATTCATCCGACCGAGCTTTTCACCTTGGGGAGCTCCGGTTTTGTTTGTCAAGAAGAAGGATGGATCTATGCGCATGTGTATTGACTACAGAGAATTGAATAAAGTAACTATTAAGAACCGATATCCATTACCACGCATTGACGATCTATTTGATCAGCTACAAGGATCAAGTTACTACTCGAAGATCGATCTGCGTTCTGGTTATCATCAACTGAAGGTTCGAGAAGAGGATGTGCCAAAGACAGCGTTTAGGACTCGTTATGGTCATTATGAGTTCCTAGTCATGCCATTTAGATTGACTAACGCGCCGGCAGTATTTATGGATCTCATGAACCGAGTGTGCAAACCTTACTTAGATAAGTTTGTCATTGTATTCATTGACGATATTTTGATTTACTCAAAGACGAAAGAGGATCACGAACAACATTTGAAACTTATCCTCCAACTACTTGAGAACGAGAAGCTGTATGCTAAGTTCTCCAAATGCGGATTTTGGATTAGAGAGGTTCATTTCCTAGGTCACGTGATCAACGACAAGGGAATTCATGTGGACCCATCCAAAATAGAGGCGATTAAGAACTGGAAAGCACCGGAAACTCCCACAGAAATTCGACAATTTCTTGGTTTGGCTGGCTATTATCGACGATTTATAGAGAACTTTTCAAAGATAGCCCAGTCACTCACCACCCTAACGCAGAAGGATAAGAAATTCGAATGGGGAGAGAAACAAGAGAACACCTTTCAACTGTTAAAACAAAAGTTGAGCACCGCACCGATTCTATCCTTACCTGAGGGAACCGAGAACTTCATTGTTTATTGTGACGCCTCACATCAAGGATTAGGTTGTGTTCTCATGCAAAATGACAAAGTTATTGCTTATGCATCTCGTCAATTGAAGATTCACGAGAAGAACTATACGACTCATGACTTAGAGTTGGGAGCAGTCGTTTTTGCATTGAAAAATTGGAGACACTACTTATATGGCACAAAGTGTACAATTTTCACTGACCACAAGAGCCTACAACACATATTCGAGCAGAAAGAACTCAACATGAGACAAAGACGTTGGGTCGAATTGCTGAATGATTACGATTGAGAGATTAAATACCATCCGGGCAAGGCTAATGTAGTAGCAGATGCCTTAAGTCGTAAAGAGAACGTTAAGCCTCGCAGAGTTCGAGCCTTAGTGTTAACAATTCACTCGAATCTCATTTCTCAAATTCGCGACGCGTAACAATTAGCTTTCACCGCTGAACGCATGAAAGACGAATCCCTGAGAGGAATGGAGAAACAGCTTGAAACAAAAGAGAATGGAGTTTTATACTTCATGAACAGAATTTGGGTACCGTGCGACGATGAACTCCGTAAGCTGATTCTGGACGAAGCTCACAAGTCCAACTACTCGATTCATCCTGGTGCAGACAAGATGTACCAAGATGTGAAAGGTTTCTATTGGTGGCCTAATATGAAGAGAGACATCGCTACTTATGTCAGCAAGTGTCTAACTTGTTCGAAGGTCAAGGTTGAGTATCAAAAACCTTCCGGACTTTTGCAACAACCAGTGATGCCACAATGGAAATGGGAACACATAACGATGGATTTCATCACAAAGCTACCAAAGACATCAACCGGGGTTGATTCAATATGGGTGATTGTCGATAGACTGACGAAATCAGCCCACTTCATTGCTTTCAAAGAGACTGACAAGCTTGAGAAACTGGCAAAGATCTATATCAAAGAAGTCGTTTCTCGGCACGGTGTGCCATTGTCGATTATATCTGATAGAGATAGCAGATTCACATCTCGTTTCTGGCAAACACTACAACAGGCCCTAGGTACTCGACTCGATATGAGTACGGCCTATCATCCACAAACCGATGGCCAGAGTGAACGAACGATTCAAACGCTCGAAGATTTGCTACGAGCATGTGTGATTGACTTTGGAGGAAATTGGGATACTCATCTTCCATTAGCTGAATTCTCCTACAACAATAGTTATCACACCAGTATACAGATGGCACCGTTTGAAGCGTTGTATGGACGCAAGTGCAGATCTCCACTCTGTTGGGCAGAGTTGGATGACAGACAACTATCCGGACCCGAACTTGTCCAAGAAACCACAGACAAAATATCTCAAGTGCTTAACCGATTGAAAGCTGTAAGAGATAGACAAAAGAGTTACGCCGATAACCGCCGTAAACCTCTTGAGTTTCAAGTAGGAGATAAGGTTCTACTCAAAGTATCGCCTTGGAAAGGGATAGCACGATTTGGCAAACGAGGAAAACTGAACCCATGATATGTTGGACCTTTTGAGATCCTTGCGAGGATTGGTCCTGTCGCTTATAAACTCAAACTACCACAAGAGCTTAGTAGTATTCACGACACTTTTCATGTGTGTAATTTGAAGAAGTGTCTTTCCGACGAAACATTAATCATACCTCCTGACGAAGTCTTCATAAACTCAAAGCTTAACTTTGTGGAGGAACCAATCGAAATAGCTGATACGAAAACACAAAGACTGAGAAACAAACGAATCAAACTTGTCAAAGTTCGATGGAATTCGAAGCATGGCCCAGAGTTTACTTGGGAATGTGAGGATGAGATAAGAAAGAAGTACCCTCACCTATTTGAACAAGCAACCGACACGAATAATACAAATTAAATCTCGGGACGAGATTTCGCTAACATGAGGAGAATGTAACAATCCTCCAATTAGGGTATTTACTTAACCTAATTTCATGCATTACCTAGAGTAATTCCCTGACTAGTGAATTCAAAACAATTTATGTGTTAAGTTTTGATAAACTTATTATGTGTTATGTGATATATTTGATAGTAGTTATATGTGTATATATATAATTACGTACGAAATAAATATATCAAACTCTACGAATAGAATGTAATAACATTGGTGATACAAAATAATTAATAATTCGAAAATTATTAATTACAACTATTATATAATTATATTATTGATATAATAACACAAATTATACGTTTTATAATAAACGTATTAATCGAGAATAATAAAGTTCCAAAATGAACTTCGAAAATACTTTTGAGTAATTTTTAGTTTAAAATTTTTATATAAAAGTATTATAACAAAAATAAAATGGAAACATTTCGACGACTTTTTGGTACACGTAAAACGAACAGAAACAATTTTAAAACGCGCTTAGAGGTTCAAAATAATAAAAGTATTATTTCGTAAGTTACTGTTTTAATGTATAGAACATTACCTCAAAATATGATTTCCAAATTTTACTGAAATCTCGCACGCATTTTTGACTATACAGTACTTTTACTGTGATTAATTTTAATTATACTTGTAACAAAGTATTTCACATTTTGATTTCAAATTTCTAAATCTGAGATTTAGAGAAACAAAACGAGAAATTTTATTATAACTAAAGTACCACAAATTATACCCGTACACGAAATTAACGGGCTAAAAACTACCAATATTGCACAAACTAAAATATCTGGGCGACAGATTTTTGTTCGCTCCATACTCCCGTTTGAAATTTGCCATCTACAATAATACATCTCACCTACATTTTGATCTTCACAATTTACACACACACTTCACTTCATTTTCTTGCTCTCTCTGGTTTTGGTGTGTACTGGAAGCAGAACAAGAGGCAGCAGCAGCATAAGCAACACCAAAAGCACCTTCATCTTCATCATCTTCAACCTTTCAAACTCACAAAATCTAACACAAACAAAATGGGTTCTTGATCATTATCAATATCTCCGTTCGTAATCATCATCAACATCTCAGAATCATCATCATCTTCTTCTTAAAATCATTGTGAGGAAAATTTCTCCATTTTCTTCATTTTTATAATTTTCTTAAATTATGATGTATGTTGATGATTGATGTTAAAAACTTGTTAAAACATGTTATATTAGGTTTATATAACATATTATGGGGTTTGATCATGTTAAAAATCGGTAATATATAAAAACCCGTATGTATTTGTTATAACAGAGACGAACCAGAACCTGAAACCCAGGCCGAGACCGGCGGCTTCAGGCCTTGACCGGCGGCTAAAACCCAACCCCAACACGTCTAATTGATGAAATTCAAATGACGCGATCGTGTCATTTTTACTCTTGGACCATTTTCAGAACTACACGATCGCGTGATTCTTTTATAACCTGGAAGAGGCCGGCGGCTTCAAGCCGTGGCCGGCGGCTTCCCCCCCTTTTGAAACAGAAAACAGTTTTCGACTTTTATAACGCGGACAAAACTAATAAATGTTATACAAACCGAGACTTACTACTTGAATATTATTGCGACAACGAGACTTAGTACTTTATACGGACACGACTTTGAGACAAATTTATATCCACGACAAAATTCTATGCGGACACTTTGAACGCGACAAAACTAATACGATAATAAAACTATATATATATACTAACGGACAACTTATATATATATATATATTTAACGAGAAGTATAAATGGGACGATTTAACTTAGTAAATACCAACTATATAAATGGAAGATTTATATACATAACGACGACTTATATATTTTAATAAATACGAAACTTTTACAAGTGTATTTATATAGATATATATATACGATAAACCAAAAACAAGTTATATTTTTACAACAAACGAGTTACATTTTGAAAACCTAAACGACAACAAGGTTTTATTCGCGACTATTAACAAACGACTTATACATTCGATATAACAAAGTTATTTGATAACTAATATATTTATGTTTTTAAAACATAACCGACAACAACGACAACTACATTTATGTACGTATATTTACGCGACAATTATAAATATACCTATGTACTTATGAACTTAAACAATGACGACAATTAATATATATATTAGAATATATATATTCAACTAATATGTATATAAATACATACCTAAACTTAACGATTATTCTAACACAAACGTCAACAACAACTAAAATGTTACAAACATTTTAACTTAACAAATAATCCGTATACTTATACAAGTATTATTATTTGCGTCTAGGTATTTGATCGACGCTGTGGGATTATTTGTTAGCTGTATATTTTGCTGAAGATTGCAAAACCGTGAGTTCACAGCCCCTACCTTTTACATGTTTTAAATGCTTTTAAAATCAGGGGTGGAAAACATAGAACTATGTGCTATTACATGCTACTTGTTTTATATAATTGCTTGACATGCTTTTATATCAAACTGATTTATATAAATGCTTTATGCTTTATATTCAACTGTTAACTATATGAAACGTTTTCACAACTTTTTGGGAATAAGACAACGAATCTTGGTACGATCCTAGGTTTACGTGAGGTAGTTGTAGTGCACATAAGTCCCAGTGCTTGCAACCTATAACCATTAGCTAGGTGACTCTAGCCACTGAGTATACAGATAGTACTATCGATTTGACAACCCTCCCAGGATATTACTCGTTGGTCATTCCAACCACATCGACGATAGTCGTAACGAGGAGTGTATACTTAAGGTGTTACTGAGGCAACAACAAAAGAACTAGTCGTGGTTTAGTTATAGTACTAGTGTCGTTACTTTAACTCTAAAGGTTTAGCTCACCTTGGAGGGATTATAGTCTAAATTTCCCACACAACTAAACAACTAAACAACAACTTGGTTTGAGAAGGGTATTCCCTGTGATGACTAATAGGACAGGGGTTCCTCTGTGAGATTATATTTTAGGAAACGTTTACCTTAATTGGTTGAACTTGGTTTCCCACAAAAACAACTATTCATAGGAAATGTTTACTTAAATGTTAAACCTGTGTTTCCTGCAATGATTATTATTGGAATGTTTACTTTATTGTTAAACTTGAGTTCCTGTTAACTATCTGTTGGAAAATGTTTGTTTGACTGCTAAACCTGATTTTCCTTAACTATTGAAATGGATATGTTTACTTATTTGTTAAACCTGTATATCCTGCGACTACTTTTTAGGAAATGTTTATGATTAAACTTGTGTTTCCTACACATCTATTATTATAGTAAGAATGACATTCTTACTAATTATAGGAAATGTTTTCTTTAATTAGAATACTTGTGTTTCCTACTTACATATAAACATTATGTTTGTGTACATGAATGATTTATACAAAACTTGATTTATTATATTCACACTAAACCTGTGAATTCACTCAACATTCAATGTTGACAGTTTACTATGTTTTTCAGGGAATTAGGACTCAGGTACATCTGCATGCATAAAGGACGTAGGCTACCTGACTATTTATGATGCCACTTTTGGGACACTTGGATTTCCTTTGTATTATCAATTCCATTGGTTATACTTATGAAATCCCTCTTTTATAAACTTGTATTTTCAAATACTTATGTTGTCTTTGACAACCCTACTTATGTACGACTTTATAAGTCGTATCTTTTGTAATAACTTTAAACTTATGGCATCTTAAATATATATGTATGTTCTGTATGATCATATACTCTGATACAGTGAATGCACTATCGAATCTGTCCGCCCTCAATGCTTAACTATTATTAAAATGCTTCCGCTAATTAACTAAAAGCTTCCGCTAAACTGTTAATAAACACGATTAACGATTTTGGGGGTGTGACATAAACTATCAGTTTTGTAGAGTCTAGGGGTTTTAAGAATCCTGAACCACTGCTGGGCTTGACTTTCATCACTAGACTCATTCCTTACGTTTGATTAGTTCAATTACTTCTGTCATGATCTAGACTCTCCTTTGCAATCAGTCATTCAGCCCTAGGAACACCAGCGGTGTACAATGCATACTCATTCCACAGCGTACCACACTAGGCACCGTTCACGATGTACTACACTTAAACAGTTCCACAGATCCACGTAAACAGGAATATGTTGTAGCTTTTATCCCTAGGTACAGGTACGGTGTACTATGTCGAAATGTTTCCATAGCTTCAGTTCTAGAGGTGGACAGACGGTGTACTGTAACATTTCCACAGTTATATTGGTTCCTAGGCCATATTCTAGGGTCTCTAGGTAGTCCACAGTGTTGGCACATACGGCTATTTCCGGAGCTTCCACGTTGTACTCCACCAGTGGTGTTTCCAAAGCTATACTCAGTATTTCAGCCGAATTACAGTGACAGACACAGCTTTGTACTATAACACAGATAACTTCCTACTGTACCTAGAGGTGATCAAGTTCTAAGCCTAAAGTAGCAGTCACGCGAAGGACTGTAAAGGGTGATCCATAACTAAGTCTAGATGCATGATAAGTTTTAGACATAACAAAAATAACAATCCCCAATTATATGGTTTTAAAGATTAATTCAACATCATCCCTACATCTAATTATCTACATTTCAACAACCGCAACAGCACACTACTCAATAAGCATGGCAATAACAGTAACATACATCATACAAGTAGGCAGAAATAATTCGGACATAGTATAAGTATGAAAAGATAGATATCACCAGTAAATTGAGCAGCGTAACGGCTGAAAAGAAAGACAGAGTCTTGCACCAAGAATGCTTTTATTACACCGTGATTACAATACCAGCTTCCTTCTCTCTCTACTGCTAACCAACTAACTATCTCTCTAGAGACGGAGAGCTCTAGAGAGAGAAACTATCTAAACTATCCTAGAGAGAGAGTAAAACTATAAAAATGTAAAGAAAACGAAGAGAATTGAAGTATGAGAGTGTTGGATGGATGAATTGTTTTTAAAATGTGGAAATGAGGCTTCATTATATAGGCAACGCACAACCATATCCGTAGACCTTATCCAAACCTTCAAATGCACAACCGTATCGCAAACCCGAATAAAAGTCTGATTTTTATTGACCAAACGCACGATACGGTTGAGCTAGGGCAAATACGGTTGAACTGGACCGTATACGGGAGAGCATAGGGTGTATACGGGAGAACACAGGCCGTATACAGCTGTGCTAGGCCGTATACGGTCTAGCTAGGCCGTATACGGTCTGTGCTAGGCCGTATACGGTCTAGTTTGGCCGTATACGGTCTAGTTCTCCCGTATCCTGATTCCTCGGTTCTTCGTTTCTTCGTTCGGGCGTAACTTCTTCGTCGTTTATCCGTTTTGAGTGATTCTCACGCTCACGGTTTCGTAATTTCCTAACGAAGAAAATGGCATAAGTTAGAGGTCCTCGGAGTGTAGCTCAAGATGCATTAAAATGAATGAACGGAGGTACTGTGAAGCAGTTTTGCCCTGTTTCTTACATTTTTCATGCCATTTTCAGTGATTTTACAAACATCGACTCCGTTTTGACTTAGTTAACAAAACTTTATGAATAATGTTCTTTTAAGTGTGTTTTAGTTAACTTTGTGCCTAAAATGTGGAAGATAACGTACGTAAAAACATGACTTTTTACGTGTTATCAAATATCCCACACTTAAACTTTTGCTTGTCCTCAAGCAAACTTTAAAATTCTCACCTGCTATAAGGTTTTGAAAAATCTGGTTTTGAGAATCTTTGACGGTAAACAACCAGAGATCAATCAATTTATCAAAAACTGAGTAAACCTTTTTAGAAAGCAAGCATCATTAAGATAGTCCCTCCTTAAACCTGAAATGTTAACCTTGGCATACTTTCACAATTCTCGATGGATATTGTACATGACTAGGCGATCTCACAAAGGTGGTCACTCTATTCACTCAAAGTGTATCGGGTTTCCTATCATTCTAATCAAACGAAATCGCTCATAAAGCCAGTCATGCATTGCTTCTCATCATAGGCTTGATCAAGAATCGGATCTCCACCACTTCAATGAGAACGGTGCTAATCATCCCAAGACATTTTTCGGGTTTTTGAGTGGGTGATGGAACAAAGGGGTACGGAGGATGGTGAATTTTTGGAAGTAAAAAATGGGGTATTTTATTTTAAACTTAGAGGTCCTAAAGATATGAATTGAATTATCTAGACACTCTTTAAAACGGGAAACGCACACGAAGGAATTTATGATGAAAGGTAGCTTTGATGGCTTTCTTCTCGGGAACGCACGCGGAGTTGACTGATTCTCTGAATAGGCATTCTTTGAGAGTTTCAAGCACTAAGCTTTATTTTATTTTTGTGGGAATTTTTCGGAGATTTTTCACTTTTTTTTCTTTTTCTTTTCTTTTCTATATATTTTTCGAGAGATCCTGGACACTTTGTCCTTTTGACATCTCAAGTTGACTGAGCTTTTCAGAAAAGGTGCCAATTTTTCGCACCTGAATTTTTGCTTTCAATAGATATATGATTTTTAACACACGCAAGATTTCTGAGAGAACACAGAGAGAAACTGAGAGTGTGTGAGACAAAAGTGGCAAGGATGCCTAAATAACGCTTTTCATAACTCCAAAAAGTTCTAAGTTCAAAATTTTTGAAAAGGTGAGGGTAGGTGGTGAATGGTGGTTTTGAAGAAATGAAAGGTTAAGGCTCAAAGGGTTTAACTAGTGGATCTTCAACACTCACGAATGAGAGTTGGACGGGTTAGGCTTTTAAGAAATGGGGTTTTAATCCTATGAAATGTCAAGGTCCTCTGACTGCACCTTCACCGAGTACGGTGCCCATTGGAACCGAGAGCAAGTTCTAACTCAAAGCACATACATCGGCACACACATCAAACGAAGAAGTGAAGCATTAAAGATGAATGCTTTTATTGGCTCAAGTACCTCACTGCAAAAAGGGTGTATGTGCCTAGCCGTGCGATGCTCTTCAATTAACATTTCATTTTTAAGGGACTCGTATCTTAACTTATCTTACTTTCCAAAGCAGTTTAATCAATTTTTGGAAAAATCAATCTTTCTCAAATTTATTTAGAGTCAAAAATTTAAAAATTTTAGCAAAAATGAGGTTTTTAGAAAAATATCAAGCCAACTGAATGAGTGAAGACTTCACTGTCGAAGTTAAGCTTATTTTTAAGAAAGTTATACTTTGGACAAGCAATCAAAGTCAAAGAATACGGTATATCATACCGTGTATCCCACACTTAGAGGAACATTGTCCCTAATGTTCTCAAACTAAGTCTAAAATTCTTCTTTTTGGGAGGAATCCCACACTTAAAGCTTGATAATATTTCGGAACTCTATTTCTAAGTTGGTTTGATTTGTGTGGGATTTATAATCCCACACTTTATAATTTAAGCATGATGGGAAACACGGAGATTTATAGGCGATGAAAACAAATCATTAAGAAAGTGGAACGAAAAACTCCCCTAGAAAAGACTGAGATGTGTGTTTGAAGATTCTGATTTGGTAGGGTAGTTCAATAGGCTCGAATCAGGATCTTTGCGTGATTTGCGCGTCATCTCGGGCTCTCCTTGGGAAATTTTTATAGTATCTACTGCTCTCTATTATTCGCAAGTAACCTAGAAATTAACTAAACAAAACATAACATAAGTAAAATAATAGATAAACGATAAGATAAGATAGATAGGCGGGTCCAACCAGATCACAGGTTGAAACCATAACAAGTCTGCAGCAACAGTTAATACAGTTATCCTAAATACTAGTAATAGAGTAATACAGTCATCCAACATAAATGATAGTGAAATAAGATGAGCTCAAGGTCGAGGAAGATCCTGGTTGGCTGGTGGTCCATGAGCTAGAGGTGGCATGGAGCCATAAGGTTCAGCACGTGAAGCAGAGTGCTGTCCACTCGATGCTCTGCGGGAGACTGATGCTGAAGACGAACTGAGCTGTCTGCCGGATGCTGGTGGCTGGATCGGGTACAAATGGAAGTTGGGATCTAGTCCCAAGTCTGCAATCTCATACGATCCTAGGGAAGTACCAAGCATCTGGTACGGTGGAAGCTCAGAGGATGGCATTGGGTTGCTCTGAAACATCCCAGTGAGTCCTGACAAAGTAGGCAAAGCAGCAGTAGTCATGTCTGGCATATAGTATGTCTGAACCTGAACCTGATCGTCAACCTGCATGTCCTGTCTAAAACCTGACTGAGGTGAGTCTGTCTCTGAAGATGTGTCTGCTATAGCTGACTCAGCTGGTCCTGGACGGGTCATGGCACGGGAGGATGGCTGCCCAACATATGGGATATGCGGCATATGTGGTGTTGCAGTGTGCACAGAGAAAACCGGCTCAGCCGCAGGAGTAGTCCTGGTACGGCGGGCGCGAGGGATCTCGATGGGCACAGTGCGAGTGGAAGATGTGGGTGGTATGGTAGTGTAATGAATGGTGGTAGTGGATGGTGTCATGGAAAGTGGGTGTAGTGGCATGGTGTGGTAGTTGGGTGGTCGTGGGCCGCATACCCATGTAGGGCGTGCAGGTGGTGGGAATCCAAACTCAGCAGCCAAATATGTGTCCTGTGTGTAGTGTGAGTTAAGCATACCCAACATACCGTACATGAGCTCGGATGTCACCGGATCTCCCCAACCAAACTCTCGAGCAGGCGGTATCAGTGGACTCTGTGCCTCAGCAACGGCAGTCTCTCCCTCCTCTCTCTCATGAGCAACAGTGGTCCTAGGCTGTCGGTGGACTGTGCTGTCATCGAACTCAAACCTAACACTCTTTCTCCTCGGGGGTCTCATATGAACTCCCGGAATGATCACACCTTCCTTCCATCTAATCTGCCCATCAACATCCTACTCTAGCAACCATACTTTGACCATGTAGTTGATGTTATACGGCTTAGATACCCTGTTCACTATCGGTGTCTAGTTACCGATCACCTCCTCAGTTAACAGCCCCATTCTCTTAACTAACTTAGTGATTACTGCTCCCATGTAAGCAGACTCTGATTCGGTGTATCCTGACTCAGTGAGGATTCTATCAGCAACTATATAAGCAACATTCACGTGCTCCTGCTCTATAATGCTCTTGATAATCAGCAAATCTTTTACTCCAACAGCTCCTTTGGTCTTTCTTTTTCCTCGAATGCTACATGCAAGGAGGTTGTGGAGAACCTGATGGTGCTTATCAAGAAAACTGGTGGCCTTGACATTAGACTGAAATTGATTTCCAGTTAATTCTTGCCAGATAGCAGTGTGGTCTCGCTGTTTCACCTCTCTATTTGCTTTCAAGAAGAAAGAAGTAGTGACTTGATACTCAGTGTATAGCTCAAGGTGACTAGCAAAAGTTGCCAATGACATTTGTTGAGGGTTGCCCAAAAAGTTGAATCTGATCATTCGGTCATCATTTAATTTATCGGTTGTCTTGTCAAACTGGAAGGTAACCATGAATTCAGCAACTAATTCCCGATAAACATTTTCCCTAATCTCAAACAGATTCTTCCAGGCTCGCAGATTTCGCTTCCCTTCCTTGAACATAATCAATTTTTCAAAACCTTGTTTTAAACCAATCTGCTCCAAGTCTTCCCACACTATGTACCTATTTTCCCCTAAATCATGTGTTAACCATGTCTGAAACTTTTCCCGCATCTCTGGATCTTTGATGGATTTCCTGATATAGCGAGGAATCTCAGCCATCTGTAAATAAGAGAAAAACAAGAACAAAGTGAATTACCAATAATAATCACAAGTTTATGGAATAGATCATTTTCTAGATTTTTAACGAAAATTCAAAATGTGGGCTTTAGAAAATGAGCAGTCCCAAAAACCTGTAATAACTAGTAATACCAGCAAACTCAACATTCAACCATCACAAGAAACTTCGGTTTACAATAATAGGCTATCAAGTCTTTAATGATTTCTATAAGACAAGTCAAAAGACCACCTAACCATCATAAGCATGTATGATATAGACCTAAATCTTAATCATGTAATTACCTTATCATGGCAAGCATAACCTATTACCGCATACAAAATGCAAACTATCATGATTATTTAAACGAGTAATTAGCATTTTTAACCAAATCATGCAAGTAATGCAACAAAGCTTCCTAGTTGACAATCGTGTTGTTAGATTGGATCTTTTAAAGTGATTATGGCAATTTTTTTTTTTTATAAATGCTACTTTAGAATTTTTAAAAGTAGTTGTTTTAAGGAAAGCGTAGCATTAATTCAAGACTTGCCATAATACTTTCAAAGATACAATTTTGCAACACCAACATGACTCTTTAACTAGAATGGTTACTAGTATTACTAAAATTTAAGCATTTTGACTTTTTAAAGTTGATTTTACCAAAGTAAGGTTTCTTTTAGTCATTTGCCCAATTCATAGTAATACTAATTTGAACTAGCAAATCAAAGGAAGGCATTAACATCAACTTAAGTCAAAACATCATTTTAACCAAGAGTTTTATTTCAAAATGGTGACGTTTAATCAAAAGTCAATGTTTCATGCTTACTTTAATTTGCTAACTTGACCATAGCACGCATTTAACCGCAAATGAAACAAATGAATAAGCTATACTAATCATATTAAGCATCAATGAATCAACAAACAACTTATCATAAGCAATTTAATCATTGAATGGTTAAAGTGGACTAACTAGCCAAAAAGTCAAAGAAGAGTCAACTTTCAAAAGTCAAACATCAAATTACTTCAATCTAACTAGTAATGCTAGTTCCTACATCATCCTATATCATCACTAAGCAAGAATCAAAGCTCAATTTCGCAATGTAAAGCACAAATCTTCAAAAACTAACTTGAAACCCTAAGTTAACAAAGTTAGAGAATTTTGGTATTTTAAGCTTGAATCATACCTTAATGAAGATGCAATGATGTTAAATGAACCAAAAATGACCTAGATATGAAGAGATGAGGCTTGATTTGAGCTTTAATGGTGAAAAATGGTGGATTTGGTGTGGGGGTGGTGAAACCGTCGGCCAAGGAGGGAGAAGAAGAAAAAAATGAATTTTTTTTGTGTTGTTTGACTTGGTTTGACTCATTTTCTCCTTTTTAACTTCCTCCTTTTTCCATTTATAGTAAATGACCATTTAAAATGTAATTACAAGATAATTTGGGTAATTAAAAACCTTAGCCAAATATTTTAGCAAAAGTTTAAAATTTGGTATTAGACTGTAGTTAATTGTGCACAGCAAAAAGATTGGTTTTATTTAAAACGTAAGGAAAACTACTTAACTAAATAAACAATATTTTTGGTTTAAAATCTTGACTCTTCAAAAACCCAAACAATTTAAAAACTTTCTAAAAATATTTGAATTTAAGATCTTCACGTTTTTAGAAACTGCGCAGATTTTGCGGAGACAGAGATTTTAAGAGCTTTTTTTTATTTTTCTTAAGAAACAAATTAAACTAATAATTAAACTAACATATTTTTAACCTAAGAAAGTTATTTTAAAGGCCTAATTAAAAATTTGGGTTGCCTCCCAAAAAGCACTTGGTTTAAGTCTGTAGCTCGACTATTGTTCCAAAACAGTTTAAAGGGAATTGCTTGAAAGCAATCTTGAAGTATAGCGAGGAATAAAATCACAGTTTAGAATGTTAATGACATAATCAACTAGCTCGGCAGGGTGTGATGAGAAATTTTCGAATTCGCTAAGAATCCTATGTTCTTTCCGGCCTAATTCTAGCAGATTATTAACAAACTTTTTAAATTCCTTTCTAACTTTCTTTTTACTTGAAATTCCCATTCGTATACCGCGGTCTATATTATTAAGGTCGTGAAGAAGATTTCCTAAAATTCTCTGAAACCTAAGTTCCTCTTTTGAGTCGGGATTACCATATGTAGTTTGCACTGCAATGGCAGTATCCAAAATTAGAGATCTTTGAGAAACGGTGAAAGGGAATTTGGATTGATCGAACAACGAAGCGAGTTTAACGTGGATATCTTTTCTTTCAGCAAAGAAAGCGGCTTCTATCTTGTTGTCGTCTGCTCCAGGAAATATTTCTTGCAACTTGGCGATTATATAGGCGGCGGGATCTACGAAAAATGGAATTTTTCCAGAAATGACGAGAGTGATCACGGGATCTTTAGAAGTTAATAGCTTAAGATCTTTTATCATAGCTGCAACATAACGATTAATCATGGTTTGAGAAACTGGTTGATAATCGGTGCAAGCAAACAGATCCATGAGGTGATCTATTTCTGATAAAAGCTTTCGCTCTTGCTCTCGATATCGTGTGAAGATACCATCCTCCTTTTGGGTCGGAAGACAGTGGAGAATACCTACGAGTATGTCAATCCTTAAGATGGTTTCTCTTTGCTCGACTGAGTAAGGAAAATCAGACATATTTAAGTGAAAGGCAAATGCTTTACATACATCCAACCTATTACCAGGATCAAAAGAGTAACCAACGTATCGGATTTCATCACTATCTGAATCTTTCGGTATTTCCTTATCTACAACACGATAAATGGTGTACGAAGGTTCCGGTACGAGGTATACAAAAATTGGTGATTTTGGAAGATGCTCATGAATATCCTCATTCCTTATGGGGATTCGTTCTTCTTTGGATGAAGAATGAAAGGGTTGAGGGTTTCCGTGAACATTATTGACAAAATCAGGGAATCTATGGATATTTTCTAAGGAATGTTTAATCTCAGGCGCAGGAAAAACCTGATAGCTTGGAATGCTAGAAGCAGAAGTTGAGATCTTCTGTTGAGATTTATGGATTCCTAAGTCAAGATCTAAGAGTTTCCCTAAGGTTCTAGAATCGTCGTCTGGTCCAGCAGAGGCTTCTTCCGGTGATGAGTGAAAGTCGGATTTCAACTCTTGTTCCAAGTGGTTGAAGAACTCAGCATCGTCCATAGTCGTCATTTCTTCAGTCGTTTTGCTGGCGAATGGAGAAATGGGATAGGAAGGCGGCGAATCGTAGAAATATATTTTTGGATTTTTCATTTTATTCTAAATTAAGCTAATTTATTCTAAAGAAAGTAACTTTCGGACAAGTTGAGGATAACCTATACGAAAAGGATCTCCTAAAGGCTTATTCTATCTAAGGCGACTTCAGAATCGTAACGCTCTACGATCCCCGGCAGCGGCGCCAAAAACTTGATGCCAACCCAATGGTCGGGTCTCTTTAGCTCACCTTGGGAGTGAACCGTCCTTGTCGTCAGCAGGACTTAACCACCGCTTGGCTGGATCAGTGGGCTTTAAATTTATAAAGAGCTGGGGCTCAACTTATAAATACTACCTACTACAAAGGGTGAGTAAGCAGCAAGTATAACTCGAGGTCGTTCTTAAATCGGAGCGAATTGAAATGAAGCGATGCCAAAGATAGGGTTCACTTTTAGGATAGGGTTTGTGCAAGTAGGTAGGTTTTTGGAGTTTTTGGTTTTCTAATTAACTAATTAACTACGTGCAATAAAATAAAAGATAGAGGAGAATCGGTAGCTAGGTAGACAGATAAAGAATTGCGACAGTTGAAACTTCGATAATCGGTTATCGGGATGATGCTTATTATAAAGATAATTGGGGACATATTCAGTTAATAGACAAATGCATTATGGGTGTAAACACTAGGTCCCTACTTATTCTAGTTAATTACCAGAATCCGTATGTTACTGAGCACCTAGGTTATCGTGATTCTGATCAGAACAGGCTGCTCAACCCCCCACACTGTCTTTTGGACCAGTGACCCTTGAAGGGTGTAGGAATAAGGTAACAGACTGCCCATTGGGTTATTCTGACCGTTCTTAACACCTAAATGTAAATGCCATCTCCTAAACATGTTCAGATCATTACTTTGTTATTCTTAAACTATCGGTTTTGTAGAGTCTAGGGGTTTTAAGAATCCTGAACCACTGCTGGGCTTGACTTTCATCTCTAGACTCATTCCTTACGTTTGATTAGCTCAAATACTTCTGTCATGATCTAGACTCTCCTTTGCAATCAGTCATTCAGCCCTAGGAACACCAGCGGTGTACAATGCATACTCATTCCACAGCGTACCACACTAGGCACCGTTCACGATGTACTACACTTAAACAGTTCCACAGACCCTCGTAACCAGGGATATGTTGTAGATTTTATCCCTAGGTACAGGTACGGTGTACTATGTCGAAATGTTTCCATAGCTTCAGTTCCAGGGGTGGACAGACGGTGTACTGTAACATTTCCACAGTTATATTGGTTCCTAGGCCATATTCTAGGGTCTCTAGGTAGTCCACAGTGTTGGCACATACGGCTATTTCCGGAGCTTCCACGTTGTACTCCACCAGTGGTGTTTCCAAAGCTATACTCAGTATTTCAGCCGAATTACAGTGACAGACACGGCTTCGTACTATAACACAGATAACTTCCTACTGTACCTAGAGGTGATCAAGTTCTAAGCCTAAAGTAGCAGTCATGCGAAGGACTGGAAAGGGTGATCCATAACTAAGTCTAGATGCATGATAAGTTTTAGACATAACAAAAATAACAATCCCCAATTATATGGTTTTAAAGATTAATTCAACATCATCCCTACGTCTAATTATCTACATTTCAACAACCGCAACAGCACACTACTCAATAAGCATGGCAATAACAGTAACATACATCATACAAGCAGGCAGAAATAATTCGGACATAGTATAAGTATGAAAAGATAGATATCACCAGTAAATTGAGCAGCGTAACGGCTGAAAAGAAAGACAGAGTCTTGCACCAAGAATGCTTTTATTACACCGTGATTACAATATCAGCTTCCTTCTCTCTCTACTGCTAACCAACTAACTATCTCTCTAGAGACGGAGAGCTCTAGAGAGAGCAACTATCTAAACTATCCTAGAGAGAGAGTAAAACTATAAAAACGTAAAGAAAAAGAAGAGAATTGAAGTATGAGAGTGTTGGATGGATGAATTGTTTTTAAAATGTGGAAATGAGGCTTCATTATATAGGCAACGCACAACCGTATCCGTAGACCGTATCCAAACCTTCAAATGCACAACCGTATCGCAAACCCGAATAAAAGTCTGATTTTTATTGACCAAACGCACGATACGGTTGAGCTAGGGCAAATACGGTTGAACTGGACCATATACGGGAGAGCATAGGGTGAATACGGGAGAACACAGGCCGTATACGGCTGTGCTAGGCCGTATACGGTCTAGCTAGGCCGTATACGGTCTGTGCTAGGCCGTATACGGTCTAGTTTGGCCGTATACGGTCTAGTTCTCCCGTATCCTGATTCCTCGGTTCTTCGTTTCTTCGTTCGGGCGTAACTTCTTCGTCGTTTATCCGTTTTGAGTGATTCTCACGCTCACGGTTTCGTAATTTCCTAACGAAGAAAATGACATGAGTTAGAGGTCCTAACTCGGAGTGTAGCTCAAGATGCATTAAAATGAATGAACGGAGGTACGGTGAAGCAGTTTTGCCCTGTTTCTTACATTTTTCATGCCATTTTTAGTGATTTTACAAACATCGACTCCGTTTTGACTTAGTTAACAAAAATTTATGAATAATGTTCTTTTAAATGTGTTTTAGTTAACTTTGTGCCTAAAATGTGGAAGATAACGTACGTAAAAACATGACTTTTTACGTGTTATCACAAACACACACAGAAAGTCCCTACGACTTGGGCAAACACATACAGAAAGTCCCTACTTCTTGGACATGGTTCCATCCTACGTCTTGGGTGAAGGCTCTACTTCTTGAGCAGTGGGTCCTACGTCTAGGATGCCAGTCCTACTTCTTGGACACAACCTGAAAAGTCCCTACGACTTGGGCATATAGAAAGTCCCTACTTCTTGGGCAGTTATTGATGGGTCCTACTCCTTGGACAAACGTTTTAGTCCCTGCTTCTTGGGCAAATATTGAAAGGTCCAACTTCTTGGACAAACTTTTAAAACTGTATTTTTGGGCGACATCCCAACAACACTTTACGTTCGACGAACATTACTTAAACTGTTATTGCAAAACATTACAAACATATTGGTTGCTCAAACTTTATACGCAAACATAAAACCTGTGAATTCACTCAACCTCGTTGTTGACTTTTACTATGTTTTTCAGGGAATTAGCTGCACACGTAAACATCGCCTGTACATATGGAATATAGGCGACCCTCGAAGCTTTAGGATACCAACTTTTGACAACGAGATTTCTCTAGTATAACTAAAAGTGTTTTAGTCATATTTCTGAAATCTACTTTTGTAAAACAGTAATTACTTTATACGATTCGGTGAATCGTCAACTTTTGTAAATTATTAACTTTGGCATCTTAATATACATGTTCTGTTGTAATCATATGCTCTGATATGTATGCATGTACAATGTTGGTGTCATTACCCACATACTTAACTAAATGCTTCCGCTAAAAAAAATTAATGAATTTGGGGGTGTGACATATTGGTATCAGAGCCATTGGTTATAGCGAACTAGATTTCTTAGGTGACTTAGAGACCTTAGAGACCTAGACTATAGCCTTGGCTAGAACGCACATGCATACACATATTTGCATACGTCTAACTATTGTCACGACACATCGACAGGCGTGATCCAATTATTGAACCGTGCTACGTTCGATTCGTTCAATCTTACTCTGATCTCATATGAACCTGATCGTATTAAACGGTTAATGAAAAGAAGTATGTATTTAGCATCATATAATGACGCCTGGCCAACGTGATTATATTATACTAAGTACATATGGGCATTTCATAGTCGTAAGATATGTGATGGGGATCTTGTCAATCCTTCTTGATGTTCTATAACTAGAAATATGTGAAACTTCATTCTTTCACATCCTTTTCATTGGCATTGACTTCTGCATTTCCTTCATCGCAGAACGTCATCATGCCACCTAAAAAAAGAAAGACCCGAAACAGTCGCCGAGCGACTACACCTCCTGTCGTTGAGACCACCGAGCAAATTATTGAGCGCCGTGTGGCAGAAGCAATTGCCCAATACGAGGCAAGCCGCAATCATGAACACGTGGTGCATAACAGTGGTACCACCCCCGTCGACAGTGAAACACCAACGAATACCCAACGAGGGTGTTCATATAAATCCTTCCTAGCCTGCAAACCCAGCATATTCACTGGAACTGAAGGGGCCATCGGCCTAGTCCAATGGATTGAGAAAATGGAATCGGTCCTTGACATCAGCGACTGCGCTACTGACAACATGGTAAAGTACGCCACGTGTACTCTCGCCGACAAAGCGTTGACCTGGTGGAACGCTCAAATCCAAATTCTTGGGCGTACAACTGCTTACTCCATCACCTGGGAAACCTTGAAAAGGATGACGATGGAAGAGTTTTGCTCTTAGAGTGGGCAACAGAAACTAGAAACCGAACTATGGAACATCCAGATGGTCGGTGCTGACATTACCGGGTATACAACAAAGTTTCAGGAGCTTGCACGCCTCGTGCACCACATGGTGACACCCGAGAGCAAACGCATTGAGCGCTACAACAGGGGTTTGGCCCCACAGATCCGTGGCATGGTGATGTCCTCCAAACCGACTACCTTTAGGAGCGCAGTGGATCTGGCTCAAAGCTTGACTGAAGACGCGATACTGATTGGAACCTTGAAATATGCTTCAGGGAAAAGTGAACCCAACCGTACCGAAGCTGGTGATTCAGGTCAAAACAAACAAAAATGGAACAGTGAGGGTAACGACCGTCAGGGTCAACAAAACAGGAACCCGGGAAACACCAGAGCATACGCCGTAATCACCTACACTGAACCAAACCCATACCTTGGCAAGAGACCCAAGTGTAACAAATGCGAAAGGCATCATAAGGGCGATTGCACCATCTATGGCAAATGCAGCCAATGGGGACATCGAGCCCATTCATGTAAAACCAACCCTCCCACTCGAACAAACAATGGGTGCTTTGAGTGTGGCAAACCCAGGCACTACCGAAACCAATGCCCATAGCCCAACAACGCCAAAAACAATCAGAACAACAACAACCGCATCGCCAACAACGAACCCGACCGCGGACGCGCATACGTCATTCGTACAGGGGATGCACCAGAGGATCCCTACGCTAACATTGGTACGTTTTAGCAACCTATTATTTCGCTTTAAACGTTACACTATTCGAATGCCGATTCGAACTTAACACTGGGTAAATTGGACCACTTATCGAACACACAACTTATCAAACTATACGACGAGTATACATGAACTTCTAAAACTTTATGGAAACTTAGAGCGCCACGTAAACTATTACTATTGACGACGACACACCTTTTCGGAAAACATACGCAACGGGCGATCCGACTTGATTTCAAATCTCGGGACGAGATTTCTCTAACATGGGGAGAATGTGACACCCCGCAATATCGACATAATTATAAACATTATTTGCACGCATTTTTAGGCTAATTCCCTAACTTAAAGTGAATTCACAACACATTTTAGAGGTAATTCTAGCAAAGCTCAACTAGTTATTACGCGTAGTATTACATTTCGTAACTTACTATAATTACGCACAGAACGATTGAAACAACGCGACCAAAAATATACGACTGTTGGTGAACAAAAATTATTTGATGATATGAGATTATTAAATAACATCATAAATTATAAAATATTATGTTGATAAGGTTTACAAAGTATTTCGCATCGAATAACATTTATTTCGTACAACTGAAACAACTCGAAAACATAACCGTAAAACCAAAATAAAACAAGTTATAATTTTATAACGCAACTAAATTATTTTGGAAAAATACTTCAACTAAAAATATATTCGATAATGCATTTAAAACATTTATCGTTATAAAATATTTTCACATTTAACGATCGGGTAAACGAACATGGGTAAAATACCATAAATTTGGGGCAAAACTCCCCTCCCTTTGATGATCCCAAAACCGGCCCCTCCTATACCCCAACCCCACCTCACTTTCTTTCAATTCCATTCACCAAAAACACACACTTCCTCTCTCCTCTCTCTCTAACTCTCTTTCTCTCTCTAAAAACGCATCACAAAATCGCCAAAAGCTACCACTAAAACACTTGTGATTACTAAACTCATTTGGAATAAAACTTTCACGAGATCACGAGCTACACATCCATCTTTTAGGAATTCAAAACCGACACGCGTAAGTTTCTGACACTTTTCGAAAAGTCTTAGATTTCGGTATTTCCTTTGTTATTTCATGTTTATAATGATTAATATACCATGTATTAGTGTTATATCAACTTATTATGTCCAAAAATCAACTTAAAAACGCTTTAAAAATCGAACTTTACACAAAAATCGCGAACAACGAGTTTCGCGAGTTGAGATTCAATCTCAACTCGCAAGACAATTCAACTCGCGAGGCAATCTTAACTCGCGAGGCAATCTGAACTCGCGAGGCAATCTGAACTCGCGAGGCAATCTCAACTCGCAGGGCAATCTCAACTCGCGGTCAACTTTGGTCAACATTTTTCAGCACTTTGAAATTTACTTAAAATGGTTACCAAATGATAATAATTGACTAATACGATATTAAACCAATGCAAAAATGGTTAACACTCACCTTTATGAGTATACTAATGAATCGAAACATAATAATAATGCTTTTGAGAATTATTATTACACACCGTCACCAACGGGCCGTACATGTTTTCAAAACTTCAAAACTAAACGATAAACGAATACTTGGACATATCTAGTTGAATGGACACTAGCATGGATGGTCGACTTAGACATCCACATACTTATTAAATCTCATACGTTTAGGGCGTTAGGAGATTTCGGATTAGACCTCGGGCTTTAGGCTTTGCTAGCACTCGCACTTTACTTAGCTCAACAGGTGAGTTCACAGCCCCTACTTTTACTGCTTTACTACTTTTGAACAGGGGTGGAAAACATAAACAACTTTTTTGCTACAGGTGCAAACTTTTATACAACTGATTTGATGTAAACTATATAAACTATTTATGACTGCGTTCAAACTGTTACAACTTTTGTTTATGAAATGGTACTTCATACGAAAACTACATTGGAACTCGCTGGAGAACGACCAGGTACACATTTTCGTTAACTATCTTTTATGAAACAGCATTTTCATAAACATACACAGAAAGTCCCTACGACTTGGGCAAACACACACAGAAAGTCCCTAAGACTTGGGCAAACACACACAGAAAGTCCCTACGACTTGGGCAAACACATACAGAAAGTCCCTACTTCTTGGACATGGTTCCATCCTACGTCTTGGGTGAAGGCTCTACTTCTTGAGCAGTGGGTCCTACGTTTAGGATGCCAGTCCTACTTTTTGGACACAACCTGAAAAGTCCCTACGACTTGGGCATATAGAAAGTCCCTACTTCTTGGGCAGTTATTGATGGGTCCTACTCCTTGGACAAACGTTTTAGTCCCTGCTTCTTGGGCAAATATTGAAAGGTCCCACTTCTTGGACAAACTTTTAAAACTGTATTTTTGGGCGACATCCCAACAACACTTTACGTTCGACGAACATTACTTAAACTGTTATGGCAAAACATTACAAACATATTGGTTGCTCAAACTTTATACGCAAACATAAAACCTGTGAATTCACTCAACCTCGTTGTTGACTTTTACTATGTTTTTCAGGGAATTAGCAGCACACGTAAGCATCGCCTGCACATATGGAATATAGGCGACCCTCGAAGCTTTAAGATGCCAACTTTTGACAACGGGATTTCTCTAGTATAACTAAAAGTATTTTAGTCATATTTCTGATATCTACTTTTGTAAAACAGTAATTACTTTATACGATTCGGTTAATCGTCAACTTTTGTAAATTATTAACTTTGGCATCTTAATATACATGTTCTGTTGTAATCATATACTCTGATACGTATGCATGTAAAATGTTGGTGTCATTACCCCCATACTTAACTAAATGTTTCCGCTAAACAAAATCAATGAATTTGGGGGTGTGACAAATTCCTTTTCTAATTGTTATATTTCATGAAGGAGTACATGCTAATTTATATAGTGTTTCTGATATCATAGTTATATAATGATATTGTGTTATATCATTCAAATTTTTATTGACAATAAAAAATTTATTTTATGAAAGTCTATGAAACATTTTATTAGATTAATTATAAATATTACGAAAAATTTGCTTTTACATTTGTTAGACCGCTCCCTATGAAACATTTTCTTGTAAAGATGGAGCTTTCTCGGAAGGACACCATAGGCACCATCAAGTTCTTGCCTCCGTCTTTCTTTCACTACAAGAAAAAAGGCTATAGTGACATGTCTAATTTTGTCACTAAAGGTCAATAACTCGTCACTAACGTACTTTAGTGACGAAAATAATATCGTCACTTTTTGTCACTATAGGTCCGTCACAAATTTTAATTAGACACGGATTACGATATCCATCACTAATTAGTCACGAACTGAAATTCGTCACTTTTTTGTGATGCCTCATGTTGTCACTCAGTTTTGTCACTAATTAAAAAAGTCATCACTAATCTAATGACATTAGTGACAGAAAATGTTGTCACTCACATTTGACTGGAGGGATGAGAATAGTCGTCACTTAATTTTTATTGTTGGAAGCCAAAAAGTCGAATTCACTGCTATCTTTCTACCATGAATTGATTTTGCATATTAAAGCCAAAAAAGTTGTAAAAATATAAATAGATAAGTAAATCATTCACTGAACTGAAAAGAAACATTGTGTGTTATTATGTCCACAACATACTAATAATTACACCCCGCGCTTTAAAATCTTCCTTGATTCCAATAGAAAAAGAACAAAACGAAGTCACCTATTATCTACTTATTATAAACCTTAAATCTCGATAAAACAAAGGTACAAAACCATCTTAATGAATCTTCTCTTCTTCATATACGTGTCAAATTCTCGAGTCACTTTTACCATCTACCTTGTGAGGCTGTGATCATCCAAACTGCTTTACTCGCTAAAGTATCAAAAACATCTCTTCTTCCCTTGTAACAAAGTGCGAAATCAGTACCTAAGCAACAAAGTACAAAATCAGTACCTACGCAAGGTTATAATGATAAGATACGTGAAAGTGGTTCGTATATAACTATTATCATCATGAAGACAAAAGACCAACAAATATTTGAATAAACGTAAAGAAATAAATGAAAATTGTTTACGAGTCAACACAACTGAGTCTTTTTCAGTCCCTACTAACATATAACCGATTTTGACTCATCCTAATCCACCCATCTTGTAACTGCTAACTAAAATCTATCCTGAACACAAAGACATGAGCATAAATACTATACAGTTGCAAGCATCCAGCAAATACCCACAGTAAGAAATAATAAGGGAAAATCATAGAACTTTCAAAATCATTATTTGGATGCAGTACAACTTTCCAAAACATTATTTGGAAGCAAAATACCTGTTGTAAGAGTGTGAAGGGAATGAAAAGTAAGCAAGCATCAGGATCTTTCAAGGTTGGTCTGTTGGAATCAAACTTATTTATATCACTAATTTTTGTCTCTAATTTTAACCAAATATGATTGAAAAGTAATTTGGTGATCGATTAACGACAACCTGTAATTCCATCACTAATTAGTGTCGACATGTTTTTATTGTCACTAAAATGAATGCATAGTGATGTTAATAAATATTGTCACTAATTTTTCATCACTAAAAGTCATTTTTCTTGTAGTGTTTGTTTCATCGTGGGTGAGACGTAGTGAGACAGAGAGAATGTCAGCCATTTCAGTCTTTTATGTGATAATAGCCATTGTTCAAAACGGTTATTCTATCTTTCTATTTTAACAAATCAATGGTAGTAATAGAGCTATATATAATTTATTTTGTTCTTTTCTTCCTTTCATTTAATTGACGTATATCTTTCCGTATCTATGGGCAATGCATTACCTTACTAATGCACGGGTTTCGTATACTTATTTTACTTTACACAACTCATTTGTATACACGGGTTTAAATAAAAAAAAAAATGTTTGACAGTAAAATTTGTTGAAAATAGAGAGCTATTACCAATCAAATACTTCAATTTTGTAAAATTTTACTCAACTAATCAAATTTATTAAAAGGAATTGATAATGACAGCCTTTAGAGTTGACAATAAGAAAGAAATTGCGTTTTTTTAAGGCAAAAGTTTAATTATTTAATCAAAATTTTAATTAATACATTTAATGTTTGCATTTGATTCACTTAAACATTCCTTTTATTTCAAGATATTTAACATTCAAATAAATGAAAGGTAATTTGAGGTACATTTTGTGTGCATACACGAGTTTAAAATCCAATAGTATACATAAACAATTTA
The DNA here is from genome assembly GCA_949592205.1 of Helichrysum umbraculigerum. Taxonomy (NCBI): domain Eukaryota; kingdom Viridiplantae; phylum Streptophyta; class Magnoliopsida; order Asterales; family Asteraceae; genus Helichrysum; species Helichrysum umbraculigerum. The sequence goes on along the minus strand of CATIUR010000004.1, from coordinate 68,055,043 downwards.
ACCCTTTAATGTTTATTTAACTCACGATTACAATTTAAAAGCACAATTTTATTAAACGTTCAATTAACCAATCAAATACACACATTTACCTAAAAACTCTAAAAAGTAATGTTTTCAAACGCCTAAAACTTCCATAAGTTCTATTTAAATAATCATACTATACATTTACGATTTATTTATTTGTAGACATTTCCTACATTCCAAAATCCAAATCTAATATTTAATTAATATTATTTAATAAACGTAATACTTTTTATATTAAAAGAACTAGACTTTAAACTCGTGTATATACACGGACCGTTGATTTTTAAAATGAAATTTCATATTTAATTGGTTTATTGTTTCTAATAATAAGGTGTGTAAATTAATATGTATATTAAGCATTTAGTTGGATTCATATTAATATTACTTTATGTTAATAGATTTATATAAGTAGAGATTATAATATTATAAGATTTTGAAACCAAGTTAGTGAAAAAAATAAATTATTTTAAGTCTATATTAACCTTTTCAGATAATTTTATTCATACCCGGTATATTAATAATAGAAACATTACAAATCGATTTGGATAATGTTTTAAATAATGAATTAAAATTAAGTCTATATTTAAATTTTCAAGTAATTTTATATCTACACGGTGAATTAATATGTGACACTCCTCAAATTATGGTATAATTTCGTACTGTAATCACTTGCATGTCTTAGGCTAATTCCCTGATTAGTGAATTCAAAACTATTTTTATGGGATAAGTCTAGCAAAGCCCATAATTTTAATACGTGAAGTATTACGAGTTTCGTAGTTATTTATAATTACGCGCAAAACGATCGGAACGAGTCCGACAAAAATATACGTACGTTGGTGATGCGAAAATTTATTAAATAACGTAAAGCTATTTTAATAATAGTTATTTACTTGAATATATTATGCTATAACGATAAAGCATAACGATTTAACGAAAAAAATTATACGTTTTATATAAAACGTAACGTACGTGACGAAAACACGCAAGTCGAACCCGAAAACCAAACGAAGCAAAATTTTATATTATTATTATTATTATTATTATTATTGTTATTATTATTATTATTATTATTATTATTATTATTATTATTATTATTATTATTATTATTATTATTATTATTATTATTATTATTATTATTATTATTATTATTCACCAACTAAGCACTCTCCTTCTTAGCCTGTCACACACCAAATTCGTACAGCGGAAGCGATTCGGGTCGGGGCGCGACTAATCAAGTAATCATAGCACAAAGATAAAGCAAACGACATCTATATGCAACGTTTGTAAAATAGTACAAAAATATTACATTGGTATCATTAAATGTTTACAAAGCTGCGAGTTCGTAAGTAAGATTCCTATATATTCTAAAACATAACTGATATTACAAAAAGTAATGCAGAAGAATCTCCGAAAGTTTGTATGCATGCGACTCGAGCTATCAATCTTGTGGGTGTGCAGTCCTACTGCTACTGTGAACCTGAGATACAATGCTAAAAAGGTCAACCAAAAGGTTGGTGAATCTCATAGGTTTAAAAGTAAAGTATTAGTATGATCCGCAAGTATAGTACAAGTCTTGCAACCAAGCAAGGTAAGTAAGTTAGTACAGTTGCTATGAGCTCATAAGTTGAAGGTTAACAATGTGTAAGTATGATTCAATCAAGTATCATATAATGTACCCCCGTGAGTGCAATCCAGAATCACTCATATGTAACAAATACTAATTGCTCATTTCTATGGTGTAATCCGTGATATCCCGGGCGGGGATTGTCAGTCCCAAATGGATCCATTTACTAGTACTCGCGCTTAAGTCGATAACTAACAACTTACGATAGGAGGCTTTCAGTGGATTAAGAAAATACTCATGTAATGTGTGTAAAAGTAGTTCAGTAAAAGTAGTTCTGTACATGCCTTCACGTGTAAAACAAGCAAAGTATCTCACCCCAAAGTAAGAAAAGCAGTAAAAAGTGGGGCTATGAGACTCACCTGAGTCCAGCAAGCTATGTTTGTGATATTCAACAAGTATAGCGGATGTAATTCCGTAAGTGTGTGTCAGATGTAAATCCGTATGTTGGTTCTCCGAACCCTGCAACCTTCTGCCTTCCGAAAAGCACAAGGTTGTAAGTAAGTATGTGAATAGGTTGGTGTCTTGAGAGATCAATCAAGCTAGTTGTCCACTCAACTAGAAAATTTCCAAGTGTTTGTTTAGTATTTCGCTTGGAGTTTGAAAACGTGTATGGCCCATTCATGACGTTATGTAATAATAATTCCCAAAGACATTATTATTATTATGTTTGTTTTACTGTACTTTTATAAAGTATAGGTATTTGCACGTTCAAGTATTGAGTCCTTGAATGACGGGGGTCCGGGGGCAGCGCCTGTAACAACCGCCAAATTAGGACTAGTAATTAGTGCCTAATCATACGTTAATACATGTAATTAGTTCTGTGTTAGGCTAATTTATGTATCGATTTATATATATTGTTGAATATATACGAAAATGCGATTTGATTAAATCATACGCAATTTAAATCGAATGTATTCGATTCAATCTAATACGGACGTTGGTGACCAATTTTATTAAATAATGCTTTTATATCAAAAATATTATTATGATAATATTTCGTAGTCATTCGGATCATACAAACAAAACATACACAATTTAAAATATTAAAACGCGCAAACTAAATAAACAAACTTACATTATAAAACTCAAAAATAAATGGATTTGTAAAATATTTAAATAAAATATCGCGTAATAATTTGTATTTTAAAACGTACCAATTAATAGGTAAAATAAGTATTTAACGTTTGAACGACGGAGAAAACGAACACCACACGGAGCGGGAACGCGGGGCGAAAAATGGGAGTTTAACCTTCCATTCCCCACCTTTTCTTTTCATTTCATCTTTTTCTTTCTCTCTCTCTTCCATCTTTTCTCTCAAAATTTCATCACCCCCAACCTCACTAAATCGCAAATTACTACTATCAAACGGCCTTGGATTTCCTTACCACTTTGGAAGAAAACGTTCACCGCATCACGATCTATCATCCTATCTTTTCGGATTTCTCATCCGACACTTTGTAAGTTTCCGACAAATCCCGAAATCTCTCGTTTTTAAATGTTTTTCTTTGTTAGTAGTTTGTAACAACTTATAATGTCCATAAAAGGGTTGGGTAAAAATATTGGACCGATCGGAAACCCGAAAACACGATTTTTGCTCGAAATCCGTCGAACAGTGGCTAGTGTCGCATAGACACAAGCAGCAAATAGCGACACTTCTAGCGACACTTCTTAAGTGCCGCTATGATCTTGATACCGACACTTCTTTAGTGTCGCCTATGACCAATTTCTGACCTCGTACCGTCACTAAGTAAGTGGCGCATGAAACTATACCGACACTTCTCTAGTGCCGCCATCTCTGTTAACCGACACTACTTAACGACACTCCCTTAGTGCCGCCATACTATTTTACCCGACACTCCTTTAGTGTCGCTATACTACACGTCACTCCTTAAGTGACGCCCGAATTCTGGAAATATCTATTTTATACGACACTCCCTAAGTGCCGCGATTATACGGAACCCGTCACTCCTTAAGTGACGCATGATATGATACACGACACTATCCTAGTGACACATACCTTTTTACCGACACCAATACCCGACACTCCATAAGTGACGCATAGAACATGTAAGTGACGCATATAAGTGTCGCATAAAACAGCAGGTTTTCAAACTAAAATTTCACTAAGTGTCGAACTTATATAACCTCAAACACTTATACGATACGACTTATAAAACACTTTGGGACACCTTTGTAAGTGCAAAACATCAATAACTTAGTAATAATACTTAAAGTTTATTATTTCAAACCCGTCACCAACGGGCCGTACACTTTTCAAATACTTAAACATATCAACCAAATAGTGGAGATTTGGACATTATAGTTGAACGAACAACTACAAGGGTGATCTTTTGAGATACCCAATCATGATTATAACCATCGCGTGTCGTGGACACCCTCAGGTTACAAGTCTTTGGACTTCATACTCGGCTAATCAACTTACGTTTGTTTAAACGCTTTCAGACTCAGGTGAGTCTCATAGCCCCTCTTTTTAATGTTTTACTCAGGGGTGTGATATATTGCTCAACTTTTAACATGTGAACGCAAGTACAAACATTTCATATACTACATGAGTTTTTCGAAACTAATCATTTTAAAGTCCTCCGTCAGCATAGTTGTTAATACGTTGTAGCGTGAATATTAGTATATGGTACCATATAGGATTGACCCACCTCGTCCGGGTTAGCAAGCACTAACCGGGTAAACGGACGTACTAATATTTGGGAAGACGAATGTGGATTAGGCATTCGTGGAGGCACCTCGCCCGGAATTCTCTATAGGGGACCCGGCCCTCGAGTTAAGCTCAACTATGTGCTCATGGCTGTATACACGATTACTATCATTTAATTGCTGGATGCAATTCATTATTAAATCTTGCGGTTCATACTATATTAACTGATTTCAAACCTGTGAGCTCACCAGCTTTTAGCTGACCTTTTAGCATATATCGCAGGTACCATGCAGTAGGATGTTTCTGCTTCAGGACTTTAGCTCGAGTCAGCATACAGATGATTGAGATTTTCTTGCATTAGTATATTTTGTACAAGTACTTATGTACTGAAATCTCCTTTTATTTAAACTCGAGCTATGTAAAGCTTTAAATGTTGTAAACATTTCCATTATCAATATATTTTGTTAAAACGACGCATATAGAGTCGTTTACTATATATCTTTGTGCTTTGTTATTGATTAGTAACACCCAAATCAAGCTTCCGCAAATCATTAAATTTGGGGGTGTTACAGCGCCCCTGGTAGCGGGGTCCAAGGGGTGGCAACCCCTGGCGGGGGTTGAGCTTGATATGGAAGTGTAACTTGAAATTCTAATTCGGAGTGTAGCCAAGTGACAAAGTTTAAGTTTCGACACTTAGTGCAAAAAGTAATTATAAGGTTTCTGTTTTTGGCGACACTTGATATGGGCTAGCGACACTAAGAGCGACACCGGGGTTAGTGTGTGTTGGTGCATTTTGTGTGTCAGTCAGTTGGTCAAACTATTGTAATTGTCAAAGTCAACTAGTCTGCGTATGTAAGTGTTTAGTGTGTATATTCGAGTCTGTAAACGAAATGTAATTATATAGAATATACATGGCGACATGGGCTATGTCGCATTGGGCTGGACCTGCGACGTTGGGCCTAACATCGCAGGGTCCAATAGCCTTGATATAAATAGCGAGTTAAAGTTCAGTTTTAGAGTTAGTGTTTTGGGAGATAGAGAGAGCCGGTTTGTGTGAGAGTCAGGAGAGAACGAGAGTCGTTTTGTATTTGTAACGTTTACTTCAATTGTGAATATATACGAAAACTTTATAGAAAAATCATGTGTTTATCATTCCGCAATAGCAAACAATCAAACGATCCGATCAGATCTACGTGTTCGGGACTTTCAACTGATATCAGAGCCTTAGAATCAAGGATTCGTTGGCTTCGGATCGTGCTTTAGAACGTTTTTGGTTTGATTCGCGAAGGTTTAATTGATTAATCTTCGTTTCTGGGTTAGTTTGATTGAAGAAATCGTTTCTGGAAGTGTAATTCTGGGTTTGTTCGTCGTTCGGTTTTTGAAATTCGTTAGGGTTTCGAAAATTTTCGATCTTAGGGTTTCGGAGCTGCTCAGTCGCGTTTTTGCAACATTAGCTGCGACGTCGCTAAGTTCTGCGACATTACCAGCGACGTCACGTGCGACGTAGACTATCTGACCTAATTTGGTCTCTGCGACATTGCGTTGCGACGTTATACGCTACGTCGTTACTTTGACTCTGCGACGTTAGATTGCGACGTTATACACTACGTCGCATTTTCGATTCTTAATTGAGTCATCGGACTTTTGCGACGTAGCTAATTTTTCTGCGACATTACCCTCGCTCTAGATTCGTAAAAAAAAAAAAAAAAAGTTTTTTGGCGGGAAACTCTGAAAATTTTTGCCGTTTTCAAAATTTTTCCATAGGCTTAAAACTGTTCAATTTTAGCCTGGAAAAAGTTTCATTTTACCCGACCATTTTTGGACGTTTTCGGACGAAATTTTGGTGGGAAAAACTCGAAAAATTTTGTCATTTCAAATTTTGTTTTTAATCTTAAAATAGCTTAATCTTAGTGTCGGAAAAGTTTCGCTGTACTCGGAAAGTTTTCGAAATTTTTGAATTCAATTTTGGAGGGAAATTCGGAAATGGCTTACGGTACGAACATGCCCCCTTCTACATCTTTGTTCTATAGTGATTTTGCTAATTGGAAGATTAAGTTATGCAATTTCATTGAATACAAAGATCCAAAGTTGTGGAACTGGTTTAATACTATTGATCGATATGAGCAACCAAGTCTCAATGGGGTATTTAAGTCAAAAGCACAAATGTCAGTCAAGGAACGGGAAGAGTTTGACAACGACAATAGAGCATACAAGATGATCACCATGTGCTTGCCAGAAGTTGTGATTAATAAATTCAAAGATCAAGCAACTTCTACAGATTTATGGGACGCTCTTGTAGAGGCTTACGATAAAAAGAAAAGGTTGATAAACGAAGAAGAGGATCAACACACTGCAATGGTGGCTCAAATAAAAGAGGTTGACTCTAATGCACATGAGGTACATGAGGTACATAATGAACCTGAGGAACTCATTAATTGTATTTCATGTATTACGTTAGATGCTTCTTTAAAGATTTGTCAATTAGATAATGAAGACTTGAGAGAAAAAGTTGTTAAACTCACCGAGTCAAATAAATTTCTAAAAGCTAATGAGATACTTTATGATAAGCAAATTGAGGCTTATAAGTTAGACACTGAAAAATATAAATCAAAAGTCTTTAGCCAACAAGATGCTATTAATAGCTATCTTAAGGAAATTGAATTGTTAAATCAAGAACTTTCTGATTTAAAGTCTCAATCTGATAATTTTACTAAGAAAATCTCAAGTTTCTCAAACTCTCGTGATGTCTTTGATGAACTTGTTGGCAAGCAAAGGACGGAGTAAAGTAAGGCAGGTCTGGGTTACTTTCCACCACCTACTAACTACTATCCTTTGCCTGTTAAGGAGGGCACTAAAGATTTTGTAGCTGACTATTCAAAATGGCCAGCCACAAAATCTAAAGAAGCTAAAGCGAATCCCAAAAGGCAGGCAAATGAGAAAACCAAACGACCAGAGTATCCATTGCCTACTTTTGTCAAGTCTGATAATTCTCCTTCAGTTAGAGTTGAGGAGGTCGTTGAGGTAGAAGATATACCTGAAGAGTCTACCATTAAGGTTGAGAAAATAAATGTCAAACCTGAAAATTTCATCATTACAACTGAAAATGATGATCGTTTTAAATGCAAAGGCAAAGCTAAGGTTGACCATGAATCCTCAAAAGTTGTAGTTGATAAATCTGAAAAGAATAAACCTTCAACATCAACTAACTCAACCTCAGGAACATCTACTTCAACATGTTCACCAAAGAGTGCATGTTCAACAAATATTCCTGGTTATAGACCTTCTGTGTATTGTCCTCCACCTAAACGATTTGAGGGAACTCATTGGAATCAATCTTATGTTGAGAGACGTTCTTGTTTTCGTTGTGGTCAACAAGGACATATAATTAGGTATTGTAAGTTATTATCCCTAGATAGGTTTGGTAGAGGGATGCCAAGAACTTCCTCTTTCAGGAATTCTTTTTCAAAATCGTTTTCAAGGCGTCGTTCGTATTCGCCTGTATCTAGTTGTACATCAAATTCTTCAAAACCTATGGCTAGAGTAACCAAAGTTGTGCCTAGTAGACCTCAAGTTCAACAGCACAACATTGTTGAAAACAAATCCTCTGAACCTAAGCAGGTTTGGAAACCAAAATCCACAAACAACACATCAATGAAATCTTCTGAGTTTTTAAAATATCATAAACTCATTGATGTGATGATTATGGATGACCATGGACAACCCAAGTCTATCAAGGCTTGGGTGTCCCATAAGTACTAACATTTAATTGTTTGTGGTGGTGCAGTCAGGTTATTGAAAGCTAATATTTTTAGTGACTGCGAGGATGTGAATATTTTTGGAAGATTGTTTTCAAGGTACTTATGTGTGATGATTTGTGACTGGATGGATGAGATTATCGAAGTTTCGAGGTGATAAAAGTGCTAAAAGGTATTTGACTTGACTTGATATGTGATTTTGATACTTTTCTTTTAAATTTAATTATTAATGCAACAACCATTCTTTGTACTTCTTAGTATCAAAGAAATGCAATGTTGCAAAATTTGTTATATTAAAAAATACAAAAATATGTTTAATGTTTAGAGGGGGATATAAGAATTTGCTGTTCAGGGGGAGTAATTTTAAAAAATATTAAAAATTCTGATTACTTGGATCAGAAATGTGAACAGCAAGATTCTTAATTCTTGAAAAGACGTTGGATTGTGTCTGAAAACAACTTGGGAAATGATAGTACATCAGATGACATGCACAAAATGGAAATTTTAAGGTTTATCCTTGATGTATCAGTAGGTTTATCTAGCATACTTACTACAGTTTTTATAAAAACTAGCTTCATCATACGATGTATTGGTAAGCATGATACACACCGGTCTCTGGGTTATTAAGAAGTAACTTAAATACGTGTCTATGATCTTGTGGTAAACACCTTATGATGTACGACTCTATGTCTTAATTCCTTAGCGTAGCTTGACATAATTCTATCTTTGGAACTTTTATCTGAAATCATTTGGGGGTTTATGCAAATTGTTTTCCTCTGTTGTACGTCGGTACAGACCTGGTTAACAGTTTGTGTAAGCTCGGGGTTAAGCAAATACAAGTCAATGTACTTAAATCTCAAGATACTGGTCAAGGTCGCTGCTTGGTAAAACTCCAAGTTCAGTTTGACTGCGATTGGTTTTTGCTTAATCCTGAATCAACTCCTAAAACAAGGTCGCTGCTTGGTAAAACTCCAAGTTCAGTTTGACTGCGTTTGGTTTTGATTGCACTTGAATCCGGCTATGTTACTCTGTTGTACTTCCGTACTGACCTGTAACATTAGCTTGTTTCTTAAAAATGATCATCCTATATCTTTTCTGAATATGGAAATTATGTTCATGTCTGGGTTACAGGGGTATGTCTATGGTGGGGACCACAGAGAAATATTCATACTAATAATAAAAGTTTAGCTCGCAGACACGGATGTAACATGTTTAAGTGGACAAACAATACCAGTAATCGTCTTGAAATAATTTTTATAAAAGGTGTTTTAAATATGCTAAGTAAATTTAATGTGGACAATTATACTGATAATCGAGATAACACTTACTATTTGCTAATAATTGCACGTTGTTCTGATATGATCCCTAAGCAGACCTAAAACAATCATATCCCCAATTTAATTATTCTTTGTTTTTCCTTTATAAAGAAAATACAAAAAGATTTTATTTCTATGTTATTTTCTTCATTATCACATATCTTGTTAAAGTCAAATATTGAAGATGCAAAGGATGTTGGCTATTCTCCAAAGACTGTGAAGATAAATTCAAGTGGAGAAGCGGTAAATGATTGAGAGATGGTCACATCGTTTGAAGATCTTATTGTATGATAAATGTGTGTCAGTCACATGAATCTAGACATCAAGATTTCTTTGAAGATCATGCTATCTCAATGGGGGAGCTTGTGATTATTGAAGACATGAAGAAGTATGTTGATGAAGACTAATTGAAGACTTATTTGACCAAGCTGCTGACAAGGGGGAGTTTGTTGGTGCATTTTGTGTGTCAGTCAGTTGGTCAAACTATTGTAATTGTCAAAGTCAATTAGTCTGCGTATGTAAGTGTTTAGTGTGTATATTCGAGTCTGTAAACGAAATGTAACTATATAGAATATACATGGCGACATGGGCTATGTCGCATTGGGCTGGACCTGCGACGTTGGGCCTAATGTCGCAGGGTCCAATAGCCTTGATATAAATAGCGAGTTAAAGTTCAGTTTTAGAGTTAGTGTTTTGGAGATAGAGAGAGCCGGTTTGTGTGAGAGTCAGGAGAGAACGAGAGTCGTTTTGTATTTGTAACGTTTACTTCAATTGTGAATATATACGAAAACGTTATAGAAAAATCGTGTGTTTATCATTCCGCAATAGCAAACAATCAAACGATCCGATCAGATCTATGTGTTCGGGATTACACCACGTTTTGTATTTGTGAATGACTATACTTGTCTCCTTTCAAAGGCTTCAATATTACACATTCAGTCTTTGTGAATGACGTGGTGTAATCCTTATCACAAACTTGTGATACGCTCAGCAAGTTGTGAATCAGTTCTGCCACATAGTTCACATTCTCAAAGCTAACTTTTCCATTTGTTAGCGTTCCTTTTCCAGAAATAGTTCCTCATGTATCTCCTGCAAAAGCAACGTATCCTCCCGCGTATGGTTTAATATCCGTCAGAAGAGACACATCGCCAGTCATGTGTCGCGAGCAGCTACTATCCATATACCATAAGCTATCTTTCACACGTTCCGACTGCTGCAACACATAAAAAAAAAAAGAGATTAGTGAGAAACGGAGACCCAAGCCTTTACAGACTTAGGTCTTCCATGGTCATCAACAATAAGCACGTCAGATAGGATTTTATCTTTAAACAAATTAGAATTTTTATCTGATGTGTTATTGTTGACGACTGAAGAGTCAACATCAGACTCTTTTCGTTTCCAAACTTTAGAAGGTTCGAAATTGATATTAGAAGTAATGTTGGGCTTTTGAATTGGCATAGGTTTTTTCTCAACATTACTTGGCTTCAAAACAGGCTTGGGAGAGTTTGAGTAACGCCTAGGTGGAGATCTCGAAAAAGAATTTCTATAAACAGATGTCCTAGGCATCTCTCTCCCATAGCGCTGATTTGACAGCTTGGGACAGTCACGGATCAAATGTCCTTGTCTCTTGCAGTAGAAACAAGAACGAGTCTCAACAAACGGTTGAGACTGAGAAATTACCACAGGAGGTGGGGAAACATTTCTAGAACATGAGCATTGTGTACACGTCTTAGAAGATGCTTGTTTCGGTTGAGAAGTTGAAGTTGAAGGTTTATCACAAGAAACCTTTTCATTTATCACTTTATGTTGCAACAACTTTACAGGTGAGTGTAAAGTTTGTTGTTTCATATTTAAAACTTTATCTTTTCCTTTTTTTGGTTGAACCTTAATTTCAGATTCAACTTTTAAAACCGCTTTTTCAGGTTTAACTTCAACTTTCTTAACTTCAGGATACTCCTGATCCGTAATGTCCTCAATCTCAACGATCTCCTCAAAACAGACTGGAGATTCATTCTTTTTTTCTCAACAATCTCCTCAACACTAACAGGAGATTCATTCATTGGCTTAACAAACTTAGGAGAGGGATACTCTGGCCTCTTGGTTTTCTCCTTCTCCTGTTTGTTAGTTTTAGCCACTTTACCCTTGATACCCAATAACTTAGCATAATCAACAGGAATCTCATCAGGGCTTTCCTTAACAGGTAAAGGAGTATAAGTAGTAGGAGGTGCTATTTCAACAAAGCCTAATCCTTTTCCTCCCTTACTCTTTCTATCTTGCTTATGGTTGCTAACAATTTCATTAAAGATCATTGTTGCAGAAGATGAACCCAAGATTTTATCTTGATAATTTCCATACTCAGTTTTTAAATCAGAAAGCTCTTTGTTTAACAGTTCAATTTCACTAAGATAACTTTTAATTGCATCCTGTTGACTAAAAACTTTCGCTTTATAAGTTTGAGTATCTAACTTATGAGCTTCAATATGTTTTTCATAAAGTTTTTCATTTTCTTTCAAAAACCTATTTGACTCATTAAGTTTTGAAACTTTGTCTCGCAACTCTTGGTTGTCCTTTTGAAAACCCTTTAGAGATTCAGTTAGATTAATGCATGAGATATAGTTTAAAGGTTCATTTGGTTCATTTTGTACCTCAGGTGTAATGTGAGCCATCAGATACTGTTGAAATTTTGCTGCCTTCGCATTCCAGTCATGAGTAGTTGGCTCAAAAACGACCAAAGCATTGTCCACAGCTAACGACTTGACCTCTTCTTTCGCTTTTGGAGGATCAGGCTGAGTAAGACCCGATGGTGGCATCTTGGGTTTCTCGCATTCCCTAGCGAAATGACCCAAATTCTGGCAGTTATAACATCGGACCTTGCTTTTATCGAAACCAAATCCTGACTTCCCATTGCCTTCTAAACTCTTGCGTCCCGTCCGTTGCAAGAATTTTTGAACCCTTCTTGTTATCATAGCAATGTTCCAATTCAAGTCCATTTGTTCTAGATCATCGTCATCTAATTGTCCGTAATCCTCCTTGATCAGCTCCAAAGTTGTGTTTGGTTGAGTAACCAAATCTTTGTAAGAGCTCAGAAAAGCTGTATAAATAGCAGCTTGCTCTTGTATTGCTGGTGAGACTGGAGCCTGTTGTTGATTTCCTTGAGATGTACCAGAAAGATAAGCTGTATGTTGACCTCCAGAAGAAGAAGAAGACGAATTGGTATCCGTTATAAATGCCACTCCACCATAACTCTTGCCAGAATTGACTTGTCCACCATAAATTGTGGGATTTTGTACAGATCCACTTGACTTGCATTCTTTCTTCTTCAATTCCATTGCATGAGCTTGTAGAACACCTATCAATTGGTCCAAAGTCATCCTTTGTAATTCTGGATTTTCCTTTAAGAATTGGACCTTCACATCCCAAGCACTTGGCAACACATCCAGCAATTTCTTGTTTACCTCAAGTGCAGAGAGATTGTATCCTCCTTCATTTAACTCACTAACCAGTTGTGAGTATCGGGTGAATAGACCGGAAGTCATCTCATTAGGAAGGATGTCAAATAGATCATACTGCTTTTTGATTAATTCTAGCTTGGCCTCCTTGTACTTTTCATTTCCTCCGCATCTTGTTTCAATTGCCTTCCACAAATCATAAGTTGTGTCATGAGATTTAAAGAGTCTCATAACATCCTTTGGCAAACACATACAAATAGAAGAATGAGCCTTTCTTTCAATTTCATACTCTTTTTTCTCTTGAGGTGACATATCATTGTATGCTTTAGCTGGAGGAATACCACGATAATTTCCTTCAGCCACAGGAGCTACATATCGTTCTTTTAAAGGTCCCCAAAGTTCTGGACAGTGGAAGTCTATATACTGTTCATATCTATCTCTCCAATATACATAGTCCAAATCCGGTCCAAAGAACGGAGGTTTATTGCTAGAACCAATATCATTGCTCTGTCTGAGCATCTCTCTTATTCCTCTAATATCTTCCTTATCAGCAGCCATTTGTAATACTTAAATTAAAAAAAAGATAATCTGAAACTAGCGACGTTGTTAGTAACGTCGCACAGGGTTTTAGCGACGGCGTGAGTAACGTCGCAAAAAATGAGGATTCAATTAAGAATCAGAGACAAGCGACGTTGAGTATTACGTCTCAGAGTACGTCGCAGAAGACGTCGCAAAATCACAGTACGTCGCAGCAAGACGTCGCAATGGCCACTTAAGGTCAAAATAACGACGTCGCAAACGAAGTCGCAACGGAACGTCGCAAAGACCAAATTAGGTCAAAATCAATAACGTCGCAAGCGACGTCGCAAGTGAAGTCGCAGGTAACGTCGCAAAACGCGTTGAGCTGCGGCCAAAACCCAAAAACGAAAATTTTAACCCTTATTGAAAAACCACAAACAAAAATCGACAAAAACCTTCAATAAATCCCAGTAAACTCAATCGATCACCTGTAAACACAAAGAACAAACGTAATAATCACAAAAACACTATGAATATTACGTCCAATAAATCCAAACTCGATCCGTTATGCCGAAAACGAGCACTTTCTGCTCTGATACCAGTTTGTTAGTCCCTCACGTTGGATCTAGACGAACCGAGTCACTCAATCGATGGCGGAAACAACGATTAAGTTATCACACGAACACAACAAATAATCAAACACAATATAATATGAATCAAACGCTTGTGTATTGATTATAACCGATCAGATTACAGGTGGATTCGACTAATTGCGTTTATGGTTTCGTCAACCCTAAAACAGAAAACGTAAAACGTTTATATACAAAATCTGGCACCTGCGACGTTGTCTACGTCGCATGGGCCTGGGCCTGCGACACTTGATATGGGATAGCGACACTAAGAGCGACACCGGGGTTAGTGTGGCAGTCTGCGACACTTGATAAGTTGGCGACACAAGGCAAGTGTCACATTATGCGACATTGGCTAATTTCTAGCGACACTACGTTAGTGTCGCAGGGTAACAGGTTGTGCCCATTCGAAGCACTTAACACGCGATCATGGGAAAGAAATCACGCTATCATGGGGATATTATTATGCGATCGCGTGTTACCTATAACAAACGATTCGTCGACAAATATTCAAATAAAAGTATGCGATCATGGAAACAATATCACGCAATCGCGTGTTATATATATATAAGTCAATACGCGATCCCGAAATAATATATGCGATCGTGTGTTACATTTATAAGATGATGTCTCACCAAATTTCATCAAAAGTACGCGATTACCAGTCAATACACGATCGCGTATCGACTTTGCTCGTCGGATACAGGGTTTATCCAGTGGTCTGTTTGTGTAAAAATGTTTGAAAGAACGATTTTTAATTTGGTTTTTGGATAAATCTTGTTGAGTGGTTACTAAAGCATGTAAATATATGTGTTGTAAATAAATTTATTTTTGAGAGGTGTCGAAGTTCTTACGCGTTTGTACAACCGAGGAGAAGGAGAGAAAAGTGAAGTGCTCGTTTTCGTGATCATGTTCTCTTGATGGTGTGTTTTAGGTGGTGTTTGATGGTGGATCTGTGGTGATTGTTTTGGGGTCTGAAAATTGGCCCGAGAGAGAAGAATACGAAGAAAAGAAGGTGGGTGGTGGAAGTGTGTGGGTTTGGTGAATGCAGGAACAAAATATGGGAGTGTAACATCCCAAAATCCAAAAGTAATATTGTGAAAAAAAGTAATAGTAATTGTTTTAAATTATATTTACTTTAGGTGAAATAAAATAGTAATAATTGTATGTCGGTTGTAAAGTTCCAGACAATGATAATCACGGGAATTAAATTAAAGCACATATATATCTATTAACTTATATGTGAACGTATCATATATCATTGCTATTGTCATTTCTAAACCACCAGAAACTTCACGAACAAAAGAAATCACGTACAAACCCTAAACCCTAAACTAAAGTTGATTCAAAACCCGAAATTGGAGCTGGAGAACATGAATTCATCATCAATTAATCATTCTAAACCTAAGGTAATCATGATTCTTCTTTATTTTTGAACTAAAACTTAGGTTTCATGGGGGGTTTTGAATAATATGAATGATTAATGATTTCTAGGTTGAAATTGAAGTGTATTATGATGAATTAGTAATGTATAAGTGTGTTTATGATGATGAGTAACATGAATTTGATCTAAAAATGGAGTAATTGATTTGTAGGATTAATGATCAAAGTAGGTTTTGATCATATGGATATGTTATGGTGTTAATACACCTTGATTAGTGTTTAAAGATGTTGTTGGAATATGATTAAAGGATATTGAAATAATGAATCAAAGGATTAAGCAATTGAATTAATTATGATTATGAGGATGATTATGATTAAGTTGATAAAATGATCATGATGATTGTTAGTGATGATTGAAATAGAATTATAAGTGATTAAATCATGTTTATGACTATGGAATAAGTAATGGAATAATGAATTTTAAGAAGTTAATACGAATTAAGGATGTGTAATATGATTTTCATAACCTTGGAATTAGTTTATGATGAATCTTGAATTATGATAAGAAGTAATCATTAAAGTGATTATACAAATAATGAAATAAAGAGAATTATGAAATAAAGGATTAGGTGTAATATTATGACACCCGCCAAATTAGGACTAGTAATTAGTGCCTAATTCTCTGTAATACATGTAATTAGTCCTTTGATTAGGTTAATTAATCTAACCTCATATATATTGTTGAATATATACACGTACACGATTTAGTTAAATCGTGCATTTTCATATCGAATGGATTTCGGTACAAATTCATATGGACGTTGGTGGACACTATTTATTAAATAATATGAAATTATTTGATCAACACAATTTTTATTAAATATTATGTTTATAATAATTAAAACGTTGCACGTATCGTACAAAATGTTAGTTACGCGACAAAACACGCGGTCCACGCCCGACACACGAGACAAATCAAAGTTTTATTTTTATAACTCAATTATAAAGTATTTTGATAAATACTTCCACTAAAATATCGAGTAATTAATTCTCAATATAAAACACGTACATAAACGCGTATAACATTAATTAAACATTTAAACGACCTGGTAAACGAACACCGCACGGAGCGCGAATACAGGGAATGAAAATTGGAGACACCCACCTAAGTGAGGCCCCCTTGAGCCGGCCCACTCCCCTCCCCCATCTTCTTTTGATCTTTGCTTTCCCCACACTTCACAATCATCACTTTCACCACCACTCTCTCTCTCTCTCTAACCCCTCACTATCTCTTTCTCAGTTTCTCTCACTAGAACCGCCACCATCACAGCCCAAAAACTACCACTAAATCACCTCCAATCACTTGGCGACTTCAAGCAAAAACGATCACGACATCAAGAGCTACGAGCCTATCTTTTCGGATTCTCCTCGCGTTGATTTGTAAGATCCCGACATTTCCAAAACTTCTTGGTTTTTACTTATTTTTGTATGTTGTTGTTTGTATAACTTGGTGATGTCCAAATAACTAGTTAAAACTCGTTTTCGAAACATATGTCGAAAAGTAGCGGTTTTGGTCTTTTGACGAAACCGACACTTCTAGACACTACCGACACAACCCGACAATTTTTGCAAACTCTATAAACTGATCTATGACTTGTGCAAAAGTTTCGGATCAAACCGAAGTCGTTTGACCCCTTTCTCGACAAACCGAAATCTGGTCAGATTGTTATGTCACAGAATGGCTGGGTCATCTGCGACACAAGCCCTTATGTCGCAAATACCTCCCAACGTCGCACATAGCGACGCAAAACCTTATGTCGCATTGAATTGCGAATATCGCATACTACGACACAACACCTTACGTCGCATTAAATTGCGGATGTCGCTTAATGCGACACAAATACCTACGTCGTAAATCTTGACCTGCGACGCAACAACTTATGTCGCAAAATTATTTCAACTCGCAACATTGCGACACAAACACCGATGTCGCACGTAGTGTCGCACCCAGCGTCGCACAAACCAGAACCCTGAAAACACAGATTTTTACTAAGTGTCAAGGCTTGAAACTTTATCCCTCAACGATACCCGAATTCGAATTTCAGATGCGTTTTCACTAAAGCAATATAGTAGAAATAAAAATTTTCCAAGCTGACTTGGCAGCTCGACCCCAGCCAGGGGCTCTGCCCCTTGGACCCCATTACCAGGGGCGCTGCCCCCGGACCCCCATAAACCAGGACTCAAGAATTCTTTTCACAATAAGTGTTGAACACATACTACCACAAAACCTTATACGATGATACACATACACGATATACATATACTTTTATAAGTATGCAACAATCAAAGTATAATAATAATAGTTGAGATTATTATTACAAGACCGTCACCAACGGGCCGTATATGTTTTCAAAATTTAAACAAACAATCAATCATTTGGACATAACTAGTTGTATGAACAACTGACATAGATGGTCTGTTGAGACATCTACTCATTATATTAACCAACACGCGTCTTGGGCGCCCCCAGGTTAACGGTCTACGGACATCACCTTACTTGGCTAAGCAACTCACGTTTATTGGTTTAAACGCAACAGACTCAGGTGAGTCTCATGGCCCCTCCTTTACTGTTTTCTCAGGGGTGTGATATACTGCTCGTTTATTTTACAATATGAACGCAAGTACAAAATTTTCATATACTACATGAGTTATTTCCACTAATCATTTCAAATCCCTCAATCAGCATAGTTTGGTAATACGTTGTAGCGTGAATATTAGTATATGGTACCATATAGGATTGACCCTCCTCGTCCGGGTTAGCATGCACTAACTGGTTAAACGGACGTACTAATATTTATTCAGAAGAGTGTAAATTAGGCACTCGTGGGAGGCACCTCGATCAGGTCCTTGAATGTGGATCCTGACCCCTCGAGTTAAGCTCAGACTATGTGCTCATGGCTGTATACAACATTAGTTGCTTAGTTGCGAATCAGTATTTAAATCTTGCGGTTCACATGATCTTATTTGATTTGCAAACCTGTGAGCTCACCAGCGTTAGCTGACCCATTTTAGCATGTATCACAGGTACCCAGCAGTAGGTTGGATTGCCCTCAGGATTTCAGTAGCTCGAGTCAGCATGCAGACATTAGAGATTTCCTTGCATTAATATATTTTGTAAAATTATTTATGTATTGAAATCTCTCATTTTCCAGAATACGAGCTATGTATAACCTCAAATGTTGTAAACATTTCTTATATCAATATATTTTGTTAAAACGACGCATATAGAGTCATTTGCTATATATCTATGTGCTTTGTTTATTGATTAGTAGTACTCCAAAGTATGCTTCCGCTCAACAGTAAATTTAGGGGTGTTACAATATGATCAATCCAAAAAGGATGATGAATTGATAATGTTGATGTATTGATTATAGAGGTGGCAAAATGAATGGGTCGGGTCGGGTCGGGTCACGGGTCTAGATGGGTTTGGGTCTAAATGGGTCCGGGTCTAGATGGGTCATTTAGAAGGATGGGTCTAAACGGGTCCGGGTCAAATGGGTTTCGGGTCGGGTCATCGGGTTCACCAAACTTTTTTTTTATTTGAGTGAAAAATGAAAAAAATGAAATGAGGTGAAAAAAAAAAAATTACCCGCTAGACCCGTCTAAACCCGTTGGTTAATTTTTACACAATTAGAGGTTATATTGAAAAACACATTTAGACCCATCCAAAAAAAGGGGAGGAAACCCAACAAACCCATCCCCTCCTAAAAATTAACCAAATTGACCCAAAATTAACCAATGGGTCTAAAATTGCCACCTCTAATTGATTATAATGATTTCTAGTTATTAAATGTGTTATTGTATCGATAGGTTATATGCTAAGTGATTAAGAATGGTGGTTTAGCTATTTGGATGTGACATCATGCATTCGCCTAAAAAAAGCAAAGGTGAGTGTTATGGGGATTAAATGAGTAATGATTGTATGTCCCGGATTGCTTACGAGCAAGAGGTTCATACAATCGAATATCAATTGTTTGTATCTTATCTTGTCTTTTAATTGTGGATTACTGTTGGTTTCGTATCTTGTTTCTAAATGTGGTTATTAGAATATTGATTTTATATGTTGTGGTGATATTATGTTTTGTGTTTCGGGCTAAGATGTTTGGTTGTTGATTAAGTGATTGGTATGTGGATTAATATGATGATTTTGTGGAATGAGCAAATTTTAGAGATTGTATTATTAACAAATAATCAGTGATTACGAAATAAGTGCTTAGCACTACTTGTATCTCTTGGACCGCGGATCCTTATGAAATAAAGAGAATCTCTACAATGGTTTCGTAGTTATTTGGGGGATCAGATAAGTGAATTCTTGCTAAACGAAATATGTTGTTATATTTATGGATTATACATTTAATTGCTCATAAGCTCACTAAGCTTTATGCTTACCCGTTTCAGTGGTTTCATATTGTAGGTATTTGGTTCGGTTGAACCAATTGGATGAAATATGACTATAAGGAAGTAGCGTGGATTGGAGCTTGCAATGTGGTTAGTCAAGCTTCTCTTCCTTTTGAATTATCGTTATGAATTATCACTTGTGTAAATCGCCCAAAAAGACACCTTTGAAATAATGTTGATGAATTAAAGTGTAACGTGTCAATTTTGTGTAAAAGTGTATCTCTGACTTGATAAAGTCAAAATGAATATGATGGTGTCGAATTGGGTCATGAAATATTGTATAATGGTAATTGTTGTTAGATGTGGAATAATGTGTGTATTGATCATGGTTATGGTGAACTTATGATCAAAGTCTCGAAGATGGTATTTTAGCTCATTTGAGTGATCATGAATCAAGAATTATGGCATGTTGTTTAAATGAATTGAAATCATGTATCATATGGTTAAAATGGATTAGATTTGGTAAAAGTGTCCAAATGGGCACCAAACGGGTCAAAGGAGTCAAAACGAGTTAGAGTGGGTGTATGATGTTGACGAATATGCTCACACGTGGCAAATGTATCATAGAATATGTGGATAAAAGTTGGAAATCCGAAACCAAGTCTTTTGGAATATGACTTGTCCACCAAATTGGTTTAAAATGGTCAAAATTTGGTTACACACCCGTTTTCTCGATAAACGTGTATTTTGAAAAAGTGTAAAAAGATAAAGTTTCATTTTGGTATAGTGGAGGTGCCTGCAAAATTTGGTGGTCTAACTCTTAACGAGTAAAAAGTTATACGCATTTGAATTTGGAGTTTGAGTCGTTTTGAAATGCAGGTGGTCACCTGGCGAAATTGGTGGTCACCTGGCGTAAATTCTTAAATGCAGGTTTTCACCTAGCAAAAATGGTGATTACCTGGTGAAAATGCTTCTGTCCAAAATTTTGATCCAAATTGTTTCCCGTTGCGTCTTTAAGCGTTTGGACATCATATTTTAGTATGTATGGGAAAATGTAATGAGTTTTTCATTAAAAAAAAAAAATGTTCACGAATTTGGTGCATTTCAAGGAGGCCATACCCTCCCATATGGATGGTCAAGGTGGGTCCACTAAGGTGGACTTCACAAATTTTTGTGTTGTGCGCGGTACCCGTTTACCCGTTCATATAAAATTTAATTATTCGTGTAACGCTTTTAAATGTTATATTTGTTATCGTGTATTCACGATATTTTTAACCGAAGTATTTACCAAAATACTTTATCTAAAGTTATAAAAATATAACTTGTGTTTTATTCGTTTGTCGGGCGTGTTTCATACGTCTTTGTCGCGTTCGATTTCGTTTTAACAAAACGTATAATCGTGTAATATATTTTGTATTATAATTAAGTAAATAATGTCTGTTTAGATAAAATCAACATTATTTTGACAATTTGTCACCAACGTCCATATTAAATAATGTCGGACTCCGTCCGGTTCGTAATGGTACGATTTAAACAAATCGCGTATGTGTGTATGTAATTACACAAATTGTTACATATATTTAGCCTAATACAAACTAAATACATGTAAGTACATGTGACACCCGCCAAATTAAGACTTTAATTAGTGCTTAAACTACTTGTAAATACCCTGTTATAGGCTAAATATATGTGACATTTTGTGTAATTACATACACGCGTATGCGATTTGTTTAAATCGTACACTTATGAACCGGACGAGGTCCGACATTAATTAATATGGACGTTGGTGACAAAATTTATAAATAATGTGGAATTATCCAAACAAACATTACCTACTATAATATATTACGATAATATATTACACGAATTTCGTATTGTTTAAAAACATATTCTATGCGATGAAACCGCGCGAAACGCACCCCAACGAGTGATTAATAACAAAAATGATATTTTTATAATTTTATAACTTGAGATAAAGTGTTTTGCTAAAATACTTCGGTTAAAAATATCTTGAATATACTTTAACATATTTTTAAATCTTAAAAAGATTTCACGATTAAACGACTACGGGATTTAACTGACTACGAGTCGTGACCCAAATTTGGAAACACAAACACGCGAGCCTGAGACCCAAAAGGGTCGGCCCAGACCCGCGGACCCAACCCAACCGACCCGCGACCCAACTCCCCCTTTCTATTCCATTTCTTCTCCATTTCATTTCATTTACACACATCAAACTCTCTCTTTTTCTCTCAAAATCGCAGCCCCAAACCACCCCAAAAACGTCACCAAAAACTCATCATCTTGCGGAATTGATTCAAAAGAAAACGATCACCATCTCAAGCTCTCCATCTTCGTCTTCTCCATTTTCGATTTCGTGGTAAGAAACTTTAAAACTCTTTTAAATTACTTGAAAAGCTTATATTTACATGCTATAACGTTTACTCAACGAAGATTTGTCCAAAATCCGACTTAAAATGCGTTTTAAAAACCAAATTGCACAAACAGCTCCGTCTGCGAGTTGAGATGCGTCTCAATCCGCAGATCATGCTGCGAGTCGAGATTCACCCACTAAAACTGGACTCGCGAAGTCAAACTGCGAATCGAACTGACTTGCGAGTTGAACTGCGAACCGACCTGTCCTGCGAGTCGAGACCTGTGAGTCGAGACTTGCGAACCCACTATGCCTTGCGAGCCTAATCTCAGCTCGCATCGCGAACTCAGTCCGCCCCACAATTACAGTCCGCGGCTAAACTTGGTTAATTTACCCGAATTTGAATTTCCGATGCATTTTTCACCAAAGCAATGTTGTAGAAATAAAAAAATTTCGCGCTGACCTGGCAGCTCGATCCCAGCCAGGGGCTCTGCCCCTTGGACCCCGCCAGGGGTTGCCACTCCTGGGACCCCGCTACCAGGGGTGTTGCCCCCGGACCCCCGTGCGATATTTTCACACTTGGACATAAATGACAAACATACTGGAAATACTTTTTTGTATACAATGAAACAAATACGATAACTATACTATGAAGTAATTACAAACCGTCACCAACGGGCCATACTTGTTTTCAAACTACAAACGAAATACTAAACAAATACTTGGACATTTCTTAGTTGAGTGGACAACTAGCATGGGTGACCTTTCAAGACACCAAACTTATTTACTTATTTACTTACAACCTTGTGCGTTTCGGACGCCAGAAGGTTGCAGGGTTCTGAGAACAGCTTTACGGACTTACATCCGACACACCTATGGACTTACATCCGTTTTACTTGTTTGATTACACGAACACATCATACTTGCTAGACTCAGGTGAGTCTTACAGCCCCACTTTTTACTGTTTTCTACTTTGGGGTGAGATACTTTGCTTACTATTTTACGCATGAACACGAGTACTGGACTGCCTATACTACTTTTTACACCCATTACATGAGTACTTTTTATCCACTGAAAGCCTCATATCGTAAGTTGTTAGTTATGGACTTAAGCGCGAGTACTAGTACATGGATTCAATTGGGACTGACAATCCCTGCCTGGGGTAGTAGCGATACCACGGATTTCACCGTAGAAATAGGCATATTAGTATTCGTTACATATGAGTGTTGTGGATAGCACTCACGGGGGATACATTATATGATACTTGATTGAATCATACTTACACATTGTTAAGCTTCAACTTATGAGCTCATGGCAACTATGCTGACCTACTGATATACTTACTTACATACTTTGCTTGACAGCAACACTGGTACCTACTTGTGGTTCATAACGATTACTTTACTATTAAATCTGTAAGATTCACCAACCTTTTGGTTGACACTTTTTAGCATTGTATCTCAGGTACACAGACGGAGTAGGATTGCTCCAGGACACTAGCTAGAGTCGCATGATTTCTACATTGCATCTAACGGAGATTCTTAGCATTATCTTTTGTATATTATGATTATGTAATAGAATCTCCCGCTACACGCGTGGACTCTAGGGAACTACATTTTTGTAACCGAAAACATTATGTTTTCAAACATTTTATATATGGAAATGTAACTATTTTCAAACATCTCATTTAGAGGTCGTTTGCTGTAAACTTTGTGCTGTTGATACTTGATTAGTAGCATCCCAAAGCTTGCTTCCGCTAAACAGTGAATTTGAGGGTGTTACAGTACAAGTAGGTTAGGCACTAATTAAAGTCCTAATTTGGCGGGTGTCACGTCGAGTCCAATTCTCGGAACCTGCTCAAGCTGCTGAGGATGATGAAGTGAAAAAGAAGAAAATGGTAGAGAAATTCGGACAATAAATGAGGATAGGTGTTGAAAGAGGGCATTGTAACTGATACCGGGAGTTTAATATAATTATTATTATATACATTTAATCTAAAAACTTATCCCCACTTCAGCTTCATGTAATCCCGATTATTTAGTCATGGCACCCGCGGGTCGTGGGTACGGATATGCCAATCTCATCACCCTCCCGCGACGGGTTTTTTTGATCCGCAAACCCGCGAATACCCGCTAGCGAGCTTATTTTTACACCCGTATCCACGACCCGCGGATACCCGTGGGTCACGGGTTACCCGCGGATTTTAAATGATACATATATTCTATCAAAATATCAAAAGATTTTATATAATTTTAATGTATAAAAATGTTTTAAAACATATTTAAATCAATGGATCGTAATTTTAAGCGAATTAGATTGTAAAAATTTAAGACATGCAGACTAATAGTTCGAAAACTATCAATTTATTTGATAATTTTTTCTTGATCATTTGATAAGTTTGTTATTCGAAACATGAATAGTATACCTTTTTGTCTCTATATTTATATTTTCATTATTGTTCAAATTAACCATTATATATACATATATATGCGATAAATTATACAAACCCGCTTGTGGGTAACTATAGTGTGTTTTGTAGGTTCACGGGTCGGGTTTACCCGCGAGTATAAGTTCATATCCATCACCCGCCCGCGACCTGCCAACTAGTAAAAGTTCATACCCGTAACCCACCCGTGGGTAAAAATATTACGGGTTTATAATCTAGTCTAAATATTATTATAAGAAAACATTAATAAGATAATTTTGTTCAAAAATCGACCCCAATTAACCAATCAAATGTTTTGATTTCACAATCTTTTTAATTTGTTTACCTAAAAACTCTCTATCAAAAAACAAAATATTATGAATACGGAGTAATCCTAAAATATATAAAATAATAATAATAATAACAATAATAATAATAATAATAATTATTATTATTATTATTATTATTATTATTATTATTATTATTATTATTATTATTATATAATAATAATAATAATAATAATAATAATAATAATAATAATAATAATAATAATAATAATAATAATAAAAATAATAATAATAATAATAATTATTATTATTATTATTATTACGATTATTATTATTATTATTATTATTATTGTTATTATTATTATTATTATTATATACATCTAATCTAAAAAATTATCCCCACTATAACTTCATGTAATCCTGATTATTTAGTCATGGCACCCACGGGTCGTGGGTACGGATATGCCAATCCCATCACCCGTTCGTGACGGGTTTTCTTGACCCGCAAACCCGCGAATACCCGTTAGCGAGCTTATTTTTATACCCGTACCCGCGACCCACGGATACCCGTGGGTCGCGGGTTACCCGCAAATTTTAAATGATACAAATATTCTATCAAAATATCAAAAGACTTTATATAATTTTGATGTATAAAAATGTTTTAAAACATATTCAAATTAGTGGATCGTAATTTTAAGCGAATTAGATTGTTAAAATTTAAGACATGCGGACTAATAGTTCGAAAACTATCAATTTATTTGATAATTTTTTCTTGGTCATTTGATAAGTTTGTTATTCGAAACATGAATAGTATACCATTTTGTCTCTATATTTATAGTTTCATTATATATTATTAACCATTATATATACATATATATGCGATAAATTATACAAACCCGCGTGTGGGTAACTATAATGTGTTTTGTAGGTTCACGGCCAGGTTTACCCGCGGGTATAAGTTCATACCCATCACCCGCCCGCGACCTGCCAATGGGTAAAAGTTCATACCCGTAACCCACCCGTGGGTAAAAATTTCACGGGTTTACCCACCCACAATGGACGGGTACCCACGGGTCACGGATTTTTTCCTAGCCATTGCCATCCCTACGATTATTTATTTTATTATTTAATTGAGCAATTCCAATTCTAAAATCATTAACTAATGTTTACACATTTCCCTACGTCAAATTTATGTGAAGTATCCATTCATCATAATCTATTCATCATAGAGTAAGGTTCAAATAAGTACAACAACTTTTTGTGAGAATGAGAGAACCAATAGGAATGTGTTATTTGTCATTAAACCCTCTTTCTCCCACGTTTTTAAAAAATAAACATCTCTAAATGGTAAGTCAAAAAATCATAAAAATTGCACCATAAAAATCAGCGTTTTATTCTCTTCCATTACAGATGTGACAATGTATATTTTCGACCACTTTTTTTTCATTTTTCGATATGTTTTGAAAACAACTAGCACATGTTTTACCAGCTAGTAACAAATGTGATACCAGCTAGTAACAAATGTGATACCAGCGAGTAACACATGTGTTACTAATTTTGTACAACAAAAAAAAGTTTATCGAAAGTATACCTTGTGATATGACAAATCGAAGAGAAAAAAATGCTGATTTTTATGGTGTAATTTTTATAATTTTTCGACTTAACTTTTGTGAGATATTTGATTTTAAAAAACGTGGGGAAAAATGGATTTTATGACACATGGCACATTCTTATTGGTTCCTTCATTCTCACCAAATTTTTCATTCTCATTTAAACCTCACTCATTCATCATAATATTTGTTGTTCTACCTATTAGTGAAACCCTAAGACAATATTATACTTATGGATAGTGAGTTCGCACTTGAGTACTTGTTTGTGGTAAAATAATGGGTAGTTTAATATGTTCGTAAAATGATTAAAAGATTTATGGTTTTTGTTTGGGAATTAGATTTATAGTTATATTTTTGAATGATTAAATGATTTGTGGTGGTTGACAATGACTTCATTGTAGAGAACTAGTGATACGGTGATTGGGGAAACATGATGAGGGTATTATAGTAAATAATCAACTTGTTAATAATTTAACAATAAATTTAGAGTTTTAATCGTAGTTAAATTCGAGATTTGGGTAGATATGATATTTTAAATTCAAAATGGGTATATTTGATATTTTATATGGTTTAAGGTGAGGAAATATGTAATTATCCCTATCTTATTTTACACCTTTGTTTTAACTTGTACGTATTTATCTTTTCAGGAGCTTGCGTAAACCACCCTCCCTTATAATTTTAGTTGTTCACTATGGTGGTCATTATAACGCGTGATACAATCTATTAAGCATCGTTTTTCATTATACTTGGTCTTGCTTTGACTGTCAGCTTTGTTTTGCATTTTAACCAACATTATCAACCATAAATATCAAGAATGAAAACAATATATAAATTTGAACAATGAAAGATTGACTCAATTTATCATATCATACTTCATACAAAAACGAAAGATATAATTATATAAAACAAACACACAATTCACTGATAATTGATTAACGTATGCCATTCTAGATGGTGGAGAGTTAAATATTCTTTATGTTGACAATCTGTTTTTTTTACTAAGTTAATCCCTAAGCACATGTTGTACACATATAGCCATATCATTTGAATTATATATCTTACATTTGGCTCCATATGTTTAATAAACTTTACTAATTGACCGTTACCTAGATTGGAAAACAATTTAGTCCGTACGAGCATAGGATGCCACAGATTTTCTCATGGGCGATATCGCGAATTTTGCGGGTCCTAAACTAGTAAAATAATAAAAGTATGGGTATTCGGCCGCTCTCAAATGTACTTAAATTAGTGGTACTTCAAGTGATATTTATAGGGGTGAAATAAAATTAAGAAGGTCAGAGAATTTATTATGGTATAAATACAAATATTAATGTGTATTTTTGTCGCACCCCCTAATTCGGGTTGCGGAAGCGAATTCGGGTAGGGGCGCGACTAATCAATATACAAAGCACATAAGATACATAATGAACGACCACTACATGAGTCGTTTTACAATTACATTGATTAACGTAAGAGTCTACATATGGTTTACAAAAGATGAGTTCGCATAGATATTTGAGAGATTCTAATACATATCTAATTTATACAAAATATAGAAATGCAAGGAAATCTCTTGATGATTATATGATTGCATGCGACTCGAGCTACAGTATCCTGATGGACAGTCCAACTTACTGCTGAGTACCTGAGATAACATGCTAAAAGGTCAGCTATAAAGCTGGTGAGCTCACAGGTTTGATATGATAATATATGATTTGTGAACCGCAAGATTTAATGATTCGATTTACAAAGCATGTAAATAATTGATTGATGGGTATCACATGAATATTTGTAATTAAACAAATAAGTAAAGATTGATACAACTAACATGAGCACATAGTCTGAGCTTAACTGAGGGGTCAGGATCACAATCAAGTGCCTGATCGAGGGTGCCTCTATGCGTATGCCTAATCAACATACGTTTGAACAAATGATAATGCGTCCGTTTGACAGGTTAGTGCTTGCTAACTCGGACGGGGATTGTCAATCCCATATGGTACCATACACTAACATTCACGCTAAATCATATTAACAGAACTATGCTTCAGAGGACTTTGCTTGATTAGATGAAAACAACTCATGCAGCATACGTGATAGTTTGATACTTGCGTTCACATGTAAAACAAAACGAGCATGTATCTCACCCCTAGGTAAAAGCATTTAAAAAGGGGCTATGAGACTCACCTGAGCCTAATGAATTGTTAGCCAACAATTATGATGATTCACAATGATTTTGATGTCGTTACGACGACTGAACCTGCAGGGCGTCTTAGACGTGCAAGGTTTTGATTGATTAGATTTTTGAACTTGACAGGCGTATCAAACGCGCGAGGTTTAATTGATTTGATGACTCTACGGACCATCTTTGCTAGTTATTCCCCTTAACTAGTTATGACCAATACTTTGGTAAATGATTAGGTTTGAGTTTGTGAAAATGTATACGGGTCGTTGGTGACGGCTTGTAATAATAATTTCAAACTATTATTATTTTGCATGATTTGTTGTACTTATAAAAATATATGTGTTTCGAGTAAACGTCGTATCATATAGGTTTAGTCGTTAATCAAGTTCATTATATCCGTTACACTTTATTTCATAATTTACAAAATTTGGTACGAGTCTGAAAACAGTAATATGCCATTTTCGGCCCCTAAACGACCCCGGATGGCCTAAAACTGACTAGGCTAAGGTACTTAGCATTGATTATTGGGTCGTTTCCAAGTGACCTTGCGAATTTGAGCTCAATCCAAGTTAATTAAAAAGATGTTATATTTTTCGTGGGAAAAAGGGCTGTGACGCGATCGGCTGAAGATTATCACGCGATCGCGTGGATTTTAAAATGACGCGATCGGTTGGACAATTCACGCGATCGGGTGGAATTAAAAATGACGCGATCGGTTGGAAGATCACGCGATCGCGTGGTTTGTCTGGGTGTGCAGGTCTGTGACGAACATCAGCTTAAATTCAACAATTTGAGGTCGTTTTGGGGACATAATTAGTTTATGAAACACTCTAGCATGATTATATATGTAATCTAAACATGTAAAATTAACAAAAACGTAAACGATTCCTTACAATTAATTTGATGAACGGATGATGATGATAATGGTGATGAAGATGGAGGAGATGATGAAGATGATGATGATTCCAGCAACGATGATGATGTTGATCTTGTTAATTTGGTGTTGTTGTTGTTTTTGGATTTTGAAAGAGAAAGAGAACCGAGAGATTGAGAGGGAGAGTTGAGAATGAAATGAAATGATCGAAGGGTGTGTTTGGTTTGTTCATCCGGCTCCAATAATTGGAGTCGGTTGGGCTCCCATTCGTAGTACAAAATACCCGTGTTTTTGTACCCGATCGAAAAAAATAGTAAAATGTTTTAATTCGATAAATTTCTAAAAATGAATTCGTTTATACTTTTATTAGAAGTATTTTATAAAAATACCTTTAGTGAGATATAATAATATATCTTTGTTTTACGTTTTAGAGACGGATACGATTCGAGTGGTTTCGTTTCGTTTGAGTAAAATGTTATAAAACGAAATATGTTTCATTTTAATCCAAGTAAATAATAATTATCATTTTCAATAATAATACATTATTTATAAAGGTTGTCGCGAATGATTTGATTTTGTACGATACGAATACTTTATATATTATCAAAATAATATATAATAAATAATGAGTTATTAAATAATAATTCTTATATTATTTAATATTGTTTTTCACCAACGCCATATATATATGAATCAGAAATTTGGCCGATTTGATCATTGCACTATTAAATCTAATCGAGTACTGATATATATATTCATCAATATATATTTGACACATACAATTAGCCTAATACATAGCACTAATTACATGTAATTCCAAATGATTAGGAGCTAAAAACTAGTCCTAATTTTGACGGGTGTCACATTCTCCCCTTGTTAAGAGAATTTCGTCCCGAAATTTAACTCGAAGTTGGCGTGTGAGTGGAGTCTGAAAATAGATGTGGATATTTGAGTCGCATCTGGTCTTCCCGTTCCCAGGTGAATTCCGGACCACGCCGCGAATTCCACCGAACCTTGACAATTGGAATACGACTTTGCTTAAGCTGTTTGACCTCACGGTCCATGACCTCCATTGGTGTCTCGACAAAATGAAGTTTGTCGTCGATTTGAATTTCCTCGAGCGGAATAATGAGTGTCTCGTCGGACAGACATTTCTTAAGATTAGAAATGTGAAATGTGGGATGCACGCTACTGAGCTCTGGAGGTAGCTGCAATCGATAAGCTACTGGACCAATCCTTTCAAGGATCTCAAAAGGTCCGATGTATCTAGGGTTTAACTTCCCACGTTTACCAAAACGGATGACACCTTTCCAAGGTGATACTTTGAGCATTACTCGATCCCCAACCTGGAACTCGAGATGCTTTCGTCTCACGTCAGCATAACTCTTCTGACGATCACGTGCGGCCTTTAGCCGTTGCTGGATACCAACGATCTTCTCGGTGGTTTCATGAATGATTTCAGGACCAGTGAGTTGGCTATCTCCAACTTCTGTCCAACAATTAGGCGATCGGCACTTACGACCGTACAGTGCCTCAAAAGGTGCAGCTCCAATACTGGTGTGGTAGCTGTTGTTGTATGAGAATTCACACAATGGTAAATGCTGTTCCCAATTCGCACCGAAGTCAATTACGCAGGCGCGTAACATATCTTCCAGTGTTTGAATTGTCCTTTCACTTTGGCCATCGGTTTGTGGATGATAGGCTGTACTCATATCTAAACGAGTACCCAATGACTTTTGTAATGATTGCCAAAAGTTAGATGTGAATCGGCTGTCTCTATCAGAGATAATTGAGATTGGAACGCCGTGCCTTGTTACGATCTCCTTCATATAGATTTGTGTGAGACGTTCCATTTTGTCGGTTTCCTTCATGGCAAGGAAGTGAGCAGATTTGGTTAGACGATCAACTATTACCCATATAGTATCGCAACCACTTGATGTTTTCGGGAGTTTAGTGATGAAATCCATGGAGATTTGCTCCCATTTCCATTGAGGGATTTCCGGTTGCTGGAGTAAGCCGGAGGGTTTCTGACATTCGGCTTTAACCTTAGAACATGTGAGGCATTTGCTGACGTACGTGGCAATCTCTGCTTTCATGTTCGGCCACCAGTACAGTCCCTTGATGCCATGATACATCTTGTCCGATCCAGGATGTATAGAGTATTTGGACCTGTGAGCTTCATCCATCACAAAGTCTCGAAGATTCCCAAACTTGGGTAACCAGATTCGGTTTGCGAAGTACTTGACTCCATTGGGTTTGGTTTCAAATTGATTCTCCATATTTCGCAAGGCCTCTTCCTTGATGTTTTCAGGTTTCAATGCTTCGAGTTGAGCAGTGAGGATTTGAATGATTAGATCATTATGAATGATAATACTGAGGGCTCGGACTCGAAGAGGTTTGGTGCGCTCTTTTCGACTTAGGGCATCTGCAACTACATTTGCTTTACCCGGATGATACTTGATCTCGCAGTCATAATCGGTGAGCAACTCGACCCATCGTCGTTGCCTCATATTGAGATCCTTCTGATCAAATATATGCTGAAGACTTTTATGATCAGTGAAGATGGTACATTTCGTGCCATACAGATAATGTCTCCAGATTTTGAGAGCGAACACTACGGCTCCTAATTCGAGATCATGGGTTGTGTAGTTCTTCTCGTGAACTTTGAGTTGTCGGGAGGCGTAAGCTATGACTTTCTCTCGTTGCATCAACACGCAACCAAGTCCCTGATGCGAAGCATCGCAGTATACCACTAAGTCCTCGTTACCTTCGGGTAGTGATAGGATGGGCGCACTGCAAAGCTTTTGCTTTAATAACTGGAACGCTGACTCCTGCTTATCGGTCCAATTGAACTTCTTCTCTTTCTGAGTCAGTGTTGTGAGTGGTTGTGCTATCTTGGAGAAATTCTCAATGAAGCGCCGATAGTAACCAGCCAGTCCTAAGAATTGGCGTACTTCGGTCGGTGTTGTGGGTGCTTGCCAGCACTTGATAGCCGCGATCTTTGAGGGATCAACATGAATTCCCTGACTGTCAATCACATGACCAAGGAATTGAACGGTCCGAATCCAGAACTCACACTTGGAAAACTTAGCATATAACTCTTCGTGTCTGAGAAGTTCTAGAATGGTTTTGAGATGCTGCACGTGCTCTTGCTCGTTGCGTGAGTAGATAAGAATGTCGTCTATGAAGACAATGACAAACTTGTCAAGATATGGTTTGCACACTCGGTTCATTAGATCCATGAATACTGCCGGTGCGTTAGTCAAACCAAAGGCCATAACCTGAAACTCGTAATGACCATAGCGAGTTCGGAAAGCAGTTTTCGGAATATCTTCATCGCGAACTCGTAACTGATGATAACCCGATCGTAGATCTATTTTTGAATAAACACTTGAGCCTTGGAGTTGGTCGAACAGGTCATCAATACGTGGAAGTGGATAACGGTTCTTGATGGTTAATTTGTTCAACTCTTTGTAGTCGATACACATTCTGAATGAACCGTCCTTCTTTTTCACAAACAGGACCGGAGCTCCCCATGGTGAAGAACTCGGTCTAATGAATCCCTTATCCAGGAGTTCCTGTAACTGAACAGACAACTCCTGAAGTTCTGAAGGGGCTAAACGATATGGTGCTAGTGCCACGGGTGTTGCCCCAGGCACAAGGTCTATTGAGAACTCAACTTGCCTTGGTGGTGGAAGACCAGGCAATTCTTCAGGAAAGACTTCTGGAAAGTCTCTGACGATGGGCACATCCTCAAGTCGCTTTTCTTCTGACTTTTTCTCAATAACATGAGCGAGGATTGCCTGATACCCTTTCCTAAGGTACTTGCGAGTCTTCATGCAGGATATGATATTCAATCTCGTCCCACTGGTCTCCCCTTGTATGATCAAAGTACTACCAGTGACGAGAGGAATACGAACGATCTTGTCATGACATACAACTTCAGCTCGATGCTTGGATAGCCAATCCATGCCTACTACTATGTCAAAACTTCCAATCTCGATGGGTATGAGGTTTATGGGAAATAGTTCATTTGCGAGGTTTAGGGTGCAATTTGGTATTATACTATCGGCCTCAATCAATTTGCCATTAGCTAACTCTACAGTGTACTTAGCTTCTAAGGCAATAGGGGAAATGTCTAATAGTGGGCTAAATTCCTCAGATATAAAACTCTTATCAGCACCAGTATCAAACAAAATTGAAGCAGTTAAATTGTTGAGAAGAAACATACCCGTGACCACATTAGGGTCTTCACGGGCCTCTCCAGCATTCAGCACAAAAGCTCTGCCCCTAGCGACGTTGTTGTTGCTACCCTTGTTCTTCAGCTTTGGACACGCATTTCTGAAGTGTCCAGTGTTTCCACACTCATAGCAGGCTCGGGGTTGGTTGTTGTTGGTGTTGGTGTTGGTGGTGAGGTTGGTTGCTGGTGCTCGACAGTCTTTGGTAAGATGTCCATATTTCTTACAGTTGTTACAGGGGTTACTACAAGGACCATCATGATGACGATTGCACTTTGAACAGTAGGGTTTACTTCCAGTGTACCCTTTCCTCTCTCCAGAACCTGATGTGTCATTCTTGACAGTCTCAGTCTTTTTGAAGGTCTGCTGGTTCTGATTCCCAGACCACTTTCTCTTGTTGTTGTTCCCAGAAGATGAGACAGGGTTTCCTTGGCTCTCTTGCATAGCCATGAGCTCATGAGATAATCGAATTGCTCCCTGAATAGTGGTTTTGCCAGAAGAAGCTACGTTCCCCCGGACCGGTTCCGGAAGACCGCGGATGTACCTCTTGACCTTGTCGATCTCAGTGCTTACTAAGGCTGGGCGGAGGGTTGCCAGTTGTTGGAACCTAGTGGTATAACCAACAATGTCGGTTCCTTGAACCTTGAGATGCCAGAACTCCTCATCTAGCTTCTCGAGTTCTTCAGATGGGCAATACTCCTCTGTGAGCATTTTCTTCAGATCTTCCCAGGGAAGTAGGTAGGCGGTATCTATACCCACAGACTGGGTATACGAGTTCCACCAGGTGAGGGCACCGTCAGCAAGGGTACATGTGGAAAACTGAACTCTATCCCCTTCCGCACATTTGATAATGCGAAAGACGGATTCCATCTTCTCAACCCATCTGATTAGGCCGATGGCTCCTTCAGTTCCTTTAAAGCTCAGGGGTTTGCAGTTTTGGAAATCCTTGTAGGAACAAGGCTTGGTAGTGGGAGGGGTATTGGCAGTACCACTATTCCTTTCGGGGGTCTCTGATGAATGTCGCGCCAAGGCTTCAGTCACAGCCTGAGAGATGATAGATGCCATCTGGGCATCAGTGTAAGTCCTTGACTTTGGCGGCATGATTTTCCTGAGAATAGAAGGATAGGGTTTGTGAGAGATTGTCCATAAATGATGATTATCATAGATGTACATATACAAATGCGGTAATATACAACATCACAACATGACAATCAACATTATAGAACAATCAAGAGGAGTTGAATAACTATCTCTACTGACTAGCAACTACGTGCTATCTAGCCTGGCTATCTGAATTGTTGTGAGTTGGGTAAGGTTTCGCTCGAAGTGACTCGGTGGTCCTCCTAGCTACCTATGAGTTTCGTGATTACAAGAGATGTTGTCGAGAGTGGGATGAAGTAGAAGATGTTTCGGTGGGTGTGTTTGTCATTTCTATGACAAAGTGTTTGAATATGTGAGTGTCTATATATATAATATATAATAGACTAGCGTACTGTGCTTGATCGATGACTAACTATGTATATATACTTATATCACATAATAGTCTTATGAGTGTCTAGCACAACAATTATGAGTCCCGGTTTCTCTCGAGGTCAGAGTCAACTAATGTATTCCTATTCCAGCATAACCATTTCAAGCCTTACATCATCTTTATTTAATTGTACATAGTTGATCAAGCTATGTTAAATTAAACTTGTATGACGTAACTCTTGAACCAATCACACTTAACAGCAAATACTGCCTAACGGTCATAGTCTAGGCCCACTAATGCAACCTAGTTCACTATAACCTTAGGCTCTGATACCAATCTGTCGCACCCCCTAATTCGGGTTGCGGAAGCGAATTCGGGTAGGGGCGCGACTAATCAATATACAAAGCACATAAGATACATAATGAACGACCACTACATGAGTCGTTTTACAATTACATTGATTAACGTAAGAGTCTACATATGGTTTACAAAAGATGAGTTCGCATAGATATTTGAGAGATTCTAATACATATCTAATTTATATAAAATATAGAAATGCAAGGAAATCTCTTGATGATTATATGATTGCATGCGACTCGAGCTACAGTATCCTGATGGACAGTCCAACTTACTGCTGAGTACCTGAGATAACATGCTAAAAGGTCAGCTATAAAGCTGGTGACCTCACAGGTTTGATATGATAATATATGATTTGTGAACCGCAAGATTTAATGATTCGATTTACAAAGCATGTAAATAATTGATTGATGGGTATCACATGAATATTTGTAATTAAACAAATAAGTAAAGATTGATACAACTAACATGAGCACATAGTCTGAGCTTAACTGAGGGGTCAGGATCACAATCAAGTGCCTGATCGAGGGTGCCTCTATGCGTATGCCTAATCAACATACGTTTGAACAAATGATAATGCGTCCGTTTGACAGGTTAGTGCTTGCTAACTCGGACGGGGATTGTCAATCCCATATGGTACCATACACTAACATTCACGCTAAATCATATTAACAGAACTATGCTTCAGAGGACTTTGCTTGATTAGATGAAAACAACTCATGCAGCATACGTGATAGTTTGATACTTGCGTTCACATGTAAAACAAAACGAGCATGTATCTCACCCCTAGGTAAAAGCATTTAAAAAGGGGCTATGAGACTCACCTGAGCCTAATGAATTGTTAGCCAACAATTATGATGATTCACAATGATTTTGATGTCGTTACGACGACTGAACCTGCAGGGCGTCTTAGACGTGCAAGGTTTTGATTGATTAGATTTTTGAACTTGACAGGCGTATCAAACGCGCGAGGTTTAATTGATTTGATGACTCTACGGACCATCTTTGCTAGTTATTCCCCTTAACTAGTTATGACCAATACTTTGGTAAATGATTAGGTTTGAGTTTGTGAAAATGTATACGGGTCGTTGGTGACGGCTTGTAATAATAATTTCAAACTATTATTATTTTGCATGATTTGTTGTACTTATAAAAATATATGTGTTTCGAGTAAACGTCGTATCGTATAGGTTTAGTCGTTAATCAAGTTCATTATATCCGTTACACTTTATTTCATAATTTACAAAATTTGGTACGAGTCTGAAAACAGTAATATGCCATTTTCGGCCCCTAAACGACCCCGGATGGCCTAAAACTGACTAGGCTAAGGTACTTAGCATTGATTATTGGGTCGTTTCCAAGTGACCTTGCGAATTTGAGCTCAATCCGAGTTAATTAAAAAGATGTTATATTTTTCGTGGGAAAAAGGGCTACTAAACACTTATGCACTTTTGAAATTTGCACACACATGTTAACTGAAAAATCACGCGATCCAGGAACAAGATCACGCGATCGGGTGAAACCAGGCTGTGACGCGATCGGCTGAAGATTATCACGCGATCGCGTGGATTTTAAAATGACGCGATCGGTTGGACAATTCACGCGATCGGGTGGAATTAAAAATGACGCGATCGGTTGGAAGATCACGCGATCGCTTGGTTTGTCTGGGTGTGCAGGTCTGTGACGAACATCAGCTTAAATTCAACAATTTGAGGTCGTTTTGGGGACATAATTAGTTTATGAAACACTCTAGCATGATTATATATGTAATCTAAACATGTAAAATTAACAAAAACGTAAACGATTCCTTACAATTAATTTGATGAACGGATGATGATGATAATGGTGATGAAGATGGAGGAGATGATGAAGATGATGATGATTCCAGCAACGATGATGATGTTGATCTTGTTAATTTGGTGTTGTTGTTGTTTTTGGATTTTGAAAGAGAAAGAGAACCAAGAGATTGAGAGGGAGAGTTGAGAATGAAATGAAATGATCGAAGGGTGTGTTTGGTTTGTTCATCCGGCTCCAATAATTGGAGTCGGTTGGGCTCCCATTCGTAGTACAAAATACCCGTGTTTTTGTACCCGATCGAAAAAAATAGTAAAATGTTTTAATTCGATAAATTTCTAAAAATGAATTCGTTTATACTTTTATTGGAAGTATTTTATAAAAATACCTTTAGTGAGATATAATAATATATCTTTGTTTTACGTTTTAGAGACGGATACGATTCGAGTGGTTTCGTTTCGTTTGAGTAAAATGTTATAAAACGAAATATGTTTCATTTTAATCCAAGTAAATAATAATTATCATTTTCAATAATAATACATTATTTATAAAGGTTGTCGCGAATGATTTGATTTTGTACGATACGAATACTTTATATATTATCAAAATAATATATAATAAATAATGAGTTATTAAATAATAATTCTTATATTATTTAATATTGTTTTTCACCAACGCCATATATATATGAATCGGAAATTTTGCCGATTTGATAATTGCACGATTAAATCTAATCGAGTACTGATATATATATTCATCAATATATATTTGACACATACAATTAGCCTAATACATAGCACTAATTACATGTAATTCCAAATGATTAGGAGCTAAAAACTAGTCCTAATTTTGACGGGTGTCACATTCTCCCCTTGTTAAGAGAATTTCGTCCCGAAATTTAACTCGAAGTTGGCGTGTGAGTGGAGTCTGAAAATAGATGTGGATATTTGAGTCGCATCTGGTCTTCCCGTTCCCAGGTGAATTCCGGACCACGCCGCGAATTCCACCGAACCTTGACAATTGGAATACGACTTTGCTTAAGCTGTTTGACCTCACGGTCCATGACCTCCACTGGTGTCTCGACAAAATGAAGTTTGTCGTCGATTTGAATTTCCTCGAGCGGAATAATGAGTGTCTCGTCGGACAGACATTTCTTAAGATTAGAAATGTGAAATGTGGGATGCACGCTACTGAGCTCTGGAGGTAGCTGCAATCGATAAGCTACTGGACCAATCCTTTCAAGGATCTCAAAAGGTCTGATGTATCTAGGGTTTAACTTCCCACGTTTACCAAAACGGATGACACCTTTCCAAGGTGATACTTTGAGCATTACTCGATCCCCAACCTGGAACTCGAGATGCTTTCGTCTCACGTCAGCATAACTCTTCTGATGATCACGTGCGGCCTTTAGCCGTTGCTGGATACCAACGATCTTCTCGGTGGTTTCATGAATGATTTCAGGACCAGTGAGTTGGCTATCTCCAACTTCTGTCCAACAATTAGGCAATCGGCACTTACGACCGTACAGTGCCTCAAAAGGTGCAGCTCCAATACTGGTGTGGTAGCTGTTGTTGTATGAGAATTCACACAATGGTAAATGCTGTTTCCAATTCGCACCGAAGTCAATTACGCAGGCGCGTAACATATCTTCCAGTGTTTGAATTGTCCTTTCACTTTTGCCATCGGTTTGTGGATGATAGGCTGTACTCATATCTAAACGAGTACCCAATGACTTTTGTAATGATTGCCAAAAGTTAGATGTGAATCGGCTGTCTCTATCAGAGATAATTGAGATTGAAACGCCGTGCCTTGTTACGATCTCCTTCATATAGATTTGTGTGAGACGTTCCATTTTGTCGGTTTCCTTCATGGCAAGGAAGTGAGCAGATTTGGTTTGACGATCAACTATTACCCATATAGTATCGCAACCACTTGATGTTTTCGGGAGTTTAGTGATGAAATCCATGGAGATTTGCTCCCATTTCCATTGAGGGATTTCCGGTTGCTGGAGTAAGCCGGAGGGTTTCTGATATTCGGCTTTAACCTTAGAACATGTGAGGCATTTGCTGACGTACGTGGCAATCTCTGCTTTCATGTTCGGCCACCAGTACAGTCCCTTGATGCCATGATACATCTTGTCCGATCCAGGATGTATAGAGTATTTGGACTTGTGAGCTTCATCCATCACAAAGTCTCGAAGATTCCCAAACTTGGGTAACCAGATTCGGTTTGCGAAGTACTTGACTCCATTGGGTTTGGTTTCAAATTGATTCTCCATATTTCGCAAGGCCTCTTCCTTGATGTTTTCAGGTTTCAATGCTTCGAGTTGAGCAGTGAGGATTTGAATGATTAGATCATTATGAATGATAATACTGAGGGCTCGGACTCGAAGAGGTTTGGTGCGCTCTTTTCGACTTAGGGCATCTGCAACTACATTTGCTTTACCCGGATGATACTTGATCTCGCAGTCATAATCGGTGAGCAACTCGACCCATCGTCGTTGCCTCATATTGAGATCCTTCTGATCAAATATATGCTGAAGACTTTTATGATCAGTGAAGATGGTACATTTCGTGCCATACAGATAATGTCTCCAGATTTTGAGAGCGAACACTACGGCTCCTAATTCGAGATCATGGGTTGTGTAGTTCTTCTCGTGAACTTTGAGTTGTCGGGAGGCGTAAGCTATGACTTTCTCTCGTTGCATCAACACGCAACCAAGTCCCTGATGCGAAGCATCGCAGTATACCACTAAGTCCTCGTTACCTTCGGGTAGTGATAGGATGGGCGCACTGCAAAGCTTTTGCTTTAATAACTGGAACGCTGACTCCTGCTTATCGGTCCAATTGAACTTCTTCTCTTTCTGAGTCAGTGTTGTGAGTGGTTGTGCTATCTTGGAGAAATTCTCAATGAAGCGCCGATAGTAACCAGCCAGTCCTAAGAATTGGCGTACTTCGGTCGGTGTTGTGGGTGCTTGCCAGCACTTGATAGCCGCGATCTTTGAGGGATCAACATGAATTCCCTGACTGTCAATCACATGACCAAGGAATTGA
The DNA here is from genome assembly GCA_949592205.1 of Helichrysum umbraculigerum. NCBI lineage: Eukaryota > Viridiplantae > Streptophyta > Magnoliopsida > Asterales > Asteraceae > Helichrysum > Helichrysum umbraculigerum. The sequence continues at coordinate 68,014,610 of CATIUR010000004.1, read as the reverse complement.
ACGGTCCAAATCCAGAACTCACACTTGGAGAACTTAGCATATAACTCTTCGTGTCTGAGAAGTTCTAAAGTAACGAGAATTTAAAAAAATATAAATCATAAATATGAATTTAAGTAACGAGAATTTAAAGAATTCGAAAAAATATAAATCATGTAACTCAAATCCGTAAAATTTAAATTAATTTATATAAATGACGAGACTAAACGGAATATATACCCCGATGCTTTGTGCGAGCATTTTGCTATTATTATTAATAAATACATACATAAAAAAAACAAAAAAAAAAAAATTAAAGGCCAGTTGAGTGTTGTTCTCAAGAGTGTCTTTTTTTTTTATTGGGTTATCTTTTTTTAAAGAGAGTTTGGTGTTTTTTTTAGTAAATTTGTTTCTACAGTTACAATAAAAAGAAATATAAAAATTTGAAAAAAACCTACCTTGACCAGATAGGGATCACTTATTTTTTTTCTCCAACAAAATCAATTTACGTATTTATTAATCTATAACTCCTTATTAAGCATTTAGTCCTTTTTCCTTAACCTTAGCAAATGTCATATAGAAAATCCCCAACATACCCCTACAATTCAAGTCAACTTCAACTTTAAATAAAGTGTTTAATATCATTCCTTTTTTAAGCTATAGCATAAACAAAAAGTAAAAAACAGAGAGGCTAAAATTTTTAACGTGTGCAATAAAGTCTTTAATTAAGTCAACATTGTGTAATATGGAAACAACATTGTGCAATATGATCAATCCAAGATGGGTGATGGATTGATAATGTTGATGTATTGATTATTATGAATTCTAGTTATTAAATGTGTTATTGTATCTATGTATTATATGCTAGGTGATCAAGAATGATGGATTTGCTATTTTAGAGAGAAATCATGTGTTTGCTTAAAAAGGCAAAGGTGAGTGATACGAGGATTACTTAAATAATGATTGTATGTTCCGGATTGCTTACGAGCAAGAGGTTCATACAATCTTTTGGAATATTGTTTGTCTCTTATAGTGGTTCTTATTGTTGTCCTTATGTTATATTGTATCTCAAATCTTAAGTTGATATTTGTGGTTGTCCATTGTTATTAATTGTTGTTAGTTGTTGAGCTATTTGGAAATAGTATAGTATTATATGGATTATGTGAATTAGGAGAATTATGTGAATTAGAAGGATTATGTGAATTGGGAGAATTATGTGAAATAGGATTATGTGAATTAGGATTATGTGAATTAGGAGGATTATATGAATTATGTTGAATATATGAATTTAGAATTGTAGAGATTTCTTATTACGAAATAAATAAGTACCACGAAATAAGTGCTTGGTACTACTTGGTATCTATCAAGTTTGGTATCCATATGTGATTGGTGCCATGCTTACTTGTATCTATTGGATCATGGATCCGTACGAAATATGGTGGAATCCTTATTGTTGTGCATTACTAACTATTAAAAAGAAATAAAGTAGTTCTTTGATGAATTATTTAATTAATTGCTTGTATACTCACTAAGCTTTATGCTTACTCGTATCAGTGATTTATGTTGTAGGTGTTTGGTTCGGTTGAACCAATTGGATGAAAGGTGATTACAAGAAGTAAGTGTGGATTGAAGCTTGTTGTGACATTATACAAGTTTCACATTCTATTGAATTGTCGTTTTGTAATACCATTGTATAAATCGCCCAAAGGATTATGATTTTTATATAAGGTGTCATGGTTGTATTTATTTGAATATGTAAAATCAAATGTGGATTTCAAATGGAATAGATTGTAGAATATAAAAAGGGACCAAATGTGATGGAATTATATTTCTAAGCATTATGATTTCATACATTGTAATATGTTTTATAATAAAAAAAAAAATTGTTGAAAAAAGGGCGTTTTAGAAAGTCCATTTTTCTGTGTTAGCATTTACCCGGATGGTCGAGCTTGTACCCGGCTGCTACTAAGACTACCCGCCGGGTACCAAGTGTTACCCTGCGGGTACTGATTCGATTCCAGAAATTATACTTTAAGTTTTACACATTAGTTTAATAGGTTGTATAAAGTATTTAGGTAAGAAATAAAGAAAGTATGGGACCTAATAAAGTATGTTTAAAAAAAAATTTGGGCGTTTTAAGTTGGTATCAGAGTGATAGTTTAAGAGAATTACGTAATTCACATTAGGATTGCTTAATCTTAAACTATTTCGAATCTGTGATTATGTTTAAAATTGTATCATGATAGATTCTTGTTATATGACTTTGTGCTTAACCTCAAGAATGGTCTTTGTCTTAACCTGAATATGTTTAAGAGTGATGAATAGAAGTGTGTATTTAGTATAATATGACTACGCCTGGCCAACGCATTTGTATTACACTAATGCAGATGGGTGATTCAAAACTTTTGAATATAAGATGGTTACAGTAAGAAATTATTCTTGATGGTTTGTGTAGGATATTTCCTTAAATTGTTTCATTATATAGAAAGTGGGATGTGTTAATTAAATTTGTTAATTGTTATAGTAAATGGAAGAATTAAATATACAAGGTGATCAGAGTCCTGAGGACGAGTTAGTAATTAAACAAATCATTGGGCGAGAATGTGGTTGATAAGAGTTTGTATCCTGAGGACGAGTTAGTAATTAAACAAATCATTGGGCGAGCTCTCAGAGAATTCGGCCCAACTATAATTTATGAGGTAGATAATATTGTGACGTCTAAAGTCAACCAGGTAGTAACTGATAAATTAAAATAGTTTGAACAACAACATCATATTCTGACGAATCATTCACCAAATATGGGACTCTTAGCTGCACAAGGGTCGACTGAAAGTTTTGATTTTAAAAAGTTCTCAAGCTGTAAACCACCTGAATTTGAAGGTGAACTTAATCCTGTTGTTAGTCTTAGGTGGTTGAGTAGGATGGAAGAAACATTAATGTTATCCAAGTGTCTTGAAAAGTTGAGAGTATTATTTGCGGCACACCAACTTAAAGGTGGTGCTCACGAATGGTGGAATTGGAAGAATGACACCTATGGTTTCGAAACGGCATCTCAATTTTCTTGGGACACGTTCAAAGACATGTTTAAAAGCGAATTTTCACCACCTGCTGAAATGGAGAAACTTAAGGGTGAATTTCTTGCTATTGATCAAGGAAAGATGTCTGTAGCTAAATACTCCAAATCCTTCCATGAAAAATCCGTTTTCTGTCCGGAATATACTTCTAATCAGAAGTTGTTAACCGAACACTTCTATCGCCATCTAAATCTTGAAATTCGTGAATCTATTGATCCGGTATTCTATAAAGATATCCCGAAGATATTGAATCCAGCCTTAGTTAGAGAAAAAGACTTGCTAGCTAAACGTGCTGAATATGCAAATAAAAGAAAGGCCGAACAATCTACTTCATCACAATCCTCATCATTTAAGAAAATCAGATTTGACACGAAATCACCATCACAATAATCATCACAAAAATCCCAATCACAACAACAACATTCTTCTCAAACTCGCACTCGTGAGTGGCCTATGTGTGATAAATGTGGGAAAAGACATCTGGGAGATTGTAAATGCTTTAAGTGTGGAAGACCGGGACATATGGCACCAGATTGCCCAAGTCCTTTCCGTTTGTGTTATACTTGTTTTAAGAGTGATCATATTCAGGCTGATTGTCCCGTTAAAAAGGAGGAATTGAGAAAGCAACAACAAAGGAAGGATGCCGAGAAAAAGGGGACAACTGGGGGGATCGGGGTCTAAACCCCGTGCTTTTCAGATAACAGCAGAGAAGGCTAAGGAATCATATGATGTGGTTACAGGTACCTTTATCATAAATTCCATACCTGCCCATGTTTTGTTTGATTCCGGAGCTTCTAGATCTTTTGTATCCCTTTCTTTTTGTAAATGCTTAAATGTTCCTGTATCTAAACTAGATCATCCCCTAGAAGTTGAAATCGCCGATAACAAGTTAGTAATAGTTTATGATGTTTATAAAGGATGCATTTTTGAAATAGGGGGTGAGAAGTTTAGTGTAGATTTGATCCCGATGCAATTGGGAGAATTCCATGTAGTTGTAGGGATGGATTGGTTAGGATGAAATAAATGTGTAATAAATTGTCATGAGAAAGTTATTTTCCTGAAAACATCTAGTAGACAGGAAATAACTGTTTATGGCGAACGTATCAATCGATCTATTCCACTTTTGCACTTGCTAAAAGATTGTTGTCGCACGGGTGTCGGACCTTTTTGGCACACATGGTTGATAACTCTAAATCTGTTGTCGTTTTCTCTTATATCCCTGTTGTTAATGAATTTCCGGATGTATTTCCCGATGAACTTCCTGGTCTTCCTTCTAATCGACAAGTGGAATTTAGAATTGATTTAATTCCTGGAGCTGTTCCAATTGCTTAAACACCATATCATTTAGCCCCCACTGAAATGCAAGAGATGATGACTCAATTGCAAGAACTACTTGATAAAGGTTTTATCCGTCCTAGTAGTTCGCCCTGGGGAGCTCCAGTGTTATTTGTTAAAACGAAGGATGGATCTTTACGCATGTGCATTGACTATCGGGAATTGAATAAAGTGACCATTAAGAATCGTTATCCTTTACCCCGAATCGATGACTTATTTGACCAACTGCAAGGTGCCAGTTTCTTCTCAAAAATCGATCTCCGATCTGGTTACCATCAGTTAAAGGTAAAGGAAGATGACATTTCTAAAACTGCTTTTCGAACTCGTTATTGTCACTATGAATTTGTTGTCATGCCATTCGGTTTAACCAATGCTCCAGCTGCATTTATGGACTTGATGAATCGTGTATGTCGTCCTATGCTGGATAAATCTGTGATTATTTTTATTGATGACATTCTCATTTATTCTAAAAGTGAGAGTGATCATTCAATTCATCTGAGACAAGTTCTTGAAATGCTTCGACGTGAAAAGCTCTATGCTAAATTTTCCAAATGTGAATTCTGGTTACGTGAGGTTCAGTTTCTCGGACATGTGATTAATGTCCATGGTATTCAAGTCGATCCCTCTAAAGTAGCTGCTATCATGAAGTGGGACCCACCTTCGAGTCCCACTGAAGTCAGAAGTTTTCTTGGTCTTGCAGGTTATTACCGCCGTTTCATTTAGGATTTTTCTAAGATCGCTACCCCGTTGACTCAATTGACTCGAAAGATTGGGAATGGGGTGAGGAACAATCTAAAGCATTTAAATTGTTGAAAGAAAAGCTCAGTCAAGCTCCTATCCTCGTCTTACCTGAGGGTAATGAGGATATGTTTTTTTATTGTGACGCTTCTAAGCTTGGTTTGGGATGTGTTTTAATGCAACGTGGGAAAGTCATTTCTTATGCTTCACGACAACTTAAATCGCATGAGCAAAACTATCCTACCCATGATCTCAAATTAGCAGCTGTGGTTTTTGCCTTGAAGATTTGGCGACACTATCTATATGGAGTCAAATCTACCATTTATACCGACCACAAAAGCTTAAAATATTTCTTTGATCAGCGGGATTTGAATAATAGAAAGAGGAGATGGCTTGATTTAGTCAAAGATTACGATTGTGACATTCTTTACCATCCTGGTAAAGCTAATGTCGTTGCTGATGCTCTTTGCCGAAAGGCTACTCATTATATTCTTTCTGTGAAATCTCTTAGCATGGTGGTGTTTCCTCAACTACTAGATTCTATAAAAGCTGCTCAAATTGATGCATTATCTTCTAATGACCTGAATAAACAACGTTTAAAAGGTCAAGTTTCTGAATTAACTGACGATTCCAGAGGTTTGAAAACTCGTTATGGTAGAATCTGGATACCAATAACGAGTGATGTACAGAAGTTATTGTTGGACGAGGCCCATAAATCGAAATATTCTATTCACCCAGGTGCCACCAAGATGTATCGTGATCTAAAATGTAATTATTGGTGGCCTGGTATGAAACGCGACATCATTAAGTATGTTCAGAATTGCCTCACATGTCTACAAATTAAGCCAGAACATCAACAACCATATGGAAAACTCCAGCCTTTGGAAATTCCAGTATGGAAATGGGAACATATCACCATGGATCTTGTTACAAAGTTGCCGTGAACTCCTCGCTAGCATGATGCTATTTAGGTGATAGTAGACCGATTAACTAAATGTGCTATATTTTTGCCTATTAAAGAGGCGTCATCATTTCGTGATGTTGTTGCTCATCATGGAGTACCCATTTCCATTGTTTCTGATAGGGATACTCGCTTTACTTCTCGATTTTGGAAGAAGTTTCAAGAAGACATGGGTACTCAATTGCATATTAGTACGGCTTTTCATCCTCAAACGGATAGGCATAGTGAACGTACTATCCAAACTCTTGAAGATATGTTGCGGGCATGTGTCATTGATTTCGGTGGCAGTTGGGATTCTCATCTTCCATTGGTGAAATTCTCGTATAATAATAGTTATCATTCTTCTATCAAAATGGCGCCATATGAAATGTTGTATGGTCGAAAGTGTCGTACTCCTATTTGTTGGGGAGAAGTTGGTCAACGTGAACTAGGAAGTACTGACGTGGTTCAACTAACCACTGAAAAGATTGACCAAATCCGTGAAAGACTTAAAGCGGCTCAAGACCGATAGAAATCTTATGCCGATAAAAGAAGACGACCTATCGAATTCCAAGTAGGTGATAAAGTCATGCTTAAAGTTTCTCCTTGGAAAGGTATCATTAGGTTTCGGAAGAGAGGGAAATTAAGTCCAAGATATATTCGACCCTTTGAAATTCTTGATCGTGTCGGTCGAGTAGCTTATCGGTTGCAACTACCTGATGAGCTTGGTGGAATTCATGATACATTCCACGTGTCACAGCTTCGAAAATGTCTTGTTGACGAAGCTTCATATGTGCCTCTTTCTGAAATCCAAATAAATGAAAAGTTGAACTATATCGAAGAACCCGTGAAGATTCTTGAACAAAAAGTTAAACAATTAAGAAATAAAACGGTTTCTATTGTCAAAGTTCAATGGCGACATCGCAGGGGTTCTGAATTTACCAGGGAACCCAAAGAATGGATGATGGTGTACCATCCTGCGGTGCACCAGGAGTGGTTCATGAGGACACGAACAGAATAAGTGGAAGAGACTTGTAACACCCTAATATTTGAGGTATTATTTTAGTGTATCCAAAAATATAAGTATTATGAATTAATATTCTTTAAATAAGGAAATATAATAGAAAACGTGAAAATGGTTTCTCAGTTCCAGACTGTACAAAATAAAAGGAAATAAACTAACTAATTATATATGTGTTTTAGTACGTTCTTATCACTACTCCACTCCCAAAGTCGTTCCAGAGAAGTCGAGAAATAAGGTGAAAAATCGCAAGATCACCATCAACCCTAAATTATCCATTTTCATTTGTGAATCAAGCTGGGAATCCATCAATTCATCACTCCTTTGATTCTCTCCAACCTCTTGTAAGTGATTTCATTAGAAATTATAACCTAGGGTTTAAGGGTTTAGTGAGTTTTGATGGGTTTCATCAAATTAGTGAAAATTACTTGAGTTAGGACTTGAAATGGGTTAAATTAGAGTTAGTTAATACTATAATAACTATCCTTAACCTTTGCAAAAGTTGAAATTGAAGAATCACATGAAGTGTTCATGATGATTCTTATCAATTATGCTAAAACTTGTGTTAGTGAGTTGGAAAGTATAATTAGTAATATGTTTCTTATATAATATGGTCAATGAGTAAGTGATTAATTAAGCAAAGGATAAGAGTGATTGTGATAATGAAGAATTAAGCCTAACTCAAAATGGGGGAGAGTGATTATGACTCATTAGTGAACTTTAATCACCAATAAATTCTAAATACTTGTTGTATCATTATGTGTTATATGTATAGGTGAATAAAGGATTGAAATATACTTGTATCATTGTTGCTTGAAATCTTCATCAATTATTAAGGTGAATATATGGAGAATCGATTAAGTAATGATTATGTAATTCAGGATTGCTTACGAGCAAGAGGCTTTACATAATCATGTGATTGTTGTTTTTGTATATAATTGTGCTTAGTATCATTATATGAAATTATTGTGAAATATGTGGTTGAGCATTAGTGTAGAGAATTATGGTTACGAAATAATGATTATTACAAAATATGTGCCAATCACCCTTGTATCTTATGGACCGCAGATCTTATTCGGTATCAATCTCTACCTATGCTCATTTATTGTGTGAATTAGGATCATATATGTAAGTGTATTTACTTTATTGAGTATCTATGATGTGAAATTTTATGTGAATTACTTAATTGGTTATCTATATATTCACTAAGCATTTATGCTTACTCAGTATATGTTGATGTATTGTAGGTAGTAGCTCACATCGAGAAGGCAAAGAAGTTAAAAAGGAATAGCGTGGATTAGCTTGCTTGGGTGTAAGTAGCAAGCCTTCTCTTTACGTATCATTATGTATCGACTTGTATAATTCGCCCTAAACTTGTTTTGGAATATACGACATAAGTGTCAAATATATGGTTTTGGTAAAGTTGACTTTGAAAGTCAAACATGTGTGTAAATTATGTATCATGAAATTTTGAAGGAATATAGTTATATTGGTTATAATTGGTGTCATGAAATAGTCTAAGTAGTGATAATAGTCAAACGGTGTTTTTGTAAGGATTAAAGTTGTATATAGTTCATGACCCTTGTTTGTCAATTATAATTGATTGTTGACTTTTAGAATGGGTCAAAACAGCCCCATGGGCTAACGGGTCAAAAAGGTGTCCATTCGGGTCCTTGAATGTACCTACGGCTTAAATTGAGTTAGACAAAAGTTATAGGACCCTAGTCAATTGCTCTAAGTTTGTTCTAGTGTGTTGAAAGCGTATGAAAAATGTTGGAATCTATAGACTTATGGTTTGTGTTTTGACGTGTAGTGAGAAAGTGGTGAAAATGGGCTAAAATGAGTCATACGCATAAATCTTGCGTTTTTGTGAAACTTGAAAAAGTCCAAAAAGGAAAACCTTCATTTTATTCATATAGAAGTGCCTGCAAAGTTTCAAGGTCTAACTATTTGTCATTTATGAATTATGCGCAATTGAAATTCATATTTTTGCAAAGCAAAGTGCAGCCTGCAGAAAACTAGAACTACCCGGCGGGTAGATGTTGTACCCGGCGGGTACTACCTGCCCAGAAAGTCCATTTTTCTCTGTTAGCATTTACCCGGATGGTCGAGCTTGTATCCGGCTGCTACTAAGACTACCCGGCGGGTACTAAGGGTTACCCGGCGGGTACTGATTCGATTCCAGAAATTATGCTTTAAGTTTTACACATTAGTTTAATAGGTTGTATAAAGTATTACGGTAAGAAATAAAGAAGGTACGGGACCTAATAAAGTATGTTTTAAAAAAAAAATTGGGCGTTTCGGTAACTGATCGCGCTCGAGTGGTCGGTCGGATTTCACTCCGGTCGTTGCTCCAGCCGTCGGGACGCGGATCGGGTAAGTTTTAATATTTATAGAGCCGGGGCCTAAGTTTACTAGTGCCACGTGACCTAGAGGTGTATAGCAGCAAGTATGACCTAGGGTCGTTCTTTAAAATCAACGGTATTGTGAAACATAGAAATCAGGATGTTTGTTTCTAGCTAGTGATGGAGTTTAAAAATGGTTGGGAGTTTGTTTTTGTTTCATTTTCTAATAATACTAAACAATAAAATAAAATAAGGAATAGCAGTCAGGATAGAGGGGGTGTTTATTGTGACTTCATTAGCCTTACATTGGGATGATGTTTTAGTTTAAGTTATGAAAACGTCTTTTCTAAAGATTTATATTTTATTTGTTTCAAGTATTTGTGGTGTAAGCACTAGTACCCTACTGATTGATTGCTCAATCAGTATGTCACTGAGTAACTAGGCTATCGTGATTCTGATCGGAGGAGGCTGCTCAACTCTCAACACTGCCCTGTTACGGAACAGTGACCCTTCTTGGAATATGAAGATTCCTGGGTGCATGAATAGAGTAACAGACCCACTAACTGTCCGACCGTTCTTAACACCATAGTGATACTCAATTGAATAAAACATTTAAGTTTAAGACTTGGTTGGTGTTTGATTACGTTCCATCAATGGTTTTTGGAATCCAGGGGTGATAGACGAATTTGGAATACTAGATGATTCCTCGAATTCCTTTCTGGATCATATAAGCTAAGTTTGTATTTTAGATCAAAGATTCTCCATTTATGATTTAAACCAGCTCTCACTTAAAATTAACCAATAAATCCCTAGTTTATTCACAGTGTACAATACTTGGTTAGTAATTCCACGGCTTCGAAACCAGACCATGCCATTTAACATATATAATTAAGTTGTAGTTTAATCACGGTGTACAATACTTGGTTAGTAGTTCCACATCTTAAAACCAGACAATGTTATTTGAACATAGATAATTAATTACCCCTGATTTGACGTCTTATCAAAAGGTTTTAACCACATTTATTGGCGGAAAGGCATTAGTAGAAAATGCGGTTTAAATTCATAGATGAAACATGTAATCAATGCACCGGGTTTTCATTTATAAAATTATTCCACAACGGATTGTGCCCACGACTTTCATAGCTTCCACGTTCCGTACTCCACACATTCGTGATGTTTCCGGCGCTATACAAATGAAAGCCGTTTAACGTTACCTCCGTTGTTTCATAATGACATCATCCCAATTAACGACTAACTACATCACAACAAACACACAATATAACTACTCACTAATCATGGCAAGTAATCCTAAATCTAGCATAATAACAATAGCAATCATCATTATAACAGATAAGGAAAGAGATAATCGTAGATAATGCGTAGTTTGAATATATGCTGAGAGATTACAACGAGCGGAACTTCCGAATATCTTTTACAATATTACAATAATAACCCCTCCAAGTATCTTCAACAATATTACAATATTACCCCTCCGTTAGTCTTGGTTAAGTATTAACCAAGAACTAACTGACTACTAACCTAGCACTAACCTACTATTTCTCCTCTAACTCCTTAGAGAAGTGTTAGAGAGAGAAAGCTACTACTATTCTAGAGAGAGAAAGTGTGTGTGAGAGATGGATTGAGTGTGGAAAATGGTGTGTTAAAATGAGGAGGTTTAAGCCTCTATTTATAGGCTTTCAAGACACCAATTTACATTCAACACCTCTGCTCCGATTTAACACTGAAATACACCCCTTAGCTATGAAATTCGACACCATAAAGGGGGTATACCACCCTAAAAGGGGCGTATTCGGTAGCAAATAGGGCGTATCCAGCACGAAAAGGGGCGTATCCGGCACCAAAAGGGGGGTATACCACCACCTAGGGGTAGTATACCACCCTTTAGGGGTAGTATACGGCCTCTAGAGGGGCGTATACGGCCCTAAAGGGGTGGTATACGGCCTCTAGAGGGGTGGTATGCTTGGTTTGTTGCCCCGTGCACTGGATCGTAAGTCTTGGTCGCCTAGTCGAACTTCGTTTGGCCATAACTTCTTCATTCTAGCTCCGTTTTTAGCGTTCTTTATATGCACGCGTTCGTATTCACCTGAAGATCATAATGAGATAATCTAAGTATAATTTCAAGGTATTATGCTCAAAAAGTGTTCGTAGAACGCGACTGTATCGTTTATGCTTTGTTTTGTACGTTATTTGGCCATTTTACTTGATTTTTGAAGCAATGCCTTATTTTTAGCCTTGGTAATGAATTATGGTGAAAAAGTATTGATATTGAATGTTTTCATCCATTTTGGGGCTAAAAAGGTGGGAATTATATACGCAAAAACGTGACTTTTTACGTTCAATCAGTAACACCTTCATCTTCATCGGTAAACCGTTAGTACCGTCGCACCACGTCGACTATGCACTGTCAAATCTTATTCACCTTCACACCAGATCCACCTTAAAACATCCCTTTTTATTTCTTCTTCTTCCCCGATTTAGAAAAAAAAATCCATTTCTTTAAGATCTTGTTTCTTTTATTTGGATTGAAGTTGATTGTAGCATAAGATGATTTTTATTTTTTGTAAAGATGATAGTTTGTTTTAGGTAGTGTTAATGGGAGGACTGGACGAGTTAGCTGGCATTGGCGACTATCAGGAATATAATACACATGACTTTCAGGAATAATAAATATAACTACTACGTATCATTATTTTGGTGACCTCTTGTAACACCCGGTCAAAAAGTCAAATTTCGCGCCGATTTTAAACTTTGAATAATTACATTTTATAGTTCAAGTGAAATATTTTTATTAAAAATATTTACAAAACAACTTAAACAAAAATTATAGATTTAAAGTAATAAATCTACATTTTAATCAGGTATAAAATCACGGACATTTTGTACTGTGGTTGGAGACCACAGTACACGAGTCAGGGATCTGAGTTCAAATAAAAACCCAAATCCCTCCTCATTTCCACCCCATTCTCATCCTCTCACTTTCTCTCTCTTCTCTAACTTTTCTCTCATCTCTCTCTCTCTAACACCACACCACCGCCACCTAAATCCGCCATTTAACACCACTAAACGACCTCCAATCTCGAAGCTCCTTTAGGGAAAAACGATCACCACGCAACGATCTACAATCCTATCTTTTCGGATTCTCCTCGCGCGGATTTGTAAGTTTCCGACAATTCTCGAAATCTCTCAAAACTTTGTTATTTTGCTTGTTTGCGGTTTAGATAAGCTTAAAATACTTAATTATGGGTTGGGTAAAAGAATCGGACTCAACGGAGGCCGGGAAACTCGTTTCCGACTCAAACTCCGGCGAACAGTCCGCTACGTCGCAGGGACCAAAAACAGTGCTGCGACGTCGCATCCAACGTCGCAGCCAACGTCGCAAAACATCCCAATGTCACATAATGCGACGTAAGCCCCTACGTCGCCATCAAATTCTACGTCGCACAGTGCGACGTAGGACACAACGTCGCATTAGATTGCGAATGTCGCACATAGCGACGCAAGACCCTACGTCGCCTCTGACGTCGTAGCTGACGTCGCATCTGACGTCGCAGAACCTTAAAAACCTATGTTTTTCACTAAGTATTGACAACAAAATTTTACCACTCGATTTTACCCGAATTTGGATTTCGAAAGCGTTTTCATTAAAGCAATGTAGTAGAAATAAAAATTTTCCAAGCTGACCTGGCAGCTCGACCCCAGCCAGGGGCTCTACCCCTTGGACCCCGCCAGGGGTTGCCACCCCTTGGACCCCGCTACCAGGGGCGCTGCCCCCGGACCCCCGTACACCATTCCCAGACTTCAACAACAAATGCTTACATGAACAACTCGCTTAGACAAACTGATTTGTCTCATACTTATATAACCTCACGTGTTTAGGACACTAGAAGGTTACCATTCGGACGACGCGCGTATCATCGTATCGCTAACAACTCACAGGTGAGTTTCATAGCCCCACTCTTTCAACTGTTTTACTGTTTTTGGGGTGAAACACATGCTCAATAACTGCTTTCGAATTATATTGATAATCTTTTATAATTCACACTTGCTTATGTTACTGTATGTAATACAAATGTGTAATACTTAGGAATTACACCCGTCATACTGTTTTGAGACAGCATCAATATTTAACCTAGAAAGGTTACACTCATACACTACAAGATTGTTGGGAAACAATTACCATTTCATAACCTGATTAGGTTATCATTATACATTGACCATATTGTCGCGGGACAATACTATCAAACACTCTGGGACTTGTTAGTCCAGCTTACATTAAACGACGACCAGACTGTTACCCGATCTCGACATACTTGCTAAGCTTAAGGCTAATGGCATACGTTAGTAACATACGAAACAACTAGGTGATGATTAGTCATACCTGGGCATATAGTGACACAACAAATAGTTAAATACTATATATACATATCCACATGCTAGTATATTACCTGGAGCACCTGGTGCTAACTTCAAGACTACTTATGTATATTAGTATACATCCGTTTATGCAAACACCACTTCCTTAGTCGGACGCGTCGTTGTACGGTCGGCTCTCATTCACTCAGTCAGGCACAATTTGGTGCTGCTGGCTCTTGTCAACCGTTGGCGACTCTGGCTCAGGATGTAATCCAACCAGGGATGGTCCCCCGGCTCAGGATGTAATCCAACCGTGTGGGGGTGTCACCGTTGTACAATCGTTTCTCATTCACTCAGTCAGGCACAATTTGGTGCTGCTGGCTCTTGTCAACCGTTGGCGACTCTGGCTCAGGATGTAATCCAACCAGGGATGGTCCCCCGGCTCAGGATGTAATCCAACCGTGTGGGGGTGTCACCGTTGTACAATCGTTTCTCATTCACTCAGTCAGGCACAATTTGGTGCTGCTGGCTCTTGTCAGCTGTTGACGACTCTGGCTCAGGATGTAATCCAACCAGGGATGGTCCCCCGGCTCAGGATGTAATCCAACCGTGTGGGGGTGTCACCGTTGTACAATCGTTTCTCATTCACTCAGTCAGGCACAATTTGGTGCTGCTGGCTCTTGTCAACTGTTGACGACTCTGGCTCAGGATGTAATCCAACCAGGGATGGTCCCCCGGCTCAGGATGTAATCCAACCGTGTGGGGGTGTCACCGTTGTACAATCGTTTCTCATTCACTCAGTCAGGCACAATTTGGTGCTGCTGGCTCTTGTCAACCGTTGGCGACTCTGGCTCAGGATGTAATCCAACCAGGGATGGTCCCCCGGCTCAGGATGTAATCCAAGCGTGTGGGGGTGTCACCGTTGTACAATCATTTCTCATTTACCTAGTCAGGCACAATTTGGTGTTATTGTTGTACTGTCGGTTATATTACAAACTTAGGTATGTATTGCCTCATCCTGTTAAATTTACTTAATACCTGAAAGGTATTCAGGCTTTGAAAGCCTCAGTTATGATGTACTTAGGTACAAATCAGCATTACTTAGGGGTTAGAAACCTCGACAATCGTATACACATTGGTATTGCAAATTTCAACATAATACACATCAAAATGACGAATAAGGAAACAACTCTCCAAAACATACAGGGTTTTATACATTATGATTTCAACTACAAATCCTATGAACTCACCAGCTTTATAGCTGACCTGTTTTAGCATGTGTTCTCAGGTACCCAGCAGGATTAAGAATTTCTACAAGATCTTGGTAGCTCGAGTCGCATATTTTCCAACCATTGGGACTACACTGCATGTACTTTTGTATTTTCAAATTATGTATTTGGAGTTTACTGTCAAACTCATAACGTTGTAAACGTTCTATTTTGGGAAATGTATAATTATTTTCAAACGTCTCATTTAGAGTCTTTCATTATGTATCTTATGCTGTGATATTTGATTTAGTAACACCCGACCTGACAGCTTCCGCAAACCGAAATTTGAGGGTGTTACACCTCTCTCATCTGTTTTATGTGTTGGCATAAATTTTGTATTTTACCTAGTATTAATTAGTATTACTTATTAAGATTGTCAACTGGAGTAAACTATGGGTGTGTTTGTCACTATTTGAGGGATTCTTGGAGATGGAGATTCTAAATTTCAATAAATTCAATATACAATTCACGTTTGACATGCATAAAAAATAAGAATTGTATAAAAAAAAAATCTCTTGAAAGTAGTTTCTAAAATAATCTCATCTCCATCTCTATCTCTATCTCCATCTCCATCTTACGTTCCCAAACACACCCTATGTACATTTATTAGTATTACGTATATTTCTACTTTTTATAATATTTTACTATTCATAAATTAAACTATCTCTTATTATTATAGAGCATGATGGACGATGTGAAACCAATCTCTTCATGTACGTCAGGCCTGTAAACGAACCGAACGAACATGAACGGAGTCTGTTCGTGTTCGTTCATTAAGGTTTTGACGAACAAATGAACGAACACGAACGGATAAGCGAACGGATTTTGTTGTTCATGTTCGTTCATTAAGAAAATTTGTTTGTTCACGAACACAAACGAACGTACACGAACAAACACATAATTTAATGCATTTCTTCGTTAATACTTTAAACGAACATCAACAAACATAAACGAACGTATATATACACAACTACACATGTATATTATAGAACTTGAAACTTTGCAATGCATATTTAACATTACAAAACGATCACAATATGAAGATAAACTCATTTGCTTGGTCCGATCGTAGGTAAGAGCAGCAGATTTGGAACTAGTGGATGGGAGAGTGAAGGTAAATATGAGAGGGAAATGTGAGGTAGAAATATCTAGATGTTTAATATTATTAAATAAAAATATCTAAATATTTAATAATATTATATTTAGAATTTAGCTTATATCTAAATAAGATATACAAATATGTATAAATTTAATTAAACTATTAGTTAATAAACGAACATTTAACCGAACGTTCACGAACATGTTATCGAACGTTCACGAACGTAAATGAACGAACGAGACATGTGTTCATGTTCGTTCATATAATTAAACGAACGTAAAAATTTGTTCATGTTCGTTCATATAACAAAACGAACGAACATAAATGAACTTCCCGCCAAACGGTTCGCGAATAGTTCACCGAACGTTCAGTTCGCTTACAGGCCTATTTACGTGTGGATTTTGCTATTTGAAGAATAATTTTATTTTCAACTACTTTTGTATGTACTTTTTTCATCGTATGAATGGGGCATCTATAATATATCCATCTATATTGACATGCGGTAATCTTTTATTTCTCTATGATTTTTTGCTCACGTGTTTTTTATCATTTCACTTCATATTATTATTCTTTGTTTGATTTAAGCCGTATATTTCAAATCATTTTTCAACGGTTATTTCACTTTCGCTACATTGCGCGGGTTATCAACTAGTTATATATAATTCATTTAATGTTTGCAGTTGATTTACTGATTTTTTCCCTTGTAATGTATTAAATGAAATCTTTGATTAAAAACAAAACATTAAGTTTAATATATGTCTGCAAAAATTTCTTATTGAATGTCTTAACGGATGTAATTATACTTTGCAGGAATATTATAAAGACACCCCCTGTTTTCTTGTCGGCTACCTCCTGGCACACTTTTGTCCCGTTCAGTCATTTTCTGGTCCAGTTTTATCTAAGAACGGTCCCAGTTCAGTACAGAATCAGTTTCATTTTTAAACTAGAGATGGTAAAAAGAGAAAAAGGGGGTAGTTTTTTTTTTAATATATAATATATACAAAAGGGGACATGAAGTTATTGATTTGATGGATAAGAGGTAAGAGAAGGGAAAAATGAGTATCTTTATGTAATCCCTTTCCATATACGTATTTTATTTTATTTAGTTATTTTAGGAAACAAGCCCCTAAATAAGCCGAAAGAAAAGAGTGATTAGTGGTAAATTAGGCAACATGTGGGGTCCGGTGGGTCAAGTTATATTAAAGCAATCAAAAGAAAGGAGCACTAAGATCTGGGTGGCCCACATGCAAAACGAACCCGATTTAATGGTACATCTACCCACAAACGCCTTTCTTAAAACACGTTTATATCCCAAACCCTTTTTGACAAAAGTTAACAAACATAATTTTTTTATGTTTTTTCTTTGTAAACTTTTAGGAAAATGCTATATGTAGCTGGCCATGAATAAAAAATTCTAACACGTATTGAATGTTTGTATATTAATAATAACCACTCATCCCTTAAATATACTATTCTCAACCATCTTGATTTACCACCTCTTAAAGCTTTTATAACTACAAATAACAAAATCCAAACTTTTTTTGCTTCCCTTGAGTTTTAGTAAAAAATAAACCATCTCTAGGTTATTGATGGGTTTGAAATGACATATCAAATTATCTAAAGATCACATATTGACACTAATATATAAGAAAGTATTGTCTAAAGTTATAATGTCCACTACACATTTTTACAAATCTTCACTAACTATACTCATCATCAATCAAATTATATATATATATTTGTTAAAATCACTTTTGATTGATTGAACACCAAAATGAATACTTACTTAAAATAACAATATGGTCACTTGTAGTGCGATAGAGGAAATAATTACTTTGTTTTTCACTATTATCCAACGTTAGAAAGTAGAATCGTTTCTTTCATTTGATACCTTTCTTGTTATGATCCAACACTTGTTTCTCGTATTCTTTAAAATCACAAAAGGCCCTAATTTGATTGAAATTTACGTTTTCCTACATGAACATGGTACCACGTTACGGTCATAAATGCATCATTTTACATGTTTTTCCATCAAACAAACTAATACGTAGTAGCATTTTACCTTTTTAATGTGGAATTAACCTGTTGAAAATGTGTAGTTATTGCTATTGCTACACTCTATTAAAATAACATATAGAGTAGCCGATTACATGCTAAAAACAGCTAAATTTCACATATTTTTAAACAAAAAACATCATAGAAATAAAGTAGTTATTAGGAGAGTCAGAATCGGGATCCTACATATGATCATTTTTGCCTTTACAAGATCGGGATCGGGATCAGGATCGTAGATCTTACCAAAATATCATTTTTATACAAAGATATCTAAATTCTTGTAGAAAACTACAATTAGATAAATTAATTTAACATTCAAACTTTTATATTACAAAAGTGATACAATTTGTCAACATATATTTTTAGGACGATAAACGTTCTAAAACAAAAGATAGTATCCTATCTCCAATCGTCGTTTTAGAGGTTCTAGACTTTTTCTTAGGTTATAATATGATAATAAATGAATTAAATGGGGAAATTGAATTTGGAAACAAATGAACGGTAAGTTTTGCGATAGGATTTGGACTATGTATGGGCTTTACAAGCCCAATTGTTAAAAAAAATTGCCCATTTGTAGGATCGGATCGTTCAACGATCATACGATCAATCCTACGATCCTACTATCTGACCGATCTTACACCGATCCTGCACGTTTTCCCTTGGTAGGATCGTACGAACCTACGATCAGTATCGCAATCTTGACAACCTTGGTAGTTATACTGGGATAACGTTGTTTTACTATATGTCGGCTATTTTTTTTCCTTATGACAACTTATCTTAAACTAGCACACAATACCCGCACAATGCAGCGGTGAAAGTGGTGATGGTAGATAGAGGTGCGAGTGAATGTTTTAAAATAAAAACATATTGTAATCCGTTCGTCCCATTTAAAATGTCCAATTACTATTTTGGGATGTCTCATTATAAGTGTCCACTTTGATATTTAACCAATCAAAAAAGACTTTAGTGGGTAGATTTAATATTTGATGGATGAAAAGTGTAATTAGTGGAGAATAAGTAGTAATTAAAAATAATAAATGATGTGATAGGGATATTAATGGAAATGTTATAAATAAGTTAAGGGTAATATTGTATTTTCCATGTGTTGAGTACCAAAATATGAAAGGTGGAGATGCTTTATATATAATGAAGATGAAGATATTACAATTTGTTACATTACAAGTATAAGTAAGACAACATATTTACCTTACCAAAAACCATTAACTTGATCAATACTCCATATGAGCAAGGTCATATATAAGTTTTTTAGACCCGGACAAAATCTGATTAATTAATAACATGAGGTCCTATGTCTACCAATAGGATAATTTTATAATTTATTTGTATTATGCGTCAATCAGTTTTAAAACAATTATAAATCTTTTTTATAATTAACAATCAAATTATATGTATAAATATATACACGCACATATAAACAAACACGCACATATTTTGAGGCTCTAATAATTGAGAAACTCTTAGCGGTCGATTACCTTAGCCACCCTAACCTCAAAATGCGGTCATGACTTTGAGCGTATGTGTAAAACAAAAAACAAATAAGGTAGTCGGTAGGATATAATAAGCAGAAAGTATACGTCGAAACAACTCAAATCCCACTTTCACTTAATTCTATATGATATCTTTTCGCCTTTTGACCAATTTTTTAGTTATGGATTAAACCCATTTTACTTTAACCAAAAGTATTATTTGTCTAAGACCGTAGTTTATGGATCATCAATTGTTTAATTATGTTGTGGGTGTTCCGGTTTTGGACGATATGTAGTAATGCAAGTTTAGTTGAAGATTTTAGAATACATCAGATTGAATCACCTATCCTAGTCAACAAAAGTTCGGTTCACTAACTAAAGTTTCAATTTTTATTTTTTTTTTTCTATTTGCAAATTGTTTTATATATATAAAGCATTTTAGTATTATAGGTTTAGACCTTTTTAAGATTACGGCTCAAAATTTTCATTTTTTTTAATGTTTTAATTCATTTTTTCATAATATTAAACAATTATTTCATTTTCTCCATCACCGTAGCTCATTTCTTCATCAGTTTAACCGAGTTAAGGTGTCATTTTTAAATCACTAACTCATCATATCATCATCACAGAATAAAACAACCAAATGCTATCACGATTCATCATTTTAATTAAATTTTAATTTAAGTTAGTAAATATATATACGAGTACGATATATATGATAACAAATTGTACGTGCTATATGATTTAAACTACATTTATAACTATAATATTACACCTGATGCTTCTTCTTTGTCTTTTGGTTAATAAATTTTGATATAAAAATCTAATTTGATTGATAAGTGCTAGTATATCATATGTTTATTCTAGCTTGCAAAAAGGATTTTAGTTAAAGGGTCTGATTTTTTTCTGATTAAATTCATAGAATTTATATATTTAAAAAGTATTATTAAAATATTTACTATGAAATTGGTTGTTTACTCTAAATGAACTCAACCTAGTGTATTTAGTTATCAAATGTATACACGCGTTTAATAGGTAATGTATTGATATATTTTACCATTATATTATTATGTAGAATTTATTATTATTAGTAGTATTTATTTACTATTTATATCAAGATACTGTTATATATATTCATATAATAGAATTTGATGATCATAAATTTTACTAATTTTTATTTCTATTATTATAAGCATGTAATTTATAATACTGTATAATTTAACTTAAATAATAATTATAATACTGTAAACAGTAAATGTTAAATATTTTTTATTCATCATAAAAGACAAATAAAACCCATAAATACACATTTCTTCTACACCTTTCTTCTCTCTGTAGTATGTTGTACCCTCACCTGCATTCACATTCACTCTCTTTTATACCCGCCTTTTCATTTCTTTGAGTTCCTTCATTCCGTCACCCCCCATGTGCATCGCACGCCCCCTTCCGGATCTTCTCTCTCTTTTTATATACATACACAATTTCTATACGTATAGGTTAGCTTAGAAGCCTAATGTGAAACAACAACTTTTTTCATGTTTCTTGTTCTCTTTCTGTAATTAAATTCTCTAAAAAAAACTAATTTCCAAGACTATTAAATTCTTGGGATTTCTTTCAATGGATTGAGATTGCATTTTCAAGAATCTGAAAAATGGGAAAGAATATTTCCTTGTTGTTGCTCTTCATTATCTACATCACCTCTGTTTCTTCACATTATGAAGATCAATCAAAGTTTATATTAGGTAATTATGGATTTTATTTTATTTTAGTGATTTTTGGGCTCTGGGTTTATCTTGATTATTTGATTAAGTGAGTTTTAACGATAAAGTAATCATCTTTATTAAAGATTATTGATTTTCCGAAATGGGGTTGAGGATTCAAGATTCTTGGTTATATTTTCTTGAAAATTGGGAATGTTCTGTGAATTGGTGTCTTTTTTATTTGTTGTTGTTGTTGCTATACTCTGCTACAGTATTTATTAATGTGATCATGTCTGCCACCATTAGAGTTCAATTCATGATAAAAATTAATCAAATTGATAAATTTATTAATGGGTCCTGAGCCAGAGTAACTTTGGTGTGTTGGAATTGGGATTCTCAATGTTTTAATATTTGGAGTTATAGTATTATGTGCCTTTGTATTTGGATCATTGTAATGTAGAGACTGGGCAATTTTTACTATTGAACGTGACAAAAAAAAAAAATAAGAAAATTGTGAGCTTAGATGATTCTGATTGTCGGTGACTTGTTGATGAGTTTAGATCATGAATATCACTATTGATTGGCAATCTATTTTTAGCTTATATAATTGTTTATTGTAGGGGAAAATAACTTTGGACATTGGAGAAATGGGATTTTAAGCTCATCGACTGGGAGTGAGGCCCCTGGTCCAGCGAATGATCAATCCAGCACACTTGTATTGGCGGGCTCGAGAACCAAGAGGCCCGACATTCTCAACCATTTTAAACGGTATCGAGGTGGATGGGACATCACCAATAAACATTACTGGGCAGTAAGAATCTGTATATAAAACTTGGTTTTCAAGATTAGTTCATTATTTGTTCATATTGGTAAAGTAGCATACCACAGCATAAATTTGTGTGATTGTTGTCTTTCTTAATCGTTTAATGATATTATTTACAGTCGGTTGGATTTACGGGTGCTGTTGCGTTTATACTTGCAATAGTATGGTTTGTGTGCTTTGGGTTGGCCATGATTATCCGTCAATGTTGTGGATGGAGAATAGACATCAAAGGCCAAGAATCACGTGGTTCTCAAAGGATATGCTTGATTTTGCTTCTCGTGTTTACGTCTGCTTCAGCGTAAGTATCTCTACTTTGATCTTGAAACAGTATCTTGTGACAGTCAGGGGTGTTTAGGCTTGAGTTTGTAAATCTTACTTGATTATTTTGTAAATGTCATCTGATCATTAAACTATTCACTCCTCAAACTTTTTGTTCATTTAATCACCTCACCTAAAACTGCAGAAACACATCCAAACACTATCTTTTACAGTTATAGCTGACTATCGGCTAATGATTATCTAATATCTCATAATCACTCTCTTGCATGTCAATATATTTGCCACGCACTAAATGATTTCATCTGCACAAGATTTGTTTTCATGTTATTTCACTATATCCTCATTTCATATTTCAAGAGCAAATCTTGATGCTACTCAGGATTGGCTGCATACTTCTTTCGGTGGGACAAAGTGAATTTCATGGTGAAGCTGTTGACACACTGAATTATGTTGTAAACCAATCAGATTACACTGTTCAAACGCTAATAAATGTCACGGGCTATTTATCACTAGCAAAGACCGTCAATGTGGCCCAGGTTTTTCTTCCTTCAGATGTGAAAGACGATATTGACCACTTGAATGTTGACTTAAACAACGCTGCGGATACACTGAGGCAAAAAACAAACCAAAATTCACAAAAAATTAGAACCGTATTTGATACTGTGTAAGATCCCTTTAATGAATATGACGTTGTTGATATGTTTAGTTTGTATTTTAAATTGTCTGATTCCTGTTGTTTATGTTCTTTATATGTTTCAGGCGATCATCGATGATTGCTGTTGCTGTTGTCATGCTTCTAGTTTCGCTGCTAGGCCTTCGTAAGTATTCATAAGAAGTTGGTTTGGGAAAGTCAGTTTTTTGGTTTTCTGCTTCTGTTTTATAATTTTCATTATATTTTTTCTCTGATTTTATTGCAGTTTTGTCAATCCTTGGTCACAAGAACACGGTCCAGATGTAAAGTTCCTTCTCTTTGTAGTTTTTATGGGCTTGTTTTTGGTGGTTGTGATTGTATCTTACTCGTTGAGTTTTTGTATGCAGCTTCATTATCAGTGGATGGTTACTTGTTGCAGTTACATTTATTCTTTGTGGAGTTTTCGTGATTATCAACAAGTAAGATAAATATCGATTTAGTCTTTGTTATTTTTGTCAGTCTAGTTTGGGAAGGTTTGGTGTACAACTTCTGATGATACCCATTATTATTAATATTTTTTTTAAGTGATGTTAATGAGTGTACACAATATCCTTAAAAAGATACTCCATATAATGTTTGGCTTTTGAGTTCTTACCTAATAATTTCAGCTTCAGAATCTACACAAACTCCTAACTCTTGTCAAGAAAAATCAGTATAAATACAATATGTAAACATAAAAAAAGTTCTTTTTCGTGATTTGAAACAAAATCCATATGGAGTTTACTTGTATAATCATTGTATGTTTGACTGCAGAAGTCTAAGCATATCTTATGAGTCTTGATACAAAAAACTAATGAGCTAATGTGTTTTCAGTGCAATCTCGGACACTTGTATGGCTATGGGACAATGGGTAGATAACCCGCATGCTGAAACTGCCCTTAGCAACATCCTTCCGTGTGTTGACCAAGGAACCACTAATGACACTTTGTATAAGAGCAAACTAGTTATTAATGATATTACAAATATCATTAACGGTTTCATAGGTTCGTTTGCCAACTCAAATGCGTCACCCGGTGGGAACTCTAATTACTATAACCAGTCGGGCCCATTGATGCCATACCTTTGCTATCCATATGATTCTCAGCTGCACGAGCTAGAATGTTTTCCCCCATCGGTTTCAATGGCAAATGCTACTGTGGTATGTACACTGAAGTCCTTGCTAGTTTAATACAGTTTACATTTATAGGCCATTTTTACTATTTATATCTTTAAACATGATATGAAATTTTGTTAAGACTTTTATTACTAACAGGAAAACTAGGTAGTACCAGCCCATACATGTTATATAGTGCCTGAATTGTGTAACTACTTTGGTCAATTTGAGCAGAAGAAAATGCTATGGGTCAAAATGGACACCACTGAATATGCGAAACTAAATGGGACCAAATGGGTCAACATGCTTCTTGATATACGTAATATTCTGTTATTATAAAACCATACGTTTGAATTTTTCTAACTAAGGTTCTATAACTTTTACTCTAACTTCAAAGTTTGTGCACAAAATCATATAAAACTTTGTTACTGATAAAAATTCGATTGACACACAAGGTAAACATTAATTCATATTTTTAGTAAATAGCATTCTTATTACTTTCTAGATACTGGTTGTTTATAGCTTTATATAATATATATATATATATATATATATATATATATATTTGTTTAACCGAAACCACTGTGTTATATGACTGCTTTCAGTGTTTCCCAACCAGTCAAGTTTGCTACCTATTTCATTTATCATGTAGTTTCATGTAGTTAACAAAAGAAACAATTATATTATTTACGAAAGTTACATGAAACTTATTTCAGTTCACTTGAAGTCAATAGTCAAAAGTGTACAAGAACAAGTTTGCAATCATACTTGGATTTATACTGAGCTTAGAAACCATTAGGGCTTTGTTTGCTTTCGAATTTATCTTTTACATTAGGCAAATAATTTTAGGGAGAAGTTAAGTACATATATGCCGTTGCCTCATGCGTTGGAATTTGGAAGTTGCATCTTTCTATATGTTTATTCCAGGAATTTGTCAGTATATATATTGTCTCTTGGACTCTTTTTGTACCATTGGAAACACCCATATCTGCAGTTAAAGATTTTATATTTATAATATTATAGTGGGTCGTACCTCGTGCAGCTAAAGTTGTACATTTCTCGAAATTTGACATTTTTCTATCTCCAGGTCTGGCAGAACTATACTTGCACTGTCTCGGAATCAGGATTTTGTACCAGTACCGGAAGGTTGACACCGGAGATGTATCAGCAACTAGTCGGAGCAGTGAACATAAGCTACGCCCTGCAACACTATGCACCACCGTTACTCAGCCTCCAAGATTGCAATTTTGTACGCGAAACATTCAGGGTCATTACCTCTGATCATTGTCCTCCATTAGAAGTTCGTCTTCATTTGGTAAACGCAGGTTTGGCTCTTGTCTCGGTAGGAGTCATGCTCAGTCTTGCGCTTTGGATTATATATGCAAATCGACCTCAAAGAGAGGAAGTGTTTGCAAAGATCTCATCCAAATTCAAAGGCAGATGTAATGGCATGTCTCAACAATCAAATAGTAATGAAGTTTAAGATCAGTTGTTAAGAAAAAGCAAATTAGGATATATATATAGAGAGAGAGTGATGTGCTTTGGGGTTTTTCATTGTGATCTTCCCTTTCCTGCCAGATTCAAGATGGAGCGAAGCGCCATTTTGGGTTTTGAGCTGGCGTAAAATGTATAATGTGCTTGTCCTATATAATAATGTACTTGTTGAAATTGGGAACTTCTGAATGAATTCCATTACATAAGAAAGAGAAAAAAATTACTCTTACATGAATCATATAAGATACAGTTCTTGGGCAACTTTGGCACTCCAATAGCACAAACAAGAAAGCCTGTACTGTAATTGTAAAACGGAAAAAGAATAATTATCTTGAATGCGGTACATGTTGAATCCTAACGTTTAAGTTTGGCAAGATCAACACTTGATATAATTGTATGCAATGCAATATTCATTATAAGAAGCTAAAGTCCGGTTATATATTCTTTTTCCGTGCCAAGCCTTGAACTTGTGACCTAAAGCATTAAAACAACTCATGAAAGCCATCAAGCAATAAGAATGTTCGTAAGATAAACAGACAGATTGAACATTGTCTTTTACATAATGTTTTTAGAGCGGGGGCATGTGATCGTACGGTTATCAACATCTTTGCAAAATAATATATAAATTAGAGTTCAAGAGAATAGCAAACAAATCTTCATTGCTTCCTAATTCATGTTCATGATGCACCAACAGGAAAACACATGAATCCCTAAGAAAAGAGAGATGATGCGGGATATAGCCCCTTTCATACTAAACATGTTAAATTATTATTAAATTATATATAGGAAACACATATATCATCATTCTAATAAAATTTTAATTTGTAAATTAATTCCTTTAATTTTAGTAAATTTTAAGATTAGATCCCTAACTTATTAAAAAAATATTTTTTTTTTCAAACAACTACCCATTTACATATAAAAAGAAATTTAATTCATAAATTAAACGTTATCCAAATCGATATGTAATATTCCATTATTAATTCACCGGATAGGAATAAAATTACTTGAAAATGTTAATATAGACTTAAAATAATTAAATTTTTTTCAGTGTCTTGGTTTCAAAATCTTTTAATTTTTTAATCTCTACTTATATAAACGCATTTACATAAAGTAATATTATCATGAATTTAACTAAATGCTTAATATACATATTAACTTACACACTTTATTATTAGAAACGAGATATTAAATACGAAATTTCATATTAAAAATCAACGGGTTCGTGTGTATACACGGATTTCAAGTCTAGTAACATGCTATACAATTATACATATAGTCAATAGCATAGGCAAGATTACTATTCATAACAAATTGTCGTTTATGCCCCTACATATTCAATTAATGTTTGATTGATACCCTCATCTTTAATCATATTACATGTTAAGAATTGTTTTACTTTGCTAACTCTTATCATGATTATGCAATATATTACATAGAAATTTTTTAGAATTAACTCACTAAGTAGCTCATTTTATTACGTTTACAATTTTTAACTTAAAAAAATATTTTTTTGGATCATTGCATATCATGTAAAACTTAATAAGTTGTTAAATTCTATAGTCAAATTTACATAATTCAGTTTTTAGAAATAACTACGTGTCTAGACACCTCCTATTCTTTAGGTTTTCCAAATTAATACACTAGCTAATTTAATTATTTTGTTATATTACTGTATCGTCAAATATTTAAAATATACTCCTTGAAGAATGAGTTTTTACTTTTCATTAGCGAGATTTTATTCAATGTCTTGGTTGTATTTTAGCTCTGTATACTTATAATAGACTAGGTAGTATATTATGATTTTTTATCAACATAAATGTAGATAGTTGTGTAATGACTAAAACCATATGAATTTGTATCGTATGGTAATACTAAATATTCATACTCTATCATATTATAAGCTCCGAAGCGTAGCACGGCTCGAATAGCTTGTTAAAATCAAGGGGCAAAGCTCGTCAAATCAACATCGCCAAAGTGTTCACGTGGGAAACATTCTAAGAGCATCTATTGTGTATAGAGTTTAATGTACAGTCACGTCAGCGTTTAAACTTTAAACACAATATTTCTACAATGAATTTTTAGACTTTAAACACAATACTTCTACAGCGCGTTGAACTTTTTAAATTCACTTAGTAGACACATCTCTGTACTATTTCTTAACATTTTATATTATTACACTATATTACATAATACTCCCTCCGTCTCAAAATTATTATCACCCGACAAAAAATACTCAGTTTAATAAAAATGTAATCATTATTGCTTTCTTATTTTTTGCAGAATGACAGTTTTACCCTTAACCAATAAGTTATTGATTTCTTAAAAGTGTGTAATAATAATTTCAATTAAGGGTAATATAGTAATCACGACCAAACTTCACTATCTATTTTTGAGAGTAGACAATTAATTTGGGACGTCCGAAAATGAAAAGATAGACTATAATTTTGGAACGGAGGGAGTATATAATCTTTAACATAAGTAATAGATTATGGATGAAGTTCAGAGGAAAATGTTTGTTTTGAGGAGAAGTGAGGAGAAAATTTTAACCATTAAAAATGTGTCACGTGTCCCGTGTCACATAATCAAGTTTCATTTTTACCCCCTCCACTTTCTTAATATTGTTTATCATCCCCTCCTACTTTCTTCCTCCCTATCCCACACCCCACCACCACCCACCACCACCAGCCGTTGATCGCCGAAATTTATTTATTTATTTTTTTATTTTTTAAAAAGTTTTGAAAAAAAAAATTCAATTGATTTTACATATTATCATTTTGTACTAAATTTTGTTAAAAGTATAATACGTATTGTTGCAATTCGCATATATATCATTTAGGACATATTGTTCTCTTTTTACTGCATTTTATATTATACATAATCTATTTGTACTGTATTTTGTATAAAAGTATACTACATATTTGTGACACCCGCCAAATTAGGACTAGTAATTAGTGCCTAACCATCTGTTAATACAAGTAATTAGTTCTTTGATTAGGCTAATTTATGTATCCTTCTATATATATTGTTGAATATATACACAAACGCGATTTGGTTAAATCGTGCACGTTTCATATCGAATGGATTTCGATACGCTTTATACGGACGTTGGTGCACAAAATATTAAATAATATGAAATTATTTAATAAACTTATAAACTCATAAATATTATGTTGATAATATTTCACAGATTTATTTATATCGTATAAACATATTACGTTTATTATAATGTAATACAAACGCAACGAAAACGCGCGGTTCGCACCCGACAATCGAATAGAAATTCAAAATATATTTTATTAATTTAAGATATATTACTTTAGTAGAAAATATTGGTTTTGAAGTATTGTACATTAAACCGATAATGAAAACGTTTAGTTTAAACGTTACGCGATTGAACTTTCGTAAAACGAATGCGCGAATCGAGACCGATAAATTAACGGAACATTTTTATAAATGTTTTCAAGTAGTTATATTAAATATTCCAAGTAAAAATATCGAGGTTTAAATCGTCATTTAAAACGCACGTATTAAACGTTTAACGTTTAAACGAACGACGAAACGAATGGGTAAACGAACACAGCACGGGGCATAGCTTTGGGAAATGATTTAAACACCCACATGAGGGTGGGACCCACTGAAAAACTGCAGCAAATCCTCACCCCCATGCCTTTCCCCTTTCCTTTCTTTCCTTTGTGTATGGAACACACCAAAAATCACCAACTCATTCATCATCAAATCTTTCACACTCTTTCCCTCTCCCTCTCTCTCTCTCTCTCTCTCTCTCTCTCTCTAATTCGGCCAACACCACCACCCTCTCACCACCACACTTCCACCATAAAACCATACCAAAAAGATCTCGTATTTCAAGACGGTTTGAAGCAAAAACGATCACCACGCGAATCTCTACATTCCTATCTTTTCGGATATTAAATCCGACTCTCGTAAGTTTCCGACATCTTGAAACAACTTATATTATGTATATTTACTTGTCTATTTGTTTATCTAGCTAGATAATGTCCAAACCGAAGCCTAAAACTAGTTTTTGGAACTTATATATATAACCCGCAAACATCACTATAAAAAACAGTCTCACGAAAGAATTTATATAAAATTGTGTGTTTCGAGTTAGACTATGAAAAATATACCGAAATATTCGTATTTCCGTCAACTACAACTTTCATGAATAAAGTTTCCTCTCAAAATGCTCTCGTTTTGCTGTAAAATCCGATTTATACACGGATGTACATTTTGACCGAAAACCGAACACATCTCTTTCTCTATTTTATTTGGCTAGGAAACCGACCCCTATAATTCTTGGGAAAATTCTCGAAAATACTAGACATATAGGTTTATATGTGGGATTTTTGTTGAGAATTGATGTGAGCTAAAAAGTGTCCAAATCGCGAGTTGAAACCGAGTAAAAATCTGAAACTTAGGAACCTAAGGGCTGTTTTGTCATTCTAATAAAACCGACACTTCGGGGTAACCCCGACTCGAACCGATAATTTTTATGAGCCTTATGAACCATTTTAAGACTTGTGTAAAAGTTTCAGGTCAAACCGAAGTCGTTTGACCACGTTCTGGTTAATGTTAAAACTGATCAGACCTTAGTGTCGCATGGAGACCAAATTATCTGCGACACTCACCCGAGTGTCGCAATAGTACATGAAATCTATTTTATGCGGCACTGACCTTAAGTGACGCAACTTTCGAATGTCACCTTCTGCGACACTGTACTAAATGACGCATAAATCCAAATGATAGCTACCTGCGACACTACTATCGAGTGACGCTATGCGACACTTATTTAAGTGCCGCAACCTAGTGACGCCTCCTGCGACACTTCACTGCATGTCGCTAATAACTCTGAACTTACAATTTTATACAACACTTGCCTAAGTGTCGCCAATAACTATTAAGTGACGCATGAAGTGTCGCTTAAAACAGAAACTTCAAAACTAGTTTTCACACTAAGTGTCGAACGTCACATAACCTCTATACTTATACGATATAACTCAGAAAACATCGAAACATACCTTACATGTGTAATGTAACAACATCACAATAATAATAATTGTAAATTATTATTACGAAAGCTCACCAACGGGCCGTACACGTTTTCAAAACGCAAACAAACGAACCCAATGTATTTGGACATTACTAGTTGTGTGATCAACTAGCATAGGTGATCTTTAGATATACCTACTCGTATTAACCAACGCGCGTCTTGGACGCCCTCAGGTTACGGTCTTCGGACATAATTGCTTGGCTAAGCAACACACGTTTTTTGAGATAAACGCATCAGACTCAGGTGAGTCTCATAGCCCCTATTTTACTGTTTTCACTCAGGGGTGTGATATACTGCTTGTTTTATTTACATTTGAACGCAAGTACAATCAAAATCAAATACTGCATGAGTTGTTTTTACTAATCAATTTAAAGTCCTCCACAACATAGTTTGGTAATACGTAGTAACGTGAATGTTATTGTATGGTACCATATAGGATTGACAATCCTCGTCCGGGTTAGCAAGCAAAAACTGGTCAAACGGATGCTGATGAACGCCAAATTGTACCACATTATAGTACTAATTACCCCTGTGTTTAATAGATTTCTTATGCATTTTGTTTGGAATTGATACTTATGTTGTTCATATTTGCATATAGGAATTAATTTGAGCTTGAATCGGAAAAGAATCAGAAAACGAGCTAAAAGTTGAAGTTTGAAGAAGAAAGTCGAATTTGTACAAATCTGGAAATTCGCATCCATACGGCGTATGGAAATCTATATGGCGTATGGATTGTGTGAGCCGGGCTGACAAGATCGCGGGCCTGGTTTCTGGGCTTTATTCATCCATACGGCGTATGGATTGGTTCGGCTGAAAACTTATATAACCCTAATTCACTTCATTTTGGGGGTTATCATTTCTCAATACCACAGAGCCGATTTCCAGCCATTCCACGATCATTCCAGAGCACTTTTTGAAGGAAGAAGTAAGAAGAATTGAAGTTCTTTCGATTGTTCAATCATTATTTCGGTTTCTCGGTTCGAATACTTTAAACCTTTTCGTTTGATTATGATTTCGGTTTCGTTTATGAATCTGAGTTTCTGTAACCATATGATTGGCTAAATCTTTCATGTATTTACTTGGATGATGATACTTAGATGATGGTTTGATTGTTGATTTGCGAAATACATTGGATTTTATGAATGTTTATGTGTTTATTTGATGATCCTTGATTATTGATTGATTATTGTTGATTACCTAACGTGGTTTCTTGATTGATTGAGATTGAGTTCCAATTGGTTAAGAGATTATTGATAATTGTTGATTTTGGTTAACGATTATTGCTGAATATATTGAGTTTGACAGGTTAGGGTTAATAATCAATGTTAATCGTTGATAATCGAGATAACTATTATTAGTTATAGACTTTGTTGATTCAAGTCACAAAAGTAAATCACATAAACGGCGTAGGTTTAATCTAGAATACAATTCGGTGGGCAACGTTACTTGAATGTTAACGTGTTGAAAACAACCTAGTGTCTTTCTTAATTGTATTAGGTCACCTTACTTCGAAAAAGGGGTTATCTTATTAGTTACATCGCAATAAAATCCATGTTTGAAGCAAATCAATAAAGTGATAATCGGATTCTAAGGACAGTAGTATAAGTAAATACATTCCTTCTATAATTTGAATCAAATATTTTATTTAATTAATTGTTTTATCGTTTATTTCTTTTTAATTTAAGTTTACTTATAAAAATCACTTTTCATAATTGTCAGTCAATTGTTCGAACGGAACTAAAACGTTCCCCTCTTTTATTTGTTTTAATTATTTGTATCAATTTCCATTTTATTTGAATTAACATCTATTCCCTGTGTTCGATCCGGACTTATCGTACTATACTATTATACGATCAGGTATTCTTGCTTGAGTTGTGTACTAGCAAGTAAGGTAATTTCCATTTTTAAAACTAAAGCCCCGTTTACACGACATCAAGTTTTTGGCGCCGCTGCCGGGGAACGGTTTGTTTTGATTCAATAATTTGGAGTTTGTTTAGTTGTTTACTTGTTTATTTATTTTACTTATTTAGTAGCTATTAGCTTCATTTCAACTTTTGTTTGTTAAGTTACTTTTGTGAATATTAATTTGGGTTGTTCTGTTCAGGGTTGTCAGAATTGCTTGTTCTGCTGACTTTATAAGTTATTTGCAGGAAGTTTATGACCCGAACAACGGAGCCCGACCCTACCGATCCTTTCGAAGAACCCGAACGCATATTTCATCAAAGAAGACGCGCTGCTTCCGCACCTCCTAACTCGCCGTTAATTAACACATTTCTTGTCGACGATTTCGAGGTTTTTACCAATAACCTTTTCACCCCACGAACCCGTAACTACCATTCGTATTTAGAAAGCGATTTCGGGGAGTATTTACAATTCCTTTTTAGCAATCAGTCAGAACCAGATAACATAATGGCAGAAGATATCGCCAACATGACTTTAGAGCAGTACTCTAGCAGAATGCGCATCGATCTTGGGCCAAGAGTAGTGAGGCCCGCTATTGCGCGAGAAGTGGAGTTCAAAATCAAGGGACAATTCCTCAAGGAGCTTAGAGAGACTCCTTTTAGAGAAAAAGATTCGGAAGATGCTAACGAGCACATTGAGAAAGTCCTGTAGATTGCCGATATGTTCAATGTTCCCAATGTCACACGCGATCAAGTCATGCTCCGAGTGTTCCCGATAACACTTAAGGGAGCCGCAAAATGATGGATTTCAAATGAACCTGCCGGATCCATCACCACTTGGGAAGATCTTCGCACGAAATTTCTCAAGATGTATTGCCCGCCGTCCAAGACGTTAAAGATGATTGACGACATTCGGAATTTCAAGCAAGACATCGATGAGTCGCTTCATCAAGCATGGGAAAGGTATAAGGACTTGATGCATAAGTGTCCACAGCACGATCTAAACGACCAACAAATCGTTATGGTATTCTACAAAGGAGTGAATCGTGCTACAAGACAGCAACTTGATGCTCAAGGATCTATTCCAAAGAAGATTCCTAGGGAAGCCTTGGAGGCCATTCGTGATCAAGCCAAACATTCTCAACTTTGGGATGATGGCACCTCTAGAAGAAAAAGGTCAGTAAGCAATGATGATGGTCTCGCCGCCATTACTGCTAAGCTTGACAGTATGGGAGGAGACATAAAGAAGGTAACTGAAACTGTTCATGCAATCCAAGTAGGGTGCGACAACTATGGAGGAACGCATTTGGTAAAGGATTGTCCTGAGATGGAGTCTGGAGAAGCCAAAGAGGAAGTTAAATTCGGAGAAGCTCAAGGAAATTACCGCCAAGGTGGTGGAACCTTTTTCCGAAGACCATATCTTGATGGAGGCCGCCAATTTCGTCAAACTCAGCCTGGTTTTTTCACTAAGGATCAACCGGCTGCATCAGTTCCAGAAAAGAAAACCAATTTGGAAGAGATGATGGGGAAATTTCTAGCCACTGATGAGAAATTCATTGCTAGTTCTGGACAACGAATGGACACTACAGAAGCATTAGTGCGAAATCAAGGAGCTGCCATTAAGCAAATTGAAGGAAACATTTCCAACATTGCTAAAGTTCTCCAAGAGAGATTTCCTGGAACTCTTCCCGGATTTACTGAAACATATCCACATGATCAGGCGAAGGCTGTAATTACTAGAAGTGGAAAGGTTCATGAAGATCCGATTGTCAAGAAGAAACCTGAACCTCACCCCCTCCCTGAGAAAGAGAAGGAAGTGGAAGTTGTTGAAGGTCTTAAGGTGGATACTGAGGCTGATCAAATTGCTAGAGACAAGCAATACGCGAAGGATCGTGTTCCACCTCCTCCTTACCCAGTGATCGCACCCCGAACGGTCGGTTCAGGAATCGCTTCCTGTCGTCGTCGGACCTCACGCTCGAGGCGGGTGATCAGAGGGTTTTAAATTTATATTTTGCTGGGAAGCTTAAGCTTTATTACTACCTACTTCTCTAAAGGTATTAGGGTAGTAAGTGGTAAGTCTGACTCAGGTGTCGTTCTTAAAATCGGAGCGAATCGAAATGAATTAAATACCTCAGAGAATAGCAGCTAATAGGATAGGTTTGATAGAGCAGGTAGGGTTTGTTTTTAGTATTTTCTAATTTAACTAAGATGTAGGAAAGTAAATACTACACTACGGATATGGTAAGCAGATAGATAGAGTTGTGATTGCTGAAGTTTCAATATTCAGGTTTCGGGATGATGTTCATTATAAAAGATGATTAGAGACCTGCCTTAAATACTATCAACAGAGGTTTAGTGTAAACACTAGCACCCTACAATTTAAAGCGGAAACCCTAAGTCGTATGTCACTGAGTACTAGGCTATCATGATTCTGATCAGATCAGGCTGCTCAACCCCCAACACGGTCCGAAGAGGACAAGTGACCCTTCTTGGGATTAACCCTGGGTGCATGAATAAGGTAACATACCGATATTTAATTTCTGACTGTTCTTAGCACCTAGTTCTAATTGATTTTATTAAGGTTTGTACTAATTGCTTGCTATTGTATGTTAAACTGTCAATTATGTTGGATAAGGGGGTTTAAGCTTCTTACACTACAGCTGAATGTTCGCTTTCTTTTCCAAATCCCTTAAACTTAGTTGAGGAGTACAAATACTTCTGTCAAGGTGTAGACCCTCATTTGCGATCAAACGTTCATCCCTAGGTTTGTTTCATGGTGTATACTATGTTTTTCAGCAGTTCCACAGCTTTGTATATACCCAGACCATGTTCAGGAAGGGTGACTTCCAGGTATCCACGGTGTCATATGCTTACGACCGGTCCGTAGCTTCCACGCATTTCTACTCCACCAGAGGTGTTTCCCGCGCTATACTAAGTACTGGGCCGTTTTACAGCATGTCCACAGCTTCAACAACAACACAGATAACTATCTACCGATACTAGGGTTGATCAGGTCCTAATACTAAAGTAATAGCCACGTGAAAGCTTGGAAAGGGTGTATATGGTGGTTTAGATCTACCGCTTGAAAAGTTTAACCCGATACATATCATAACAATTTCCAATCACATATTTAATTAAAGATTAATTTAACATCATCCCTACTCCTAAATATCTACATTCCAACAATCACAATATTACACTACTCAATAAACATGGCAACAAATAAAGCACATACCATAATATTACGCATGGATAATTCAGACATAATAACAGTATGAAGGAATAGATATCACCGGATAATAGAGCAGTGTAACAGAGAGAAAATAATTGCAATCCTTGAATACCAGCTTGAACAGCAATACTCCTTTGTTACAAAGATTATCTCTTCTCTAATCTACTAGCTACCCACTAATTTCTCCTCTAACTCCTAAGAGTAGTACTAGAGAGAGAAACTAGAGAGAGAAACTAACTAAGAAATAAAATTACAAGAAAAGTGTGTGTGAAAGAGTAAGAATGAATTATGTTGTGAATGGTGTGTTGAAATGATGAGGTGAGGGCCTCTATTTATAGGCTTCACAAGTTACAATTTTACACTTAACACCCTCGCTCCAGATTTACACTGAAATACACCATTGAGCTATAAAATTCGACACCATAAAGGGGGTATACCACCCTAAAAGGGGCATATTCGGTAGCAAATAGGGCGTATTTGGTAGCAAATAGGGCGTATCAGGCACCATAGAGGGGGTATACCACCCCTAGAAGGGGGTATACCACCCCATAAAGGGGGTATACGGCCCTTTTAAGGGGGTATACGGCCCCTGTAGGGGGTATACGGCCCTTAGAGGGGTGCATGCCCTTGGTCCGTGGTCTTGTGTGCTAGATCGTAAGTCTTGTGTGCTGGATCGTACTCGTTTGGCTCTAACTTCTTCGTTCTTGATCCGTTTTCAACGTTCTTTATATCCATGCGTTCGTATTCTCCCGACCTACATTTTAAGATATTTATTAAGTCCCAGATCAGAGTTTTACGATAAAATAGCTTGTCGAACGAATTATGCCTATTTAAGTGTGTTTTTTCGTCCATTTACCGCTGTTTTTGAAATATTTATAAAGTTTAGACCTTTTTAACAAAATGTGGTAAATGTGAGCTTTATTTGCATGATTTTGTTGATTAAGTGCTGAATATGAGGTAAAAGATGTGCGTAAAACATGACTTTTTACGTCAAATCAAATATCCCACACTTAGACTTTGCTTGTCCTCAAGCAAACCGTATCTCATTTTGCTCCAGGTTTTGAGAAGATAGACCATTTGACGAGAACAGATATTTCCTAAGGACATCAACTCCTCAAAATAAGTAAATTATTTCAAAAAGTAAGCATCAGTAGAATAAGAAATCTTAAAACTGACATGATTGTCCATTTAGCATACTTTTGCAACTCTCGAGATGTAGAAGTACATGACTGGGCGATCCTCACAGGTGGTCACTCAATTCACTCAAGAAGTGTATCGGGTTTCCTAACATTCTAGACAAACGAAACCGCTCAAAGCCAGTCATGCAGCGCTTATCATCATAGGCTTGGTCGAGAATCGCATCTCCACCACTCCAAAAGAGGACGGTGCTAATTATCCCAAGGAATTTTTGTTGGGTTGTAATGTTTGGGTGAGGGTTAAATGGGTATGGAAAATGGTCGTTTTTAAAGTCTTAAAAAGGGTTATGCTTATCTTAGGAATTTTCAAACTTTATGAAAAACTCTATTCAGATATACTTTTTAATGAAAACGGAAACGGATAACGGTAAGGAAGGAAGATAGCTATTATGACTTCTTTCTTCTTGAAAACACTTGGAGGATTTATATCTTTCAAAGATCAGAGTTTTCGGGAGATTTTGAAGCACTTAGCTTTATTAGATATATATATTTTTGGCTTAGAATTTCTTTTGCCAAGGAATTTCTAAGGAATTTTATTTTCTTACTACCTTTTTGAGATCCTTTCATATTTTTCATTTTTCACACTTTTTTTTTATATTTCGAATTTTACTTGGTGCCAATTTTTCGCACCGCTAGATTCTCGATCTTTTGAGATTTGATTTCTGAAACGCACACGAGAAGTTTTTGGGTAAAACACGAATTTTGTGATTTTTGGAGTGAAAGCAAAAAGAATATCGAAATAGCATTTTTCAAAAATTTAAAAACTCTGATAAGGTTTTGGTGGGTAGGGAACGGAATGGGTTTTAAAATATTTGGGTTTTTTAAGAAATGAAAAGGTTAAGGCTTAACATGGTGTACTAAGTGGATCATCGATACTAAAATTGAGTATCGGAGGGTTAGGCTTGAAGAGATATGAGAAAAATGGGTTTAATCCTAATAAATGCCAAGATCCTCTAATTGCACCTATACCGCGTACGGTACTCTTTGGTATGGTCTCGAAGCGTATACCAGGAACAAGTTCTAATTCTAAGACGCATGCATCGGCACACACACAGAAATGAATGGTGAAG
Source organism: Helichrysum umbraculigerum (assembly GCA_949592205.1). NCBI lineage: Eukaryota > Viridiplantae > Streptophyta > Magnoliopsida > Asterales > Asteraceae > Helichrysum > Helichrysum umbraculigerum. Next base: position 67,976,348 of record CATIUR010000004.1, on the reverse strand, counting down.
CATTAAAAATGAATGCTTATTAAAGGCTCAAGTTCCTCACACAACAATATAGGGTGTATGCAGTCATTCGATGCTTCGAAGATGACCATTTCATTTTTAAGGGATTCTTATTATGCCTTATCTTACTTTCCAAAGTAATTTATTTATTCTGAAAAAGTGATTATCCATAAAAAGTATTATTATTACCAAAAGATCAAAGAATTTTCAAAAGTTGACTGATAGATTAGTCGAGTTTTCGAAAAAATTTTGAAAAATTTGAGCAGAACACGAGTTACAAGTTATCTTTAGAGGACAAAAGGTCAGAAAACTTTATGGTATGACATACCGTGTATCCCACACTTAAAGGAACATTGTCCCTAATGTTCACTACTAAGGCGTAGATCTTTTGGGGGATCCCACACTTAGAGTTTGATTATAGGAAATGCTCACTTTATTGTGTTTTTAAGATGGTGGAATTAAAATCCCACACTTAGAGGTTAGGCATAAGGATATGGTATGAATATAACGGAAAAGAACGAAAAACTCCCCTCATGGATTCACGAGATAAAAATGATATGGCTGAAGAAGATGTTTTGGCCTGCTAGAGATTTCAGCATGCTTCCGTCTAAGAACAGCCTTCCGTTTTAGTGTGCGTCATCTAGTCGTGAATCGTTCCCATCATTCTCAACAATCAATTCAACCACATTTTATTCTACTAAAATAAACAAAGAAAACGTAAGCATAATAATAAAGATAGATAGATAGATCATCCAGCTGAGTAGCAAGCTGGGTAAAAAGTACCAAAAATATCAAAACAAGTTCACAAATCAACCCAAGAGTAATAGTTAGTGTAATACAGACCAATAATAATAATAATAATAATAATAATAGTACTGATGATGAAAAAGTCTAAGGATGAGGGGACCCCTGATCAGTCACACGAGGATCAACAGCAGAAGTGGAGGGATGCATGCCCGCAGCTGAATGCTCCCCGCTAGCAGCTCTCCCAGACACTGACTCTTATACAATAACTCTGTGCTGTCTGAGGATGGCCTGCATAACATGGATAGGCAAGTCTTCTGTGCTGTCGAATCCCCACTCCTGCAAACACTGCTGTGTCATGTGTGTCTCCTCAAGTAATATCTGGTATCCTCTCCTGATCTCGCTCTCATTTGGGATCTCAGAGTCATGAATAGGTTCGAGGTTGCACATCTAAGAGAGTCCTGAGAGTGTGATGCCCTGAGCACTAGTGGTGGTCATAGCTGGGCGATAGACATGTGGGTCATCAGGTCTCGGGATCTCATAAGTCGGAGATAAGACATGGGTAGCTGATGGTGGCTGTCGTGAAGTGGATGGAGCAGCTGAGGTGTGTACAGAGTATACCGGCTCGTGGTGAGATGTGATGGGCATGGTGTATGGTGGAACAGTGGTGGTGACTGGTGGAATGGGAAAGACTGTTGGTGGTGTCTCACATCTGTACATCAGTGGCTCTGGTATCGGCAATCCAAACTTACGTGCTACATTGATGTCATGAGTATGTCTAACCTGAAGTGCATGAAAAGTCCAATACTGAGAAAGTGGAGTCACTGGTGTAGTCCAGTCAACAACACTCTGAACCCTAGATGTAGAGCCAGATGCCCTAGTATCAACCTGTGGCACTCTAACATCACTATCATCATCCTGTGTCTCAATCGGCTGATCATCCTCAGCATCCCTGTCTCTCTTACTACCCTTCCTCTTCAGAAAACAACTAGGAATAGCCTCTTTGGTAGCTTTCCAGAATGCCTGCCCGCTCGAATCAGTAGTGATCAACCAGATAGTCCAAAAATAGTCCAAGTCGAATGGCAGGGATCTAACATGAGGTGAGCTGGTATACTCACTCATGTGATCCTCCGTGAGCAAACCCATACGGCTACAAATCCTAGTGATGAAAGCTCCCATGTAGATATACTTTGCCATCTCAAATGTCGTCTCTCTCTGAATCCTCTCAGCTACTAGGAAGGCAACATTCACATTCTTCTTCTTAATCATGGCGTTCATCACAAAGACATCATCAGATCCTCCTGTTTCTTTCTTCCCATGTAGTGATACAGCTAGTAGCTTGTGCAGAAGTCGATGCTCAACCTTGAAAAACGCGGAGGCTTTCACATTTGAATGAAAACTAGTACCCGTTAGATTATCCCAAATCAGCCCATGATCTTCATTACTCGAAACACCCCATGAGCTATCGAAGAATAACTGAGAATGTGTCTGCTCCTCAATGTAGAAACCAAGATATACCGCTAGCTCAGCCAAAGACACATGCTGCTTCACCCCGCTGTAATTGAAGCTAATCAACCGCTTGTCTGTAACATTGCTGATGTAGGGGTTGAACTCATAGGTCAACATGAACTCAATAACTAGCTCTCGATAAATGTCTTCATTGAGGGAGAACATTTTGTACCAAGCATCCATTTTCTCATGATTGATCTTGAACTTCACTAAATTTCTCAACTCTCTTTTATACCCAATCGCCTTTACATCTCTCCAAACGATAAATCTGTTTTTTCCAAGTGGTCGGCTCATCCAATCCCTAATCAATTTCTTCTTTTTGGCGGAAGTGGCCAAGTATTCCAAAGTAGGATGGATAACTGTAGAATCAGACCTCATCTGTCAAGATAGAAAGGTAATTAGTGTGCATCATGATCGTAGGTATATGAATTCATTAAGTCATTTCAAATTTTTAACAAAAATTCAAAATGTATGCTTTAAAAATCGAATAATCCATAACCTAGAAAGATACATTTCTAACCAAACCGCAATCATCAAACCGCAAATTTCACACTAATGAGTTTCTTAAGCTATTGTAAGTGTCACAAGTACTTTTCTAGGGCTAAAGATCTTACTTTGTAAAGAATTCTAGAAATGACTTTTAAACATGCGATAGTAATTAACTAAGTAAGCATTAGGGTTTTTAAAGAAACCTTGTAATTTCCTTACTTTAATCAAAACTTTGCATTTACCATAAACTTAGAAAACTAGTGATGAAACTTTGACCATATTATGTATTTAAAGAATTTAACATTAAGCGTTAGTCAAGTTTTAGCAAAATGATTTATAAAATCAACCAACAACTTAATGCTTAATCTATAAAAGACATAATTTCAATATTGGTTTTTTTCTAAGAACATGACTTGTCATTTAAAAGCTTCATGCATTTTATTTATTAAAATGATGCTTCTTTTAAAATGAAACTAGTCGTTTAACATCATTAAAGCACGGTTTCAAAAATTCATGCAACCATTTGAAGTTAATACTTGCATAAGTATCATTTAGTTTGAAAAGATTTTAATTAAAATAATGATACTTCACAAATATTCAATAAAATGCTTACTTTAATTTTCAAAAATCATTAAACCAATCAATTAACTAATTCAAACTAGTTTACTTATGTTCAACACATCATTATTAGCACATTTAATCAATAAAAGTCAAACATAGGTAATTCTAGCTAAAAAGTCAACAAAAAGTCTAAGTTCATCACTTTGAAAATCCAAGTTCACAAATCTCACATGAAATCACTAGATTACTATCATATATCATCATACAATCATCATAAGCAAGTAATAACACCAAAAGCCCTAATTTTTAGCCCTAAATTTCAAGTTTCAAATTGAAACCCTAACTTTTTGGGGAAAATTATGAACTAGAGATTTTAAGTTAGAATTTTACCTTGAAATGGATGTAATGATGATAAATGAAGCATACAAGTAACGAAAATGGAGAATGTAGAGCTTGTAACCTTCAAAAATGGTGGAAATTTGGTGGTGGAGTGGTGGTGTTTGGGGGTTTCGGCCGAAGAAAGGGAGAGAGGAGGGAGAAGAGTGAAAATGATTTTCATTTTTTGCTTTTTAACCTCCTCACCCATTTTTACTTTTTACCTTTTAGTGGTAATTTAGTGAAAGTAAATGGTAATTAGGTTAAAAAGATTTTATTAAAGACTTAAAATATTTTTGTGTTCTAAAAATTTTAATCCCATTAAAAAGTTGCTAAATTTTGCCAATTGTTTAATTGAAGTTAAATAATTAAACAAAATTTAAACATTGAGTGATAAATGATGAGACAAAATTTAAAGAATGTTTTTAAAGATAAGTTTTTAAAACATTAAAAATTTAAAATTTAAAATCCTAACTTTTACACAGAAAATAGATAAACTGAAAATTTAAACTAGTACGCGATTAACTAAATTAACTGCTTGATTTATTTATTAAAATTGGGTTGCCTCCCAATAAGCGCTTTGTTTTAAAGTCAACGGCTCGACTTTTCAAATAATTAATTCGGGGCCCGAGGCTGAGGAAAAGTGTAACGAGGAATAAATGAAAATCGGAGCACTTTAGTGATATGATAGATTAGGTCGGCGGAGTTTAAGAAAAATAATTCAGATTCGTTCAGAAAACTTCTCTCCTCGTATCCTAATATCATAAGTGCATCAACGAAATTATTAAATTCCCGTTTAACTTTCTTGGGATTTGAAATGCCATCTCGTGGTCCGTCGTCTAAAAAATTAAGATCATGAAGTAATTTTTCCAGTATTTTTAAAAATTCCTTTTCTTCTTTTGAATCAGGATTTCCGGTAGTAGCGTGAACTGCTACCGACAATTCTTTAAAAAGTAATTTTTGTTGAAGCGTGAAAGGAAATTTTGATGTTTGAAATAACTGAATTAGCTTAATGTGAATATCTTTCCGTTTAATACAGAAAGATGTCTCAATAGCTTCCTCAGTTGCATTTGGAAAAATTTCTATCAGTTTATTGATTAAATAGACGGCAGGATCGACAAAAAATGGTATTTTCCCATGAAGTAAGGTTGGAATTATAGGGTCAAGCTCTATCCAAAATTTGAGTTCACTAACTAGATCCGCAATATACCGATTAATCCGTGTTGATGAAACAGGATGATAATTGGTATTAGCAAGTAAATTCATTAACAGGTCTAGATCTGATTTTAGTAATAACTCATCTTTTCTAGTATAATTAGCGCGGAGTCCTAAAATTCTGTGTTCGATAGTCACGAAGGTCTTTCTTTGGTCAACCGAAAAAGAGAAATCAGATATTTTAAGATATTTTAGAAAATTGGCACATATATCTATTCTCCTATCTGGTTTAAAAGAATTTCCGACATGACGCTCGATTTCAGTCTCGGGTGGAATATCTGTGATTTCAATGATGTCAGTGGGTGGTCCTTTTAGTACAGTTTTAACTATGGTGTACCTAGGTTGGACTGGACATCCTTGAAAAGGTTCAACTATGTAGGTGGCTCCTGATTTGAATACATGATCATCTGAACATGAGGGATTCTTATCCTGTGTGGTAGGATAGGTTCTCAAAATGTCAGGAAAATCATATTCAAAGTATTCATCCAAGCAATGAAGACGTTCATTTCTATCTAATCCTAACATGGGTGGATAAAAGTAAACCTCAGTGCCGAATGGTACTTCTTTGGGAAAGTCAAGTGGCCTAACATAGTGTGGGTATTTGGCCAGAAGTGAAAAAATCTCAGGGTCAAGGGTAAGTTGAGTACTTAAAGTGTGAGTATCAGAAGTTGATATCTTCTGCTGAGATTCCTCTAATTCTAGGTCAAAGTGTTTTTGACTGATCCCGATTTCTTGGACATTTGAGATTTCTTTGACTTCGGGGAATGAAGAACAAGAAGAGTTATCCTCTAATTCTTTTTCCATAAAATCAAAAAATTCAGAATCATCAATTGCCATCATCTCATCTGCTGTCTTGTGAGAGAACAGAGAAACTGGGCTAGAAACGGAATCAGATGGTTTTTGATTTTTCATATTTTTATTGTTTTTATATTTTAATAACTAATCTAAACTATTCTAAGGAAGCAGTAACTTTCGAAAAAGATAGGCTTAAATGAAAGGTTCTCCTAAGGGCTTCTAATTCTAAGGTATATTTATCAAATCACAATGCTCTTCGATCCCCGGCAGCGGCGCCAAAAACCTGATCTCACCCCGAACGGTCGGTTCAGGAATCGCTTCCTGTCGTCGTCGGACCTCACGCTCGAGGCGGGTGATCAGAGGGTTTTAAATTTATATTTTGCTGGGAAGCCTAAGCTTTATTACTACCTACTGCTCTAAGGGTATTAGGGTAGTAAGCGGTAAGTCTGACTCAGGTGTCGTTCTTAAAATCGGAGCGAATCGAAATGAATTAAATACCTCAGAGAATAGCAGCTAATAGGATAGGTTTGATAGATCAAGTAGGGTTTGTTTTTGGTATTTTCTAATTTAACTAAGATGCAGGAAAGTAAATACTACACTACGGATAGGGTAAGCAGATAGATAGAGTTGTGATTGCTGAAGTTTCAATATTCAGGTTTCGGGATGATGTTCATTATAAAAGATGATTGGAAACTTGCCTTAAATACTATCAACAGAGGTTTAGTGTAAACACTAGCACCCTACGATTTAAAGCGGAAACCCTAAGTCGTATGTCACTGAGTACTAGGCTATCATGATTCTGATCAGATCAGGCTGCTCAACCCCCAACACTGTCCGAAGAGGACAAGTGACCCTTCTTGGGATTAACCCTGGGTGCATGAATAAGGTAACATATCGATATTTAATTTCTGACCGTTCTTAACACCTAGTTCTAATTGATTTTATTAAGGTTTGTACTAATTGCTTGCTATTGTATGTTAAACTGTCAGTACAAATACTTCTGTCAAGGTGTAGACCCTCCTTTGCGATCAAACGTTCATCCCTAGGTTTGTTTCACTGTGTATACTACGTTTTTCAGTAGTTCCACAGCTTTGTATATACCTAGACTATGTTCAGGAAAGGTGACTTCCAGGTATCCACGGTGTCATATGCTTACGACCGGTCCGTAGCTTCCACGCATTTGTACTCCACCAGAGGTGTTTCCAGCGATATACTAAGTACTGGGCTGTTTTACAGCATGTCCACAGCTTCAACAACAACACAGATAACTATCTACCGATACTAGGGTTGATCAGGTCCTAATACTAAAGTAATAGCCACGTGAAAGCTTGGAAAGGGTGTATATGGTGGTTTAGATCTACCGCTTGAAAAGTTTAACCCGATACATATCATAACAATTTCCAATCACATATTTAATTAAAGATTAATTTAACATCATCCCTACTCCTAAATATCTACATTCCAACAATCACAATATTACACTACTCAATAAACATGGCAACAAATAAAGCACATACCATAATATTACGCATGGATAATTCAGACATAATAACAGTATGAAGGAATAGATATCACCAGATAATAGAGCAGCGTAACAGAGAGAAAATAATTGCAATCCTTGAATACCAGCTTGAACAGCAATACTCCTTTGTTACAAAGATTATCTCTCCTCTAATCTACTAGCTACCCACTAATTTCTCCTCTAACTCCTAAGAGTAGTGCTAGAGAGAGAAACTAGAGAGAGAAACTAACTAAGAAATAAAATTACAAGAAAAGTGTGTGTGAAATAGTAAGAATGAATTGTGTTGTGAATGGTGTGTTAAAATGAGGAGGTGAGGGCCTCTATTTATAGGCTTCACAAGTTACAATTTTACACTTAACACCCTCGCTCCAGATTTACACTGAAATACACCCTTGAGCTATAAAATTCGACACCATAAAGGGGGTATACTACCCTAAAAGGGGCGTATTCGGTAGCAAATAGGGCGTATTCGGTAGCAAATAGGCGGTATCAGGCACCATAGAGGGGGTACACCACCCCTAGATGGGGGTATACCACCCCATAAAGGGGGTATACGGCCCTTTTAAGGGGGTATACGGCCCCTGTAGGGGGTATACAGCCCTTAGAGGGGTGTATGCCCTTGGTCCGTGGTCTTGTGTGCTGGATCGTAAGTCTTGTGTGCTGGATCGTACTCGTTTGGCTCTAACTTCTTCGTTCTTGATCCGTTTTCAACGTTCTTTATATCCACGCGTTCGTATTCTCTAGACCTACATTTTAAGATATTTATTAAGTCTTAGATCGGAGTTTTATGATAAAATAGCATGTCGAACGAATTATGCCTATTTAAGTGTGTTTTTTTGTCCATTTACCGTTGTTTTTAAAATATTTATAAAGTTTAGACCTTTTTAACAAAATGTGGTAAATGTGAGCTTTATTTGCATGATTTTGTTGATTAATTGCTAAATATGAGGTAAAAGATGTGCGTAAAACATGACTTTTTACGTCAAATCACCCAGCAGCCTTTAGGAGAGGAAAGGATGAAGCTCAGTACCATCAGTTTTTAGAAAACTTGAAGCAGCTTCATATCAATATTCCGTTTGTGGAAGCAATTGCTCAAATGCCCAAGTATACAAAATACTTGAAGGAATTGTTAACCAACAAGAGCAAACTAAAGGAGGCAACCACGGTGACAATGAACGAGAGATGCTCAGCGGTAATGCAAAACAAACTACCACTTAAAATGAAAGATCCCGGGAGTATTACTCTTCCTTGTCTTATTGGAAGTTTAGACGTCATTAATGCGCTGGCTGACTTGGGGGCAAGCATATCGATAATGCCTTATACTATGTATGCTAGACTCAAGTTAGGGGAACCAAAGCCAATCAGAATGTGCATTGAGTTAGCAGATCGGTCAATTCAATATCCTAAAGGGATGATCGAGAATGTTTTGGTTAAGGTTGATAAGTTTGTTTTCCCTTGCGATTTTGTGATTCTTGACATGGTAGAAGATTCAGAGGTACCTATCATTTTGGGAAGACCTTTTCTAGCCACTGCAAGGGCATTGATTGATGTTTTTGAGCGAATAATCACTCTGAGGGTAGGAGAGGAAGAAGTAGTATTTGATGTTAACAAGTCAATGCAATATCCTGCTGCAGTTGATGATACTTGTTATTTTGTTAGTGCTAGAGAGATGTCTGATGATGAGGAATTTCTACAAAGTCTCATGGAAGATGAAGATCTTGATCCCATGATTCTTGAAGGATGGACGGGAAGTATAGAAGCAATCCGTGATATCGAAGAATTCGATAAGTTGCTAGAGGAGATAGAAACCACGTGTGATGAGGAGTTAGTGAGTGAAGGAAATAAGCTGATGGAGAGCAAAGAGTCAGTCTTGACTAATGGCATTTTGATTAAGAAAGAGACTCACATTACTATGCATGGGATTCCTTGCTCAAGAGAAGAGGTGTTGGCACTAAAATCTTCATTTCAAGAACCACCGAAGTTAGAGTTAAAGGAATTACCAACCCATTTGGAATATGCATACTTGCAAGGAGAGTCGGACCTGCCGGTTATCATTTCATCTCAGCTTTCAGCTAATGAGAAGGAAAGTTTATTGAAGGTTCTTAAGGAGCACAAGCATGCTATCGCTTAGACGATTAGTGATATCAAGGGAATAAGCCCCTCTTAATGCACGCACAAGATCCTCATGGAATCTGATTTCAAACCAATGATGCAACCGTTGAGGCGTTTAAATCCTAAAGTGACTGATGTGGTAAGGAAGGAGATCATTAAGTTGCTTGACTCTGGGCTGATATTCCCAATTTCTGATAGTCCATGGGTTAGCCCTATTCATGTTGTGCCCAAGAAGGGAGGTATGACAGTGGTTGCTAATGAGAAGAATGAGTTAATCCCCACAAGAACTGTCACAGGATGGAGAGTCTGTATAGACTATAGGAAGTTGAATGATGCTACACGCAAGGATCATTTTCCTTTGCCGTTTATTGATCAAATGCTCGAGCGTCTGGCTGGAAAGGAATACTATTGTTTTCTAGACGGATTTTTTGGGTACTTCCAAATTCCGATAGATGCAAATAATCAAGACAAGACCACATTCACATGCCCATTCGGAACTTTTGCTTATCGGAGGATGCCTTTCGGTCTGTGCAACGCACCCGCAATATTTCAGAGGTGCATGATGGCGATTTTCGATGACATGGTGGAAGATAGCATGGAGATATTCATGGATGATTTCTCCGTTTTTGGAAATTCTTTTGATGAATGTTTAACAAATCTGAAAAAGATGTTGCAAAGGTGTGAAAGTTCGAATCTTGTTCTTAATTGGGAGAAATGCCATTTTATGGTCCGAGAAGGGATTGTATTAGGACATAAGATTTCGAGCGTAGGAATCGAAGTGGACAAAGCTAAAGTCGAGGCAATAGAGAAGTTGCCTCCTCCGACGAATGTCAAGGGTGTAAGGAGTTTCTTGGGGCATGCGGGATTTTATCGCCGTTTTATTAAGGATTTTTCCAAGTTAGCTAGTCCAATTTACAAACTGTTGGAGAAGGAGGCAAAGTTTGAGTTTTCCAAGGAATGTCTTGATGCATTCAATCTTTTGAGAGAGAAGTTAGTATCTGCACCCATCATGATTAGTCCGAATTGGGATCTTCCCTTTGAACTAATGTGCGATGCTAGTGATTATGTTATAGGAGCGGTTTTAGGTCAGAGGGTTGACAAGAAGTTTCAACCTATTTATTATGCGAGCAAGACTTTAACAAATGCACAAGAGAATTACACTACGACTGAGAAGGAATTGCTCGCTGTTGTTTTTGCGTTTGATAAATTTCGTTCTTACTTGATTTTGTCAAAGACGGTAGTGTTTACCGATCATTCAGCGTTGAGATATTTGTTTAGTAAGCAAGATGCGAAGCCAAGGTTGTTGCGATGGATTTTGTTACTGCAAGATTTTGATATCGAGATTCGAGACAAGAAGGGAGCTGAAAATCTGGCTGCCGACCATTTGTCACGATTAGAAAATCCAGAGCTGGATAAGTTAGATGAATCGGAAATTCAGGATAAATTTCCCGATGAAAGTTTGATGAAGGCATTCATGAGTGAACTTCCATGGTTTGCTGATTATGCCAATTTTTTAGTTACAAGGACTCTTCCCACTGAGATGAAGTATAACAAAAGAAAGAGATTTTTCTCAGCTTTGCGACATTACTTTTGGGAATATCTGTTTTTGTTTAGGGAATATGCTGATGGTATTGTGAGAAGGTGCGTTAGTGGAGAAGAATGCACTGAAATTTTAACTCATTGTCACAATGGTCCTACTGGAGGACACCATGGACCTTCGTACACAGCCAGGAAGGTGTTTGAAGCAGGATTTTATTAGCCAACCATTTACAAAGATGCGTATGAGTTTGTAAAGGAATGCGATGCTTGCCAGCGAATGGGAAGAATCTCTAAAAGAGATGAGATTCCACAAAATCCTATCATGGTTAGTGAAATTTTCGATGTTTGGGGGATAGACTTCATGGGACCATTTCCACCAAGCAACGTAAATAAGTACATCATAGTGGCTGTGGATTATGTTTCGAAGTGGGCTGAAGCAAAGGCATTACCTACTAATGAAGCGAGAGTGGTGATTAAGTTTCTTAAACAGTTGTTTTCGAGATTTGGAACACCTAAGGCGTTGATTAGTGATCGAGGAACGCATTTTGCAAATGCACAATTGGAGAAGGTTTTGAAGAAGTATGGAGTCAATCATAAATTTTCTACCGCTTATCATCCACAGACTAGTGGACAAGTTGAAGTGACCAATCGCGGTTTGAAGCGGATTATAGAATGATCAATTGATGGAAATCCGAAGGATTGGTCAAATAAGCTGGATGATGCTTTATGGGCTGCAAGGACTGCGTTTAAAACGTCTATAGGAACTACGCCTTACCGACTCATCTATGGAAAAGCTTGCCATTTGCCATTTGAGTTGGAACACAAAGCGTATTGGGCATTGAAGCACTGTAATCTAGATGATCATGCGGCAGGGAAAGAAAGATTGGCTCAGTTACAGGAACTAGAAGAGTTACGGATAAATGCTTATGATAATGCTCGACTGTATAAGGAGCGCACAAAGAAATGGCATGATTCTCGGCTTAAGTCAAATAATTCATTTAAGGAAGGTGACAAGGCGCTCTTATACAGTTCTAGGTTGCGTTTATTTCCTGGAAAGTTGAAGACACGCTGGACAGGTCCTTTCGTGGTAGAGAAAGTTTATCCTTTTGGTGTTGTGGATTTGCAAGGTCATTCTGGAAAAACTTTCAAGGTTAATGGAAGTCGGTTGAAGAAGTATTATGGTGATGCAAGGGACTCCAAGCGTGATTTGGAGATGAATCTCAATTAAGTGATGAAGCACAATGTCGAGCTTACCGATGTGATAAACAAAAGCGCTTTCGGGAGACAACCCGTTGTTTTTATTAATTCTTTATTTTGTTTTGTTTTTAGTGTGTTAATAAAGCTCTTGGAAGAGGTTGAAGGTGGTTGGAAGGCTTCAGTTTAGCTGGAAGTTTGAAGATAGCTCAGGGGAGTTTCTGTTCACTTCTTTTCTATTCCCTATGTTATTGTTTATTTTGCAATGAGGACATTGCATAGTTTTAAGTGGGGGATGGGGGAAAAGAAGTATGTTGTCCTTAAGTTATGAATGGTAAATATTGGCAAATTTATAAGCTAAAGGGCATTCTACGTATTAGTCATTTTTCAGCCTAAATTTTTCTTTTAAAATTGTATTCTGCGTAAAGTTTAGCGAATCTTGTAACATATTTTGGGAATTCAATGGATGAAATGAATCTAATTTTTAAATATTAGATAGTTCATTATGTGATGTATCGATAGGCAATCTATTTGAAGGTTATTGAGCTATTAAGAAATTTAATACTTAAAGTAGGAATTATCTCTAGAGGATCTTTTAGCAAGGTATGAATTTAGTCTTAATTCTTATATGATAGCGTGTTATAATCCATAATTTTGGGATCCTAATTATCTTCATTTGTGAATATACTGGGTGTTAACTCCTCTGTTGTACGAAAGTACAGACCTGGTTTCCGTCAGTATATTTGATAAAAAATAATAAGAAAGAAAAGAGTACAAAGAACTCATGAATTGAAAAACCAAAGCCAAGTTATGTCGCTCTGTTGTACTGAAGTACAGACCTGTCACCAATGTCTTGGTATGAAAAATGATTGATTTATTTGGATGTTCATTATTTGGAGAATTGTGACACGTTATTTGTATGAGGGTATTTTGCTATTGGGAATCAAGGGTAAGGACTGCTAGAACAATAATAGTTGAGCTCAATTTCTGAAATTTAGATTGTTTAAGTGGAAAACAATATCGATAATCTGAGTGAATTATCTTTTATGTCTAATAATAATGTATTAGAAGTTGTTTCCCTTAGAGAGTTTCTTGATTGCTAAGCTTTAAGGTAGAATAGATTTTAAGATAGGAATTTAGTTTGTCGAGTGCTGTGTAGTATGTATGTCCTTTTGCACTTTTGTTTGCCGTTCATATTGTAAGTTTTGAAGTTTTTGAATAAATAGTCTACTTGAGGACAAGTAGGATTCAAGTGGGGGATGTTTGATGAATGCCAAATTGTACTACATTATAGTACTAATTACCCCTGTATTTAATAGATTTCTTATGCATTTTGTTTGGAATTGATACTTATGTTGTTCATATTTGCATATAGGAATTAATTTGAGCTTGAATCGGAAAAGAATCGGAAAACGAGCTAAAAAGTTGAAGTTTGAAGAAGAAAGTCGAATTTGTAAAAATCTGGAAATTCGCATCCATACGGCGTATGGAAATCCATACGGCGTATGGATTGTGTGAGCCGGGCTGACAAGATTGCGGGGAAGCAAGCTTTGGGTGTTACTAATCAATAATCAAGCACCAAAGTAAAGCAAACGACATCTATATGCAACGTCGTACAAAAGTATTACATTGTTGAATCATAATAACAAGTTTCGAGTTCGAAAGATGGTTTCCTAGAGATTCTAATACATAACTGATATACAAAAAGTAATGCAAAAGAATCTCCACAAGTTTGTATGCATGCGACTCGAGCTATCAGTCCTGAGGGTGTGCAGTCCTACTGCAGTAATGTACCTGAGATAAATGCTAAAAAGTGTCAACCAAAAGGTTGGTGAATCTCACAGGTTTAGTATAGTAAGTCATTTATGAACCACAAGTAAAGTACCAGTAATGCCTTTGAGCATAGTAAGTAAATCAGTAACTCAGTAAATCAGTAGGTCAACACAATTACCATGAGCTCACAAGTTGAAGCTTAACAGTGTAGTGTGAATGGTACAGTCAAGTACAGCATCACGTACCCCCGTGAGTGCTATCCGGACACTCATATGTAACAAATACTAATATGCCTGTTTCTATGGTGTAATCCGTGGTGGCTCTACCACCCCAAGCAGGGATTGTCAGTCCCAAATGGATCCATTTACTAGTAATCGCGCTTAAGTCCATAACTAACAACTTATGATATGAGGATTTCAGTGGATAAAAGGTAACTCATGTAATGTATGTAAAAGTAGTGTGTAGCAGTTCAGTACTTGTGTTCATACGTAAAACAGTAGCAAATATCTCACCCCAAGTGAAAACAGTAAAAGTGGGGCTGTAAGACTCACCTGAGTCTAGCAAGTATGTTTGTGTAAGCAAACAAGTATAGCTGATGTAAGTCCGTAAGTATGTGTCGGATGTAATTCCGTAGTGTGGTTCTCCGAACCCTGCAACCTTCTGGCGTCCGAAACGCACAAGGTCGTAAACAAGTAAGTAAGTAAGTCGGTGTCTCGAAAGATCACCCATGCTAGTTGTTCATTCAACTAGGAAATGTCCAAGTACATTTGGTTGTACGTTTGCAATTGTTTGTAATTAAGTGTGGACCGTTGGTGATGGTTTGTAATAATAATCCAAGTATTATTATTATGTATTCCGTTATTTTGTATACTTATAAAAGTATACTTGCACGCATGGGTATGTATATATTCACATAAATGTTTTGGAACTAAATGTATATGTATATATATTTATCCGAAAGTATGCGTATATATATACATATATCCGAATTTGTATAAGTCCGAACTTCCTTTATCCGAAAGTGTTTGAGTCCGAAGTTAGTTTGTCCGAAGTTTGAAAATCCGAATGTATGAATAATTATCCGAAAGTGTAGTGATGTCCGAAAGTGTTTCCTAGTCCGAAAGTAGAGTCCAAATGTGTAATTATTCAAAGTTTTGGGTCAAAAACACTATTCCTCCGAAAGTCAAAGCTCGGAGTCACTATTCCTCCGAAAGTCAAAGTTCGGAGTACAATTCAGTCCGAAATTATGATTTTTAATTAAAATAGTAAACTTTAACGAATCGTTCTGAAATTTTTACACAACGTTCCTCTATGTCTTGGGTACTTCCAGTAATTTTTTCATAATTATTTGAGGTCATTTAGTATTTTTTTAAAAATCGAGAAGTGTGACTGTGTACTGTTTATTCGAGATTAGACCACTTCTCACAAATCAAATTTTATGGAAAAATGGGTGTACTTCTGGAATGAGCCAAAGAAGAACTTTTTGTATATAACAAAATTACCAAGATTTCCCAAGTGGTCTCATACGTTTTTGAGGTCTAGAACTCGAGAAGTTACTGAAAGTTTCTGTCCGCTGGAACAGTGGCCCTATGTCACCGGAGAAAAATGTTTTCGAGTAGTAAACGGAGTCGAAAAGTCACGAGACTAATTTTGTTGGAAAGATAAATTCTTGTACTACATTTTAAACTTAAGAAACATCATTTTTCATTAATAAATGAATTTTATAAAAATCGTTGAAGTGGAAACAGAATCTGGACAAGAAACATAAACTCATAGTTTCGAGTTTTAAATTGCGTTTTGATTACTTATTTGGACATTAACAAGTTGAATAAGAAACATAACATGTAAATAATCATAATATAAGTAGTTTTAAGGTGTTGGTAACTTACAAGAGTCGTATGGAAATTCCGAATAGATAGAAGTATAGAGCTCGTTGCGGTGACCGTTTTTGCTTCAAACGCCTTTGCAAAATAACAAGTATTTAGGTGGTGATTCAAGGTGGATATGGGTGGGTTATGGTGGCGGTTTTCAGCTGCAACAAGAGAGGGAAAGAGAGTTTGAGAGAGTGGGTGAGTGAAGTGAAAGAGTGATGGTGTGAGGTATGGGGTGTGGAGTGTGTAGTTCATCAAAAGGGAAAGGGGGAAAAGGGTATGGGGGAGATTTCAGCAAAAATCTCATCGGTCCCACCCCCACATGGTGTGTCAAATTGTCTCCCAAAGTTACGTTAAGTCTCGTGTTCGTTTACCCGTCCGTTTTACGTTTTAATTAATCGTATAACGTTTTCTTTGATACATTTTGTTAACGATTGAAAACATGATATTTTTATTGAAAGTTTTACTCAAATAACATATTTTAAGTTACTAAAATAATATTCGAGTTTTCGTTTGGTCATTGGTCGCGAATCGTGTGTTTATTCGAATTGTGTAACGTTTTAAAACACTTTAACTGTACGCGTGTAATCGCGATATTTTTAGCCAAAGTATTTTATCATAATACTTATTATGAAGTTATAAAAATATAACTTAAGCTTATCTCGTGTGTTGGGCGCGTTTCACGCTTTTTCGTTGCGTAAGATTATGTTTTAATAAAACGTATAACCTGTAATATATTTTCGTAATATATTAAAGTAAATAATGTTTGTTTGGATAAATCCACATTATTTTTAACGGTCTGTCACCAACGTCCATAGTAAATAGTGTCGGACCTCGTCCGGCTCAAGTGTGTATGATTTAAACAAATCATATAACGTGTATGTAATTACACAGAAAGTTACATATATTTAGATTAATATAATACTAAATACATGTAATTACAAGTAGTTTAGGCACTAATCATAGTCCTAAAAGTGCGGGTGTCACATTCTCCCCTAGTTAGGAGAATTTCGTGCCGAAATTAGCTCGTAGTCACGGTGTGAGTAGAGTCAGTGAACAGGTGTGGATGTTTCAGTCGCATTTGGTCTTCCCGTTCCCAGGTGAATTCAGGACCACGCCTAGAATTCCACCTGACTTTAACAATGGGAATACGACTCTGTTTTAAGCGTTTGACCTCACGGTCCATAATTTCCACGGGTTCCTCGACAAAGTGTAGTTTGTCGTCAATGTGTATCTCATCAAGAGGTATAATCAGTGTCTCATCAGACAGACATTTCTTCAAGTTAGAAATGTGGAAGGTAGGGTGCACGCTACTGAGTTGAGGAGGTAGCTGCAGTCTGTATGCTACTGGACCAATCCTTTCAAGGATTTCGAATGGTCCGATGTATCTGGGATTTAATTTCCCACGTTTTCCAAAACGAATGACGCCTTTCCAAGGCGAGACTTTCAGAAGTACTCGATCTCCAACCTGGAACTCGAGATGTTTGCGTCTCACGTCAGCATAGCTTTTCTGACGCGCGGCTTTCAGTCAGTTTTGTATACCGACGATCTTTTCAGTTGTTTCGTGTATGATTTCCGGACCGGTGAGTTGTGTATCCCCCACCTCAGTCCAACAAATAGGTGACCGGCACTTACGACCGTAAAGTGCCTCAAAGGGTGCAGCCTTTATGCTGGTGTGGTAACTGTTGTTGTAAGAAAACTCACATAAAGGTAAGTGATTTTCCCAGTTTTTACCGAAGTCAACTACGCAAGCTCATAGCATATCCTCCAGTGTTTGTATGGTTCGTTCACTTTGGCCGTCAGTTTGAGGATGGTAAGCAGTACTCATGTCCGAACGAGTACCAAGAGATTTTTGCAGTGATTGCCAGAAACGAGAAGTAAATTGAGCATCTCTATCAGAGATAATTGAGATGGGCACGCCGTGTCTTGACACGATCTCTTTCGGGTAGATCCGTGTCAAACGTTCCATCTTGTCAGTTTCCTTGATAGCTAGGAAATGAGCAGATTTAGTGAGTCGGTCCACGATCACCCAAATGGTATCGCAACCGCTAGGTGTTTTTGGAAGTTTAGTAATGAAGTCCATCATGATCTGCTCCCATTTCCATTCAGGGATTTCTGGTTGGTGTAGCAAACCGGAAGGTTTCTGGTATTCGGCTTTAACCTTTGAGCAAGTAAGACACTTGCTCACATAAGTTGCAATGTCAACTTTCATGTTAGGCCACCAGTACAACTCTTTGATGCCACGGTACATTTTGTCGGCACCGGGGTCTATAGAGTACTTAGACTTATGTGCCTCGTCCATCACTAAGTCTCGCAGGTTTCCATAGCTTGGTAACCAGATTCGGTTCGAGAAGTATTTAGCCCCGTTTGGTTTGGTTTCAAACTATTTGTCCATGCCTCGTAAGGCCTCGTGTTTCACATTTTCAACTTTGAGTGCTTCGAGTTGAGCGGTAATGATTTGTATAATGAGATCGTTGTGTACCGTCATGGTAAGTGCTCGGACTCGAAGGGGTTTCACTCGTTCCTTACGACTTAAGGCATCGGCAACAACGTTTGCCTTGCCTGGATGGTATCGAATTTCACAGTCGTAATCAGTAAGTAGTTCGACCCAACGGCGTTGTCTCATGTTTAGGTCTTTTTGGTCGAAGATGTGTTGGAGACTTTTGTGGTCGGTGAAGATTGTACACTTGGTACCGTACAAGTAGCGTCTCCAGATTTTCAGGGCGAATACAACTGCCCCCAACTCTAGGTCATGAGTTGTGTAATTCTTTTCGTGGACCTTGAGTTGTCGAGAGGCGTAAGCAATAACCTTGTCTCATTGCATCAGTACGCAACCGAGACCTTGGTGTGAAGCGTCACAGTATACCACGAAGTCATCGTTGCCTTCGGGTAAAGATAAGATAGGTGTACTGCAGAGTTTTTGTTTGAGCAGCTGGAAGGCTGACTCCTGTTTAGCAGTCCAATCGAACTTCCTTTCTTTTTGAGTCAGTGCAGTGAGAGGTTGAGCTATTTTCGAAAAATTCTCAATGAATCGCCTGTAGTATCCGGCGAGTCCTAAGAATTGGCGTACTTCGGTGGGTGTAGTAGGTGCTTGCCAACTCTTGATGGCCTCAATTTTCGAAGGATCAACATGAATCCCTTGATTGTCAATGACGTGTCCAAGGAATTGTACAGTTTGCATCCAGAACTCACACTTGGAGAATTTGGCATATAACTCCTCGTGCTTGAGTAGTTCTAGAATGGTTTTCAGGTGTTGCGCGTGTTCTTGTTCATTGCGCGAGTAAATCAGAATGTCGTCAATGAAGACGATGACAAACTTGTCGAGGTAAGGCTTACACACCCGATTCATAAGGTTCATGAATACTGCCGGTGTGTTGGTCAAGCCGAATGGCATCACTTGAAATTCGTAATGCCCGTAGCGAGTTCGGAAGGCTGTTTTAGGAATATCTTCGTCACGAACTCGGAGTTGGTGATAACCCGACCGTAGATCGATTTTTGAATAAAAACTCAACCCCTGAAGTTGGTCAAACAGGTCATCAATGCGAGGTAGTGGGTAACGGTTCTTGACGGTTAACTTGTTGAACTCACGGTAATCAATACACATGCGGAAAGAACCGTCTTTCTTTTTCACAAACAAGACCGGGGCTCCCCAAGGCGAGGAACTCGGTCGAATAAATCCTTTATCAAGGTGTTCTTGCAGTTGAGTAGACAACTCCTGAAGTTCAGATGGGGCTAAACGGTACGGTGCTCGTGCCACGGGTGCTGCGCCGGGCACAAGGTCAATAGAAAATTCGACTTGTCTAGTTGGCGGTAGGCCAGGCAAGTCTTTAGGAAAGACTTCTGGGAAGTCTCGAACAATAGGCACATCCTCAAGTCGCTTCTCCTTTGACTGTTTCTCTATAACATGTGCGAGGATTGCCTGGTACCCTTTTCTCAAGTATTTCCGGGTTTTCATGCAAGAAATAATGTTAAGTCTCGTCCCACAGGTCTCCCCTTGTACGATTAAAGTTCCACCGGTGGCGAGAGGAATACGGACGATTTTCTCATAACAAATAATCTCGGCGCGGTGTTTGGATAACCAATCCATACCGACAATTATGTCAAAACTGCCGATCTCGACAGGTATAAGATCAATAGAGAATAGCTCATCAGCTAAGTTTAACGTGCAGTTAGGTATCATACTATCGGCTTCTATAAGTTTAGCGTTTGCCAATTCTACTGTGTACTTAGAATCTAAGGCAACAGGCGTAGTATCAAGTAGTGAACAAAACTCATCAGATATGAAGCTCCTATCAGCACCAGTATCAAATAACACAGAAGCAGTCAAATTGTTGAGAAGGAACGTACCAGTGACCACATTCGGGTCCTGGCGGGCATCCCCAACATTGATAACAAAAGCTCTGCCCCGAGCATTATTGTTTCTATTGTTGTTGTTGTTGTTGTTGTTGTTGTTTTTCTTGTTCTTCAATTTGGGGCAATCACTTCTGAAATGCCCAGCAACCCCACATTCATAACAGGTTCTGGGAGTGTTGGGTTGGGTGTTGGTGTTGGCAGTGTTGGTCCTGCAGTCCTTAGCAAAGTGCCCGAATCGCCTGCACTTGCTACAGGGGCAAGGACCATTATGATGAAGTTGGCACCGGGAACAGTAGGGCTTTTCCCCTTTGTAGTTCTTTTTGTCGTCAGAACTAGAGATGTAGGCCTTTATGGTTTCAGGCCTCTTGGATGGTTGCTGGTGTTGGTGCTGGTTTTAGTTGCTAGAATTCCTAGACCACTTTCTTTTGTTGCCAGAGAACGGGATGGGTGTTTCTCGGCTAACAATCATAGCCATAAGTTCATGCGCCGTACGGATGGCACTTTGAATGTCAGCAGGTTTGGATGAGGCCACCTTCCCCTGGATGTTCTCCGGGAGTCCGCGTATGTATCTCTGAATACGCTTGCGCTCAGGATCAACCATGGAAGGACTGAGGAGCGCAAGTTGTTGAAATCTAGTAGTATAGCTGGTGATATCGGTACCTTGAACAGACAAATTCCAGAACTCTTCTTCCAGTCGTTGGAGTTCTTCGTTTGGACAGTACTCGTCAGTGAGTTTCTTCTTCAAATCCTCCCAAGGAATTTGATATGCAATGTCAAACCCACTGCATTGGCATAAGTGTTCCACCAAGTCAGGGCACCTTAAAGGAAAGTGCAGGTGGCATACTTAACCTTGCAGTCCTCGGGACAGTTGCAAATCCGGAAGACTGATTCCATTTTCTCGGCCTATCGAATTAATCCTATGGCCCCTTCAGTACCCTTAAAGTTCAAGGGTTTGCAGTTCAAGAAATCTTTGTAAGAACAGGGCTTGGTTTGGGGCCCGTTTGCAGCTGTATCATCACTACCAGAACTCGGTTGTCGTATAGCCATGGCTTGAGCCACACTTTGTGCAATGAGTTGAGCGATCTCGGCATCGCTGTACGTGTGTCTTTTTGGAGGCATAGTGCTGAATAACATGAAAATGAGGTATGTCAGATGTTTGCACAAAATTATGATATATCACATATGCATATTTATAATGAGGTAATATGCAATAGTACAAAGCGATAATCATAATTCATTGGATAATAAAATCTGATTACAGGGTACGAGTTTCAAAAGATTACAGAATACGAGTTCGAATGGTTACAAACTTTAGAGTTTACAAAGTTAACTAGGTGGTTTACATAGTGGTTACTACACTAATCTCGGGGTAGATTCAGTCGTGGCAGCAGAGAGGTTAGGTGGTCCACAGATTCAGCAAGTCTAGTGACCATCATGAGAGCATCCTCGGTTTCCCGCAGGCGCGTCTCGCATTCTCGCAGCCTCGATTGTAAGACGGAGATCTCGTTTCGGTTATTGGTAACTCGATTATGAACGATCTCCATGGTTTCAGTAGTGTCTTCCATTTGATTGTGGGTATGGTTAACGGTTACAGACAGATCTTCCTGATCCAAGTAGATTTGTGCAATGCGGCCCTGAGCTGTTAGCATCCAGTTTTCTCGAGTTTCTTGAAGTTCGATTTCCATGTTGTGTAGCCTGCTCTCATGACGGTGTACTCGAGCAGCTAACACTGGAACAGTGAGGTGTGTAGGTTCTTGTGTGTACGGAGAGAGATCCATAGCTGTATAATCTCCGACATCGTCGGGGATCTCAATGTGTTCCTCAATCCTCCAGGTGGCCATAGCCGCAGGTAACCAGCTCCATTGATGAGCGATTTCTCGGTGGCGAGCTAAAGTAGATGTGTTACCAGTAGTGGCAGGATTGGCATAGGGACTAGCTCG
Organism: Helichrysum umbraculigerum; assembly: GCA_949592205.1. Lineage (NCBI taxonomy): Eukaryota > Viridiplantae > Streptophyta > Magnoliopsida > Asterales > Asteraceae > Helichrysum > Helichrysum umbraculigerum. The sequence continues at coordinate 67,954,359 of CATIUR010000004.1, read as the reverse complement.
GCGCGAGCTACCAGTGCGTCTAGTCACTAGGGATTCCGAGTGGCTACGACGTGAGCGAAGGAGAGATGATGGTGTACGAGCAGTTTGGCTAGATGATGAGTCCGCCATCACTGTGGCAAGAGCGTTAGTGAGTGAGGCCTATCATATACATATACATATACATAGACATATATATATATATATATATATATATATATATATATATATATATATATATATACATATATATATATATATATATACATATATATATATATATATATATATATATATATATATCATATAATAGCCTAGTGTGTCTAGCATAAACAAGTATGAGTCCCGTTTCTCTCGTGGTCAGAGTCAACTAGTGTATTCCTGTTCAACATAACCCATTTCAGATTTCACATCATCTTCCTTTAATTATACATAGTTGATCAGGCTATGTTAAATTAAAGCCGTATGATGTAATCCCTGAACTGGTCATACCTAATAAGGAAATACAGCGTAACGGTCACAGTCTAGGCCCACTAACGCAACCTAGTTCGCTATAACCTTAGGCTCTGATACCAATCTATAACACCCCCAAATTTACTGTTGCGCGGAAGCAAGCTTTGGGTGTTACTAATCAATAATCAAGCACCAAAGTAAAGCAAACGACATCTATATGTAACGTCTTACAATAGTACAAAAGTATTACATTGTTGAATCATAATAACAAGCTTCGAGTTCGAAAGATGGTTTCCTAGAGATTCTAATACATAACTGATATACAAAAAGTAATGCAAAAGAATCTCCACAAGTTTGTATGCATGCGACTCGAGCTATCAGTCCTGAGGTTGTGCAGTCCGACTGCAGTAATGTACCTGGGATAAATGCTAAAAAGTGTCAACCAAAAGGTTGGTGAATCTCACAGGTTTAGTATAGTAAGTCATTTATGAACCACAAGTAAAGTACCAGTAATGCCTTCGAGCATAGTAAGTAAATCAGTAACTCAGTAAATCAGTAGGTCAACACAATTACCATGAGCTCACAAGTTGAAGCTTAACAGTGTAGTGTGAATGGTACAGTCAAGTACAGCATCACGTACCCCCGTGAGTGCTATCCGGACACTCATATGTAACAAATACTAATATGTTCTATGGTGTAATCCATGGTGGCGCTACCACCCCAAGCAGGGATTGTCAGTCCCAAATGGATCCATTTACTAGTAATCGCGCTTAAGTCCATAACTAACAACTTATGATAGGAGGATTTCAGTGGATAAAAGGTAACTCATGTAATGTATGTAAAAGTAGTGTGTAGCAGTTCAGTACTTGTGTTCATACGTAAAACAGTAGCAAATATCTCACCCCAAGTGAAAACAGTAAAAGTGGGGCATTAAGACTCACCTGAGTCTAGCAAGTATGTTTGTGTAAGCAAACAAGTATAGCGGATGTAAGTCCGTAAGTATGTGTCGGATGTAATTCCGTAGTGTGGTTCTCCGAACCCTGCAACCTTCTGGCGTCCGAAACGCACAAGGTCGTAAACAAGTAAGTAAGTAAGTCGGTGTCTCGAAAGATCACCCATGCTAGTTGTCCATTCAACTAGGAAATGTCCAAGTACATTTGGTTGTACGTTTGTAATTGTTTGTAATTAAGTGTGGACCGTTGGTGATGGTTTGTAATAATAATCCAAGTATTATTATTATGTATTCCGTTATTTTGTATACTTATAAAAGTATACTTGCACGCATGGGTATGTATATATTCACATAAATGTTTTGGAACTAAATGTATATGTATATATATTTATCCGAAAGTATGCGTATATATATACATATATCCGAATTTGTATAAGTCCGAACTTCCTTTATCCGAAAGTGTTTGAGTCCGAAGTTAGTTTGTCCGAAGTTTGTGAATCCGAATGTATGAATAATTATCCGAAAGTGTAGTGATGTCCGAAAGTGTTTCCTAGTCCGAAAGTAGAGTCCGAATGTGTAATTATTCAAAGTTTTGGGTCAAAAACACTATTCATCCGAAAGTCAAAGTTCGGAGTCACTATTCATCCGAAAGTCAAAGTTCAGAGTACAATTCAGTCTGAAATTGTGATTTTTACACAACGTTCCTCTATGTCTTGGGTACTTACAGTAATTTTTTCATAATTATTTGAGGTCATTTAGTATTTTTTAAAAATCGAGAAGTGTGACTGTGTACTGTTTATCCGAGATTAGACCACTTCTCACAAATCAAATTTTCTGGAAAAATGGGTGTATTTCTGGAACGAGCCAAATAAGAACTTTTTGTATATAACAAAATTACCAAGATTTCCCAAGTGGTCTCATACGTTTTTGAGGTATAGAACACGAGAAGTTACTGAAAGTTTCTGTCCGCCGGAACAGTGGCCCTATGTCACCGGAGAAAAATGTTTTCGAGTAGTAAACGGAGTCGAAAAGTCACGAGACTAATTTTGTTGGAAAGATAACTTCTTGTAATACATTTTAGACTTAAGAAACATAATTTTTCATTAATAAATGAATTTTATAAAAATCGTTGAAGTGGAAACAGAATCTGGACAGGAAACATAAACTCATAGTTTCGAGTTTTAAATTGCGTTTTAATTATTTATTTGGACATTAACAAGTTGAATAAGAAACATAACATGTAAATAATCATAATATAAGTAGTTTTAAGGTGTTGGTAACTTACAAGAGTCGTATGGAAATTCCGAAAAGATAGAAGTATAGAGCTCGTTGCGGTGATCGTTTTTGCTTCAAACGCCTTTGCAAAATAACAAGTATTTAGGTGGTGATTCAAGGTGGATGTGGGTGGGTTATGGTGGCGGTTTTCAGCTGCAACAAGAGAGGGAAAGAGAGTTTGAGAGAGTGGGTGAGTGAAGTGAAAGAGTGATGGTGTGAGGTATGGGGTGTGGAGTGTGTAGTTCATCAAAAGGGAAAGGGGGGAAAGGGTATGGGGGGAGATTTCAGCAGAAATCTCGTGGGTCCCACCCCCACATGGTGTGTCAAATTGTCTCCCAAAGTTACGTTAAGTCTCGTGTTCGTTTACCCGTCCGTTTTACGTTTTAATTAATCGTATAACGTTTTCTTTGATACGTTTTGTTAACGATTGAAAACATGATATTTTTATTGAAAGTTTTACTCAAATTACATATTTTAAGTTACTAAAATAATATTCGAGTTTTCGTTTGGTCATCGGTCGCGAATCGTGTGTTTATTCGAATTGTGTAATGTTTTAAAACGCTTTAACTGTACGCGTGTAATCGCGATATTTTTAGCCAAAGTATTTTATCATAATACTTATTATGAAGTTATAAAAATATAAGTTAAGCTTATCTCGTGTGTTGGGCGCGTTTCACGCATTTTCGTTGCGTAAGATTATGTTTTAATAAAACGTATAACCTGTAATATATTTTCGTAATATATTAAAGTAAGTAATGTTTGTTTGGATAAATCCACATTATTTTTAACGGTCTGTCACCAACGTCCATAGTAAATAGTGTCGGACCTCGTCCGGCTCAAGTGTGTATGATTTAAACAAATCATATAACGTGTATGTAATTACACAGAAAGTTACATATATTTAGATTAATATAATACTAAATACATGTAATTATAAGTAGTTTAGGCACTAATCATAGTCCTAAAAGTGCGGGTGTCACAGTTATAGACTTTGTTGATTCAAGTCACAAAAGTAAATCACATAAACGGCGTAGGTTTAATCTAGAATACAATTCGGTGGGCGACGTTACTTGAATGTTAACGTGTTGAAAACAACCTAGTGTCTTTCTTAATTGTATTAGGTCACCTTACTTCGAAAAAGGGGTTATCTTATTAGTTACATCGCAATAAAATCCATGTTTGAAGCAAATCAATAAAGTGATAATCGGATTCTAAAGACAGTAGTCTAAGTAAATACATTCCTTCTATCATTTGAATCAAATATTTTATTTAATTAATTGTTTTATCGTTTATTTCTTTTTAATTTAAGTTTACTTATAAAAATCACTTTTCATAGTTGTCAGTCAATTGTTCGAACGGAACAAAAACGTTCCCCTCTTTTATTTGTTTTAATTATTTGTATCAATTTCCATTTTATTTGAATTAACATCCGTTCCCTGTGTTCGATCCGGACTTATCGTACTATACTATTATACGATCAGGTATTCTTGCCTGAGTTGTGTACTAGCAAGTAAGGTAATTTCCATTTTTAAAACTAAAGCCCCGTTTACACGACATCAGACGTATTAGCATTTGTGTAGACGAGTGGAGATTAGGCACTCGTAGGAGGCACCTCGATCGGAATTCCTTAAATGTGGACCTGACCTTCAAGTTAAGCTCAGACTATGTGCTCATGACAGTATATTTTCTTTTATTTTTCTTAATTGCAATTTAAATTCAATTAAATCTTGCGGTTCATACGATATGTTTTGACATACAAACCTGTGAGCTCACCAGCTTTTAGCTGACCATTTTTAGCATGTATCACAGGTACTCAGCAGTAGGCTGGACTGCCCATTCAGGATACTTTAGCTCGAGTCATCTTGCAAACACGAAACATCAAAGAGATTTTTCTGCATTTCTATATTTTGTACAATTGGATATGTAATAGAATCTCTCAAGGAAAATCATGTGAACTCAATATTTTGAAAACATTTTATTATATCAATGTATTTTGTTAAACGACGCATATAGAGTCGTTCGTTATATATCTTTCTGCTGTGATTACCGTATTTGGTCGCGCCCCGACCCGAACCGCTTCCACATCATAATTTTGGGGATGCGACAGATTGGTATCAGAGCCTAAGGTTATAGTGAACTAGGTTGCATTTAGTGGGCCTAGACTATGACCGTTAGGTAGTATTTTCTATTTAGTATGACTGGTTCAGGATCTTCATCATACGAGTTTAATTTAACATAGACTGATCAACTATGTACAACTAAATAAAGATGATGAAAGGTCTGAAATGGTTGTACTAGAATAGGGATACAATAGTTGATTCTGACCACGAGAGAAACCAAACTCAAACATGTCTATGATAGACACTCTAGACTATTATGTGATATATGTATATATATACATGGATAGGCCTCGTGTATGACACTTTAGGCAATATTATATATCGATTATATGAATGTAGGTCTCACCTTTCCTAACGCTTTGCCACAGAAATGGCAGACTCATCTAACGTAGCATCACCCGGCTTGAACAATGAAACTCAAACACTACCTTTTACTGAGTAAACCACTACTTTACCAGATTCTCCAGAACGTCTTTACCACATCACTGGCGAAGCCCGAGTGATACGTACCCGCCGAAGGGGTACCGGATCATCTCGAGCAAACCCTTACTCAAATCCCATTTCTAATACCACAACTGGGACACGCCGTCCAGCCTACGCTCGTAGGTGGGACTGGTTACCCACAACCCTCAACACCTGGAGGTCCGAGGAAGAAATTCAGATTCCTGCTAACCCCATGGACATCTCTCCGTATACACAAGAACCCATTCACCATATTGTTCCGTTGTTAGCCGCCCGACTACACCGCCATGAGGCAAGACTTGAAAGTCTGGAACGGGAACAATACATAGTACAGATGTACTGGCTACGTCAAGCACATGATGGCATTGCACAACTTCATCGAGAACAGGAAGACATGAATCAGACTCTGGAAATGATTCATCAACAAGTAATTGACGACCGAGGAGCGGTCGATCTCCTACAAGCAAGGTTGGAAGAATGTGAGCAGCGCTCACAAGAAGTTGAAGAATACACTCGAGTGCTGGAACAATGATTAACCTTGGCTGAAGATGGTGCTAGACAGACTAGCAGACTTACAGAAACTATCAATCACCTTGTCACCCTAATGACACGGATGAACCTGCTTCAAGATTAGTGTAGTAACTATCTTGTAATCCATTATGCTATCGTAGGATCCTTGTAATTCGACCGGATGTAACAATTCCCGGTACTTTTTGTAAAACATCTAAGTCTGTAACTTTTGGAAACTTGTAACTTGAAATTGTCTGTAATCATTTGACCTCGTAACATCAATCGACAATTTCCCTCGTTTATTTTACATTATTGATCTTCATATTGTGATGTTATATATTATCGCTTTTATATATATACATCTATGATAAACATCCTTGTACGAATCTCATGTATCTTCATTTCTTTTCCTAAAGAATCGTGCCGCCGAGACGAATGTACAGTCAAGCTGAGATCACTCAACTCATCGCACAGGGTGTAGCCCAAGCCTTAGCTGGCTGACAAAACTCTGGCAGCGAGGACACACTGAACAACACCCCTCTAGTCAAACCCTGCTCCCACAAGGACTTCCTAAGCTGCAAACCCCTCAACTTCAAGGGCACGGAAGGTGCTATCGGGTTAATCAGATGGATGGAAAGAATGGAATCGGTCTTTAGTTTGTGCAACTGTATGGAAGACAGCAAAGTTAAATTTGATTCTTACACCTTTCAAGAAGGTGCACTCACGTGGTGGAATACCCATGTCAGTTCTGTGGGTATCGAGGTAGCAAATCAACTCTCATGGGCTGATCTGAAGAAAATGCTGAAAGACGAATATTGTCCCAACGAGGAACTTCACAGGTTGGAGGAGGAACTCTGGCACCTGACTGTTCAGGGAACTGACATCACTGGTTATACCACCAAATTCCAGCAACTTGCTCTTTTATGCCCGGGTTTGGTTGATCCGGAAGAAAAACGCATTAAGAAATACATCCGCGGTCTCCCAGAGAACATCCAGGGGAATGTCGCCTCATCAAAGCCAACCACCATTCAAAGTGCTATCCGTCTAGCACACGAACTCATGGCATTGATTGTCAGTCGTGAGACATCTCTCTCATCATCCAACAGCAACAACAAGCGCAAATCAACTGAACACCACAATCAACCAGACAAGAAACCCAGCACCATCAAAGCTTACAACTCCAACTCTGAACCCAAACGTGGATACACCGGGAATAGGCCCTATTGTTCCAAGTGTAACCACCACCACGAGGGTCCATGTAGTACCCCTTGCAACAACTGCAGGAGGTACGGACATTCGACCAAAGATTGCCGAGCTCCCAGATCCAACAACAACTCTTCCAGTAGCAACACTAAACAGCCCAAATCCTGTTACGAATGTGGAAACACCGGACACTTCAGGAATGAGTGTCTGAGGCTGAAAAACAAGGGCAACAACAACAACAACAACAACAACAACAACAACAACAACAACAACAACAACAACAACAACAACAACGCAAGAGGTAGAGCTTTCATACTTAACTCTGGGGACACCCGTCAAGACCCTAGTGTGGTCATGGGTATGTTCCTTCTCAATAATTTATCTGCATCTGTCTTGTTTGATACTGGTGCTGATAAGAGTTTCATCTCTAAAGAGTTCAGTCCACTACTTGATATTACCCCTGTTGCATTAAATACTTTATATACTATAGAGTTAGCTAATGGCAAGCTAATCGAGGCTGATAGTGTAATACATGATTGCACCCTAAACCTCTCAAACGAACTCTTTACCATTAACCTCATACCTGTCAAAATCGGAAGTTTCGACATCATTGTTGGCATGGACTGGTTGTCCAAGCATCGAGCTGAAATCGTCTGTTACGACAAAGGCATCCGTATTCCTCTCGTCATCGGTGGTACTTTAATCATACAAGAGGAGACCGGTGGGACGAGATTGAATATCATATCATGTATGAAAACCCGCAAATACCTTAGAAAGGGGTATCAGGCAATCCTCGCACACGTCATGGAGTCGGAGAAGAAGCGACTTGAGGATGTGCCCATTGTTCAAGACTTTCCAGAAGTCTTTCCAGAAGAACTACCTGGTCTACCACCACCTAGACAGGTTGAGTTCTCAATAGAACTCATGTCGGTGTTGCACCTGTGGCACGAGCACCGTATCGCTTAGCCCCATCAGAACTTCAGGAGTTGTCCACTCAGTTACAGGAACTCCTGGATAAGGGATTCATTTGACCGAGTTCCTCGATCACCTTGGGGAGCCCTGGTCCTGTTTGTGAAAAAGAAGGACGGTTCTTTCCGCATGTGCATCGACTACAGAGAACTGAACAAGTTAACTGTAAAGAACCGTTATCCACTCCCTCGTATTGATGACCTGTTTGATCAACTTCAGGGGTCGATTTTTTATTCAAAGATCGATCTACGGTCAGGTTATCATCAGTTACGAGTTCGCGACACCGATATCCCAAAAACCGCTTTTCGAACTCGCTATGGGCATTATGAGTTTCAAGTGATGCCATTCGGTTTAACCAACGCACCGGCTGTATTTATGGACCTTATGAATCGGGTGTGCAAACCTTATCTCGACAAGTTTGTCATTGTCTTCATTGATGACATTCTCATTTACTCGCGCAACGAGCATGAACATGCGCAACATCTGAAAACCATTCTAGAACTACTCAAGCACGAAGAGTTATACGCCAGATTCTATAAGTGTGAGTTCTGGATGCAAACCGTTCAATTCCTTGGACACGTGATCGACAGTCAAGGAATTCATGTTGATCTATCAAAAATTGGCAAGCGCCTATAACTCCAACCGAGGTACGCCAATTCTTTGGATTGGCGGGGTAATATCGTCGGTTCATTGAAAATTTCTCGAAAATAGCCAACCCCTCACGACACTGACTCAGAAAGAAAAGAAGTTCGATTGGACTGATAAACAAGAGTCAGCATTCCAACTATTGAAACATAAGCTTTGCAGTGCTCCTATTCTATCACTACCCGAAGGCAATGATGACTTCGTGGTATAATGCGATGCTTCTCACCAAGGTCTCGGTTGCGTATTGATGCAACGAGATAGGGTTATAGCCTATGCGTCCCGACAACTCAAAGTTCACGAGAAAAACTACACGACTCACGACCTCGAGCTGGGGGCCGTAGTGTTCGCACTCAAAATCTGGAGACACTATCTCTACGGTACTCAAAGCACCATATTTACCGATCACAAAAGTCTCCAACATATATTCGATCAGAAGGATCTGAACATGAGGCACCGTCGATGAATCGAGTTGCTTACCGATTATGATTGCGAAATCAAGTACCATCCAGGCAAAGCGAATGTTGTCGCCGATGCCTTAAGTCGAAAAGAACGCACGAAACCTCTTCGAGTCCGAGCACTCGTTATGAACATTCACAACAATCTTGTTGCTCAAATTCTCGCTGCTCAACTCGAAGCACTCAAACCCGAAAACATCATAAACGAAGCCTTGCGAGGCATGGACAAATAGTTCGAGACCAAACTAACGGTACTCGACAATTCTCTAACCGGATATGGTTACCTAGCTTCGGCAATTTACGAGATTTGGTGATGGATGAAGCTCACAAATCTCGTTATTCTATACATCCTGGCTCTGACAAGATGTATCACGATATCAAAGAACTATACTGGTGGCCTAACATGAAAGCCGACATCGCCACGTATGTCGGAAAATGCTTAACCTGTTCTAAGGTCAAGGCCGAGTATCAGAAACCTTCCGGGTTGCTCCAACAACCGGAAATTCCTCAATGGAAATGGGAGCAGATCTCCATGGATTTCATCACAAAAGTTCCAAAAACATCTAGCGGTTGCGATACCATTTGGGTGATCGTACATCGGCTCACAAAATCTGCTCATTTCCTCGCCATCAAAGAAATCGATAAAATGGAACGCCTCACACGAATCTATCTCAAGGAAATTGTATCCCGACACGGCGTTCCCATTTCGATCATCTCTGACATCTCACTTTTGGCAATCACTTCAGAAATCATTGGGTACTCGTCTGGATATGAGTACTGCATATTGCCATATCATCCTCAAACCGATGGCCAAAGTGAATGGACCATTCAAACACTGGAGGATATGCTACGAGCCTGCGTAGTCGACTTCGGTGCAAACTGGGAACATCATTTACCATTGTGCGAATTTTCGTTCAACAACAGCTACCATACCAGTATTGGAGCTGCACCTTTCAAGGCACTGTACGGTCGTAAGTGCCGCTCACCTATCTGTTGGATCGAAGTTGGGGATAGCCAACTCACTGGTCCGGAAATCATTCATGAAACCACCGAGAAAATCGTTGGCATTCAAAACCGGTTGAAAGCCGTACGTGATCGTCAGAAAAGTTATGTTGACGTGAGACGCATGCATCTCGAGTTCCAGGTTGGGGATCGAGTGTAACACCCTCAAATCTCGGGTTGCGGAAGCGGTCGGGTCGGGTGTTACCAAATTAAATATCACAGCATAAGATATATAATGAACGACTCTAAATGAGACGTTTGAAAATAGTTATTACATTTCCAAAATAAAAGTTTAAATAGTTGCGAGATTGTAGTAAATTCCAAATACATAATTTGAAAATACAAAGTAAATGCAGAGTGGTCCCAATGTTTGAAAATATGCGACTCGAGCTAGCCAAATCTTGTAGAAATCATAATCCTGCTGGGCACCTAAGAACACATGCTAAAACGAGTCAGCTATAAAGCTGGTGAGTTCATAGGATGGTTAGTTGAAAACATAAAGTATATAAAACCTTGTATGTTTAGAAAAATAGTCCAGAATCCACGATTATGCTTTGTATTAAGTTGAAGTTGTAATCACCAATGTGTATACTCTAGTCGAGGTATCTAATACCTAAGTAATAGTGGTATGTACTCAAGTACATATTAATTGAGGCATTTCGAGCCTGGATACCTATCTGGTATTAAGTAAATCTATCGATGTGAGGCAATGCATGCCTAAGTTGAAATCAAGTAGTTGTATGACCACGTCATATACTGTTGTGTAATGATTAGTGTGCCACCTGGCACAACATGTTGTTTTTAGTAATATAATTGTAGTCCCTCGAACTATGATTGATTGTTTATGATATGTCCGTTTACCCGGCTAGCATAAGCTAACCCGAACATGATTGATTGTTGAGTATGTTCGTTTACCCGGCTAGCAAAAGCTAACCCGAACATGATTGATTGTTGAGTATGTTCGTTTACCCGGCTAGCAAAAGCTAACCCGGACATGTTTGAATGTTCAGTATGTTCGTTTACCCGGCTAGCAAAAGCTAACCCGTACATGTTTGAATGTTAAGTATGTTCGTTTACCCGGCTAGCAAAAGCTAACCCGAACATGTTTGAATGTTAAGTATGTTCGTTTACCCGGCTAGCAAAAGCTAACCCGAACATGTTCGAGCTAACGGCCTCGCGTGAAAACTCACCGACCCGTTAACTAATGTGTGTGGATCACGAGCATAAGCCCGCCCATCCATAGAGTGTATCGCTTTACCGCGAATACGTCCTTGTTCCCACTGCAATACCGTGGCATCGTTTTGTGCCCACTTTACCGTGGCATCGTTGTGTGTCCCTTCTGGAACATCGTCCGCATTGCCCGCAAGCAAAGTATGTAATTGAGCCGGCTGTACAACGACAAGCCCGACTGGTGAAATGTTGAGCCAGCTGTACTACGACAGACCTAGCTAAGTAAATGAGAGCCAGCCGTACTACGTCAAGCCTGACATATATATATATAAGTCAAATCTACAACACAAGTAACAGTGTATTATGCCACGCATGAAGTAATATATTGTATCTAAATATGTATGTACAATACTTAGATATAAATTGTAACACGTTGAGCCAAGGTATGAATAGTCATCACCTAGTTGGTTTGTATTAGTATAAAGATCCTATACTAACGTTTGTCACTACTGTATACTCCTAGTCTCAGCCTAGCAAGTATATTTGAAGTCCTTGGTTGTTGTTTACTTGGGTACTATTCCAGTTTAGAAGTCCTGGACGGTATGAGCAGTCGTAGTCCCGAAAGGGAAACTAATCCTGTAAAAGTCTAGTCGTTGTCCAGTGTAGGCAGAACTAACCAGTTCTAGTATAAGTGATAGTATTGTCCCATGACAATATGGTCAATGGATAGTGATAACTTAATCAGGTTATGTAGTGGTAATTGTTTTCCAACAATCTAACAATGTACGGTTGTAACCTATCCAGGTTAAGTATTGATACTATCTCAACAGTATGGTGGGTGTAATTCCTAAGTATTACACATTCGTATTACATATAGTAATATAAGCAAGTGTGAATTATAAAAGTTTATTAATATAATTCGAAAACAATTGTTGAGCATGTGTTTCACCCCGAAAACAGTAAAACAATTGAAAGAGTGGGGCTATGAAACTCACCTATGAGTTGTCAGCGATCCTACGATACGTGTGTTGTCTGGATGATAACCTCCTAGTGTCCTAAACACGTGAGGTTATATAAGTACGAGATCAAATAGTCTGACCAAGTGAGTCGTTCGAATGTTTGTTTGTCGCTTGGTTTTTAAGACCGTGTACGGGGGTTCGGGGGGCAGCGCCCCTGATAGCGGGGTCCAAGGGGTGGCAACCCCTGGCGGGGTCCAAGGGGCAGAGCCCCTGGTTGGGGTCGAGCTGCCAATGCAGCTTGGAAAATTTTTATTTCTATTACATTGCTTTAGTAAAAACGTCTCCGAAATCCAAATTTGGATTAAAATCATGTGGTAAAATTTAGTTCCGACACTTTGTGAAAATCATAGGTTTTTAGGGTTCTGTGACCTGCGACGTTGGGGTTGGCGTCGCAGTGCGATTGTACTGCAACGTTGGAGTCTACGTCGCTATATGCGACGTCAGGGTCTAGTGCGACGTAAGTGTCGACGTCGCTATATGCGACGTTCGCAATTTCATGCGACGTAGTGACTGACGTCGCACCAGGCGACGTCATGGTATTTGCGACATTGGCTGCGACTTCGCAGCACTGTTTTTGGTCCCAGTGACATCACGGACTGTTCGATGGTTTTTGTACCAAAATCAAGATCTAAGCTATTTTCGAGCTAAATCCGTTTATATAAAGCTAGTATATGATAATATGGATGTTATTAATACGAAATATCAAAGGAAAACGAAAGATTTCTTACGATTTGATGATTTCAAAGTTTGAAGATGATGTTGATGATCTTGATGATGAAGATGAGGATGATGGTGATGATGATGTTTGTTGTTGTTGCTGTTGATGATGATGATGATGGTGACGACGGCGGTGATGGTGGCCGACGGTGGTGGCAGCCGGCGGTGGTGGTGGTTGGTGGTTGTGTTTTAGAGAGAAAATGAGATGGAGAAAAAGAAGAAGATGGTGAAAAATGGGGTGGAATTGGGGAGGGATTTGGGTTTTATCCAAACTCAGATCCCTATCTCGTGGACTGTGGTCTCCAACCACAGTACAAAATACCCGTGTTTTATATCCGAAAATAAAATAAATTTAATATTTTAATTTCATAATTTTGTTTATGCTTTTCGTAAATATTTTTTTTGTAAAAATGTTTCGTTTGAACTTTAAAATGTAGTTATTTAAAGTTAAAAATTAGCGCGAAAATTGTGATTTTTGATCGGGTGTTACATCGAGTTTTGCTCAAAGTATCACCTTGGAAAGGTGTCATTCGATTCGGAAAACGCGGAAAGTTAAATCCCAGGTACATTGGGCCTTTTGAGATCCTTGAGAGGATTGGTCCAGTGGCATATCGATTGCAGCTGCCACCCGAACTCAGCAGCGTACATCCCACATTTCACATTTCTAATCTTAAGAAATGCCTATCTGATGAGAAACTTATCATTCCTCTCGACGAAATCCGCATTGATGACAAACTTCATTTCGTCGAGGAACCCGTAGAAATCGTGGACCGTGAGGTCAAACAACTCAAACAAAGTCGTATTCCCATCGTAAAAGTCCGGTGGAATTCGCGGCGTGGTCCGGAATTCACTTGGGAACGGGAAGACCAGATGCGACTCAAGTATCCTCAGTTATTTACAGATCCAGCTCCAACCACCACATGAGCTAAATTTCGGGACGAAATTCTCTTAACAATGGGAGAATGTGACACCCGCCAAATTAGGACTAGTAATTAGTGCCTAATTATCTGTTAATACATGTAATTAGTTCTTTGATTAGGCTAATTTATGTATCCTTCTATATATATTGTTGAATATATACACAAACCCGATTTGGTTAAATCGTGCACGTTTCATATCGAATGGATTTCGATATGCTTTATACGGACGTTGGTGCACAAAATATTAAATAATATGAAATTATTTAATAAACTTATAAACTCATAAATATTATGTTGATAATATTTAACAGATTTATTTATATCGTATAAACATATTACGTTTATTATAATGTAATACAAACGCAACGAAAACGCGCGGTTCGCACCCGACAATCGAACAGAAATTCAAAATATATTTTATTAATTTAAGATATATTACTTTAGTAGAAAATATTGGTTTTGAAGTATTGTACATTAAACCGATAATGAAAAAGTTTAGTTTAAACGTTACGCGATTGAACTTTCGTAAAACGAATGCGCGAGTCAAGACCGATAAATTAACGGAACATTTTTATAAATATTTTCAAGTAGTTATATTAAATATTCCAAGTAAAAATATCGAGGTTTAAATCGTTATTTAAAACGCATGTATTAAACGTTTAACGTTTAAATGAACGACGAAACGAACGGGTAAACGAACACCGCACGGGGCATAGCTTTGGGAAATGATTTAAACTCTCACATGAGGGTGGGACCCACTAAAAAACTGCAGCAAATCCTCACCCCCATGCCTTTCCCCTTTCCTTTCTTTCCTTTGTGTATGGAACACACCAAAAATCACCAACTCGTTCATCATCAAATCTTTCACACTCTTTCCCTCTCCCTCTCTCTCTCTCTCTCTAATTCGGCCAACACCACCACCCTCTCACCACCACACTTCCACCATAAAACCATACCAAAAAGATCTCGGATTTCAAGATGGTTTGAAGCAAAAACGATCACCACGCGAATCTCTACATTCCTATCTTTTCGGATTTTAAATCCGACTCTCGTAAGTTTCCGACATCTTGAAACAACTTATATTATGTATATTTACTTGTCTAGTTGTTTATCTAGCTAGATAATGTCCAAACCGAAGCCTAAAACTTGTTTTTGGAACTTATATATATAACCCGCAAACATCACAGAAAAACAGTCTCACGAAAGAATTTATATAAAATCGTGTTTTTCGAGTTAGACTATGAAAAATATACCGGAATCTTCGTATTTCCGTCGACTACAACTTTCATGAAGAAAGTTTCCTCTCAAAATGCTCTTATCTTGCTGTAAAATCCGATTTATACACGGATGTACATTTTGACCGAAAACCGAACACATCTCTTTCTCTATTTTATTTGGCTAGGAAACCGACCCCTATAATTCTTGGGAAAATTATCGAAAATACTAGACATATAAGTTTATATGTGGGATTTTTGTTGAGAATTGATGTGAGCTAAAAAGTGTCCAAATCGCGAGTTGAAACCGAGTAAAAATCTGAAACTTAGGAACCTAAGGGCTGTTTTGTCATTCTAATAAAACCGACACTTCGGGGTAACCCCGACTCGAACCGATAATTTTTATGAGCCTTATGAACCATTTTAAGACTTGTGTAAAAGTTTCGGGTCAAACCGAAGTCGTTTGACCACGTTCTCGTTAATGTTAAAACTGATCAGACCTTAGTGTCGCATGGAGACCAAATTATCTGCGACACTCACCCGAGTGTCGCAATAGTACATGAAATCTATTTTATGCGGCACTGACCTTAAGAGACGTAACCTTCGAATGTCGCCTTCTGCGACACTGTACTAAATGACGCATAAATCCAAATGATAGCTACCTGCGACACTACTATCGAGTGACGCTATATTTAATAAATTATCATATGCGACACTTATTTAAGTGCCGCAACCTAGTGACGCCTCCTGCGACACTTCACTGAATGTCGCTAATAAATCTGAACTTACAATTTTATGCAACACTTGCCTAAGTGTCGCCAATAACTATTAAGTGACGCTTGAAGTGTCGCTTAAAACAGAAACTTCAAAATTAGTTTTCACACTAAGTGTCGAACGTCACATAACCTCTATACTTATACGATATAACTCAGAAAACATCGAAACATACCTTACATGTTTAATGTAACAACATCACAATAATAATAATTGGAAATTATTATTACGAAAACTCACCAACGGGCCGTACACGTTTTCAAAACGCAAACAAACGAACCCAATGTATTTGGACATTACTAGTTGTGTGATCAACTAGCATAGGTGATCTTTTGAGATACCTACTCGTATTAACCAACGCACGTCTTGGACGCCCTTAGGTTACGGTCTTCGGACATAATTGCTTGGCTAAGCAATGCACGTTTATTGAGATAGACGCATCAGACTCAGGTGAGTCTCATGGTCCCTATTTTACTGTTTTCACTCAGGGGTGTGATATGCTGCTTGTTTTATTTACATTTGAACGCAAGTTCAATCAAATATTGCATGAGTTGTTTTTACTAATCAATTTAAAGTCCTCCACAACATAGTTTGGTAATACGTAGTAGCGTGAATGTTAGTGTATGGTACCATATATGATTGACAATCCTCGTCCGGGTTAGCAAGCACTAACTGGTCAAACGGACGCATTAGCATTTGTGTAGACGAGTGTAGATTAGGCACTCGTAGGAGGCACCTCGATCGGAATTCCTTAAATGTGGACCCGACCATCAAGTTAAGCTCAGACTATGTGCTCATGACTGTATATTTTCTTTTATTTTGCTTAATTGCAATATAAATTCAATTAAATCTTGCGGTTCATACGATATGTTTTGACATACAAACCTGTGAGCTCACCAGCTTTTAGCTGACCATTTTTAGCATGTATCACAGGTACTCAGCAGTAGGTTGGACTTCCCATTCAGGATACCTTAGTTCGAGTCATCATGCAAACACGAAACATCAAAGAGATTTTTCTGCATTTCTATATTTTGTACAATTGGATATGTAATAGAATCTCTCAAGGAAAATCATGTGAACTCAATATTTTGTAAACATTTTATTATATCAATGTATTTTGTTAAACGACGCATATAGAGTCGTTCGTTATATATCTTTGTGCTGTGATTATCGAATTTGGTCGCGCCCCGACCCGAACCGCTTCCGCATCATAATTTTGGGGGTGCGCCAATATTGTTATTGTTACGACATTTTGCATATATTTCATTTATTACATATTGTTTGTTTTTTACTGCATTTTATATTATATATATTATTTATTTGTACTTCATTTTGTATAAAAGTATACTATATATTGTTGTTCTTACTGCATTTTGTATATATTTCATTTAGGACATATCGTTCTCTTTTTACTGCATTTTATATTATACATATTCTCCATTTGTACTGTATTTTGCTGATGTCGTGTATAAAAGATGCAGTAAAAGATATATAAAAAGTTGTAGTTAAAAAACAATGATATACAAAATATTGTGAAAAAGCTTATAGATTTATTCAAAATGCATAAGCAAAGGGATATCATATATAATAAAAAATTTATGAAATTTTTTTTTTTTGAAATAAAAATAAATTTTTTAAAAATAAAAAAATTCCAGCGGTCGACGGTGGGTGGCGGCAGTGGGGGGGGGGGGGGGGGGGGGGGGGGGGTGATGGTAGCCTGGTAGGTGGGGTTGGGAAAGAAGAAGTTAGGAGGAGGAAGAAAAGAAAGTAGATGGACTAAAATGTAAAATTAAAATAGTAGAAGGGGTGGGTTATGTTTTTTTTTTAACACTAACACCTCTTTTTCAAACTAATTACAAAAATATCATCAATTATCAATTATAACCATTAATCCAAACTAAAGGATGCTCCAATAACCACGAATTATAAAATTATATTAAATCTTCTTCTCCTTCTCCTCAAATATCCTCCCCTATAATCCTCTAGTTATGCATATATATATTATAGGACTATATATTTAGACATATTTATCATTACTTTTTGATAAATTAAATGTCAAGTATATGATTCAATTGTTTAGTGTGGAACTTCTAAATGGGATATAGTTCGTTGATATAAGTTTCAGCAACAATATATATAGTTAATTACAGAGTAATATATATTCATTGTTTATTAAAAATTCATACGAGAATTTAAATGCAATGTATACTCCGTAAATAAAAAGGGTCCAATGGAGAAAATTCGTGTTCGTTTATTAAGGTTCTACCGAATAAATGAACTGACATAAACACATAAACAAACATATTTTCTGTTCATGTTCGTTCATTTTGTTCATGAACAAAAACAAACCCAGACTGCTTAATCACAAGATTAACGTATGAAGTCAAACATATGAAAAACTTCTCTAATATAAATTACAGTAAGGATAAAGACATGAAATTAGAATATATTATATAAGATCGATAATTTAGATAAACAAAATAAAAATGAAGTCTACAATGCTTTTATGTTTACATCCCATATAAAATGTATAAAAATTAAATGAACATACCTTAGCGAACGTTCACGAACGTAATTCAACGAACAAAAGATATGTCCGTGTTTGTTCGTTTAACTACACGAACAAAAAATCATATTCGTGTTCGTTCATTTAGTTGATAAACGAACTTCCCGCTGAACGATTCACGAAATGTTACCTGCATGTTCGGTTCGTTTACAATTTCCAAAACTCATTAAAAAGAATATTAGTAACATTAATTACATTCACAAGCCCACTTCCATACGTTTAACCAATTGTTGGTGCAAAAAGTAGTAATGTTGGGACGAATCTCGCTCTCATACCACTTGTTGAGATCGATCATCATCACACCAAATCACACAACCATGTATAAGTCAATAAATAAACGCACAAAACAGAAAAAATATTAATGCACACACTTTTTACGTGGAAAACCTCTCAAGGGAGAGTAAAAAACCACGTTACCCGTAGGCCACTTAACATCCACTATATGAAAGATATTACAAAATTGGAGACGCTCAGCTCTCGACACGTTTGAATATCCTCAGACCACTCTCACGGTTGATTACAATAACGGAATTCACGCCGTCGTTAATAAATCACCAGAACCACCACATAAAATGGAGGGAGACGACTCTAAGAAGCCCTCTTTTTCTCTCAACCTCCTCACATAAACCGTAACTCAACTTCTATATTTATAGGCATCACAAACTTGTTCACCAAGTTAGCTAGCTTCCTCCCTAAGTAAATTGATAATAGAATCCTCGCAATTTGGAAACTACCAAATTAATTCACAACTAATTTAGGTAATTAGAATCATATCCACAACAAGTAACCCATTTCAAAACGTTTCAATGTGTGGCACCCTTATAGTGGTATTAAACTTTGTCACCTCACAATTCATTTCTATTAAACTATGCATTGGAGATGGAGCATCTCAATGTGGCAAGGTTTAATAGAGAAATAAAAGAGATGGTAGAGGCTAACATGTCCTGAAGTACCACTTTCACCTAAGCATGCGTCATAAGTTGTCTTCCGGTCTGAACAAAAGTAGGCCCTCCGGTCCTCCACTATATATTTACGCAAAACCTCTCAAAACTGAACTTCCACACACAGCAAAGCAAGTGATCCCCTGATTGTCAAGTGATCCCCTGATTGTAAACTTGTAAACTTACATACATACATAGGGAGGTTCATATGAGAACCAACTAAAAGCAGAGAACTGTGAGAACTACTAGATTACGTGTTTGTTCACATGTGATTAACTTCAATCATATGTGAACATTGATTTATGTTAGATTGAAAAAGCAAAAATTATCAAAAAATCATAAAATGACGTCTTAAAACACGTTTTACCTTATTTGTTCACATTATCATTCACAAGTGAACATATATTTGTTTTTTGTGTTTTTCGATATAATTTCAGATTTTTTTTTACTTTTTTTTTATCAATTAAATGTACATCAATGTTCACATATGATTGAAGTCAATCACATGTGAACAAACACATAATCTAGTAGTTCTCACAGTTTTCTACTTTTATATATATATATATATATATATATATATATATATATAGGGAGGTTCAAATGAGAACCAATACTTATATATATATATATATATATATATATATATATATATATATATATATATATATATATATAGGGAGGTTCAAATGAGAACCAACTAAAAGTAGAGAACTATGAGAACTACTAGATTACATGTTTGTTCACATGTGATTAACTTTAATCATATGTGAACATTGATCTCAGCTCTTGATCTAATCTAGCTTATATATATATATATATATATATATATATATATATATATATATATGAAAATGGTGGAGATAAAAAAAACGGTGAAAACACTTTTTCCTTCACAAATTTTTTTAAGTTGTGAACTTTTTTTTTTTTGAAGTAAACCATAAAAAATAAAGGTTTACAAAAAAAAATATTTTTTTGTAAAAAAATAAGATAAAGTCAAATCCGAAAACCCAAACAAAAAAATTAAGGTTCATAATTGAAAAACTTAAAAACTTTCTTTGAACCCAAAACAAAAAAATAAGGTTCACAATTGAAAAAGTTAAAAACTTACCGTGAACCAAAAAAAAAATTAATGTTCAGAGTTGAAAAAAAAAAGTTCACAAGTAAAAAGGTTAAAAACTTTCCATGAACCAAAAATAAATTAAGGTTCACAATTGAAAAAGTTAAAAACTTTCCGTGAACTCAAAAAAAATTAAGGTTCACAGTTGAAAAAAAAAGTTCACAATTGAAAATTTCTAAAACTTTCCGTGAACCTAAAAAAAAAAAGTTCACAATTGAAAAGGTTAAAACCTTTCCGTGAACTCAAAAAAAATTAAGTTTCACAGTTGAAAAAGTAAAAAACTTTTCGTGAACCAAAAAAAAATTAAAGTTCACAATAAAAAAACTTAAAAAAATTTCGTGAAAAAATTTACAAAAAAAATTATGTGAAAAAAATAAGGTTCACAATTAAAAAAGTTAAAAACTTTGTGTGAAGAAAAAAAATGAAAGTTCATGACGAAAATTTTATGTGAAATAAAAAAAATAAGGGTTCAGAAAAAAAATTCATATGTGAAGCAAAAAAATGAAAGTTCACAACTTAAAAAAATTGTGAATCAAAAAGTGTTTTCACCGTTTTTTTTATCCCCGCCCCTTTTATATATATATATATATATATATATATATATATATATATATATATATATATATATATATGAACTGGATCATGGGAGAACCACTAGATTAGAGAGAACCAAGGTACTAAAGGGTAAAATAGGAAAATTAAATATTTATCTCTCTCTCTAATAAACATCCCGTACACATATTTCTCTCAAACTATAGTTTCATTCGTTATCATATTCACATCGTTCTCACCTCAAATATGATGAACAAAATCGTCACATTAGTGTCGGCAAATGATTGACTTTAACGAAGATGATGACTCTTTCTATTAAATGTTGGATGATTAGAGTAGATCTGAAAGTTAAAAAAAGATTGATATTTATCATGATCAATGATTTCGCAGTTTCCCTACTGTTATAATATTGTTTGATTGCTTTTCCAATTTAATAGTATTAATTTTCACTAATCCATGGTCGACATACAGTACGTTTGTATATAGATCCTCTAATGAAGATCTTATTTTCCCATCGTGTGTTCATTGGTGAAAAGTCGGATATTCAATGATGAATATCATATATTCGATGATGAATACGTGATATTCGGTGATTAATACGTGATATTCGGTGATGAATATACATTTTCCAGTGATGAATATTGCCACAAATTGTTGAATAACTCAATGATGAATATATATTCAGTTATTCACTAATGAATATTAAAATTTTCATATAAAAAAACACAATATGGATATCAAATAAAAGATAATGTTTGTAACGATATGGATATTCATCGGCGAATAGCAAGTGTTCATCGTCGATGTATAACGATATTTATGAGCATGGATACCGTTATTCGTCGATGAATACCTGCATTCAATATCAATGAGTATTGAGTATTCATCATCGATGAATATCGTATTCATTAATGAATATCGAGCATTCATTTGAACATGTTATATTCTTCTAAATTACAAAGAGTATTCATCCTCATTTGATGAATATCGGGTAATAAGTGATGTATACTACATATTCGATCAGTAATGAATATAAAGAATATTCCCCCCTAATATCAATTAAGGGACTACTATGAATAGTAGTCTCTTAATTTTCAAATGCCACCCTATAACTTTGAATTCTTTTTTATTTTCTATGCTTTATCTTTTAACCCTTTTTCATTTCACCCCCTGATGTTTTAAAAAATTTTTATTTTGTATCCTCTAATTTTTGAATTTGTACCCCTTATCTTTTAGAATATTTTCACTTTTTACCCTTTACTTTTAACTACTTTTCATTTTCTTCGTCTCAACTATTAACACACTTTCATTTCTACCATTTATGTTTTAACGTTTTCCATTTTCACCATTTATATTTTAACTTTAATTTTTTTTCCTTTTTTTTACTAATAGCTTATACATTTTTTTTCCATTTGCTTACAAAATAATTATAATAATGTTAGATAGTATTTGATTGACTTTTCTTGATTATATCACAAGTTCAAGTTTTAATAAGAAATCGGGTGTTCCCCTCCCATTTAACATTAAACAAATACTTATATATAATGTTTTAATTTCTATCATTCTTACAAATCGAGTAGTATGAGTTAGGAACTAATTTTGTTATTTTGAATAAAGAAATTAACAATCCGCGTTATCTTATATTTGCAAGTTCATTGTTATTGTTACAAAGTAAAAAAGAAAATATTATTTTAGTTTTTGAACGGAGTACAATACAATCGCATTTTAGCAAAAAAAAAAGTAAAAGGACATTTCAAAAGTTTAGAAAAGAATACACTGTTTAGAAAAAAAAATCATTTCAAAAAGTAACCAAGATTATATGATCATTTTAGTTTCATAATAAATCTATGTATAAAATGTATTATATATATTATTTATTAAAATAGGATCTTACGATCTCAATTTTATTTTATGATCTTGATCTTGCAAAGATAAAAATGATCTTGAGTAACATTTTGATCTTGGCAACTTTGGTTAAAACACTATGTACATCTATTGATCGTGTAATGAAAATCTCTTCGGTTTTGGGAGACGTACATAAAGTAAATTAAGTTAATAAATGCAACCTATATATTTTTTCCCTTTTTTCCTTACATGAATGTAAATGTTGCAAAGTGCAATTATATTATGAATATACAAAATTATAATTATTAAAGAAAATTAAAGTCTATATTATGAATACATGATTTTCACTCGGGGAGTCGGGTTGGAATCTAATTTGAACTATAAATTATAATGCCTCAAGACTTACGAATTACACACATTTTATATGTATAATAATCAAAAGATGTGAATTCACATTTAGTTTATATAAAAAAGGGTAGAAATCAAATATAGCCATTTATCTAGAATTGAAAATTTCATATCAAAGTTTAAAAAAAAAAAAACATTTTTACATCCCGTCGCAACGCGAGGGCATGAAAATTCTAGTTTATATCAATCCAGAAATCCCGTAACAGTTAAAACATTAAACTAATTTACACTTAAGATGGGTCTGATCATATTAAATTAAATAAATCGTTTGTTATTTGGTTTGTAGACAACTAATCATATGGATTATGGATGGATGGTATTTTAATAGTGCAATAAATATTTAGAAACTATCATGAAAGAGTGCGTTGGAAAATAAATAAATTTAATACCCCTTTTACCCTTACAGACTTAATATTTTAATTTTATTACAAAATTGTCATGTTCTTTCATAACCGTCCATCAATATTATCTGGTGGTTAAGAAGGGGTTCCCTAGTTTCTTACAAAATATAGGTTCCCTGTACTCCCTATATATATATATATATATATATATATATATATATATATATATATATGTGTGTGTGTGTGTGTGTGTGTGTGTGTGGTATTACATTACACCTTGAAAGAAGTAATGTATCCGAGATGCTCTAGTATGAATCATAAGGTTGCGTAAGTACGTATACAGGGAAACCTTGATTATACATACGGTAACAATCACGAAAACACAACTAATGAACCTGTTGTAATTAATATATGTAAGTTTGCTTTAGAGAGTATTTAATTATCCCCGAAAAAATCATTAAATTATAAAAATAGTTATTTATTTATATATCTATTATAAAATTTATAATTATCCTTTGATTTAATTTTATAGGATTTCATAAATTTATCGCGGATGGCCCATAAGGCCACTCCCAACCGTTACTTCTTCACTTGCTTCTACAGTTTTGTCAGCTCAACCCCACGTCAGCACATACTAATGAAAGACTGATTAAACACTCCCAACAATCCTTTCATCACTCCAATTGTTGGGTATCGCATTTACCAATATACATACATTTACATACACCAAACAAAAAAATTACAATACATTAAATATAAGTTATGTCGATCCCACCTTCAACGTCTCTTCCTTTCTTCAATAAACTGAAGAAGTAAAACCGACGAAGTCGTGCCAATGGCGTCGGTTCACCGGCCTACGTCGGTTGCCCAACTGAAGAAGCCATTAGCATAGATCTAAAAAGATCCATGTGATTGGTCAAACAAGAAAATTGAACTGTTTATTTTAATACTCGATCGTATTAACAAAACAAGAAATTATGTATTTTCCATTGAAGGACATTTTTTGTGTGTATAAAGAAAAGATGCATTCGATCACGTTCTAATGTATCTTCTAATTAATCTTGTTTTACAAACACAGAAATGATGAATGCAAAGCTCCATAGATTTGGAAGTATTAAGGAACTTCATACCATCATATCTCAACAAACCATTAAACCTTCTTCCCCAACACCTCCTCACCTCCAAACCCATAACCTTTCAGTGGCTGATCCAATTTTACCCAACTGTCACAAATCATTGCTTTTTTTTTTTCCTACCAAAACTACAACAATGGTGATATATATCGAAATCCTGAAGAAGTCGTTATCAGAATCTTTACCACACTACTATCCTTTGGCAGGTAGGTTCCTCACATCTTCCACAACTCATATCAGTTGTAACTACCAAGGCGTTGTGTTTTGGAAGCTTGTAACGATAGCCGACTTAATGACTACATTATCAAAAAAGATAAAGAGGAACCCCTACAACAACTCATTCCTAATGGTCTAGTTTTTGCTGCTAACTACAAAACTAGTCCTAATACGATGGAGGTCCAGCTGAACTACCATTTCACATCTGGTGGAGCCGCTTTGGCTGTGTCCATATCCCATAAGGTTGCTGATGTATTGACCATGGTTAATTTCGTCAACAACTGGGCCACTGTTACACGAGGTGGATCGCCTATAAGACCTACTTTCTTTATTTCTACCTCTATAAGGAACACTAAGGTTCCAGACTTCAACACGGTTAGGGAAACAAACCAAGTCATGTATGTAGCAAGGAGATTCGTGTTATCTAATTCAAAATTGAATGAGCTCAAGAACAAGATTAATGCCATTGGTACAACTCCAATCAACCCTAATCGAGCTGAATCACTGACATCTCTACTATCTAAATGTGCAGTAGATGCAGCCGCAATAAAATCTAGTTCTTTTCAGCCATCAAGCTTGATTCAAGTGGTGGACACGAGGAAAAAGTTTAGTATACAACCATTCCTGAACTGGTAGGAAGTAATTTAGCTATAGGGGCTGTTGCAAAGATGATGGATTCATCTGAAATCGAGTCGAACCATGTAACTAGTAGTTTGAGGAAAGAGATAATGAAGCTTCATGGAGTAAAGAAAGTGGTGAAAAGATAGTAAACACAATGTTGACCTTAGTAAATGATCAAAGCCGAGGTTACTCATTTTCAAGCCTGTGTTGGTTTCCATTTTACCAAGTGGATTTTGGATGGGGAAATCCTGTATGCTCCGTGCGAAGTGGAGAGATGGAAGGAAAGTTTGTTCATTTGATGGATAGTATTCCTTCAGCAGATGGTATTAAAGTAATGGTGCAATTGGAACAAGAAGAAATGGCTATGTTTTTTCAAGGAAAAAGAACTTCATGCATACGTCGAGCACATCTGAAAAGTTGCATCTGTCATATATAATCTCATAGCAATTATATAAATGAGTTTTATAGCATAAACACATAGTAGAGTGTTTTAACCACATTGTTAACTTGTGAATTGTAACATAATGAGTTTAATTCACATATATTAATGACAATCATTGGAAATACTTTATATACAAGACTAAAAAATCAACACTAATATTTTTGGGCGTGGGTTGTGCATCAAGCCATATATATAGTCGCTAGTTAGGAATTCATGTGGCTTTTGCTATTGTATGCATTCAACTTTTGTGTTATTTAGGTCTCTTTCATTTGTTCATGACAAGGCTCCAATACTCACCATCGATTTGTAATATGCTATAATAAAACTCATGAGACGATTACATATAGTGTTAGCCTCAATCGAGAAATTGTAAATTTACTAAATGTTTGTGCGCGTATTACTTCCACATCTACATTACTATGCAGGTCCAACATAATTTGACCATCTTTTTTACAATTTGTGGCTACAGATCCAAAACTACTCGCAAGCCCCATACATTACACTCATTCTCTCCAGCAAGTAACCGGAAAAAATAATCGTCAAAAAAGGGAGGGTGAAGGTTCTTCCAAAATCTGTACATTCGGCAATATCATATCATATCATATCATACATGTACGTAAATTGTATGTCACATCAGAAGTGAGAAGGGACCTTAATTCAAAACAGACTTTTGGTAATTCACTTGCTTTTGCACATCATCAGCTCCAGTTTCTTCTTGGCCTGAAATTTTCCGCAAGAAAATCATTATAAAAATACCAATTTCCTCACAAATTGTTTTCTTCCTTTTTAATGTTATACTTTCCTGAGTTAAATGTATATCTATTGTGACGGTTCAATTTTCACCTAACAATTATACAATCTTTAAAAGTTGGGGTTTGTGAAAATACTTCCGGTTCTTCTGCTGTGAACGCCAAAAGCAAGCAAGTGCACCAAATAAACAGCTAGCCACTGCAATTGCCAAAGCAGCCCCTACAGGAACCACAAGCGCATTTGTTGATTGTAATATCTCTTCTGATACTGCCTTATTTTTTATCTGAGAGTGCTCGTTGTCTTTCTCTTTGTACAGGGACACGAGCATCTTTCCATAGTAGGCGCCTAAGAACTTGAAGACCGCATCATGGTCCCAATCAATCGAGCTACTTTCCTCGTTTTGATTCTGGTTGGCATAGCAAGTTGGGCACAGCTGTTTTGAAGGCCAGATTGTTTTTGGGAACTTTGGGTCACTGGTTCCAAGAGATGCTTCGGTTTTCTTTAGTCTCTCGTTGACTTCATTATGTGCAGTCCATAACCAAAGGACAAAGTCGCGTGCACTACTGAATGGAGTAGAAACCCTATAATGGCAAATTGCATTATTTAATATTAAGAGAAAAAAAAATAAAAGAAGCTTCACACAAAATTTATTTTACTTTACCGTGAGCACATTTCGTAGAAATGTTGACGACACTCCTCGCAGACGAAAAACTGGTGTATAAAATCACAGGTAGTTGTAAATGCCATCTGACTCTCTCCATCTTCCACTCTCACTGAAAGTGAATGTAACAGAACCCATAAACCACAACTGCAATGTCACATAATTTTGTTAGCATTACTTTTCTGGACAGTTGGATGAAATTATTATGTCCTTAGGATGGAACAATTTTCAAACTCTAAGCAGTCAAATTTACATAGCTTAATATACCTGAAGCCCCTGGTATCATTCTTGCTGCCACGACAAAACATCTACATACAAAAAAAAAAAAAAAAAACGATTTACTTAATCTTTCTTCAATCATGAGGGGAGAAAAAGTACTTGTCAACAAAATTTACCAAAATAGAAAAGCTGAAATTTACCCAATATCCACGAGGAACTTCTTTTCCACAGATGTCAAATTTACCTAGAGCACCATGTCCAGTACCATTTCCAGATTCCTTTTTGTTTGTGTTCCACTTATTTGAAGGGTACAAATCGTCAAAGTTGACAAGTATATCAGCACTTCCCTTCCGACACCTAAAATGTGCAGACTTGACATTAAACATATTAAATTTCGAAGATAGCAACTATGAAATGAGTGGAGATATGAACCTTAAGGAAGGATGATGAGCCACCATTAGTTGCATGAACTTTATAAGTGTAGCTCTAGTATCAGGTTTAATCATCTGTAGAAAATGCATATGATTATCAAGTCTATGCAGTCAGATGCAACAATAACCATAAAGAGCAACAGACATTCACCTTCTGTTCTAAGATGATATCAAAGGCAGTGGCTGTAGCCTCTTCAACATCATATACAGCACGCGCAATCTATTCATAAATTATTTTTTGGAAAGTTAATAACACTGCCCTACCTTAAATACTAGGAAAGTTTAGTTACATATCAAACTATGTCTTGAATTTGTAAATACTCTTGAAGGCCTTTAAAAATACCTGTCCAGGGTCTGACACATTCGAATGAAGAAACGCGTCATTTTCATATTTCTCATCTTCGAAGCTATATGAGCTATATAAAAAAGCAAACATACAGTCAAAACCATGAGAACAAAATTATCCATGCAAATGAAAAAAAATATGCATATAAATGTCGATCATGTAGAGCATGTACTCAACCACCATTTGATGTCTGATGCAGTACGGAGTATATGGTATCAATAAAAAATAATGATTTCCCTTTTGAGAACATTTAAAACATATCAATCGATCATACCTTCCCAACTGTGTATTTATCCATTTGAGCAAACGCTCAGCAGTTCTTCCATCCTCAATAGGACGGATTTCACTTTTCTCATTTTTCCCATCCCAGCCACCGCCAACAAATTTAGAAGAGAGTCCCCAATATAATGACGGGTAGTGAGTAACAGAAAATTTATCGCAGAGCTTAGTATTTATCTGTGCTGCCAAACATGGATAAAACAGGGATTGGTTGCTAAGCCAAAAAATAAAACCAACTAAAACTACGTGAAAGCCAGAAATAAAGATAGACAGGGGATTTATTGGATTGTCACAATAATAAACAAACAAGGGATACCACAAACACACAGGTAGGCACGTACCACCAATCCACCACCTCAAAAGATAACTCTAGATGCAAAACTATCATTTAATTTAGAATTTTCACTGAGTAAAAATCTATAGGTTTGTCTACATATTAAGCAAGACTTATTTCTACGTATCAAGACTTTCTAGATAATTTGGTATCCTAGAGTATTCTGTTACATATCCTAATTATTTGTTTTATTTTTTCGTTGTTATTAGTCTACTTAAATCTCAAATTATGTTCCTCAATCAGTGATTAGATTGCTTCCCAACTTTATTAGGATGTAGATACTTAGCATTTTCCATTTACTCTTGCAGTTGTTTAAAGTGTTAAACGAACACGAGGTGATACAACAGGCAAACAAGTTATCACGGAATAGTAGAACATCAGATTTCATCTTCAATTGCTTTCTTGAGTTAACCTCACTTAACCTTGCTTGCATACAGCAATCAAGTTCGTACATAAATAAGGTTTTTAACTGATCTTATGATGTGATCTAGGTTTTTACATATGAGCATAAAATATGTTACACAAAAAAAAAAACACTTGACGAATTAAGGAGGATAGCAATTAACTAAATGAGAATATCACTTTAAGAAGGAAGAACATATGAAATTAACATTACCTTATTAGCACAATCTACTCGTGTCATCAATATAATCCCTGGATGAACAGCATTGCCTCCACTAAATAGCCTAGCAACCTTTTCATACTGGGGCTGCAATATTAAACAGTGACAATAAGTAATCAAATAAGCACATGTAGACATGGTAATTAGAAAATATAAATACCTTATAATTTCTGCAAGCCGGGCACCTACAAAGAGTAATTATCACAAGAAATTAGGGCTCTAAATGTATAATTAAGGACCAAAAATTAAGTACAATCCACGATCAATCATATATCAAGATGTATCACTCAAAGCATATATGGATACAAATATGGCAATACATGTTTGATATATACTTGTGCCAAGTATTGTTATATACTTGTGCCATTATCATAATATCAAACGTAAGCTTGTAAATCAAATCAGATATCAGAATCACATACTAGAACGGTGAATTGTGAATTTATTTGTCAAGGCTTCCCACAAAGAACTTCAATTGTTTCAGCAATGCATAAATTAACACTGGTAGCGTCAGAATAGTTTTATTTTGTATTCAACTTATTTAACCTATTTTAACAAAAAGAAATAGCTGATTTAATGTTGTAGGCTCATCGCATCAGAATTTCTAAGTTAAATATGATGTATGATAGTGATGCAAGACAACCAAAATGTAAGGCCTTTCTGGATATAGAGATAGGATAATCACACGAGTGACTCCACATCAAATCAATCTACAAGAATTATATACTCCAAGCTAACAACATTAACCAGATTACCAGACTATCAAATGCCTTCTACTATCTCAGCTACGGCTACCCACAAGAAATGTTAGGTAAGTCTTCTACATACTCAAAAGAAAAAAATCCCTAACATACAAGGATAGTAGCTATACAGTTACAATTAATTGACATTCTATAAGGATTTAGGCCGCCAAAATATTGTCCCTAAGATTTGTTCCAACACCCCTACAGAATAAGTACACTTTGACTTTAACGGACAGTATAGTTTTCCGAAACACTTGTAGTATTACAATATCATGCAAATCTGATTAACAAATATGACCAAGCACACTATAGACTATAAATATGTGAATTCTAATATTCTATTGTATCTACAGATCCTAAAAATAGGTCCTTTATAGCTATATAAAGTAATATGCATTTCCATTTAATGTTTACACATCCTACAATTCTATAGCATGGTATGGCTCTTCACTTTTTACTTCCATCCTTTCCAAATAGAGCTAAACTTTGACTATTGATGCACAACCACATCACATATTTTACTACAATGCATTGCTATCCACAGTAACTTATAAAACAAAGTAGAACACAAAATTCACAGATAAAAAAACTAAATCTTTAACAGTAAACTATTGAATAGATTAAGATCTAATTAATTAAACCCTAAAATGAAGAGAATTTAGGTTTTGAAACGAACCAGTGAGCGAAAAATTCAACAATGGCGTAAGTAGCAGGTGTATCCTTAAGAACTGAATCGAAGTTAGTGGCGTTTAAATCAACGGCGAAATCAGGTTGATTTCCGGCGCCGGTGTTAATGACACGTAGGAGCGATCGAGATCCGGCAGCCGGATTAATTAGTAACGCCGATGAGCACAAGGATAATGAAATGAAGCTTAATAAAAGTATGAAAAGATTAAATAAAGAAGACATGGATATAGAGATAGATAGAATATGGAGATAGAGGTTGCAGAAAGATCGGAGTTTGTGTAACGGAGAAATAAGTTGACCGGCGACGAAAGGTGTGTATTTCGCTTTTCCGGTTGAAAAAAACAAGTCTTTTCAAAGACTCAATATATGTTTGTTTTACGCTTTTAATTACTTTGTAATTGTATTTTAATAATAAATAATAAATAATAAATAAATAAATATGTATGTAATCCAACAAATTTGTTAAGATTTAAAATTTTATATATATATTTTTTTTTCATATATAACATGTAAACATGTACCTCTTCCGCCCCATAATAATTGTCTAGTTTTAACTTTTCGAAATCAAAGTTGAAAACGAAATTGAAAACGAAAGACTTTAAAAAGTTAAAATTGGACAATTATTTTAGGACGGAGATAGTAACATACGGAGTATATAAATATAAATAAAATTATATAACATTCTTGGTTGGCGTTGTGTAAATTATAAACCATGAAGTCACATTTAGTATGTATTATTCTGCGACTACGTCGAAAGTGAAGTGACATTTTAACCCGGAGGGGGAGTAACATTTTTGTAACATTTAATTGCACATAATTTTTCTTTAGTTTATGGTATGGATCGGTAATGTACTTTATTTTTTATTCCAATGTCATTAAAGAATCAGTTTCATTACCGTCGTTGACAACGAACTTGTTAAAAATGTTTTCACCAAATTACTTTTTTTAACAAGCAACATTTTAATTTTGGTGATGTGGCATTGACATGCCATTTCATTAATACCATTTTAAACATTTTTAAAAAGTTCATTGTCGATATTGATGATAAAACTGGTTTGTTGGTGACGTTAAAACAAAATGTAAAATATGTTAGTGATCCGTACCTAAACTCTATTTTTTTCATTATATAATATGAATTTGGATTGTCTTTAATTAATTTGAATATAAATCGCAAATGATTGTTTAATTCCGCTTCAAGTAACGTAATTGAGTCGTTAATATAACACCCCTCCTTTCATAACATTACTAGATCATAACCCGCGAAATTCGCGGGCTAGTACATTATTTTATGACAAATATTATCTTATTATTTAATTTTAGTGGATAACATTTGATATACATATTTTTGTTGATGACATTGCATACATGTTTAGAATTTAAGTAATAAGTATACATGATTACACATTGATAGTATTTTGGGGACACGTTACAGATTACTGCTACGTCCAAAATGAAATAAAATGTTGTATAATAATTAGAATTTGTAACAAACATTATAATTTATGAGGATTTGTGGGATGATGCATATTTGTATACTAAAAGGATAAGAAATAATTACTTGATTGTATGATAATACACTCATTCTTTTAACATTTGTAAGCACAATTATATAGTTATCATCCATACTCCAACACATGTATTGATGTGTCACTCTTTTGGTTGAGCAAGCCAAAGACTACCCGGGACCCGACGCCTAGATAAGTAGTCATTTATGGCAAACAGGGCAAGTGGTGATTTTCGAGTTATGAGTATTTTAATGTCCTACTACACAATTTATCAGATAATTGCAAAAGGCATTAATTAGACGATTAGAATGACATTTAACATCAGCTTGTCAAACTACTTTTTTCCGGATAACATGTAATTACTTCTTACTTTGAGTTAAGAACGTGTTAATTATATAGTATAGCTAAACAAAAAAGAATATAGTGCTATCAAAAATTATATTGAAGGAATAAGTACCGATACTTATGTAAGTAGCAAGAATTCATATAATAGTTTACTATAAATAACTGAAAGATCAACCAAGTTTTTCAAATTTACCATGTACCGGGTATACAAACTTGGTTTAGAAAATAAAAATATTCAATATAA
Source organism: Helichrysum umbraculigerum (assembly GCA_949592205.1). NCBI lineage: Eukaryota > Viridiplantae > Streptophyta > Magnoliopsida > Asterales > Asteraceae > Helichrysum > Helichrysum umbraculigerum. Next base: position 67,921,175 of record CATIUR010000004.1, on the reverse strand, counting down.
CTAACAACTTCATATAACACAATTATATTGAACAATGCCCGATTATCAAAATATCACCTGAACTTTTAAAGAAATTTTATATATTAAGTCATCATCTAGCGGGTCATTCGTGTCATCAACTATGAAGTTGGGATTCGTAGCAGTTCCAACATCCTTCAACTCAAATGTCTTTCTACCCACGACCCACCACCTACAGATGTGATTATAGTACATTGATGTGGCCTTGATAAGTCGATGGTTGTCAAATCTTAAGTTTATTTGTTGCATCTTTAATTGGTTCATTTTTAGCCTATACCAACTAATGTGAAATCGAAGGCTCTAAATAAATCCGTTGCACAGTGAAATCAGTCCATTTGACTCATACGACCTAATGATTAGAATTTGCCATTCCCATCTCTTATAATCAAAATGAAAACTTGAAGAGGCTACGTGTATCGTTGTTTGTTGCCGATTCGAAAGGATTCATACCAGTTTCCTTTCTTCCATTTCTGGTTCTGCAGCCCAACTCAAAAATGAGACGACATCTTTTCCCATCTGAAAAAATAACAAAAATATATTGAAGAAAGGAACACAAAATTGAGGACAGAACCATTAGCATAGTTTGAGGAGAAACCAACCCGTGCCTCTGTTGCAGGAGTACCATCTTCATATTCAACAGCGCCATCATTAAGCATTTTGGGCATTGCAATAGCTCCCCCGGGAAAGTATATAAGGATTATAGTGCAGACCTTCCCTAATCTGCAATACATTCATTGATTGAATCATTATGCATTGTCATAATACATTTTTGAGCCACATTCCAGTGAAATGCAAATTGCAAATATAATATAGCTTGCAGAGTATTAGCCACTAAAACCAAAGACAACAGGTATAAAACTTTCACCAGAAAATACTATTGGATTCAGTTGGAACATATACAGCTCCATGAGTCAATTATGATCTGGGTCAGAGCAGGGCTGCTTAAATTGAACCTAAACAATATTTGCCCAAAAAATTCAAACTTATATGAACATTGTCAATTATTAATACAAAAAATATAAATTACTTTTTTATATAATCTTTCTGATAAAGGTTTATGCACCCTTGAAATCTTCAAAACTTAATAACCTTGAATACATTTTTAAAAAACTTTCTCGCATATGATAAGTTGGTTACTTAACTTAGAAATGAGACTAACGATTTGTCACTATCTTTTCTTGCAGTTTGCCTTGATTACCAATTGAACCTGTACAGAGGTTTAAAAGAAGCCCCATTTAAACCCGGATGGACAATCTCTGCCACCCAAAATAACCCAAACTCTTAAGGGAAAATATCCAGATAGACCCAAATTTGAGTATTTGGGCACAAGTTGTCAGCTCTACTTGGGATAGTTAAATCTTGTAAGTCTGTTTCCACAACATATATACCTTAAAACAAGCAGAAGTAAGATGAATCTTAAAATGGTTAGCTTCAAAACCGATTTTGGAGTAGCCTATATAACAAAACATGGAATACACACCAATAGGTTTATAGTTTTTCTTCCCACATATCCATTAAACGTTTTGTACGCAGTTTCAGTTTTCTTATAAAAAAATGCATAACTAATGCTTTTATTTACATAGGCACAGTCAGCACCACAGATGCATAAGTTATCAAATATGAGATTAACCGACAAGCAGGTACTCTTAAACTGCTCTTGTTTCTAAATGCAATGGCTGCTCCATTTAAGAAATGATTCTCCCTCCATGCACACCATATTAGATAGAGAATCAAGATGTCTCGGCACTTTGACAGATGTATAGAGTTGATTGGCTAATGAAAAGAAAAAAGAAGAATTTTTGTACTCTTTAATTTTCAATAAAGTAAAAACAAAGTATGAATTTAAATTTTCACCCAAAATTTAGAGTGGTAAGAACAGCTCTTTAGTGCAACTATCTGCATATAAGGGTTAGACATTTGTGGATATACAGTCGGGTTGACCCCGAAGACTTTTTACTTTTTGATTTTTGTTTTTTAAATATAGTCAAATATGAACACATGTAAAGATTAATGTAACACATGAAAGATAAAAAAAATCCCAAATTGACCAATACTGTAAATGGGTCAAAATTGCCGCCTTTGACCTTTTCGGTGGATGCTTAAAATAGATGTATTTATCCACAAGTGAAACAAAGAAAAATGGAAACCATGCAACTAACCTGCTGGTTAACATGTCCATTCGTGGGTTAAACATGAAAATTAATGTTAATGCGTGATTCTTCTTTTTCCTTTGAATGTTGACTGTAGCCATTGATGCATGTTACTTCCATGATTAGAAAACCATGATGCCAGCCAATGAGTCTTTTCCTTGACCACATTAGAATACCATTTAGCACAAGCATCCATGCTCTCAGGACTATGAGCTCCATCCATATAGAAGATCAACTCCCTTGAACAATTCTCATTGAGTCCCATTTGCTCACTTAAGCACAAAGCAGAGTCATGAACTACATGAGACCTTCCCGAAAGATGTATAGTTCAAAACCCTTAAGAAATGCATATGGTAGACTATTGTCTACAATAACCTGAGGTGATACTCGATAAAAGGTAGAGGTAGCAATATAGGCCAGTTGGGTAACACCTCAATAGGGGCTTGGTGCTCGTTGCGTTGGCCCGAAAAACTTTTCTCCGAAATTTTAATTAAATAGATTACAATTATCATATAATTATAATAAAACTATAATTTCTGATCAAATTGGTTTAGCCCTATTTGACCCATATTAGCCATTTCCTTGCAAGTATTTTTCTTTAACCTTTTTAAATTTGACACCTTATAAAAGTAATAACAAAAATCAATTTAGAACCAACCCATTCATAAATAAATAGATAGAAATTGATACATTCTGTCAATAAGAAAAATTCTAAAGGGAAGAAAATGTGAGAACTCACATTTTGGAACGTGTTTATCCAGTTTCCTGTAGTATTGAGCCAACATTTACAAAGGCAAAGTGTGTGGCCTGCATTGACAGTTGGTGATTGTCAGATAGACTGAGTTTCACACCATTCAAGTTCTTGTAAGTAAGTGGTGCTACTACTTGCAATGGAACCCTCAAGCGGTGTTAAGAAAAAGTCGATACAACATGCAATTTAAGATTCTATAAGTTGTTTACACTTGTATATTTAACTGAAAGTTTATCAGCAAAATTTCTTTTATAGTTTCCTGGTTCGATTTCAGTGGTAACCTGAAAAAGTCTAGTGGTATTGTACGCTTATGACTTTATGTGTTCAACTACTTCTGAAAAAGAATACAAAAGGTTATAATCTAAAATAAATCAATGAAACATGCCTCATTGTTACATGTGCTACCCATCCATACTGGTACGGTGGTACCAAAATGCCAAGCTATAGTTACATGGTGAATGGTTGACCGTTCAAAGACAACAAATCAGACACAATATTATTAAGTATTGCATTTCCTCCCATTTTGACACCAGCAACCACATGGGTATCAGACTTTTCAATAAAACCTAAAAATGCTTATAAGAAAGTTTTAAATTTCATTTACGGAATAACACACTTCCAAGTTTTATTTTATTTGTATTTGAAAATGAGAGTTTTACTTATGCAAATCGGGGGAAGAATAGAACCAGTTACATATTCCTAAGACGATGCATTTCCAAAAAAAAAAATCACATAATACCTACCATTTGGTTTTTCATAGTCTCATACTCTATCGGTCGACTTCTACATTATAACATCATGTACATATTGCCTCTCTGCAAATTTTATAACAATATAGAAAAATAACAGTTCCCAATAAAAATGCCCACCAAACCCGATATCATGCCTTATAATAAAGTTTAGTTCAACTACCCAAAGGAGAAGCGTGTAAACCAGTAGTACCACAATATACAAACCTCTTTCCACAAGTTGTGCTCCACTCCTCCATAGATATGTTCTTATATTCAAAGCATTTGGATCCACAACTCGGCCTTCAATTTCCAAAAAAAGGTTGACCATGGTATAAAATTTGATAATAATATAACATAAAAACATCAGCCTTTATAAAAAATACAAGATGAAGAACCTAAACATGGAGCCCAGGACCGAGGTATATATCAATTGTAAATAGAGGTTATTAAATGGACCCAGAAAACCATATATTGGGAAACATTTGTCACCAACTCTTGTACATGGAACTTTATTGATTATAAAGGATCAACACACCGTCTAACCTCCTTGGAAACAATAAAGCCCAGACAATCAGTTTTAAACTGCTGAAATTTTAATATGGAACAAACATTACATATTAATGCAGGTCAGGTCTTACAGGGTTATTCATTATTTCATTAGTTCCTGATACAACACCTATTAGTTTTGTTTGAGTCAGTAAGTTGACTTTTCAAAATATGTCATTTATTCTTATCATTAAACTTAACAAAGATCCACTTGAAAGATGCATAAGGTACTAATGTAACATCAAAATTAAAAGATAGAAATAGTAATTTGAAAAAAAAAATCAACTATCTAACTCCACATCTGAGTTTCAAATATGATGAATTTATTAGTGTATTTATTTGACCTCAACTAAAATATGTTTCTTTTTCTAATATTCGATAGCATACCACTTAAGACGTCTTATATGAACATGTGTATGATTCTATGGAGAGGTTGCCAAAAGCCCACACCATTATCTTCAATTGTCATTCTTGTATAGCAGCTATAACTAATCTACTCATTTAATCTCAATGAAAACAAAAAAAAAATCATTTAAGATGTATAAGAAAGTTTGGTTATAAACTCACTCACCTCCGTGCACCGAAGTATGGCAAAAGGCACAATGACTCATTATTAACCCAACTGGTCCAAACAACTTCACAGATGGTTTCTCGTGATGCAGAGGTTTTCCAAACATAGTATCTGAACAACATCCGCCAGTAGCAACATTTCCAGACACCAAATCATTGGTACTAATTTAATCGTTGTTTATTTTCTATCGCAATCGTGACTTCAATTGTTTGACTTCTAGGTCCAGAGGTGCATCTAGTCAGATCCATTGTCCAAGTCACACCATTTTCAGCTCATTCCTTTTACGAACTTATTACTCGATTCTGAAAGAGGATGACTAACTAATGCGGTTACACCAATATATGGAACTATAGAACCAACCATCTATGTGATGAACTACCACAAATTGCATTGTGAAAGCATTACCATTGCATAATGAATCTTCTTCACAAGCACACTGATCTTCTTAGATGCTTCGAACTCCTTAAACTGCATCTCTCTTATTGACCAAAGCTCTTGCAACCATGATTCCAAACCTTCTAACTCATTTTGAGACCTAAAAAACACTGCCATGTGTAAATGGTACTGCAAGAAGACTAATAATACTTAGATAAATTTCTCAGCTAACCTTCTATCCTCTTATCATCCGTTTTATATAACCTCTTCCATTCCACCACATTTACCACCAGTCATGGTACCAGCCTTTGTAAACAAAATTCCATTAGCAGTCACAGTTACAACAACGTGGGATATATTTAGAGACAAATTTTTAGAGCAGAAAACCATCAAACATTATCAATCATAGTTCAAATGTAACTGTCTCAATGTTATTGTTATATTGTATCCCTTTGAGGCATTACCACAAACACTTGGTGTGATTCACAAAACTATGATTGATTAAATCGGTATACACTTGCAATCATACAGAATTGTGAGTTAATGATGATGATGTCAAAAAACAAAAATACATCAAGCATTGGGAAAATGATCATCAAGTTACATCAAGCATCTTGATCTATGATCATCAATTAGTGGTAATGTTGACTAATATTAGTCATCAATTAGTGAACTTCAAGAATCTTGATCTATGATCATCTATATCCGGATGCACAAACAATAAATAGTTGCCTTCTGTTGACTGATATTCATGAAATAACACACAAAATCTGATAAAACACTTACATCGAGAATCCATGTTCCAACTCCTATCCATTGTCAGGCTCTTCCACATCACGAGTCCAACGACACAGTCATAATCAAAAGATTTTCGCCAAAATTAGAAAAATTAAAAATTCACATAAACTGTATACGAATACAAGAATGGAGAGAAAAATACCTAAATTGTTACAATCGACTGTCGGTTCAAACGAGCGTCCGCTGCCGGCCGTCGGTGTCGCCGTTCAACGCGGCGGTTAACGGAATATTCCGTTCGTTGCTCATCCAACGCCACCTCCATCCGTTCAAGTACCTATTGATTGGAGATTAATCCATCTCCGCCAGCGCACATGGCTGCTCTTCAAGTGCAATTCTTAGGTTTTCAACACAAATTGAGACGAGCAATTGGTTGACATGGAGAAGAATAGATGATTAGATGCTCTAATTTTTTATTGGGGATTGATGGGGTTGCTTGATTTTGGTGCTTGGGGATTGGTCGCCGTACGTTTTTTTCCATCGTGTTTTTCCATAGTTTTTTTCCATTGGTCGGGCGTATGTTTTTGATTGGGGATTGATACTGGAAGGAGCCAAGGGTAAAATTGGAACAATTTAGGGCAAAAAATAGTGAGATTAATTAATCATTTTACTAAAGACTATCAATGGCTAAGATTATAGTAACTCAATCAATGAAAGGTGAGGATTAACTTAGGAGGGTTAGATGAGGAGGGGATTAGCTAATATAGGCTCTCTCATATTAGATAAGAGAGATTTAACTATATTTTACATCGGAAGCGTAAGTCCAAAACATATATTTCATATGATATACAAAATAAAATTAAACCGTTTCAAACCATATACAAATCGTTGCTTATCAGTTAGGTGTTATGTAAATCCAAAGACAACCCTGATTTATACAATCAGTTATCAGAGTCAACATCCAGTTGTCAAACATTCCATCCTGTCAAAAGCTTCTTGCCCAGCCCATTATCTAATCATATCCTGCAAGAAGTAGTGAGGTGGTGGGGTTAGCATATCGCTAAGTGAATGAATAAATAATCAACAGTCCAACTTAGCATAACAAATCTATTTACAGCAAAGCATCGTAAACACATAACAACCCTGTTTACCACAACAGGCTCATCATCACATACCCTCATGAGGATCGGCGGTTCCTGATCCGATCTCATGCCACAGTGGGCAGGAAACTTTATAATCACTGCAGGCCAATATAGTGAATAACCGATAACTCGTTGCAATCCTCACACAACACAGGTTCCTATTGACGATATGTACAAGGAAACCTCATGCTGGCCACCATGAAAGCAACAAGCCCAGCACTAGGCTGACCTCAATCCATATAGTGCCCAAGGCCATGTATCATATAATCACATAAGCCATAATCATCATGGCATCATAGTAAACTAAACAGTCTATCCACAACAATTACATTATAGCATACTAAACAGTATATCACAGCAGTAAACTACTTCTACCCGTTGTAACCAAAATTGTTACAACTAAATCACACTGAGGATTACATATCCACTCACCATTACCTCAGCCTAAGAAGTCTAATATTACTGAGCTTTCTCAGCATCTGAGAATACAATAAATACCGAGTTAGTAACTCATTAATAACAATGAATTCATGTCATAATCATATAACATATTTCAATTCACAATATCCAACAATAACACTTATCGAGTTGTAAATGTAACCATATTACCTTACAACTCAAGGTCATAATCAAGTTAACTTATGAAATAAATAACTCTAATTATTAATCCATATCATAAGTGTAAAACACATTACACATGAAAATCTACCAATTACATAGTATCAAACTATAATTCATAACCATGGTATAATAGAAATTTTAACCAAATCAAACCAATCATATTTTATAATGACAAATAATTCATTTCATAAGTATTCAACTTATTATAAGGTTATAGCATCAAACTATCAATAGTATCAATCTGGAATTTAATCAGAAAGTCACGAAACGGGGTTCAAAAACTGTAAAATGCCATTTTCGGCCCCAAGACAGCCCCGAATGGTCAAAAACCGCCTAGGCTTTTAGAATAGAGCTTTGATCATTGGACCGTTTTCGAGTGACCATGCGAATTTCAACCTAATCCGAGTTAATAAATTTTGTCAATTATTCGCGACCCTGAAAACACTTACGCGTTTTCAAAATTTACATTCAAAGTTCTGACTTGGATCCGCCGGATCTACCTTGGATCCGCCGGATACATAGTGGATCCGCCGGATACAAAAAGGATCCGCCGGATCCTAAACCAAAAACACTAGGATCCGCCGGATAGGGTTTGGATCCGCCGGATCCTCGCCCTGTACCAGCGACCTACAACTTCTTCTTCAACCAAACCCGAATTTTAAACTAACAAAACCTTAAACTCAGGTTTCCAACTCAATCAAATCAGCTTACTAACATCATATTAACAACAATAACATGTTTTCTAACATTAATTCCCTACTTGTATTATTAACCCATCTCAATTCAATCAAATTCAAGCTTTAAAATAGTAATTCAAAAAGTTAAACTTACAATTCTATTAGGAAGAATTAGAGGTGATGATGATGATGAATCAAGTCTTGAATCAAAGATGAATTTATGGTATCTTGGTTCAATTGTAAAAGCCACAGGAACGATTCTTGTTTTTACTCTTTCTGTGTTTTTTCTATTTGCATAAAGGAGATTAGAAGAATTAAAGAAAAGTAGGTCGGCTCCCTCATTAACCGACTCAACTATTTTAGTACAATTAGTCCCCTTCTAAACTTATTGTCTGGAACCTAAAAATCATTTGCGAGAATAACTATTTTATTTTACCTTCAACTGTAAAAAGTTAAAACAACCAATAATTTACTAGTCACAATAAATCATTTGACTTTTTGACTAATCATTTACATTAAACTTAGTAAATAAACAAATAAATTTTCTAACACGTTAAATAATCATTTAAAGACAGGAAATTACCAATGTGCCACTAGACCCATAAAGTGGGTGTTACAGTTAATTTACTTTCTTTTTTCTATATATGAAGAAAGAGTAAAGTCTAAGGCTTATAGTGATTAGGGTATCATAATACAAAATACATTATTATATCAATCGATTTATAACACCCTTGATTTTATAACCATATTTTTTTTAAACCGGAAACGTTTGTTCAAACCCATATTATTCATTCATTTATATAATATATACATCTATATAGTTATATTGTCTCAAACATAATACATGAGAATTATACTAAGACATCCTCAAATACATTACACAGGTGTTATATAATCCAAAACATGTTATTAGGTTATATCAAAATATCAGAGTCGACATGCAACCAAACATTCCTTATAACCCGCTTCTTGCCTAGCCCAAAATATCAAACTTGACATGCAAGAAGTTTAATGGTGGGATTAGCACGAAGCTAAGTGAGAAGACATGAAACTAGCAGTTTAACTTAGCATAACAAAATCTGTTTACAACAATTAATCATAAACACATAATCATCACAGAGGATCGGTGGTCCTTGAGGCGCCCTCAGCCACGGTGGCCCACCAAGCAACACTTATAACCAACTGCAGGCTACACAGTGGTTTTACCGATAACTCATTGCTATCTTTACCCAACATAGGACCTTATTCACAACAAATGTTCACAATTCCTATGTTGACTAACCTATAGCAACTAAGCCCAACCGCAATTGACCTCTTTATCACATAATGTCCAAAGACTATGTATCACATAATCACATGTATCAGGTCAGACTAACAGGCTATAAACAATAAAACTATGTTTACTCGTAGTAACCCAAATCTGTTACAACCAATTTACACCGAGAGTCACAAGTCCACTCACCTGATTGTCTCAGTCTCCACTCAGAGTTCTTATAATACTGAGTCTTCGGTTTATCTGAGAACACAATAGAAATTATAAGTGAGTAACTCGTTTTATAAGTATACAATTTATTTCAAAATTGTAATATTAAACTAATAACAATAAGTATTTCCATTGTCAACTACAATTTAGTATTACCTACTTTAATCATATATGAAACATATATAATACAAGTACTAAAGCTAGCAAAACCACCAAAGTTTATGGTTTAAAACTCAAAATTATTCAAAGAGTACCCGCCGGGTAAAAACAACCGGGTGAATTAGCATTTGGTGGTAACAGAATGAAATCCCCGTTTTAATCCCAGAGTAGCAGCCGGATAGCTTGACTACCAACCGGGTTCCCCTGTTTTGTCACACTACCCGCCGGGTAATAGGTCTACCCGTCGGGTACCACCACTGTACCAGCAATCTTCAACCAGCAAAAACCCAAACTCGAATTTTCATCACCAAAATCATAGACTCAGTTGTATAATCACTTTAACTCATCAAACAACAGCAACTAACAATTACAACCATCATATATCATCAAATATCATCATATTGCAACTTCAAGCTTCAATTCAATACAATCTCACATAATTTTAACATGAACCCTAACCAATTTAGTCAACTTAAAAATTGAAGAATCAATCAAGACACTTGATTACTAGCATTACATAACAATTAGTATCATCATTTCAACTTCAATCTTATACATATCAGTAGCACATATGATTTCAATCAAAATCAAACTTTAAAGCTAATAAATCAAAGATTCACTTACAATCTTATGAAGGAAGCAAGAGGATGATGATGATGATGAAATTCAATCAAAGTTACTAGTAAATGATTTATTAGTTTGGTTCTTCTTTTGATTTTGAAATTGTTAGTCCCCTTGGTCGTTTATACGCATATATGAATACGTACACGGGATCCGATTACTAGCATACGAGTGCGGAATCCTCGTAAACTAATCATTGAGATTATAAACAATATGCGAACGAATACAAACTGAATAACGAATAGAAAACAAATATGAATAGGAGATAAATACTTTGGTAAAAATAAATCATTTATTAATAAATCAATTATTACAATAAACTAATGATTACCATAAACGAATTATTACAATACCAAAGAAGTATACGTCTAAGTTAATCCTAGGTTAAAAATAGCCTTTGATCAACATCCAAGACTAGCCTAAGATATGCCTAGTATTATCGATATAAATTAAACTTCGATCAAAAATCTTCGCACAAAATGCTCATCACAAGTTCGGCCAGCATTGACTTGCCGACCTTCACACTTTTTAATTATGTGCCGACTTTACTCTTGCTTGCTTTTTTAAAATTTTGTTCCCTGCCTTTGCTTATATACATGTGACCATATATAAGAAACAATCCCACCGTTCAGCATATGTCAATCATTAATGGGCTTCGGCCCATTTTCAATTCGCAGACCACATGATTGCCGTCTACTTCATGTATATATAATATTGTTGGGCTTGGACACTCGGGCTTTCGCTATTTTGTCTAGCTTAATAACGATTACATTTTCTACTAACAATGACTAATTATCTAGGAAGTTGTTGTCACAAAACATGTCTCAACAGACTCCCCCTTGATAATAGCTTCTAGATAACTTCTTGATGTCTTCTAGATGTCTTCGTTAATCTTCCAAATGTCTTCGTTAAACCTCTAGAATCGATTGTCACATAGATGTACCAAAAGACTCCCCCTTGACAATTGCTTATAGAAGTCTTCTTCATAATCTTCTGTAATCTTCATGTTATCCACTATCTGCAGTCCTCCAAAAATCTTCTAGATGTACCAAGATATTTTGATCTTATGAAGTCTCAGTAGATCTTGATAACTAAACTCCCTTTTGACCATTGCTACTACTGATGACATAAATCAAAAACCATTAGTTATAAAATTTGTATCAACAGACTCCCCCTTAACTAATGACTTCTAGTCTTCAATGGTTAGACTTGATCTTCAATCAGCAGAGCTCTCTTGGAATGATCATCTTTCTTGGTCTTCAATCTTCATATGATGTACCTAATCTATCATCACACCGCTATGATCTTAAAAATTCGATATATAGTCAATCCAAAGACGATAACCTAAGCTTATTGAAACACCATGATCTTCATTCTTTTTCACCCGATTATTTGGTTTCAGTAAATCTCCTATTCTTTAATTTTTACAGTTATCTCTGTAACTGTTTAGCCTAAACATTTTCGATAAAATGTTTTTTCCTAATTTTTCCTCAATGATAATCCTCTTACATATATTAACCGACTTAACCCATGATACAGTTAATCTTGTATAAAGAAAATCTCGAGCTAAAATTATGTGTTTGACATATCTTATTCATAAATTAGTTGTTAATATAAATATTCTCAAGTCTAATTACTATAATGTATAATTCAACTTATCACTTAAGCATTCTTAAGTTGAAAACTAACATCCAGTCTTTTACTTATTAACTTAAAGTTTTTAGGTCTATTTACGAATAAGTTATACGAGTCTACAAATTTATTTGTTATTTACTTATATACCTTACGGTCTTAAGTCTATACACAAGTCTAAAATGCATATAAGAAGCTTTACTAGTTAACATAAAGTTCTCTAGTCTAGCATATAGAAATATGTAATTTACTTGTTAACATTAGGGTCGAAAGTTTAACACGTAAATTACTTTTTAACCTAAACATCTCAAGTCATAGTTAACTTGACAATATAAAGTTCAAAAGTTGAAAAACGATTCAAAATATAAAGTTTGTACCTGATTTTTAACTTGGTCAAACTTTCAGTTCACGGTTGACTTTTATAGACCAAATCTCAGTTCGCAATAGAAGTCTCATCTCGCAGATCTCAGCTCGCATAACTCAGTTCAACTCGCAAGCTCAACTCGATTCGCAAGTGGATTCGCAAATCGGTTCGGTTCGCAACTCAATATCAATTCGTAAGTGATCTCGGTTCGCAACTCAACTCGCAAAACTCAGTTGGCAAGTTCTGCTGAAACCCTAATCTCAGTTCTCGAAACGGCTGTAAACTCGAAAAACAAAAACGTTTTTTTTTATTCTCAGCCCTAAAATCTCAATTACAGATCCAACCATGCTCTGATACTAATTGTTTGAGTCCGCTTGGTCGTTTATACGCATATATGAATACGTACACGGGATCCGATTATTAGCATACGAGTGCGGAATCCTCGTAAAATAATCGTTGAGATTATAAACAATATGCGAACGAATACAAACTGAATAACGAATAGAAAACAAATATGAATAGGAGATAAATACTTTGGTAAAAATAAATTATTTATTAATAAATCAATTATTACAATAAACTAATGATTACAACAAACGAATTACTACAATACCAAAGAAGTATACGTCTATGTTAATCCTAGGTTAAATTTAGCCTTTGATCAACATCCAAGACTAGCCTAAGATATGCCTATTTCATATCTTTTTCTTGCGATTATTTATTATCGATATAAATTAAAATTCGATCAAAAATCTTCGCACAAAATGCTCATCACAAGTTCGGCCAGCATTGACTTGCCGACCTTCACACTTTTTAATTATGTTCCGACTTTACTCTTGCTTGCTTTTTTAAAATTTTGTTCCCTGCCTTTGCTTATATACATGTGACCATATAAGAAACAATCCCACCGTTCAGCATATGTCAATCATTAATGGGCTTCGGCCCATTTTCAATTCGCAGACCACATGATTGCTGTCTACTTCATGTATATATAATATTGTTGGGCTTGGACACTCGGGCTTTCGCTATTTTATCTAGCTTAATAACGATTACATTTTCTACTAACAATGACTAATTATCTAGGAAGTTGTTGTCACAAAACATGTCTCAACAGAAATTACTAGGTTTTCACTAAGACATGAAGCAAGTTTCAAATTTGGGAAAGTTAGTAAGTTTAGGTCGACTTCATCCTTTAAACCGACCCCAATATCTTTTAATTTTAGTCCCCTCCTAAACCTATTGTCTGGAACCTAAAAACCATTCACGAGACCAACTATTTTATTTTACCTTCAACTTTATAAATTTAAAACCAACAATTATTTATCTATCACAATAACTCAAAGTAACAATAAATTTCCTAACATATTAAACAACTATTTAAAGCTAGGAAAATTACCAGAATACCCTTAGGCCCTTAAAGCGGGTGTTACACCATTAGGATAATAATTCGAAGTTGTTAATAGGCCGTTCTAAGTACTTCCAACTGATAACCAAAATAACCAATATCATAGGGACATTGGCCTTAAAATAACTTAACAATTATAAGGTTGCGGGTTCAAATCCTGAGGTTGATAATATTGGAGGTATTTTCAAACGAATGTTGTGGGAGTGTTCCCGATCTGCCATTCTAGACAAAACAATATGATATGTAATACGAGTATCACAATTTCGACATTTAAAAATCATGGGCGTCCTCATCATGAATAAAACTAACAAAATTCATCACGATTCCTAACATATAAACGAGTTTAGTCACTATATCTTAATTAAAGATCCACTCTTGTAAAGTGTGATGTCATATCAATATGTTATTAGAATTCATCATAAGGAGTCACGAATACCATAGCATATGCTATTGATGGAGATCATGGAGTTGAGTTAGGCACGAGTTAGGTTTTCGAGTAACAAAATTCCAATAAGTATGTGATGATGGCCATATTTGATAAGTCTCGTCCAAAATATAGGAGTTTCAACACGAAGGTTACACCGAGTGTTGTTCAAGGCTAGTATATTCGTCGTGATGATGGTGCGTAGAAAAAGCACCAAAGCGCGTAACGCCATAGTTGAGACAATGATGATACATAATGATTTATATCTGTCTAAAAGACTTGGGTTGATCAAATTATTAACACCACATACCAACAAGAGAAACTTTGGATTTTCGAAGGTGTATATATTGATGATTTTTGTAAATGAATGTTGGGTTGTGTATAATACGTAGAAAGCATATCCATGGTTATTTATTCTAAGGGAGAAGAATTCTCGATCAAAAGTTAATGTGGACGAATGATTTCAGACTAACAATGGTTAGCAACAATGGGGTGTGAAAATCAGACTGAAAGTGTGTTTGGTACTGATCGAACCAGAATCAAACTAATGGACTAGTGATTAAAGTTTAAATTTTTTATAATGTTCTTTTCAATTAATCAAAATAAAAGAAAATAATCTAGTTTTGGACAGGATAAAACGAGAAGCAAATCGAACTCCATAGGTACTGAACTAGATTGTGTCCAGCGTTAGAGGCGTAATTATATTATAAAACACATCATTAGGTATCCATGACACAATTATAATCCCAACATTTACTGAAACAAACAAAAACTGATCCATATTTCTCATTCAACTTAACTTCCAATATTACATTATGAAACATGGATATTTCATGTAGTTATCAATGTCTATAGTTTTATTTCATGCAGATTAGGTCTGGTTGTGCTCGCAGCAAACCAACGCGCTATGATCATAGAGGCTAGCTCATCACTTTCATATGTCAAGCTACATAAAAAAGCAGAACATACAATCAATTTATGCAGTTACCAATTAAATGCATAAAACGCTGCTTTCTAACAAACCTGTGTGTGGTCTGATACATTTGATTAAAGAAGCTCATTTTTCCCGTCGTATACTTGTTAGAGTATAGCAAATAACTATAACAAATTTTCATACAATTGCGGAAGCGAATAAACACGTATTATAATTAGTTAAGATAGAAATCGTGTACCTTTTAGCTAGCTCCAATTAATCGTTTAATAAACGAATAGGTTTCACTAATGGTAAAACCCTCTACGATCGCACACACAACACGTCATTGATAATCACCCGAATGCTAGTTCAATTAACCAATTAATTAACCCTTGGTTTTACGATAAAAAAAACAAACAAAAGGGTTTTTGTTTCTTTGTTTCGTACGTCGGCATAGCCGAATGCCAAAGGAAGCAAAAGTTAAAAACAAGGTCAAGGGTTTGATTATTATATATATAATGAGATTTTATTATAATTAATAAATAATAACTTTTATTATTAATTAATAACAACCCCTTTAAGTAATTAAAAGTAACAATTTAGTCCTAATAACTTTCACCTTGAACCTTTTAATTTGATAACATTTATTAAATAATCACAAATTAACTAATAACTCAACTAGTTATTACAGTTAACTTAACTTGGTTAAATAAGCGGTATCTACGTGTTAATGTGTGTGACCCCGTAGGCTTAAACGTTTTGGACATGCACTTATTTGACATGGTCATTTCCCAACAGCTCCCACTTGAGCATGTCATAATAAAGGCAATAACATTGGTAGGCGTCTAGCAACACGCCAATGCTCCCAGAAATGTTTAAGTATAGTTTCTTAAAATATATTAAAATGATTCCAGTGTTTACTATCCCTTTGTTTCAGATACATTTGTTATATATGAATATGGATCAAAGTCATTCCATAATTTAACGATTCTGTTTCTCATTCCAATAATCAATTAAGATTACCAAATCAATCGAGACACATCTGGATTTCATTTGGGTATGGCCATACAAACATCTTAATTAATTCTAATGAGGGGCCCAATGGTATCATACTTCAATAGCTAGTTGAAGGAACAAATTCTATTTTGACTACACGTGTTAGTCATGTACTTCACTACACTTCTGAAAATAGCCATTTATTACCTTATTCAGGATAGTTAGAAATATATCAAGAAAATGCAATCCATATATGCAAGACCTACTTGCATCTCAAGTCTAAGGAAAAGTAAAGCATCCATTTACAAGTTTCACTTAATGACGCTGATCCATAAAGTGATAACTTGTCAGGTGAGGTAGTTCGATATGCATCTTATGAATATCATGTGAGTTTGCAGGGACCATCCATACCAATCACTCAGATTTATCTTAATTTAACTATGTTCCCACATAGTCAATCGATAATGGACATTTTAGAATAATATAAATTATTCATGGATTAAACATGCAAATATAGGATACAATTAATTATCAAATGAAAATAAACATACCAGGTACTTTAATTCATATATTAGATAATAATTGTTTAACATCCTTTATCCAAATACTAAAACACGGAGTTACATGAAATAACTAGCATAACGAAGTCCTATGCCCTCGGCATGTAGAGTAAGTTTTCCCTTAGGTAAAGCCTTCGTAAATGGATCAGCTAGGTTATTATCTGTGTGAACTTTGAGTAGATTGATTTCACCTAATTTGATCTGCCCTCTAACATAGTGATATCATCTAGGATAATGTCTAGCCCCATTCTGAACTCCAGATTCATCAGCAATTAAAATTGCTCCTGAGTTATTGCAGTATAACTCTATGGGGTTTTTATTTGTGGGTACCACGTCAAGCCCATAAATAAATTTTGTAATCTAGACAGTTTCCATTCGCAGCTTTCAAATATGCTATGTACTCTGATTTAGTTGCAGACATGGTAGTTTTTGATTGCTTCATAAGGAGCCATTTCTACTGCGTCTCCATTCAAGATGAAGGCGTATCCTGTCTGAGATTTCATATCATCTCTATCGGTCTGAAATCCAGCATCACTGTAACCAGTCACTTTGAGCTCAGCTTCAGGATTTCCACCATAAACAAGGAACATATCTCTAGTAGCTCTTTAGGTACTTGAGAATATTTTTCACAGCAGTCCAGTGACTTTCACCTAGATTCTGTTGAAAACGGCTGGCTATGTTCAGTGCGAATGCCACATCAGGTCTAGTGTTTCTAACCGCATACATAATAGATCCAATAGCCAAAGCATAAGGAATCCTTTGCATACGATCCACCTCAACAGGTGTAGAAGCACACTATTTACTATTTAAGTCAAGTCTTCCTAACATTGGTACATTTCCACGTTTAGAATTCTTTATCTTAAATCTCTTTAAGATCTTATCAATATAAGCACTTTGACTTAGTTTAATTAACCGCTTAGTTCTATCTCTATAGATCTTGATTCCAAGTATGAATGTTGATTCTCACAAGTCTTTTATAGCAAAACACTTTCCAAGGTAGGATTTTACATCTAGTAACATTGGAATGTGATTTCCTATGATCAATATGTCATCAACATATAAGACAAGGAAAGTAACATTACTCCCACTAGCTTTTTGATATACACATGGCTCATCAGGGTTTTGAATAAATCTAAACTTTTGATTTCCTCATCAAACCTCTTGTTCCAAATTCTTGATGCTTGCTTTAGTCCATAAATGGACCTTTGAAGTTTGCATGCTTTGCTGGAATTTTTTTGGTCAATAAAAACCTTCAGGTTGATCCATATAGACCTCATCGTCTAGATAACCATTTAAGAAGGTAGTCTTGACATCCATTTGTCAAATCTCATAGTCATAGTACGTTGCTATGGCTAAGAGAATCCTAATAGCCTTAATGTCTGCCACATGAGAGAAGGTTTCATCATAGTCAATTCCGTAGATTTGAGTATAACCCTTCACTACGAGACGAGCTTTATAGGTGTGTACATTTCTGTAACACCTGGTCAAAAGGTCAATTTTCGCGCCAAATTTAAACCTCAAATAATTGTATTTTATATGCAATTATAACAAAGTAATTGAAAACCTTATGTATATTTACATATATATATAATACATAATGATTTTCTAATAATTACAATTGAAATAATCTGAACGAGCGCATATTATCGCGTCCATTTTTCGGTGACAAACTTTCGTAAATAATGTTTTATTATTTAGATTTAACATTATCCATTTGGGGAAAAATATTTAAACCTTTGAAAATATAAGTCGTTTTATTTTAAAACACAACTCTAATTATCTGAGACCGCGCAGAACCAAGTTACATTTTCGTAACTCAAACGAAATATTTTTTATTTAAAAATATTTACGAAATAGTATAAACAGAATTATAAATTTAAAATATTAAATTTATCTTACGATCGGGTACAAAATCACGGGTATTTTGTACTGCAATTTGGGAGACAGTGTCCCCCAAACCAAACAGCCGATCCATTCACTCTCACCTCATTTTCATCCTCATTTTCTTCTTCTTCTTTTCTTCATCTCATCTTTTTCTCTCTATCTTCAACCAACAACAACAACAAAATTAACAACAACAAAAATCAACAACAACAACATCATCATCATTTTCGGAATCATCATCAACAAGAGTAGCAACAAGCATCCATCACCATCATCTTCATCTTCAAGATCACCATCATCATCCTCAAACCTTCAATCTTCAAATCGTAAGGAATTACCCACATTTTCTTGTTATTTCTTGTTAAAAACACTTAATATATCACGTATTAACATTATATCAACAAGATTTAGCCCAAAAATAGGTTAGATCTTGATTTTGGGTGATAAATCGTCGAACAGTTGCAAGTGTCGCCCACAGACCAGCAGCGCAGCGTCACTTGCCAAGTGACACTAAAAACACAAGTGCCGCTTCTAGCGACACTTCTTCAAGTGACGCTACTTAGTGTCGCATCTTAATGACGCAACTCAGTGACTCCTCATAGTGTCGCTAGTCAAGTGACGCAAATAGTGTCGCACCACTAGTGTTGCACGTAGTGACACTAGCGCAGTGTCGCTAAAACAAGTGAGCTGAAATCTTAATTTTTCACTAAGTGTCGAGACTCAAATTTTACCACCTAATTTTACTCCGAAATGGAATTTCGGAGCGTTTTCACTACAGCAACATAATAGAAATAAAAATTTTCCAAGCTGACCTGGCAGCTCGACCCAGGGCTCTGCCCCTTGGACCCCGCCAGGGGTTGCCACCCCTTGGACCCCGCTACCAGGGGCGCTGCCCCCGGACCCCCGTAGACGGTTTCCAAACCTAAACGACAAATAAATAATTACACAACTTGCTTAGACAAACTGATTTGTCTCCTACTTATATGACCTCGCGTGTTTAGGACACTAGGAGGTTACCTATCGGACGACGCGCGTATCATAGGATCACCGACAACTCATAAGTGAGTTCATAGCCCCACTCTTTCAAATGTTTTACTGTTTTCGGGGTGAGACGCATGCACAATTACTATTTTCGAATTATAATGATAAACTTTTATAATTCATACTTGACTATATTACTGTTATGTAATACAAAATGTGTAATACGTAGGAATTACACCCACTGTATTGTTGTAGAACAATATCACTACTTAACCTAGATAGGTTGCCGTTGTACATTTTTAGATTGTTGAAAAACAATCACCATCACATGACTTGACTAAGTTATCATTATGCATTGACCATATTGTCGTGTGTAACACCCCCAAATTTAACGAGTTGCGGAAGCATACTTTGGGTGTTACTAATCAATATACAAAGCACAAGATATATAGCAAACGACCTCTAAATGAGACGTTTGTAAAATAGTTACATTTCATAATTTGAATCGTTTGAAAACCGTAGGTTTTCGTACATAAAAATGTAGTTTCCTAGAGTCCGCGCGTATAGCGGAAGATTCCATTACATAATCATAGTTACAAAAGATAATGCCAAAGAATCTTCGTTAAATGCAGTTTGTAAATCATGCGACTCTAGCTAGCAATCCTGGAGTGAACCTACTCCGTAAGTGTACCTGAGATACAAAGCTAGAAAGTGTCAACCAAAAAGGTTGGTGAATCTCACAGGTTTAGTAATAAGTAAATGTTATGAACCACAAGTATGTACCCGTATTGCTATCAAGCAAAGTAAGTTAATCAGTATATCAGTACAGTGCCATGAGCTCATAAGTTGAAGCTTAACCGTGTAGTGTGAAATAAATCACGTACCCCCGTGAGTGCTATCCGCACACTCATATGTAACAAATACTAATATGTCTGTTTCTACGTGTAAATCAGTACGTGGTGGCGCTACCACCCCAGACAGGGATTGTCAGTCCCAAATGGATCCATTTACTAGTACTCGCGCTTAAGACCATAACTAACAACTTACGATAAGGAGGCTTTCAGTGGATAAAAGTAACTCATGCGTTTGTTTGTAATCAGTAATGTTTTCAGTTCAGTACATTGTGTTCATGCGTAAAACAGTTGCTAAGTATCTCACCCCAAAGTATAAAACAGTAAAAGTGGGGCTGTAAGACTCACCTTAGTCGAGCAGTGGTAAATAGCAAGTAGTAGTAAAGCAAGTAGGTTCTCCGAACCCGTAACCTTCTAGTGCCTAAACACGTAAGGTTAAGTAAGTAGATGTCTCGCAAGACCATCTAAGCTAGTTGTTCATACAACCCGTTGTGTGTAATGTTGGTTCGTTCTCGTTTGTATCAAAGTATACGGCCCGTTGGTGATTTGTTATAATTAAAGTTTATCATTTATAACGCAATTTAGTGTAATTGTAATAGAAAGTATGTTCTATGACGTTTGTTAAGTCGTATGACATAAGTATTTGAAGTTGTGTAAGTTCGACACTTAGTAAAATCTGACTTTTCAAGGTTCTGTTATGTGCGACGTAGCGTGCGACGTCGGGTGCGACGTCAGGTGCGACGTCGGGTGCGACGTGGGCATGTACGTCGCATGATGCGACCTTCGCAAATCAATGCGACGTAGGAGGCAGCGTCGCTAATGCGACGTTGAGGTTTTTATGCGACGTAGGCCGCGACGTCGCAGAGGCCCCTGGCCAAATGCGACGTAGCGGTCTGATGGCCGGAATTTTTGTCGAAAACGAGTTTTCCGGTTTCCGTTGGGTCCAAATCTTTTACCCAACCCTTATATGAACATATTAAGCCTATTAAAACCGCAAACTAGTAAAAATGATCAAAAACGAGAGATATCGGGATTTGTCGGAAACTTACAAAATGTCGGATCGAAAATCCGGAAAGATAGGAATGTAGATCGTGTTGTCGTGGTCACTTTTCTCCAAACGAGCGATGTGTTTCGGCGAGGTTTGATGGTGTTATTTGATGATTTTTGTGATGAATGTGGGTTGTTAGTTGAAAGAAAAAGATGAGAGGAGAGAGAGAGATTGGATGGAAATGAGAAGAAGAAAAAGAAAAGTTGGGGGTTTTTGATGAAAGCCCCCTACTTTTCAGTCCACGCGCCGCGCTCCGTGCGGTGTTCGTTTTCTCCGTCGTTTAAGCGTTAAATATTTATTTTACGCGTTTAATTATATTTATAAAATCACAACTCTTGTTAAATAATTTATTTAAATTATTTCCTTAACTCTTTAATAGTTTAACTTAAATTTAATTACTTTTGTTTTTAAATTGTGTACGTTTTTATCGAGTAGTACAAGGTAGTTACAAACTATTATAAAATAGTATTTCGGTCATAATTGCGTTATTTTAGTTTATAAACATTTGTTCACCAACGTCCGTGTTAATCGAATAGAATTTCATTCTATTTAAGTTACATACGATTTAATCAAATCGCCAAGTTGTATATATTTACCAACATATAATCCGATACATAAATTAGCCTAACACGGAACTAATTACATGTATTAACAAAGAATTAGGCGCTAATACTAGCCCTAATTTGGCGGTTGTTACATTCTCCCCTTGTTAAAAGAATTTCGTCCCGAAATTAGCTTGATTGCACGGTCGGTGCGTTGTCTGGGAAGAGATGTGGGCATTTCTTGATGATCCCAGCTAGAGATCTTAGTATGTATTACTTTGATTGATTATTAATAAGCTTGCGGAATAGTTTATTAATAACTTGAAGAACAAACTTGTATATAACAGAATATCTAACCAAAAGCTTCAATATTATTAATAATACGAACACACAATTTGTGTTAGGGTTTACAACCTTGAAGCTAATAACTAGAATGAATTCGTCTATCTCTACCTTATCTAGGGTTTTACAGGATCTCTATTTATAACACATAGAGTCCTTTACAGAATCAACCTATTATGGAAATCTTATCTATTCCATAATTATCTCTAACCGACTAACCAACAGTGGTTGAGTATATAACTAACAGGGGTAGTACTCGTATATTATCAACAGTGGTTGAGTACTTACAAAATACAAACTATATACTAACAGTGGCCCTGTTAGACAAATGTACTAACAGCGGTTGTCTTCTTCTAACAGTGGTTGACTTCTAACAGTGGTTGAAGTCTTATACCAACAGCGGCATGATACTTGTATTCTGAGCAAATCTAACAGTGTCTCAGGTCTCAACAATCTCCCCCTAAACTTGATCATTCAGAGTAATGATTCAAGTTTCAATCCTTCTTTTCTTCTTCTTTCTCCTTCATTGTTTGCCGCTTATGCAGTTGATTAAACACCATGTATAAAGCTCTGTAAACTCCTTCAGTAATGATGGTTGTAGATAACTTCAAATCAATCAATCTATTCAGCAACCCTGTTCCCAGCACATAATGTCGATCATCAAACATGTAGATCACCTGCCCATTGTTGAATACTATCATGTGTACTCCAGCTCTGGCAAAATATCTCCAGGTTATAACCCTTTGATAACAATGAAAGAATAAGTGATACAAGCTGGCTGGTTCAAACAGGCTCTGCAATAACTCCATCATTTGTCTTTCAATCACTGCTTCAGAGTTCTTTCTATTCCTGATTCTGCTCACTTGATACAATTCCAAAAGATCATCTCTTGTACAAATTCTGAGCAAATCAACCATACTTCCAACATGATCATCAAATCCTCTTTCCCTTTCAATCTTGATCTCAAGGATCATTTTTCTGAAACCATAATCAATTGCTACTCCTTCCCAATTTATAATTCTAGCCTTTCTTGGTCCTTCAGAAATCTCCTTGCTATCAGTCAGAATCTTTATTCTCTTTTTCAGCTCTGGATCAAATCTTGGAATATCAGGAATAACATTATCTTTAGAAATCTGATTTTTCCATGAATTTCTTCTAACTTCATTCTGCTTATCCTCTAAGGCTTTCTCTGCTGCCTCAGCAGCTGCCTTTTCTTTTCTTTCTTCTTCTTCTTTTAAAAACTTTGCCATTTCCTTATCTGCCTTTTCTTTCTTCTCCTTCATCAACGCATTCAAATGCCTATTCTCTTCCATTTTCTTTGTCCACTCCTCATCTCTTCCCATATACCTATCATATGCCTGTTGCAGCTTCTGCATATTCCATCCTCTAACAATTTTAGCTGGAGCATAATTTTCAGACAAAGCATTAATCATTTGTCTTCTCCTTTCAGCATATGGTAAAGGTTTACTCCTTTTCTTGGCTAACTCATCTTGCTTTTTCTTCCTAGCTCTTTCCTCATTCGACTTTTTCATCAACAAAAATCCAGAAGATAACTCTTCCTCTTCATTATCTTTCTTTTTCTTTAAATAATCATGAACTCTCTGAGCAGGAAGCTTTAATCCTTGTGCAGTCTTTTCTTTAACAACCTCTGCAGCCTTCTGTGTAATAGTCACTACACTCAGATCATCCAAAATCATTCTCATATCATCTCCTTCTTCTTCAGCTTTAGCTTCTGCAGCTCTCCTTATCAACCTCTCTCTTTCTTCTACTTGCATCCTCAGCATATCATGAGACTCAATATGAGGTTCTTTAACTTCTTTCACTTTTGATTTTTCTTTTAACTTTCCTTTACCTTTGTCTTTTGCATCAATCACAGGCAATTTAGACTTAGGTTTGAGTGGTGAAGTTGGTTCTCTGATTGTAACAGGTACCTCTCTTGGTCTTGTTGTTGTTGTAGTTGTAGCAGGGGTTGACATGACAGCAGTGGTGATTGGTGTATTAACAGTGGTAGGAGTTGGTGTACTAACAGAGGTAGATGTAACAGTGGTTGTGTTAGTGTTAACAGGGGTTGAAATTGTGACAACAGAGGTAGAAGTTTTGACAGGGGATAACTTTTTAGTTGGCTTTCTTCTTGGAATAGACTTCTTTCTTGTAAAAGTCTGCAACTTCTTCTCTTCATCAATTGACTTTGATTGCTCCCCCTTAATCTCAACTTCTCCTTTCATTTCTTTTTCAACATCATCAACCACCTCATACACTGACCTATCACTGAAACTAACTCTTTTCTTATTATCCAGATTAGCACCCATTACATCCCAAACATATAATCTAAGTGCAGCTTTCTCAGGCAATCCTTTATTTAATGGAAATACCTGATAAACTGTTTCATCAGTCTGCTCTGCTCCTGCACCATCAACCACCTCATCATCTAAAGTTTCATGTATCACATAATCAGATACATTTAACTCCTCCTCAACCTTATCCCTGCTCTGCACATAATCATCATCTTTATCATCAAACACTAACTCCACAGTGTCTTCTGATTGTGCCTTATCACTACCACATATATTCATCTCAACTGTATTGTCATCAAACTCAAACACCTCTGTAGCTGTTTCATTATCAAGCTCAAGCACCTCTGTAGCTACAGAATCATCATTCATCTCATCATCATTTATCATTGCTCCACCCATATCATCCTGAGGTCCATATGAATCATCATCATCATCATCACCTGCTTTTGTTGAACCATCATCTTCAGGCATAATATCATCATCTGCTTTCTTCTCCCCCTTGCCTGAAGATTCCTTTAACCTATATGCAGGTAGAAGAATATTATTGACAGCCTCCTCAAGCACTAACAACCTATTCTGCATATCAAGCAATTCTTCCTTCTGATGATCAATGAGCTCCTTCTGTTTAGCAATGAACTCATCCTGAGCTTGAATTTTCTGTTGAGCCTCTTTTCTGTAAGCCCTTTCCCTCTCATATTTACTCCACAATTTATTGACATCATGTACAAGATAGGAAATCGTCAATTCATCAGTATCACTAGGCTCATCAACATTAGAGTGTGACCTCTTAGTTGAATCCTTGCCCACATCTGCCACTGCAGATGTCCCTTGGTTATTGGTACTGGGACCTACATTTGAATCATCACCCATAGGCTCATCAAACATAGTTGCCTCTGGTTGGGTCTGATTAATGTTACCACTATCCTGCCCTGCCAGTGGGCTAGAAACAGTAGTGGCAGCCCTTCCAGAATGAACATTTTCATCAAGTATGTTCACCTGTTGTGTTGGAACAGTTGACTGAGACTGTGGAGAAACAGGAATCTCCATAGCCTGTGAAGCCTTCTTGGATTTCTTGGCTTTAGATTGGGTAGGCTGTTTGTTCCCTTGTTTTCTTTTGATGCCACCTCTTGATGTGTGTTCAGAACCAACTTGTGTTGTTGGTCTGTCATCATTTGGTCCAGATGGTGTTGGTAATACACCACCAGTAGCAGAAGGAGTAACTAGCATTGTAGAAAACAATGCAGTTTCCTTCTTAGAAAAAGCATTCTGATATTTATTCATAGCCTGAATAGTCCTCAAAGATAGAGTAGAACTAACAATGACACTATCCTCTGCTGGCAGATTTGACAATTGATTATTTAACAAAAGCTGAACAAATCTAGGGTACATAACGAATGTATCACCCTTTACATTCCTAATCATATTATCTAAGATAAATCTAGACATATTAAATTTAATACCCTGTGCCAAGCAGATAATAGGATATGCAATCGTAGAACTAAATTCATTAAAACTAGTTCTCTTTTGAGACAAACATACCAGAAAAGTATGAATGTAGAACTTCCATTGAGGACAAAACCAAGACTTCAAGAAAGTATATTCGGATCTTGTCTTTCCTGAACCTTCATACCCCATATCCATAATGCCTTTAACCAAATCTTCCCTCGATAATTCCAGAATTCCACCTTCATCATCAAACTGTAATAGTTCTCTTAGAACAATTTCAGTAACCATTACCTTCTGACCCTTGACAGTGGAATGAATGTGAGTAATGCCATTAACATTCCCCTCCTTTGCATTCTGCCAGAATTCCTGAATATGTGATCGAATCAATCGTGGAGCGACAGTAAGGGCATAAGTAACTGGACAATTACTTAAGAAATCGATGATAGGATGAAAATACTCATCGGCAAGTTCTTTATTCAAGAAAGCCCTCATGTTGTGTTCAGAATGAACACTGAGCGTAGAAGTACCAGAATCAGACGAAGATGATGATGCCATTGAAGAAATTGATGAACGAATGAAGTGTGAATTACAATAAACAACTCAAATCGAGAGCGAATATTGAAGTGTTTTGAAAAGTTTGAAAGCGTAATTGAAAAAGTGAAATATTTGAGTATTTATTTGATGACAGTGCCAAGCCCTAAAAATAGAACTAGCAGTGGCACTGCTGGTTATACCCAACAGGGGCACAATTTACAAATAAACCCAACAGGGGTACTTCACTTGACCAATTTATAGTCAACTCTTTCTAACCATCTAACAAAGCTAGCAGCGGCTGATAGTCTAGCAGGGGCATCCGACCAAGGAAACACCAACTTAGAACTAACAGGGGCATAAGCTTAGCTTAATTAGACAACAAAAATTATTTTTTTTTTTTTTTTTTTTTTTTTTTTTTTTTTTTTTTTTAACCAAAATAAAATAAGAAGAAACAAATAAAACATTAAATTCCAGCTCAAGTGATGTCTCTTGACAGTGGCTGAAACCTGCAATATTAAACTAAGAAAAACAACTAGCAGGGGTTAAATTACACAGATATACAGCAGGGGTTTAAACTACATTGACAGTGGCACAGGTAAACTAACAGTGGCACCATCTGTTACCATGATGAAGCTAACAGTGGCAGCACATGACCCTGTCACATACAATATATTTTACCCCTGTTAGTATCAAATCCAGACCAAAACACTACGTGAGATTGATCATACCAATATTAGTTATCAAAAATGTAAATCTTCCTACATCAAATGCTTTTGTAAAAAGATCTGCAAGTTGATTATCAGTATGAATTTTAAAAATATGAATCAATCTTTTATCATAACAATCTCGTATAAAATGATATCTGATCTCAATGTGTTTGGTTTTTGAATGCTTAACTGGATTCTGAATGATACTAATAGCAGAAGTATTATCAATATAAATAGGAGTGTTCATGAAAGTCAAACCATAATCCAGCATTTGATTCTGAATCCAAAGAACCTGTGCACAGCAACTTGATGCTGCAACATATTCTGCTTCTGCTGTAGAAGTGGAAACTGTGGTCTGCTTCTTGCATTGCCATGACACTAACCTATTTCCAAGAAATTGACATCCTCCACTAGTCGATTTCCTATCCATATTCTCACCACCATAGTCACTATCTGTGAATGCCTTTAGCTCAAAATCTGATCCTTTAGCATACCAAAGGCCCAAGTCTGGTTGACCTTTTAAGTATCTAAATATCCTCTTCACAGCATACATGTGTGACTGCTTTGGATTGGTCTGATATCTAGCACAAAGACACACTGCAAACATTATATCAGGTCTAGATGAAGTTAAATACATCAATGAACCAATCATTGACCTGTATAAGTGCACATCTACTTCCTCCCCCTCAGGATCAGAATTAAGATGTTTATGTGCCTCCATGGGAGTGCTAGCTACCTTCACATCTTTATAACCAAATTTATTCAAAATATCTTTCACATACTTCCCTTGGTTAATAAAGATTCCATCTAACTTCTGCTTGACCTGCAGTCCTAAAAAGAATGTGAGTTCACCCATTGAACTCATCTTGAACTTCCTATGCATTAAATCCTCAAACCCTTTGCACAACGAATCCCTTGTAGACCCGAATATAATATCATCAACATACACCTGTACCAGCAATATATCTCTTTGAACTCTCTTGGTAAACAATGTCTTGTCAATAGTACCTCTCTTGAATCCATTCTTGAGCAAGTACTCAGATAGAGTATCATACCAAGCTCTTGGAGCTTGATGTAATCCATACAATGCTTTCTTCAATCTGCACACTCTATCTGGATATGTTGGATCTTCAAACCCTGGTGGTTGGCAAACATACACCTCATCATCAATTAGACCATGAAGAAAAGCACTCTTCACATCCATTTGATAGACTTTGAAATCCTGATGAGATGCATAAGCTAAAAATAATCTAATAGCTTCTATTCTAGCAACAGGGGCAAAGACATCATCATAATCTATGCCTTCTTCCTGTGTGTACCCCTGTGCTACCAACCGAGCCTTATTCTTGATCACTATTCCTCTTTCATCTCTCTTGTTCTTGAAGATCCATCTTGTGCCTATAGCTTTCTTTCCCTTTGGAAGATCAACCAAATCCCACACATCTTGCAGTTTGAATTGCAACAATTCTTCCTGCATAGATTCAATCCAGCTTGGATCTTTGAGAGCCTCCACTGCCTTCTTTGGTTCCATCTGTGAAAGAAAACATACATATAATGAAGTATGTACATCTTCTTCTCTTACCTTGGTTTGATGTCTAGTCTGAACAGGAGTCATAATATCACCAATAATCAAATCCAAGGAATGATCTTTATGAACCACATATTTAGAGGTAGAAGGATCAAGTAGTTCTCTTTCCAAATTAGAACCCAAAAGATGATCTATCTCAGAGTCTGAAAAAGACTCTCTTTCCTCTCTTTCCTTTGATGGCTTTGGAGTTGCTTCAGAATCTGACAAAGAAGTCCTTTCCAAAACTTGAAATGGGGGACTTTGTTCAACAAATTTTGGAGAATCATGCTCTTCCTCTGACTCATGCTGTGGATCTGTATGAGATCCCTTTGAAGTGTATGGTTGATGATCTGGTGAAGTTGAATCATCTGGACCCTTGCTTGCACCAGTTTTACCAGATGAACCATTTGAATTATCAGAAGAAGCATCTTTCTCTGATTGATCCTGATCCTGTTGAAATACTTCTGGTGGATCTGGAGTCCAAATAGGAAACAAGACATACTTCAAGTCATCCTTTTTAATTTGACTTGAGGTTGAATGCCCATCTGTACCTGCATCATTACCTGCATCTGTACCTGCACTAATAGACAAATCTGGATATCTAAAAGCATGGGTTAGTGCATCAATATCAAACAAAACTTCTGGACCTTTTCCTTCTACATTTGATGTATGTTCATTAAAGGTCACATCCATGGTCTCCTCTATGATCCTAGTCCTTTTGTTAAATACTCTATAAGCCTTGCTTTGAATAGAGTATCCAACAAATACACCCTCATCTACCTTACTCTGAAACTTACCAAGATGATCTCTGGTATTTAAGACAGTACAAGGACATCCAAATGGTTTTAAAAAGCTAACCAAAGGTTTTCTCTTAAAGAATAACTCATAAGGTGTCTTGTTATGAGGTTTAATAATCAAAATCCTATTCAAAACATAACAAGCAGTGCTAACTGCCTCTGCCCAAAAGGACATTGGAAGTTTAGCATCGGCTAGCATGCTTCTAGCAGCCTCAATTAGTGTCCTATTCCTCCTCTCAGCTACTCCATTTTGTTGTGGAGTCCTAGGTGCACTATACTGTCTTTCTATACCTTTATCCTCACAGAACTTATTCATCTCATGATTCTTAAATTCTGTCCCATTATCACACCTGATGATCTTAACCTTTTGATTAGTTGAATTCTCAATCCTAGTTATGAATGATCTAAGTATTTCACCTGTCTCATCCTTAGTCCTAAGAAAGAACACCCAACTCATTCTAGAGTAATCATCAGTTATTACCAAACAGTAAGATTTCTTCCCTTGACTAGCTACATTGGTAGGGCCAAACAAATCCATATGTAACAGGTGTAAGGGAGTGGTATTGGTATTTACAAACTTGGTCTTATAAGAGGTTTTGTGTTGCTTGCCTTTGAGACATGCTACACAGTGGTCACTACATTCAAATAACTTTTCAGGTAAGCCTCTCACTAGCTTATTCCTAACAAGTTTATTCATGGTCTTGAAATTCAAGTGACACATCCTCCTATGCCATAGTTCAGATTCAGATACAGTAGCTTTAGAAATGAGACAGTTAACATTTTGAGATTCCATCTTGTTTAAATCACTACAGTATACATTATCCTTTCTTGGAACTCTCATTAAAATCTTATCTTCAGGTATTTTGAGTTTTTCAGAAAGTATAAGGCATTCCGTGTCAGTGAAATATACAGGATTTTGCTTATCTGTGATTTGACTCACACTAAGCAAATTGTATCTCAATTGCTCAACATAATAAACATCATTGAAAGTGAGCTTACTGCTTTTTACCTTACCTTTACCTGTGATTTTACCTCCTTTAGGATTGCTTCCAAATGCTACATCTCCTCCAGAAAACGCTTTAAAGTCCTGTAGCTTTTTCCTGTCTCCAGTCATGTGTCTTGAACAGCCAGAATCAATATGCCATAAGCTTGGTGGCTTGCCCTGCACATATATAAGAAAAACAATTAGTTTTTCTTGGGAACCCAAACCAATTTGGCTTTGGGTTTCCCATGAGCACCTTTGACATCAACCCTTTTGACAGTGATTGATCTCAGTGCTGCATTGGTTTTGGACACTTCAGATTTACACTCATTTTTATGTTTCCAAAAACAATCTGTTTTAGACCTGACAGGGGTTAATGATCTGACAGTGGTCACCTTTAAGTTTGTATTGATTACCCTGGCAGTGGTAGCTTTACTTGGTATATACATTCTTTTGAAATGTTTAATACCAGCAGAGGTACCATGCCTGACAGTGGTCAAACCCTCCCCTGTTCGTGTCTTGCCTCTGTTAGCCGTTGACAGGGGCACTGCTGTAGCATTAACAGGGGCTGCAGCCTTGCCTCTGTTAGGCTTATTTATCAACACATGACCTGTACCACTGTTCCTATTATTTTTAGGATTGTGGAAACAGTCCTGTTGAAGATGATTATATCTACCACAAATAAAACATGACTTTCTTTTCACACATTCAAACCCATTACCCAACCTTTGTGAAACCAATTGGTTCCAATTTCTTTGATTACCCCTGGGAATGGATTTATTCACATTACTTGCAGTATGTAACTCAGACTTCTTTGATTTACATGTACACTTATCACATTCAGATTTTAACTTGTCTTTTGATTCAGTATTAACCTTTTTGTGTACATTCCCTAAACCTGAACTAGCCTTGTTGGTTTTCCTGACTTGATCTAACTGAGCCTTTGCCTTCTCAACAAACATCTTTTTACCCTCTTCTAGTTTAGTACTATTTAGTTCAGAAACTAGACCAGTAATAGGCTTAACACATTTATCCACAGAATTACCACTAGATGTGCTATCACTATCACTCTCATCTTCCTCAGTCCAATCAGATACCTCAACTTTATCAAAATTTACATAATCATCACAATTAACAACTGGATCTACCTTTTTAACCTCCTCAGACACACCTTCCTTAAGTGTTTCTAAAACAAAATCACTTTTAGGTGGGAAATAAGTATGATTATAAGGTGGAGGAACAGCATTAAGGTTGTAACCTAATCCAAGTTTTAATTTATCATGAATTTGAGATTTGATTAAGTTTTGAACACCTTTTGAAACATTTTCCAACTCATCAACTTTCAATTTTATTGACTCCTTATCAGAAATTGCCTCAGCCAACTTAGCACTTAGCATATCAACTTTTGTTTGTAAAGCTTTCTTTTCCCAATTTAGATACTTAACATCTAAGTGAAATTGAGATTCATTCTTTTCATAAGCTTTTATCTGATTTTCTAAGTTTTCAATAGCTAAAGTGGCATGTTGACTCTTTTCCTTACAAGCTTTTAATTCATTACACACAACCATATTATGATCCCTATAAAATTTAACCATTTTCTTACATGCAGGAGAACATAATTTAGATTGTACCTCATATGGAATGTCTGAAGACTCTGGTTCTTCTGTGACAGCCATCAAAGCTTGATTCTGAACTACAAGCTCTTCTTGGTCACTCCAGTCAAATCCTCCCATTCCATCTTGAGCAACCAATGAATCTGAAGTGGTGTTCTGAACAGGTACCAATCTTCTTTGTGGAGCAGAATTATTTCTCATAATACCATTCTGAGATCCTCCAGCCTGTGTGCTCTTGCATTCTCTAGAAAAGTGTCCCATCTTGTGACAATTGAAACACTCCACCTTGCTCTTGTCAAAACCAGCTACACCATCTCTCTTGTAAGAAAAATTTCTGTTCCCAGACCTCTGCATAAACCTCTTTGCCCTGATTGTAATCATGGCCATTTGCCATCTTAAATCCATCTCTTCCAGGTCCTCTTCACTAACCTGCTCCAAATCTTCTGTAGTTAATGAAGAATTCACATGGCTTGCAAAGAATGCTTCCAATACATTATCATTAGCACCAGATGTGCTACAACTACCAGATTCACCAACAGAAACAAAAGCAGCATTGTTAGAGCTACCATTGGACTGTTTCAATGCTAGAACTTCAGGCTCAAAATTCCTCAGATCATTATACAGGTCTTCAATCTCTTTCTCTTCAAGATCTGGACTTTGTCTGAGTCCCACAGTGTACATATTCCAATCTGTACCAAGTGATCTTAGAAACTTCCTGTTCAAGTCATCTTTATCAATCTTGACATTGTGATTTTCTAAATCACCCACAAGTTTTTGAAACCTATCAAAAGTCTGAGTCAGAGTTTCAGACTTTACACCTGCAAAGTTTTCAAACTGTTGTTTGAGAAGAGATCTCTTATTCTTCTTGGTGTTATCATTACCACCAAATCTCTTAACAATTGCTTGCATAAGAACCTGAGCATCTTCACAGTTTTCAAACTTCCTTTGATACTCATTAGGAATAGACAAAAGTAGAGTACTTAATGCCTTCCACTCTGTTGCTCTTTCTTTTCTCTCTGCATCAGACTTTGGTGGTGGTCTTTCTTCCTTTTTACCATCTGCATCCTTAGTATAGTTTGGTCCATTAGTAACCACCTCCCACATCATATAATCCGTAAGCAACATGTATTGCCTAATCCTAGTCTGCCATAACTCAAACTCATCAGGTTTGAGCATGGGAATCTTTGTAGCTTGTATTCCTTCCATTGATTCAGTAGACATCTTGTTATTTGTTGAAAAAGCTGCGAAATTCAATTACCTTCTTCAAGATCAAAGTAATATCAAGCTTTGATACCACTTGATGATCCCAGCTAGAGATCTTAGTATGTATTACTTTGATTGATTATTAATAAGCTTGCGGAATAGTTTATTAATAACTTGAAGAACAAACTTGTATATAACAGAATATCTAACCAAAAGCTTCAATATTATTAATAATACGAACACACAATTTGTGTTAGGGTTTACAACCTTGAAGCTAATAACTAGAATGAATTCGTCTATCTCTACCTTATCTAGGGTTTTACAGGATCTCTATTTATAACACATAGAGTCCTTTACAGAATCAACCTATTATGGAAATCTTATCTATTCCATAATTATCTCTAACCGACTAACCAACAGTGGTTGAGTATATAACTAACAGGGGTAGTACTCGTATATTATCAACAGTGGTTGAGTACTTACAAAATACAAACTATATACTAACAGTGGCCCTGTTAGACAAATGTACTAACAGCGGTTGTCTTCTTCTAACAGTGGTTGACTTCTAACAGTGGTTGAAGTCTTATACCAACAGCGGCATGATACTTGTATTCTGAGCAAATCTAACAGTGTCTCAGGTCTCAACATTTCTGTCGCATTTGGTCCTCCCGTTCCCAGGTGAATTCAGGACCACGTCTAGAATTCCACCTGACTTTTACGATGGGAATACGACTCTGTTTTAGTTGTTTGACCTCGCGGTCCATTATTTCCATAGGTTCCTCGACAAAATGAAGTTTATCATCGATCTGAATTTCGTCGAGCGGTATAATCAGTGTCTCGTCAGACAGACATTTCTTCAGATTAGAAATGTGGAATGTGTTGTGAACGCTGCTAAGTTCAGCAGGAAGTTGCAGGCGGTATGCCACTGGGCCAATCTTTTCAAGGATTTCGAATGGCCCGATGTATCTAGGATTTAGTTTGCCTCGTTTTCCGAATCGAATGACACCTTTCCACGGTGCCACTTTGAGAAGTACCTTGTCCCCTACTTGGAACTCAAGGTGTTTGCGTCTCACGTCAGCATAGCTTTTCTGACGATCACGCGCGGCTTTTAGTCGGTTTTGTATGCCGACGATCTTTTCAGTTGTTTCATGTATGATTTCTGGACCGGTGAGTTGGGTATCCCCCACCTCAGTCCAACAGATAGGTGATCGGCACTTACGACCGTACAGTGCCTCGAAGGGTGCAGCCTTTATGCTGGTGTGATAACTGTTGTTGTACGAAAACTCGCACAACGGCAAGTGATTTTCCCAGTTTTTACCGAAGTCAACTACGCAGGCTCGTAGCATGTCTTCCAGTGTTTGTATGGTTCGTTCGCTCTGGCCATCGGTTTGAGGATGGTAAGCCGTACTCATATCCAGACGAGTACCAAGAGATTTCTGCAGTGATTGCCAGAAGCGAGAAGTAAACCGAGCGTCTCGGTCGGAGATGATTGAGATGGGCACGCCGTGTCTTGACACGATCTCTTTCAGGTAGATCCGTGTCAAACGTTCCATCTTATCAGTTTCCTTGATGGCTAGGAAATGAGCAGATTTAGTGAGTCGGTCAACGATCACCCAAATGGTATCGCAACCGTTAGAAGTTTTCGGGAGTTTAGTAATGAAATCCATGGTGATCTGTTCCCATTTCCACTGTGGTATTTCGGGTTGTTGTAGCAAACCGGAAGGTCTCTGGTGTTCAGCTTTAACTTTGGAACAAGTAAGACACTTGCCAACATAGGTTGCAATGTCAGATTTCATGTTGGGCCACCAGTACATTTCCTTGATGCCGTGATACATTTTGTCGGCACCAGGGTGTATAGAGTATTTAGACTTGTGAGCTTCATCCATCACCAAGTCTCGCAGGTTCCCAAAACTTGGTAACCAGATTCGATTCGAGAAGTATTTGGCCCCGTTAGTTTTGGTTTCAAATTGTTTGTCCATGCCTCGCAAGGCCTCGTTTATCAAGTTTTCTGGTTTGAGTGCTTCGAGTTGAGCAGTGAGAGTTTGATTGATGAGGTCGTTGTGAATGGTCATACCGAGAGCTCGAACTCGAAGTGGTTTCACTCGTTCCTTTCGGCTTAAGGCATCGGCGACAACATTCGCCTTACCTGGATGATAGCGAATTTCGCAATCGTAATCAGTAAGCAACTCGACCCATCGACATTGCCTCATGTTGAGATCCTTTTGATCGAAGATATGTTGGAGACTTTTATGGTCAGTAAAGATTGTACACTTGGTACCGTATAAGTAGTGTCTCCAGATTTTTAGAGCGAATACAACAGCCCCCAACTCTAGGTCATGAGTTGTGTAATTCTTTTCGTGGACCTTGAGTTGTCGAGAGGCGTAAGCGATGACCTTGTCTCGTTGCATCAGCACGCAACCAAGACCTTGGTGTGAAGCATCACAGTATACCACGAAGTCATCGTTGCCTTCGGGTAAAGATAAGATAGGTGCACTGCAGAGTTTTTGTTTTAGTAGTTGAAAAGCCGACTCCTGTTTGTCAGTCCAATCGAACTTCTTTTCTTTTTGAGTCAGTGCAGTGAGAGGTAGGGCTATTTTCGAAAAATTCTCAATGAATCGCCTGTAGTATCCGGCGAGTCCTAAGAATTGGCGTACCTCGGTCGGTGTTGTAGGTGCTTGCCAACATTTGATAGCCTCGATTTTCGAAGGATCGACATGAATTCCTTGATTATCAATGACGTGTCCAAGGAATTGAACGGTTTGCATCCAGAACTCACACTTAGAGAATTTGGCGTATAACTCTTCGTGTTTGAGCAGCTCTAGGATGGTTTTCAGGTGTTGCGCGTGTTCTTGTTCAGTGCGCGAGTAAATCAAGATGTCATCGATAAAGACGATAACAAACTTGTCAAGGTAAGGTTTGCACACCCGATTCATAAGGTCCATGAATACAGCCGGTGCGTTGGTTAAGCCGAATGGCATCACTTGGAATTCATAATGCCCGTAGCGAGTTCGGAAAGCGGTTTTAGGAATATCTTCATCACGAACTCGGAGTTGGTGGTAACCAGACCGTAGATCGATCTTTGAGTAAAAACTCGATCCCTGAAGTTGGTCAAACAGGTCATCAATGCGAGGAAGTGGGTAACGGTTCTTGACGGTTAATTTGTTGAGTTCACGGTAGTCGATGCACATGCGGAAAGAACCGTCTTTCTTTTTCACAAACAGGACCGGAGCTCGCCAAGGCGAGGAACTTGGTCGAATAAATCCCTTGTCCAGGAGTTCCTGTAACTGAGTAGACAACTCCTGAAGTTCGGACGGGGCTAGTCGGTAAGGGGCTCGTGCCACGGGTGCTGCGCCGGGCACAAGATCAATAGAGAACTCGACTTGTCTAGTTGGCGGTAGGCCAGGCAAGTCTTCAGGAAAGACTTCTGGGAAGTCTCGAACAATAGGCACATCCTCAAGTCGCTTCTCCACCGACTTTTTCTCCATAACGTGTGCGCGGATTGCCTGATACCCTTTTCTCAAGTATTTTCGGGTTTTCATGCAAGAAATGATATTGATTCTCGTCCCACCGGTCTCCCCTTGTATGCTCAAAGTTCTACCGGTGACGAGAGGAATGCGTACAATTTTCTCAAAACAAACGATTTCGGCTCGGTGCTTGGATAACCAATCCATACCGACGATGATGTCAAAGCTGCCGATTTCGACAGGTATCAAGTCAATGGGAAAGAGCTCGTTAGCTAAGTTCAGAATGCAATTAGGTATCACACTGTCGGCCTCAATAAGTTTTCCGTTTGCCAATTCTACAGTGTACTTAGAATCTAAGGCAATAGGTGTAGTGTCAAGTAGTGGATAAAATTCGTCGGAAATAAAGCTCTTATCAGCACCAGTATCGAATAATACAGAAGCAGTCAAGTTGTTGAGAAGGAACGTACCCGTGACCACATTCGGGTCTTGACGGGCTTCCCCAGATTTCAGCACAAAAGCTCTTCCTCGAGCATTGTTGTTGTTCCTGTTGTTGTTGTTGTTCAGTTTCGGGCAGTCTTTCTTGAAATGCCCCGTTCCGTTGCACCCATAACAAGTTTTTGGTGCAGAGGAGTTGGTGTCAGTGGTGTTGGATCTACAGTCCTTAGCCACGTGTCCGAATCTCTTACACTTGTTACAGGGACACGAGCCAAAGTGGTGTCGTTGGCACTTCGAGCAATAGGGCTTGGTTCCCTTGTACGCCCCCTTGTCATCAGTATTGGAGGTGTAGGCTTTAATGGTTTCAGGTTTCTTGTTTTGGTGGTTGTTGTGGTTGTCGGACCATCTTCTTTTGTTGCTGTTGGAGGATGGAGTGGGTGGTTCTGGGTCCTCGTTCATAGCTAGAAGTTCATGGGCCAACCGAATAGCACCATGAAGAGTGGTTTGTTTTGATGAGGCGACATTTCCCCGGACGGGTTCCGGAAGGCCGCGGATATACTTCTTGATCTTTTCGGGTTCAGTACCCGCCATGGTTGGGCGAAGGACGGTGAGTTGTTGGAATCTGGTGGTGTATCCAACGATATCAGTTCCTTGCACTTTCAAGTTCCAGAACTCTTCGTCCAGCTTGTATAGTTGTTCGGCCGGGCAATACTCATCAGTGAGCATTTTCTTTAGATCCTCCCAAGGGAGTAGATAAGCTGTATCAATACCCACAGACTGGGTATAGGAATTCCACCACGAGAGGGCACCATCTTCGAGGGTGCAGGTGGAGAATTTGACTTTGTCGTCCTCCGCACATTTGCTGATGCGGAAAACGGATTCCATCTTTTCGAACCATCTGATAAGTCCGATGGCTCCTTCAGTCCCCTTGAAGCTCAAGGGTTTGCAGTTTTGGAAATCCTTGTATGAACACGGTTTAGCAGCAGAGGTTTCAGCGGCATCGCTGTTTCTTGTGGAACCTGGTGGAGTATTCCGAGCTAAGGCTTCAGTAACAGCCTGGGTTATAAGGGAGGTAATCTGGGCATCGGTGTAAGGTCTTGACTTTGGCGGCATGACTCTTCAATAAAAGAAATGAAGATACATGAGATTTTGCAAGAAAGTTGTATGTATTTCAGATGTACATGTATATAGGTGGTAATACATAACATCAATATGAAAAAGGATCATGGCAATTTATATGGGTCAAAGTAGCAAGAAATATTTGATAGATGATGCTAGTTTAAAGGTTACATCCTACGGATGTATTACAAAAGGTGTCAGGAATTATTACATCCGACTGAAACATAGAGTAGTGCTTAGACAGTTACTAGATTACGGATAAAGACTACACTAGTTTTAACGTAGATTAATTTGTTCCATCATCGTGACAAGACGGTCCACAGTGTTTGCAAGCCTGCTGGCTTGTCGGGCATTGTCTTCAGCTAATGCTAGTCGTTGTACCAATCCACGGGTATATTCTTCCGTTTCCCGTGAGCGTTGTTCACACTCATCAAGTCTGTGTTTCAAAAGAGTGGTTTCCACGCTTATCTCCACCACTCTGTTGAGAAGAATGTCCACATTAGTAACGGTGGTTTCGTGATTCTCAGAGACTTGTTCGATGCGTTCAAGAGATGTAAGTCGCCAGTTTTCGTTGGTTTCTTGCAACACGACATCCATGGTGCGAAGTCGTTGCTCGTGTTGGTTCACCCTAGCAGCTAAGGCCGGCAAGGTGAAGTGAGTGGAGTACGGGCTAGCTCGAGGCAACCTGTTGTTCCTCCTTGCTACCCTTGGGTTCTGCGACCCGGATTGAGAACGAGATGAATTGGATGGAATGTTTGCCATTTCTGAGACAAAGCGTTAGCAAGATTAAGGCCTATATTCATATAGTTCCTATATAATATAGCCTATTGAGTGTCTAGCATAAACATGTTTAAGTCTCGGTTCTCTCGAAGTCAGAGTCTCCTTTTGTACCCTGTTCAGCCATACCTCCTTTCAGATCTTACACCATCTTTACTTAATTGTACATAGTTGATCAGGCTATGTTAAATTAAACTCGTATGATGTAATCACTGAACCGGTTATACCTAATAAGGGATACTGCCTAATGGTCATAGTCTAGGCTCACTAAATGCAACCTAGTTCACTACAACCTTAGGCTCTGATACCAATATGTAACACCCCCAAATTTAACGAGTTGCGGAAGCATACTTTGGGTGTTATTAATCAATATACAAAGCACAAGATATATAGCAAACGACCTCTAAATGAGACGTTTGTAAAATAGTTACATTTCATAATTTGAATCGTTTGAAAACCGTAGGTTTTCGTACACAAAAATGTAGTTTCCTAGAGTCCGCGCGTATAGCGGAAGATTCCATTACATAATCATAGTTACAAAAGATAATGCCAAAGAATCTTCGTTAAATGCAGTTTGTAAATCATGCGACTCTAGCTAGCAATCCTGGAGTGAACCTACTCCGTAAGTGTACCTGAGATACAAAGCTAGAAAGTGTCAACCAAAAAGGTTGGTGAATCTCACAGGTTTAGTAATAAGTAAATGTTATGAACCACAAGTATGTACCCGTATTGCTATCAAGCAAAGTAAGTTAATCAGTATATCAGTACAGTGCCATGAGCTCATAAGTTGAAGCTTAACCGTGTAGTGTGAAATAAATCACGTACCCCCGTGAGTGCTATCCGCACACTCATATGTAACAAATACTAATATGTCTGTTTCTACGTGTAAATCAGTACGTGGTGGCGCTACCACCCCAGACAGGGATTGTCAGTCCCAAATGGATCCATTTACTAGTACTCGCGCTTAAGACCATAACTAACAACTTACGATAAGGAGGCTTTCAGTGGATAAAAGTAACTCATGCGTTTGTTTGTAATCAGTAATGTTTTCAGTTCAGTACATTGTGTTCATGCGTAAAACAGTTGCTAAGTATCTCACCCCAAAGTATAAAACAGTAAAAGTAGGGCTGTAAGACTCACCTTAGTCGAGCAGTGGTAAATAGCAAGTAGTAGTAAAGCAAGTAGGTTCTCCGAACCCGTAACCTTCTAGTGCCTAAACACGTAAGGTTAAGTAAGTAGATGTCTCGCAAGACCATCTAGGCTAGTTGTTCATACAACCCGTTGTGTGTAATGTTGGTTCGTTCTCGTTTGTATCAAAGTATACGGCCCGTTGGTGATTTGTTATAATTAAAGTTTATCATTTATAACGCAATTTAGTGTAATTGTAATAGAAAGTATGTTCTATGACGTTTGTTAAGTCGTATGACATAAGTATTTGAAGTTGTGTAAGTTCGACACTTAGTAAAATCTGACTTTTCAAGGTTCTGTTAGGTGCGACGTAGCGTGCGACGTCGGGTGCGACGTCAGGTGCGACGTCGGGTGCGACGTGGGCATGTAAGTCGCATGATGCGACCTTCGCAAATCAATGCGACGTAGGAGGCAGCGTCGCTAATGCGACGTTGAGGTTTTTATGCGACGTAGGCCGCGACGTCGCAGAGGCCCCTGGCCAAATGCGACGTAGCGGTCTGATGGCCGGAATTTTTGTCGAAAACGAGTTTTCCGGTTTCCGTTGGGTCCAAATCTTTTACCCAACCCTTATATGAACATATTAAGCCTATTAAAACCGCAAACTAGTAAAAATGATCAAAAACGAGAGATATCGGGATTTGTCGGAAACTTACAAAATGTCGGATCGAAAATCCGGAAAGATAGGAATGTAGATCGTGTTGTCGTGGTCACTTTTCTCCAAACGAGCGATGTGTTTCGGCGAGGTTTGATGGTGTTATTTGATGATTTTTGTGATGAATGTGGGTTGTTAGTTGAAAGAAAAAGATGAGAGGAGAGAGAGAGATTGGATGGAAATGAGAAGAAGAAAAAGAAAAGTTGGGGGTTTTTGATGAAAGCCCCCTACTTTTCAGTCCACGCGCCGCGCTCCGTGCGGTGTTCGTTTTCTCCGTCGTTTAAGCGTTAAATATTTATTTTACGCGTTTAATTATATTTATAAAATCACAACTCTTGTTAAATAATTTATTTAAATTATTTCCTTAACTCTTTAATAGTTTAACTTAAATTTAATTACTTTTGTTTTTAAATTGTGTACGTTTTTATCGAGTAGTACAAGGTAGTTACAAACTATTATAAAATAGTATTTCGGTCATAATTGCGTTATTTTAGTTTATAAACATTTGTTCACCAACGTCCGTGTTAATCGAATAGAATTTCATTCTATTTAAGTTACATACGATTTAATCAAATCGCCAAGTTGTATATATTTACCAACATATAATCCGATACATAAATTAGCCTAACACGGAACTAATTACATGTATTAACAAAGAATTAGGCGCTAATACTAGCCCTAATTTGGCGGTTGTTACATCGTGGGACAATACTATCAAACACACTAGAACTAGTTAGTTCTACCTACGCTGGACAACGACTAGATTTTTACAAGATTACTTTTCCTTTTAGGAACTAAGACTGCCTATACATTCCAGGACATCTATATTGGATTGTATGTAAGCAAACATTAACCACGAATCCCAATATATACTGGCTAGGCTGAGGCTAGGAGTATACGATAATAACGTACATTAGTATAGCTCTTTATACTATTATCAAACAACTAGGTGATGAGTTATTCATACATAGGCTTATTGTGCTAAACCTAATATTTAAGTATTGTATATACATGCTTAGATACACTAAATCATCAACGTGGGTTACATGATACTCGGTAGAACGTGTTTGTTGATTTGACTTATATATATATACATATGTTCGTACGCTACCTCGAGCACTTGGTGCCACCTACAATCTATATGTATATTGATATACATACATTATTACAAACATGATTTCTCTAGTCAGGCATGTCGTAGTACTGCTGGCTCTCATTTATACTAGTCGGGCATGTCGTAGTACTGCCGGCTCTCGGTTAATCAAGTCGGGCATGTCGTAGTACTGCCGGCTCAATTACATGCATTGCTTGCGAGCAACACTATTCGAGATCACGGCAAAGTGATTTCAATCCATATCACAGTTTGGTGATACAAATCCATATCTCAGTCTGGTGATTCAAAATCATATCTCAGCCTGGTGATACAATACGATGCCACGGTAAAGTGGGCACAAAACGATGCCACGGTAAAGTAGGCACAAAACGAGATCACGGTAAAGTGATTCAAAACGATATCATGGTAAAGCGATACAAATCATAAACATACGAGTTGATACTCGCACTCATTAATGGATCGTCGAGCTGACACTCGAGATCGTTAACTTAGTATTTGGCTAAATACTCAATCATAGTTCTGTGGGACTACACATTCATGTTGCTGGAGGCAACACACTATGCCAGGTGGCATACCAGTTATTACTTGTTATCATATGACGTGGTCATACAATTACTCGTTTCATACTCAGGCAAGTATTGCCTCACATTGGTAGTTTTACTCATACCTAATAGGTATATAGGCATGGAATGACTCTTTCTTTATGTACTTAGGTACCCACCACCATTACTTAGGTACGAGATACCTCGCTAGATGTATACACATTGGTGTTACAACCT
The DNA here is from genome assembly GCA_949592205.1 of Helichrysum umbraculigerum. Lineage (NCBI taxonomy): Eukaryota > Viridiplantae > Streptophyta > Magnoliopsida > Asterales > Asteraceae > Helichrysum > Helichrysum umbraculigerum. Next base: position 67,877,982 of record CATIUR010000004.1, on the reverse strand, counting down.
TAATACAATACATATCAAAATCGTAGATTTTGAACTACTTTTCAAAACATAAAAGGTTTATACTTTATGTTTTCAACTAACAATCCTATGAACTCACCAGCTTTATAGCTGACTTGTTATAGCATGTGTTCTCAGGTGCCCAGCAGGATTAGGATTGCTACAAGATATGACTAGCTCGAGTCGCATGTTTTCAAACATCTGAATTTCTCTACATAACTTTTGTATTACAAATTATGTATTGAAATTATTTTGCGAACTCGCAACTTGTTTACATTTTATTTTTGGAAATGTATAACTATTTTCAAACGTCTCATTTAGAGTCGTTCATTATGTATCTTATGCTGTGATATTTGATTTGGTAACACCCGACCCGATCGCTTCCGCAACCCGAAATTTGGGGGTGTTACAATTTCCATCCACATTCGTAGCTTCAAGCTATTTTTTAGATTCTGGATCTAATAATGCAGCTTTGAAATTAGGAGGTTCATTAAGATCCCCTAACATGTGCTCCTCAGTTTCTACATTTAAACACAACTTTTCGGAAGCACATATTGTCCTTGCGGACCTACGAATTGGAACAATATTCCCCCCCCCCCCCCCCCCTAAGTTGATGTTCGCTAGTGTTTTTAGAAGGTGATGCATCTTCCTCTTGATTCTTATCAAGTTCTACTATCCTCCCACTGTTTTCTTGAGCTATGAGATTCTTTTTAAAGAACTCAGCATATCTAGCAACTTCAACAGTATCTTCAGAAGGATTGTAGAAGTAGTAACCCATTGTTTCCTTTGGGTATCCTACAAAGATGCACTTAATAGATCTTTGTTCGAGTTTGTCAAGTGTATCCCGCTTCACAAGCGCCTCACATCCCCAGACCATTAAGTTAGACAAATTAGGGACTTTTCCATACCACAATTCATGTGGTGTCTTATCAAACTTCTTGGTTGGAACCATATTCAGAATACGTATAACAGATTCTAGAGCATAATCCCAAAATGATAATGGGAGAGTTCTAAGGTTCATCATGAATCTTACCATGTCTAACAGGGTTCGATGCCTCATCTCCGACACTCCATTATGTTGTGGTGTGTATGGATGAGTAAGCTGTTGAACAATTCCACGCGCTTTCAGATAATCCTTAAACTCTTGGCTTAAGTATTCGTCACCTCGATCCGAACGAAGGATCTTGATGGTCCTACCGAGTTGATTTTCTACTTCACTCTTAAACACTTTAAATGTTTCAAAGATTTCATGTTTATGTTTAAGCAAGTAAACATAACTATAACGACTGAAATCATCAGTAAAAGTGATGAAGTAGCTAGCACATTGTCTTGACACAAGTCTAAATGGATCACAAACATCCGTATGTATAATTCCAAGTAGATCTTTAGCCCTTTGCGTTTGATGTGGAAAGGGTTTCCTTGTCATCTTGTCACAAAACACAAGATACACATTTATCAAAGGATCCATCATCATTTTTTTTAAGAGCCCTTCACGTTGAAGCCTTTCAATGCATTTCTTGCCAATGTTTGCAAGACGATAGTGCCAAAGATAAATAGAGTCCAAATTAGATTTGGCTCTATTATTGCTAACATAATACATAGAATTTAACTTTTGAAAGACGATTATACATATCAATTTCAAAAATACCATCACATGGAATAATATTATCTTTCAAAAATAAAACTGAAACTACACCTCTAGTAATAGTAGGTGCAAAATGACAATTGTCTAATACAATAACTAAGCCCGAAGGTAAACTTAAGTCAAACTTCAATTGGCTTCTACTGCTTCACGTACACCATTGTACAAGTAGAGGGCCCTACGTTTCAGTTTCTTCTTTCCTCTAAATTTCTTAAGGGTATTACAAATGTGAGTACCATAACGAGTATCATATATCAAGGAATTTGATTTAAAGAAAGAATATAATTCTATCATGAAGATACTAGAAGGTCCGGTTGAGCCGGCTGTCTTCTTCTTCTTATTCATCAACTCAGCAAGATAGGCAGGACAATTCCTCTACCAGTGTCACGACATGCCTCATTCTTTGCCGGATGCTCTTTCATAGCTGAAGGGGTTTGCTTAGGATTAGTATAACACCCCTCATTTATACTAATTTAAATAAAGTTAATCGGAAGCGTAAGTCCAAATAGATAATGATAATTTACATCGTTTTATCAACTTATAAAATTCAACCTTTTCAAAACTATAATTTCTTCAACCGAGGTGTTATATAAAACATTTTAAAACATTATATTATACAAATCCATTATCAGAGTAATGTCTCGTGATCAAACATTCCTTCTAATCCAGTTTCTTGCCCACCCAAATTATATGCAAAACCTGCAAGAATGGATAATGTGGGGGATTAGCATAACGCTAAGTGAGCAGATAACTAATCAACATCATAACTTAGCTCAACAACCTTGTGTACAACACTTAACACTAAAACCAGCAAGTACACAATACAACTCATCAACTAATCAACAACACCATAATGAGGATCGGCGGCTCTGGGGATAACCATAAACCCGGGCGGCTCCCCAAGAACACTTATCCAACCTAACCGTATGGCCATACGGACGAGACCGATAGCTAGTGATTATCTTCAACTAACACAGGAGGTGTGTTAAACTTTAGATAACCAACTAGCCCAACCAACAGTTCAACAACTCGTTGCCTCATTAACAACTGATGCCCGAAGGCCAACAACAAGTCAAGTGATCACATAATCAACAAGTCACATATTCAACTAGTCAACATATCAACAGTATTATTACTATCAACATAATCATCAATGCAACTAATAAAGTAATAATACGTTACTTGTTGTAACCAAACTTGTTACAACCAAGTTACGCTGAGGATTAGAGATCCACTCACCGACCACTTCAGGCATCCTCTCAGTAGTCTAATATCACTGAGCCTTCTGCACATCTGACAGTACAGTAGAATAATACAAGTTAGTTACTTGTCTCAAAATATATATAACATTATTCCAATATTACAAGCAACATCTTAACGACTTAATTCACACTTACTTATCGAGTTTATGCTCATTAAAATCACAACCACATTTAATCAACTTTTACCATCCCAATTTAACATAATTACACCTTCAACAAGGTTATTATCATTATCATCAAATACCATTAGTTCATTCAAATCCCCAACCCAATGTTTCATAACTCTTATTCACATAAATGCTAACTTTTCCCTTTGATTATTAATTAAGTGTTCTTAGTCACAATTAATATCAATTCCCATCATATAATCCATCATGGTTATAATAATCATCAAATTCTCAAGAACACCTAAACAATTTCACAACCCTTAGAATAATTAATGTAAATCATCATCTTTAATTAATCATAATACGATCATTAACAACACTTATCAATTTATACATCATTACTCAAGCTTAAAAAAATCATAATTCATGAACATATCTCAATCACACAATTTCTAATATAGGGTTTCCATTATAATCATGAAATTAGCATTAACTAACAACTATATAGGTATTACTAGTCTCACTTTAAGATTAATCAAGCTAATTTCATCATATAACCCATCAAAATCAACATAATCATCCTTAGCCTCAAGAACCCTAATCAAAATTATAACTTTTAACATGAATCCTACTACTTATCATCATTAGTGAGTTTATATAAGCTCCATTTAACAAACTCAACCAAATTTTCGGATTAAAACTTACTAATTATCAAAAACCCCAAAACCCCCAAATATTAGGTTATAGAATTCAAGAAATTAAGACTTACCAAGAGCTTAGATGGATTAAAGGATGATTACTTCGTGTTCTTGAAGCTTAATTTGAGTTTCCATGGCTTCAATTTGTGTTTCTTCATGAATTAGGGTTTCAAAGTTATGGATATATGTATGTATATGCGTACGTATGTGTATGTGTATAGATATATGATGCAAAATATAAACCGACTCAAAGTTTAGATGTGTACTAGAAATGTTTAATTTCATTCCCCGTACTTTTCATTGTCTGGAACTTAAAAACCATTTGCGGGGAAACATTATTTTATTTTACCGTCAACTACGTTAATTTAAAACAATCAATAATTTGTTAGTCACAATAAATTATTCGACTCTTTTACCCATTTATTTTCAAATAATACAACACACCTATTTTCTGACACACTTAATCATAATTCACAGTCAGAAAAATATTAAATACTATTAGACCCAGAAACAGGGTGTTACAAATCTTCCCCCCTTTAAGAGATTTCGTCCTCAAAATCTAATCCCACTTAATCAATATAGATTAACACAACCACCAATTATTCTCATTTCAATTCACTAATAATCTTTTTCTTACACACGTTTAACCACATACTTATTCCCTTAAACACATAATGTATATACATCTTATTAGCTTACACATCATCGAGATTTGTTCTCCACTAAATTTGTTAACACCAAACACATCAACTATCTAATCACAATAATCGTTATACATATTCCATGTCACCCCCTAGAGTAACTCCTTAATTATATATACATTTAACATCCTTTCTACAAGCACATATCCACATGTGCATATTTTGATACATTTTACTATGCCACTATTCAACATATATCCTATCTCTGATAATTAACTGATCGCTTACATGATCATTCATATCCACTATGTCAATCTTAACTTATAGTCACTTAACATATCATCTTTATTACAACACAACTATAGCAACAATTACAGCTATGACGACAACAATAATCATAGTAACAATAAGGGGTACCGAACACTACTACATGCATCTTAGCAGCAGGTTGTAACTCGATTCGTCACCAGTAACTTAACTAATAATCATATACTTCTTTAGTCATCACATTGCTAAATCTTCCAATTTTAGCAACTAGTTAATTACTACTTTATAACTTGTAATTATAATTACAACTTGATTATATGAAATTCTTTACTTAACAGGAATCCACAACCATATAATCATCAACATATAACATTAACTAATAAGCATTATGTAGAGGTCAAATTCTATAGTTAAAATTATTATCATGTAATCAACTAGCATCACGTCACACCAATTTGGATGCTAAGCAACACCTGTTAATACCAAACGTTTTCAACAATGGTATTTCAACAACACTAGGTGCTGTGATTAATCATCTCGTCAACAATATCAACACACAATTATTCACAGTCCACTGACCTCTACTTTGCTTAAATCAACTTTTTAATTCATACTATTGGCAATGCATCACACATACACATCAATTGGGCCATAGTTATCACATTAGCAACAACAACTTAGTGGTTTATTACTCTTTCATATTAGTCCATCATTGACTATTTATCAATTACATGTCAACATATCTTATCTGTGATTTTAAAACCACTTAACTTTATATGGTACTTAGTAACCTCAACAACTCCATGTGAAATGGCATAATATAAATACGTTGGCCAGACGTCGTCATATTATGTCAGTCACACTTTATTCTCAGGTCACTTCATACCATTCATCTCCTAAGTAATTATCTTTACTCTCACATATTTCTCAATAGTAATATCAACAATTTACACAATTATAACAACCTGTAATGGTAAGTATATTCCCAATTATTAACATAGGCACAATGTCTAATACACATATCATAGAGTTTACATAAGCAACACAGACATTCAACACCTCTTTTTATTATATCATTAACCCAAGTGTAATGTCTAACACTATTATTACAATCAACTTCTTTATTACCTGATTCAAGGTCGTTTACTAATTACATCACTTAACATTAATAGTACATCTGGTACTAAACACTTCATCCATACTACGTGTAATATTCAACATGTTCTCTCTAATCTTTACCTCTTTAGTTGTATTATAAATAAACATATCATATCAAACATACACATTATAACTTTATTGACAAATGCCAAATAAGTATAAACTCACACACTTCTTTTCAAACTCTAAGAATACTTATTTTAACCATTTCCAATATTTTAGATGACTCATTTACTTTATCCTATTTCACTTAGTCCATATAACTCAAGAACTTAAATCACCACCAACAACAGTTGGCCACTATTTGACAATACGACGAATACACAGCTTGAAAATAACTCATACTCAATAAAACTTAAGGACCTCTTAAAACAAGTTATAACGTCATATATAGTCATAGGAATGATCCCAGGGCTCAAAGAAACAAAAGCCCAATACAAAACGTAAGCTAAAAGTTCAAAATAAGGTCCGAAAAAACAATAAAATGCGATTTTCGGCCCCCAAACGACCCCGAAGTACCGAAAACTGACAGGGCTCATGGCAAAGCGATGAGCTTTGACCGTTGGGCCGTTTTTGAGTGGACTTGTAAATTTCGTCTTGATCTGACACCGAAATTTCCTTACGGAAATTCTACGTCAAACGTTACGTCGAACGTCGAAAAAGAAAAAAAAATTTTATTTTCACTTACTAACGCGATCCGGGGAACAGGTTCAGGATCGCGTTCCCTAGTTAAAATTGTTCTGTTACCAAATTAGTCATACCAACGCGATCCGGAGAACTGGGCGGGATCGCGTTCCCAAGAACGAAATCTGATAATCACGAAATACACATGCAAACGCGATCCGAGAAAACTCGGCTGGGATCGCGTTCATTAAGCCAAAATATTCTGTAACCGAAATCAACATGCTAACGCGATCCAGATCCCATGCCAGGATCGCGTTCCCAATGCATTTTTCAGACCTGAAATTTTAATGCAATTTTTCGAAATTCAAACGCACATATCTCCTAAACCGTAAAGAATTTGAGTCTGAAATTTTGCAAGCAACTTCATATAATCAAAATGCAACTTTCCATTTTCACACTTTTTCAAAATCTACGTTTATCGAGAAAACGGACGTATAACTCATTTTTGACCATTTTCGACCATTTTGGTTGACACGCCATATTCCAAATGGCTAAGTTTCTGGTTTCAACCCTTTGCCAACATACTTATACATATATTTGTGACGTGTGGGCACTTTCATCACACTCATATACTTATTCTATCATATTTTAACTAGTCGACCCGTTTAAGGGTCCAAATGGGCATTCTTAACAAAACAACCACATTGATTACCCAAAACACTTTCAACACATAAACCGACTATATGTAGGACTTAAAGTCACTCTTACATTGGTTATAACCAATCCTCTACTCATTTTAACCGTTTAACCATCAAGTGATCCATTTGGGCACTTTAACAACCCATTTGGGTTTCAACCCATATAACTACCATTTCATATCCCATTAAATTTACTATATGGAATCTTATCAACAAATCTATCATGTATCAAATAATTTCTTAGCAAGAATTCATACTCACACCTTGCATTTATCAAATCATAATCACTCAATGATTTATACTTTATTTTCACATTGTAGACACACTTAAATCCAATTAATTCAACTATTACACTTTATACAACAAGGTGTCTACAAAATCCATTTCTAGTTCATTTTGAACTACTCATGATGCTAAACATCTCAATTAACATTCCTAGCATCACATTAACAAGTAATAATCACCAAGGACTCACAACTGGGGATTCATATCAGTCTGACTCAATTTACTTTACTATTCATCATACCATAGCAAAGTAAACACTTCAAGCTTATTTAAATTCAACAAGCTTATCGAAAAGTACCTGATACACTTTTGCCGACGAATATCGAGGAATCAATGAGAATACCCTTAGGTTCCTCATGTTCCTCCGTCTCTGCAACCAAAACACAACTTCGAAACTTGTTATGGGTTAGTACATATTCAATAACCACATTTTCATACAATCACTAATCTCACACCCACTGGAATGTTTGACTTGACATATCTTATAGAGTTGGGATTGAACATAACCAATGTCCAATTCACCCAAACTTATGCTCTGATACCAACTTATAACACCCCTCATTTATACTAATTTAAATAAAGTTAATCGGAAGCGTAAGTCCAAATAGATAATGATAATTTACATCGTTTTATCAACTTATAAAATTCAACCTTTTCAAAACTATAATTTCTTCAACCGAGGTGTTATATAAAACATTTTAAAACATTATATTATACAAATCCATTATCAGAGTAATGTCTCGTGATCAAACATTCCTTCTAATCCAGTTTCTTGCCCACCCAAATTATATGCAAAACCTGCAAGAATGGATAATGTGGGGGATTAGCATAACGCTAAGTGAGCAGATAACTAATCAACATCATAACTTAGCTCAACAACCTTGTGTACAACACTTAACACTAAAACCAGCAAGTACACAATACAACTCATCAACTAATCAACAACACCATAATGAGGATCGGCGGCTCTGGGGATAACCATAAACCCGGGCGGCTCCCCAAGAACACTTATCCAACCTAACCGTATGGCCATACGGACGAGACCGATAGCTAGTGATTATCTTCAACTAACACAGGAGGTGTGTTAAACTTTAGATAACCAACTAGCCCAACCAACAGTTCAACAACTCGTTGCCTCATTAACAACTGATGCCCGAAGGCCAACAACAAGTCAAGTGATCACATAATCAACAAGTCACATATTCAACTAGTCAACATATCAACAGTATTATTACTTTCAACATAATCATCAATGCAACTAATAAAGTAATAATACGTTACTTGTTGTAACCAAACTTGTTACAACCAAGTTACGCTGAGGATTAGAGATCCACTCACCGACCACTTCAGGCATCCTCTCAGTAGTCTAATATCACTGAGCCTTCTGCACATCTGACAGTACAGTAGAATAATACAAGTTAGTTACTTGTCTCAAAATATATATAACATTATTCCAATATTACAAGCAACATCTTAACGACTTAATTCACACTTACTTATCGAGTTTATGCTCATTAAAATCACAACCACATTTAATCAACTTTTACCATCCCAATTTAACATAATTACACCTTCAACAAGGTTATTATCATTATCATCAAATACCATTAGTTCATTCAAATCCCCAACCCAATGTTTCATAACTCTTATTCACATAAATGCTAACTTTTCCCTTTGATTATTAATTAAGTGTTCTTAGTCACAATTAATATCAATTCCCATCATATAATCCATCATGGTTATAATAATCATCAAATTCTCAAGAACACCTAAACAATTTCACAACCCTTAGAATAATTAATGTAAATCATCATCTTTAATTAATCATAATACGATCATTAACAACACTTATCAATTTATACATCATTACTCAAGCTTAAAAAAATCATAATTCATGAACATATCTCAATCACACAATTTCTAATATAGGGTTTCCATTATAATCATGAAATTAGCATTAACTAACAACTATATAGGTATTACTAGTCTCACTTTAAGATTAATCAAGCTAATTTCATCATATAACCCATCAAAATCAACATAATCATCCTTAGCCTCAAGAACCCTAATCAAAATTATAACTTTTAACATGAATCCTACTACTTATCATCATTAGTGAGTTTATATAAGCTCCATTTAACAAACTCAACCAAATTTTCGGATTAAAACTTACTAATTATCAAAAACCCCAAAACCCCCAAATATTAGGTTATAGAATTCAAGAAATTAAGACTTACCAAGAGCTTAGATGGATTAAAGGATGATTACTTCGTGTTCTTGAAGCTTAATTTGAGTTTCCATGGCTTCAATTTGTGTTTCTTCATGAATTAGGGTTTCAAAGTTATGGATATATGTATGTATATGCGTACGTATGTGTATGTGTATAGATATATGATGCAAAATATAAACCGACTCAAAGTTTAGATGTGTACTAGAAATGTTTAATTTCATTCCCCGTACTTTTCATTGTCTGGAACTTAAAAACCATTTGCGGGGAAACATTATTTTATTTTACCGTCAACTACGTTAATTTAAAACAATCAATAATTTGTTAGTCACAATAAATTATTCGACTCTTTTACCCATTTATTTTCAAATAATACAACACACCTATTTTCTGACACACTTAATCATAATTCACAGTCAGAAAAATATTAAATACTATTAGACCCAGAAACAGGGTGTTACAATTAGGGACAAAAGCACATTGCTTTCCCTTAGCCTTTCTCCTAGTTTGCGGTTTCTTATCTTTCTGGATCTTTCCACTCTTAATCGCAAGTATTTGTGGAGTAGTCGATTTCTGCTCTGTAATCATATCAAGTGGAATATGATTTTCAAAATTTTTTTTGAAATTCGGGAGTCATGTTGCCGAGCATCAAACAAGCAACTTCATTATGACGATCATAAAGAGCATTCCATGCTGCTAATTCCTCAACAGGACCAGTAGCAGCATCAGGAGCAAGTCCCATCAACTGTTCAATGACTTTGTTTTTACTTTCAACAACAAGGACAATCCTTAGTTGACGAAACCAATCATTGAAATTACCTCCAGAAAGTTTTTCTCTTTCTAGCATTTGCCTGAAAGCCGAATAATTCAAGTTCGGTGCAGGATTTACCATCTACAACTAGATAAAAGTTCAAATTTAGTATTTTCGATAATACATTCTTAAAGAAAATCAAATATCCTAATGTTTATAAATACATATAAACAATTAATTTTCTTAAGGCTAGGATCCTACTTGACATACCACCATCACATCGGTTGATCTGCTAGCAATGATGGTACTCAAAAGGTAAGTGACGATCAATAATTGCATTACAAGTGCAATTCCTAGATATTATAGGACTTACAAATAATATTTATGAAGCAAGTACAAATAAATTCATAAACATGTTTCATCCCATCTTTTGCCACGGGCTTAAGGATCTCACCGCTTAACTCGTTTTAAGTCGTCCAATTAAGAACTGTAAATAGTCCACCACCGTCTCACGATGAGTGGTAATTTACCTTGGGATTGCAATGTACCTACGTCTCACGCAGAGTAAGAAGCAACCGCAAGTGTTCTTACGATTGGATAGCAATGACTTAAGTTTTAGGGTAACGCAATTTGATGTGTTATCAAATATGTATAAATATGCATGCACCATATTCATATCATAGGTTTTAATAAAAAATATTTTATCTTACATCAACATAAAGAGCTCGGTAGCTCCATTTAAACGCACAAAGAACCGCAGAAGTAAGACTAGCACAAGGCCGATTAAGTAACCCACTTTTTTTTATGGAGACAGAGCCTCCATGCTTATAGCTCTCTTATAGTTTGTTCAAATGGGTGAGCCGGTGTTTCTTTAGTGATGAAAGATACCAATTTTATTAAATGAACTTGTAATCAATTAGATATTTAACGACGCGGGAGCAAATTACGGTATATGAGCCCAACCCATATGCGTCATAAATATGTAATATTACAAACCCTAAATCAAATTTCATGATCATTTAGTCAAGTTTAATTTTATTTTCTAAAAATAATTTTGCGTCACAAGTCAACAATTGGCAAATAATAATTAAACTAAACTAATCAACTTCCTTAAGGGTCATTGATCCTATGGCCACTATGTTTTAGTATGTGCAATTTAAACTAATAAAACTATTAAACACTTAACAATTAATTTTCATGCAACTTTTGGTGAGTGGAACACTAAAGCATGGCAAACTAGGGATAACTTGTCAATTAAACAATTTTAAACAAGTAGCACATAATTATTAATTAATTTTTAAGCATGTCATCTCAATTAACAATTAATTCTAACTAGCATACTAATATATTAAAGTGATATATATGACAAATATGCATGAATTTCATGAATACCCTTTTATCTAGTTAATTAAAAGTATACAAATAATAACAAAGCAATTTATATTTAACATGTTATTATTCTCGTTAAACATAATTTTGTAATGGGATATAATGGTATACAACTTTTTACTTACAAGTATAACTAATTAAAATAAAAATATATTGTTTCCTTCCATCCTTTTAGTCGACTGAATGAATGGATGCTTATAGGACAAAAACAACTTCTTTTTTTTTTATATTTGTTTGCTTCATGTGAATTGGATCCCATCACCAAAAACATCTTCTTCTTTTTTTATCGACTGACTTTTCGCATGCAACAAAACATATATTTTTCTTATGTCGGCTTAGATCCAAAACACAAAAAAAAAAACAATTTTTATTTTCTTGTTCCTCGACTTATCTCCACACAACCAAAACCAAATTTTTCTTTGTCGTAGTCGATTAAAAAAACAAAAATAATACCCCCACCAATTTTATGTTTAACATATCTAACTAATTACAACACATATGTGTGGCTCTGATACCACTGTTAGAGTATAGCAAATAACTATAACAAATTGTCATACAATTGTGGAAGCGAATAAACACGTATTATAATTAGTTAAGATAGAAAACCTGTACCTTTTAGCTAGCTCCAATTAATCGTTTAATAAACGAATATGTTTCACTAATGGTAAAACCCTCTACGATCGCACACACAACACGTCATTGATAATCACCCGAATGCTAGTTCAATTAACCAATTAATTAACCCTTGGTTTTACGATAAAAAAACAAACAAAAGGGTTTTTGTTTCTTTGTTTCGTACGTCAGCATAGCCGAATGCCAATGGAAGCAAAAGTTAAAAACAAGGTGGGTTTGATTATTATATATATAATGAGATTTTATTATAATTAATAAATAATAACTTTTATTATTAATTAATTACAACCATTAGAAGTAACAATTTAGTCCTAATAACTTTCTCCTTGAACCTTATAATTTAATAACATTTATTAAATAATCACAAATTAACTAATAACTCAACTAGTTATTACAGTTAACTTAACTTGGTTAAATAAGCGGTATCTACGTGTTAATGCGTGTGACCCCGTAGGCTTAAACGTTCTGAACATGCGCTTATTTGACATGGTCATTTCCCAACAATACTATCTCATCTTTGAAGGCATACGAGCTATACAAAACAAAGGAGCAAAATTTACGGTAAAATGAATGATAAGAACACGTATAATGAAATTGGTAGGAGCATCATACTATACCTTCCCAATTCTGTATTTATCCAATTGACCATGTGGTGAGCTGTTCGTGCATCATCAATAGTACGAAATTCATTTTCTTTCAGTTTTCCATCCAAGCTAACAGCAATGAAGCTATACGGGGTTCCCCAGAAGAACATTGGGTAGCGACTAACAGAGAACTTATCACAGAGATTAGTGTTGTTTACCTGTGACACAAAACATAATTGTCATTTTGGTTGCTTTCCAAAGTTTGTTGTATTACTATCATGTAGTACATACTAAACATCAAACTAATGTGTATATGCACATTGAAGAGTTATTAATTTTATCCAGAATATCATACTAATGTGCAAGTAACCTTACCTTAGTCGCACAATCTACTCGTGTCACCAATACGATCCCAGGATAAACAGCATCAACTCCATTAAAAAGGCTAGCTACCTTTTCATAATGTGGCTGCAAAATGAAGCTATAATGATAAAATATAAAACAGACATACAAGTTACTTCAAAATAGCCATTACAGATAGGAACACAAATACCTTGTAATTTCTACAAGCTGGGCACCTAAAAACAGTAGCATCACGTCAACACTTTTAAAATAATGAATAATCACAGGGAATTTTAAGTGTTAAGTAGGTGTTTAAAATTGTATCCCACTTTAGACATAATTCTAGTGTATATATCAAACTTAATAAGTTTTTCTTGTATGTATTAAACTTTCGATTATTGCTATGTATGTATCCAACCTTCTATAACTCATAACCGGTGACGTGACACCGGTTTTGATATGGTTGCCAAAATGCCAAGTAAACAAAAATACCTTACCGGATAAATCGGATACCCAGAACAGCCATAACCGAAAGTTCTAGACATAAAATAGAGATTTTCAAAGTTAGATACATATATAAAATAGAATTTTGAGTTAAAGTTTTATACTTTTTAACACTTGATCCCAATCTATAATATACAAGCATATTTATCAACACAAATCAAGATTTAGTTTCAAATGATAGACCAGTGAGCGTAGAACTCGACGATGGCATAAGTAGCAGGGGAGTCCTTGAGAACTTCATCGAAATTGGTAAAGTTCAAATCAACTACCAATTTAGGCAGATATCCGCTATGGTTAACGAGGGATCGAGATCCCGCCCCTTGATTGACTAGAAAAGGTGATAATAACAAACATAATGACATGAAGCCCCAGATAAGCTTATGTACTGAAGACATGGAACAATATTATATAAAGATATCGTTGCAGATCGAGTGATCAAAATTATGTTAACGAAATATAAAACTATGAGTCGCCGGCAGAGAGAAGAAGAGCAAGTAAACGTTGGTTGTTTGATTTCAACAACTTGTTTGGAAAATGCAATATTAATTAAAAACAACAGCAAGACAGTGACAAATAATGCTTGTTCGTTTGGTTAAAAATGTATTCCAATTTCATGTGGTACACTGTCGTTATTATTTTTATCACAGTACTTAAAATAAAATAAATTTCAAATAACGATAGTAGATATAATTGTTATCCATGATAAAAAAATGCAATCATCGATGATTAGTGCGTGCAAATGTATGAAACTATAGTCTGACATTCATTGTATGTATCGAACTACTCGGGTTTCCATTGTATGTAACGAACTTATAAAATCTTTACATTGTATGTAACTTTTGATATTTTTTTCACGTGTCGATTATATAAGCAGCCACTTGGCGTGTCTTAAAACCGTTGATTTGACCAAAATACATACAATGTAAATAAATTACAAGTACATACAATGTAAATCCGAGTAGTTCGTTCCATACTATAAATGTCAAACTATAATTTGATACATTTTCACGTACTTAACCTCAAAATAAATAGCTATAATATATTACTCGTCTTATGATTAGTGATGCACATCGAAACCGGTTTTGGGAACCCGACCCGAAATGAACCCGAACCCGAACCGGTCAAAACCGGTTTTGACTAAAACCGGTTCGGTTTTTCCCCAAACCGCCGGTTTGAAACCGGTTTCCGTTTTTAGCCGTTGGAACCGGGTTGAAACCGGTTTGAGAAACCGGTTTTAAAACCGGTTTGAAACCGGTTTTTTTCTTTTTTGAAAAAACTAGCCGTTTTGTATCCGTTTTTAGCCGTTTTTTGTGGGGTTTTTTTACATTTTTGCCATCCCAAATCACTATAAATACAAGCCTTGAGTTTAGGTTCATTCACAACTTCCAAACACTCATACATATCTACAAAAACTCAAAAAACTCAAAAACGCATACTATATTATCATGGCAACTCAATCTTCTTCGGCTTCACATGGTATTGGTTCTTCAAATGCGCCAACGATTGTGAAACAATTGCCCAACAAAAGAAATCCGGAGATTTGGGGTGGTTTCGACAAAGTGTTGTTGTCGGATGGTACGACAAAAGCTCATTGTAAACGTTGTCGGAAATTCTTCAAGCCCGACTCTAACACAACGTTGAAAAATCATACCGAAAAGCATTGTGAGGCACTCAAAGGTAATCCGGAAGCAAGTGGTCAATCTTCAATGGCACGAGATGGTTCTATATTTACATACGATGTGGAACGGTGTCGACAAGCTTTTGCGGGTTATGTGATTCAAGAAGCTTTGCCTTTCAACCACTTCGACAACCCTCGGCTTACTAGGGTGATTCAAACCACTCTTCAACCGCGATATAACAATGTAAGTCGTACTACTCTTAAACGCGATGCCCTTAAATTGTGGAAAGATGCTAAAAAACAACTAAAAATCGGTTTTGAAAATTTAAATACATGTGTATCATTAACAACCGATGTTTGGTCGGCTCCTCATGGTTTGCCCGGTTCGTACCTTTGTGTAACCGCACATTGGGTTGATCCCGCAACTTGGCAAATGATGAAACGTACCATTGCTTTTGAAGACTTTGAGTATCCTCACACGGGTCAAAACTTATTTTACATGTTACGAAGTGTGATTAAAATGTTTA
Organism: Helichrysum umbraculigerum; assembly: GCA_949592205.1. NCBI lineage: Eukaryota > Viridiplantae > Streptophyta > Magnoliopsida > Asterales > Asteraceae > Helichrysum > Helichrysum umbraculigerum. The sequence continues at coordinate 67,862,028 of CATIUR010000004.1, read as the reverse complement.
AATTGGAAGAAAAGGTTTTTTCAATATCTTTTGACAACGCTAGTAATAATACACTTGCCGTTTCAAAATTAATACTAAAATACGCACCACCATTGAAGGGCATTTTTTATCATAGTCAATGTGTTGCACACATCATTAACTTGGTTGTGCAAGCCGGACTAGCGGTTGAAGATGTAGACGAAGTAAAAACGAGGTTTAAATCTATGTTGCAAGACGTTTTTCAAAAGGGTAAAGCTAGATACAAATCTTATATGAAATTGTGCAAGGATACGAATTCTATTTTTTTAACCCCTAATTGGGACATGCCCGTTAGATGGAATTCGACCTACCATATGTTTGTATGTGGTTTACGCCAACGCGATACTTTACAAGTTTTTCATGATCATCTTGTTACAAAAGGTCTTGCAACACCATTTCCAATCATATATTGGGAGTATATTAAAAAGATGGTCGAATTGCTCAAACTTTTCAAAACCGCGACTACTTTATTATCGGGTGTTTATTATCCAACTAGCCATTTGGTGCTTAATCAAATTTGGTTAATGACTACAAAATTAAACGACTACGTGTATGAAGGTCCTATATTTGAAGAAATGGTGGCTCCCATGAAAGAAAAACTAAAAAAATATTTTCAAGAAATGCCACCGGTAATTACTTGTTCCGCCGCAATGAACCCTTGTTTAAACGTTACCGGGGTAGAAATGCTTATCGATAACATTTGTCACAATTTGGATTTGAATGAGGCCGACCCATTGTTTTCACATAATGCAAAAACGGATTTTAACAAATGTTTGGGAGATTTATTTGGCGTATATTTTCAAAAATATAGTTCAACCACACATGTGTCCGGTAGTACGGCTAACCCAATGTTTTCTTCATCTTCTTCTAGCAATCCAATGCTAAACTTTTATAATAGTTTAAGACAAGAAACCAAAATACCACTAACGAATATGGGAGATATACGACCACGGATTTTTTGGCCACTATTCTACCCAATGAGTTCGAACAATTTGATATTTTGGCTTGGTGGAAAGAGAGGGAATCTCAATTTCCCATTCTAGCCATCATGGCCCGAGATTTACTAACCGTCCAAGCTTCTACGGTAGCTTCGGAATCCGCTTTTTCTCTTAGTGGCAGGGTATTATCTATACGAAGAACAAGACTCACACCGGCCTCCTTAGAGATGTGCATTTGCTTGAAGGATCACTTGGACGCCGCGGAACGCATACAAAATGTATCAAGTCTTGAAGGTGAAATGGAATACGAAGAAGACATACACAATATCGAGGTGGAAGAAGGTGTAACAATATCACTTTCCGACGAAGAAATTGCTCTTGATCAAGCTTCGCGCGAGGCTACCTCCGAAGAAGATTTCGACTTTTGAAGATTAATACAAGTTGAAGATTACTACACGATTACATTTTCGGGTGATGACCATGCCGAAGCTCGAAATGTATTCGTTGGTATATTTTATATTTTTAGTTGTAATTGTATTATGAAGACTTAGAAGACTTTTGTTTAAGTTATTGTTCAATTACGTTTGTATTACTAATGTTCTACCAATTCAATAAAAAAAATTTGCTCCAAACATTGTTTATCCTTAAAAAGCCTAACGCTAAAACGTGTTTGATAAATGCAAGGAAGTTTTTACTAAACACAAGGAAATGTACAACTCTTTATGCATACAGTATCACTTTTTATGCACATGTTTCCTTGCATTTAGTAAAACATTCCTTGAAAGTATCAACTCACTTTGAATTATATAGAATTTTCGGATTCAATAATATTTTTAAGGAGATTTAGAAGCCTTTTGGTTATGTTATTGATCAATTATGTTTCCATTACTAATGTTCTACAAAGTTAATGAAAAAAATTTGGCCCAAACGTTGCTTTTCATTAAAACGCTTAACGCCCTAACGTTTATGAATTATATAGAATTTTCGGATTCAATAATATTTTTAAGGAGATTTAGAAGTCTTTTGGTTATGTTATTGATCAATTATGTTTCCATTACTAATGTTCTACAAAGTTAATGAAAAAAATTTGGCTCAAACGTTGCTTTTCATTAAAACGCTTAACGCCCTAACGTTTATGAATTATATAGAATTTTCGGATTCAATAATATTTTTAAGGAGATTTATAAGCCTTTTGGTTATGTTATTGATCAATTATGTTTCCATTACTAATGTTCTACAAAGTTAATGAAAAAAATTTGGCCCAAACGTTGCTTTTCATTAAAACGCTTAACGCCCTAACGTTTATGAATTATATAGAATTTTCGGATTCAATAATATTTTTAAGGAGATTTAGAAGCCTTTTGGTTATGTTATTGATCAATTATGTTTCCATTACTAATGTTCTACAAAGTTAAGGAAAAAAATTTGGCCTAAACGTTGCTTTTCATTAAAACGCTTAACGCCCTAACGTTTATGAATTATATAGAATTTTCGGATTCAATAATATTTTTAAGGAGATTTAGAAGCCTTTTGGTTATGTTATTGATCAATTATGTTTCCATTACTAATGTTCTACAAAGTTAATGAAAAAAATTTGGCCCAAACGTTGCTTTTCCTTAAAACGCTTAACGCCCTAACGTTTATGAATTATATAGAATTTTCGGATTCAATAATATTTTTAAGGAGATTTAGAAGCCTTTTGGTTATGTTATTGATCAATTATGTTTCCATTACTAATGTTCTACAAAGTTAATGAAAAAAATTTGGCACAAACGTTGCTTTTCCTTAAAACGAAGACGTGCGAGCGAAAATACGATTTTTATAAAAAAACCGGTTTGAAACCGGTTTTGAACCCGAACCGGTTTGGACCCTACCCAAACCGGTTTGGGTCGGGTTGGGGTTTTGGGGTGCCCAAATCGGGTTGAACCCGAACCGGTTTTGGGCCAAACCGGTTTTGACAAAGTTTGACCAAAACCGGTTTCGAGTCGGGTCGGGTCGGGTTTTCCAAAAACCGGGTTTTGCGCATCTCTACTTATGATTTATAAGTTGATGCCTTGATGGGCTGGATCAATATTTGGGTCTAGAAGGGGAAGCAATGATGGGCCGGAGTGGTTTCGTGGGTCGTTTAGACAATTGTTTAGGGCACCTGCTGCCTAATTATAGACTTCCTTGTGATTAATGGGCTAGGCCGGCCCAGTAATATCATTGTATTTTCAATCTTTTGTATTACCGTGGTCCGAACTCCCAAGTAAATCGTACGGAATGCTTTTACTATTATTGTTTGACATTTCAATTATTATTTTAGTATTTATTTATATTTGCACAAATAATGACTTTTTGAAGTATCTAATAATTTTTTGATTATATATAACATACATAGGGTGGTAATTCAAATGAGAATAGAAATTTGTATGAGACAGGAAACCAATGATATCAAGCCATGTGTACAAAGAGAATGTTTCACATGTACAAAACTTATTTACCCCCAACATCAATTATCTCACAAACGACAAATCGAAAAATTATGAAAATTGCACCATTAAATTCAGCGTTTTCTCCTCTTCGATTTGCCGTCCCTCAAGGCACACTTTCGACGAGTTTTTTTTTTTTTTCATTTTTTTGTTGGGTTTCACATTTACTAACACATGTGTTAAATGTTGCGTTTAGGGTTTAGGGTTGAGGGGTTAGGGTTTAAGGTTTGAGGTTTCTCCCCGAAACCCCAAACCTCAAACCCTAAACCCTAAACCCTAGCCCCTCAACCCCAAACCTTAAACGTTTTACAAAACTCTAAACCCTAAAGCATACTAAACCCTAAACCCTAACATTAACCACAAATTAAATGTACAAACAATCACTAACACATGTGTTACTAATTTGTAAAACCCACCAAAAAATGGAAGAAAAAAAAAAGTTGTCAAAAGTATGCCTTGAACGACGGCGAATCGAAGAGGAGAAAACGCTGAATTTTATGGTGCAATTTTCATGATTTTTCGACTTACCGTTTGTGAGATATTTAATTTTTAAAAATGTGGAGGAGAGAGAATAAAGTGACACATGGCAGAAATCTGTTGGTTCCCTCATTCTCACTCAAAGTTGTTGTAATCATTTGAACCTTACTCAACATATATTACATTTTATCTGTAGTTGTACAAATTTACGTATGAAAGCTAAATATAAATTTCATATAGTACAGATTTACTACAGCTGCTTCATTCCCCATTAATCACCATATATATTAAGGTTAAGCACTTAAGACACTAAAGTCTAAACAATATTGCACCTTTAAAGGGAAGGGGTGCTCATGTACAGACTAGCACTCCATAAAGACCACCAATTAACCGTCTGAGCACCAGACATGAGCCAAGCTATCACACAGTTTGAACTTCGGGCCCTCATGGCTATCCGCATCCAAGACAGATCAGTGCGCACGTCCCGTGGGTGGCTGATTCTGAGTAGATGTTAAACTGTCTTCCCCCTCATCAGAAGAAGTAATTGATGATCTTGATGCATTAGAAGCCTAAAAACAGGTCATATCCAAAATCAGATTAGTTATTTGGCTTCACGGTTAATTGGCAAATAAGCACTTATGGGCATAACCAATGTGACAAAACTGCTCACCAGTAGGCGTCGCCGATGTATCAAAGCTGTCATGGCTCTCATCATGATATAAATTGGTAGGACAATTGCAGACGTTCGTAAGAACCATAACTGACAAAGAATAGAAAACCAGTGAACATGAAATACTGTCAGCGTTTATGCCAAGTTTGAATTTCACAAGTATATTAACAAGTGAAGTGTTAAATTATGGCTGATTGGAACATTTTATAGAAAAATGGATTGTCTAGAGTTATAAAAAGATCACTTGCCCTTGACATTGAATCATCCAAATATACAAGTATAAACACGTCAGGTATGGTTGTGTGATTTAATATTCTTAGTAATAGATCAATTCAATCATTCATGCTAATTTTGTTGTTGACTATGATCATAAGGTATCATACTTGAGGTCCTTCTTAGTATGCTTAATGATTCCAGTTTAAATTGAACTTCCAAATCAGAAAAGATTTCCATTAGATTATTTATCATCTGCAGTGATATATTGTGCTATTACATTACCAGAAAATTATGTGTCTAGTGTGATTTATATGTCCAATCATTCACACAAGGGGTGTTCAAAATATCCGTATCCGAATCCGAAACCTGGAAAATCCGAAAATCCGATTCAAAAATATCCGAAAATTCGGATACCCGAAATTCGGATTCGGATATTGGGTAGTGCTTTTGCAAAAAGTCGGATAATTGGGTACCCGAATATCCGAACCAACCATCCAACTTATTTTTTCTTCAATTTTTTACTATTATTTATATGTTTAAGATTAAGAAATATCCAACACCTAAATCAAAACCCTGGCCCCTTTTAACTCTACAGACACACATTCACTTCACCCCACCCCACCCCATCGTACCGTCAGTCCCACCCCAACTACAATTATGATCCCGTCCGGCCACCTCCTCCCCCCACCGGCCTCCCTCACGCAGCCAACAATCAAGAGAACAACTTTTAACTTTTCTTTCCAATCTACATTACTTTAACTTGTCTAGAAAATCAGATTTCTTAATTTTCCTTTTGGGTACTTTGCAAATAAAATGATTCTGTCAATCTTTCTATAATAGTGTGTATATATGCTCTTAGATGCCATATTACATCTTTCATTTGACTATTTATCTCTTGAAATGGCCGATTGTATATAAAATCATACGCTTTTAAACACTTTGAATCAGATCGCATTTCAGTGTTTTTTTTTCCTTCAAAATTTTGTTAGTATTTCTCGGATATTTGGGTAAACCGATATCTGTATCCGAAATTTTGGATACCCGAAGTTCGGATATCCGAAATTTCGGATACGGGTTTTGGGTAGCGAAATTCACCATCCGAAATTTCGGATATCCGAACTTCGGGTATCCGAAAATGAACACCCCTAATTCACACTCTATTTACCTAATTGGTGGTTTCTTATCATAATTTCCACATCAAGAATCACAGTTTATCTTTTTACCATGAACATCGGAAAAGAGTCACTCCCCGCTCCATTTGCAATGACGGGAAGAGCATGTCGCAAGAACATGAGAACCACGAACTGCATGTAAAGTTGGGATATTATTAAGTTACTTTTAGCAAACAAAAGAGAGATCGAGGAGGGTGAAAAGAGAGAGAGATCATACAATGGCGGCGACTGAGTGGAAGCAGAAGACGCTTCTAGAAGTGGAATCTTCATATTCGTCAGAATCCTGGTCAAGAACACTACGATCAGGTGAAACAACTGCGACTATCCGAGGACTATTGGTCACTTCCCTCCTAGATATCTGCCAATGCCCCCTGAAAATTGCACATTTTAGCAACAAAATAGAAGATGCACATATTCCATATCATTTGACTTTTGAAGTCAAAGAACCAATTCTTTACTTTAAATTGCGAGACTTGATTATATTAAATGGAAATGTTGAATAACCACTTTGGAATCTTGCAGCAAGTTCTACAAACCAGAAATTCTTTTATGTGTTAACAGACTAAAAATTTCATCCTTTTTGAAATAGAAAAGAAAACGATTTAACCTTATAATGTCAACTTGTGGCATTTTTTGAAAATGTGTACCTCAAATTCAACGGAATACCCCCTAACAGGAAAACAGGGGATGGTGCTGTGTAGCCTGGCTTGAATTGCTGCAGTTAAGCCATTTTCAATTATATATTACATCACATTCGAGTCTCCAAAACTAATTTTGAACCTTATGAGCTAGACCACTAAATAGATTTAGCAAAAACACACCTGGTGGCATATTTCGCAAATTGTGTCGCCCTTCTCATTACACCATCTCTGAACACATCTGCGATGAGCATACTACAAAAAGTAAAATGAGTATGAACACCAAATATAAATTATTAAATAATAACATAGCAATTTACTCATAATGAAACACCAGACTAGATAATAGGGTTCCTCTTGGTTATTTCACTGGACCCCAAATAAATTGGACCAGCAACCTACATCTTTTTGTATATATGGGACAAGGCATCAAATGTTAAAAAATGATAACTTCTTTTATGTTTAAGATCTCGAGCTCATTCTTAATGATGAAATTTGAAAACTTCGTTAAACTTGTGCAAGTCATCCAAAGTGTAATCAAAATTTCTAATACATACAAGTTACAACCTTCAAATTGAATTTATTAAGAAAACAGTCACAGAACATGTTAATACATGCTTGATACATTACTTATCTTTAACGCTCAAAAAACTAATAACCAATTAACATGCCCCTTTTTGACCCCTATCAAGAACACATTCCACCCATTACCTGACTCGCCCAGTTTGCCACCTCTACGATTCCAAATTGTTTGTAAAACAGCCTACTTCACTAAAAACAAATACATAAATGATATCATTGAGCAAATCAAAGTATCACAATCTTGCATTCAAGAATTTTAATGCTGCCTCTTTTCTTAATTTGATAGGACAAATCTCAATAGTCTGACAGCAAACGCAATAATTCCACATACCGATGAAATTTATTTGTAATATCACCGGAAATAGATCAACACACACTAATATAATAATGCCTGTAGATCTATAAAGGTACAAGTGTGTTCAATATTACAGTAAGATTAAATATCCACGCAAAATTAGAATTCATAGAAAGAGTCAGATTAATTAATACTAATAAATAACCAACCTTCAAGCTACCACAGCAAGAGCAAGGTGTCTCCATATTCGAATCAAAGTCCTCATCCTGACATATCCTACATTCAACCAACTTCTTGGGAGTGAATACACCATTAGAAGAACAATCGATAACGGTATCATCATTTCCCAGCGGATCCAACTGCTTTAAAGGTTTCCTGCTTTCAATTGCAGCCTCCAATGTGGATTCTGTCAGCAACCGATCAACCAAAAACACGAAATGATCCCCCATAAGAACACTACTAGATGTTTCACTATCCTGAAGTCAAATAATAACACAGATTAGAAACATTTCATATACCACAAATAGAATAATGCAGCATATGATTCCTTTTATTAGAAGTTGAAGAATTACCAATGATATAACATACTCCCTATGTCTCATAATAGGCAGCAATACGCATATGGAATGTGCCAGAAAGAAAAGCCATGTTTCCTTTAATCAGACGATTCAAAGGAATATATAGGAATTATTATTGTAGGACAAAGGTGACACTGATATTGATCCATAAGTTTTGTTGGGTTTCTTACTATTAAGGGCACTATATTTTTGATCATTACTGAAATATTGTCCGTAAACTACAAGTCAAGTCAAATACAGCATGTTTTGGAAGCAACTAACCGGCTAAGACCACAATTGAACAAATAGTTTTAAAGCTAATAGAGCAAATATCATTAAACATTTACACAATTACTACCCTGATTGACAAAAGTGAAGTCAGACACATTCTTCCTGGGCCAACATAATATTGTATAGTAACAATTTTTTACACATTTCAAGCTAAAATTAAATACTTGACTGCCAGAATTCTTTACAGAATATCGATGTCATTACTCAACTTCTTTTTAGCCATGGCAAGTAAACAACAGAAAAAAATTTCGGCTATTACTATCTATTTGCGGATTTGCCTATAAACAGTCATCAACTCATCATAAGATTTGATACCACTGATTTTAACTTTCAGGATGTCCATCATTTTGTCATTGATTTATGGGCAAATTCCAAAAAAAAATAAAAAATAAAAAATAAAAAAAAAAAGATAAGGGAAGTTCCAAAAAAGCTCGATATAGGTAAAGTAAGAGGGTGTTTGGCCGGGCTGTAAGCTTTTAGCTTACAGCGTTAACTTGCAGCTCCAACTTTGGGGCTTTTTAGCTTTTAGCTTTTTAACCCTTTAAAATCCCTAAAAGCTCCACATATCCAAACACTAAAATAGAGCTTTTTAACGTTAACATACCGCAAAAGCTAAAAAGCTCTCCCTTACCGCTCCCCCAAACACCCCCTAAGTTCATTTGCACATTTAAAAGGGTGAACTTAGGTAACCTGATTTCTGATTTCTTATCTTACCTTTTGGTTCAATTATTGAACCATCACTACATTTTATGAACATATGCAAATACCCATACGGTACCTATAGCCAGATTTTGTGGAACTTCCATTACCTCTTTCTGAAATTTGGCCTTGATTTATTGATATTGAGGAATAGTTTAACCATATGAAATAAGTGATCTTTTGATCAATACAAGGCAGATGCCCAACATTATATTCTCAAAAGAAGGGGATGGTGAAACATCATAGCTCAAGCAATAATCTAGAGCGGATTGCTTTGTAACCATTATATTTGCCATTTTGCATTAACTAAAGCCAGTGTCATATAGAAAGATTTAAAGTAGCATAACACCATTTAGAGAAATGAAGATTTGGTGTCATAAAAGATTCAAAACAACAAAACCCAAGTTCTATAAAATTGAAAAAAAAGCCAAGATTAGTAAAGAAATAGAAAAGAGTGAAATTTAGATAATAAAAAAAAAATAATGAGAAAAGGAGCCCAGGTGATGAAAAACAAAAGGTGAACTTTTAATCAAGACATATTGAATCATTTAAAAAAGTTTAAAGATGACTAAACTTATTTTTAAGAAGAAGAAAAAAAAAAGCAAATGATTTTGCCTCAGATGAAACAAATATAAAGGCATTCAAAAGTAATAATCAAGGGCAAGAAGATCAGTACCTGCAGATGGGTAAAAAGGTGTCTATCTTTCTGTGAATGAATAAAAACACCTAAAAGGCATGAACACATAAATAGATTGCAAGAAAGAATCCTATACGATATCTTTTTTATAGATATATATATAGTGATGGGATCAAAGGAAAGTGAAAGAAACAAGAAAGATAAAACTTACAAGGAGGGGATCGGATATGTTGAAAGCCAAGTTAAACAATGTAGATGAATCTTTGAGAAAATGTTAGTGTTAGGGTCTTGCTTTCACTTTTGGAAATCTCTACTCGTAATTGTACGAACTCAGTTTGCTCAATCTATTTATTATGCCTAATTTTATCCAAAATAAAATCATGATCAATTATCTATATCTATATAATAATTATACTCCATCCGGTCACACCACAACTCTAACATTACTATTTTAAGTTTTCTCAAATAAATATGCACTTTTATGTTGATTAGTTAAAATTATAATTAGTTGAAAATTTTAAAATTGTGTGCAAAGTCAAAGTAGACACTTTAACTTGGACGGAGGGAGTATAATATATTATAGCATAAGAAATGGTTGCCCATGTGTTGGGTGTTCCGCTCGGTGTTCAATTGAACATCCGAGTTTAACACGTATAAGATTTTTTAAGGGAATAGTTTAATGTTCAGATCGGCCCACAAAAATGATATAAACCAATCAAATAAGAGGAAAAGAGAGAAAAAAGAAAAAAAGTTTGAACATGACGTAATGAATGCCAGCCCGTTATGGTGAACGCCAAATCTAACGTTCAAGTTGCTGAAAGTTGATGAAGATGCTCGTCCACTCCCTTTGCTCTTAGGGGAGCTGATTTTTGCAAGGAGTATGTTAGTAAGTAATGATATATAGACCTAATTAGGTAGACTTAAAAGTAGACCTAACCTTTTAATTGGTTAAAACATTTTCTCTCTTCTAATCTAATTAGTTAAACATAACACATGTCACTCTTATGTTTTTAGGTCTACTTTAGATCTCCCTAAGTAGGTCTATCAATCATTTTCCTATTTTACTTCTCAGAAAAAAGATAAATGTTAATTGACTATGCTACCCCCTCAATTTCCCTTTATACATTTCCTTTTTATCTTTCTTTCTTCAGCTTTTTTTATCTTCTTCATCAACAACTTCGAAACCCATTTGAACATTTAAATTTATTACCATTCTCTCTTTACCCTGCTCCACTTCAGGCCTCATCTGATAGGCATTTTTGACATTGTTTATCGATTGTCTAGACGTCTACAAGTAAAAATAATACAGTGAAAGAAACTCAGCATGAATAGGTACTTTTGTTTCCCAAATTCAACTTCTAACTTTGGTTGAAGTTTTTTGTGTTATATGATAAACATCTACTCCCTACGTCATACTTACTTTTATCATACTTTTATAAAGAAAATGAAAGAAACTCCACTTACAATTAGAAGTTAAAATTTTTGATTAATCTTTAGTACGATGAAATTGCTTTGGTTTTAATTTTCTTTTATTTTAGTTTATGTTTTTGGCATTTCAATGTTTATAGCTGACTTTGAACGAGAATTAAAATTTTAGTGGGAATGAAAGAACTATTAAAAGCGATTAATAGTTTTGTTAGATCGTGAACTTCAATACTTCAAGTGAACAATTTGAGATACTTTAATACCTTCTGTGTGTATTAACCCTTTAATTAAACTAACTTAGTTAGGCTTGGGCACTATTAGAATAGGTAAGATAATAGCCTGAAAAGGGGAAGCTGAATTATTGAAGAATATAATTATTCATTAAAGGGATACGTATTTGTATATGTATTCAACTTTACTCAAAAATCTATAGTATGTATTCATCTTTGAAAACTTCTATTGTGCGTAACAAACTTTCAATAATCTTTATTGTATGTATTGGATTGTACTTTCGATGACTCGTTATTCATATATTGTGCCACGTGTTATCCATATTGATATCGCTCATTTTGTCTATATAAATATATCGCGATATCATTGTTTTGCATATGTATTTTAGTGGATCTCGAGAACTTTCGATACTTATTTTGTTTGAAAATCCATTTCAGGTGAAAAGCTGGATACGCATGCGATTTGGTGTGGAATTGGTGAAGTTTGGATCAAAAGTTGGTTGAGCTGGAAATCTGGTCTAGCCGATCGGCTTCATCATTAGCCGATCGGTTCCTATGCTATAGCCGATCTGCTTAATTTAGCTGATCGGTTCACCTAGTTCATTTCCATCTCCGCAGCTTGCCCGTTTTGGAGCTTGAGTTCTTGAACTGAAGAAGCCGATCGGCTTGTCCTTTAAAGCCGTTCGGCTGGGACTTTAAAGCCGATCGGCTATGCCTAAAAAGCCGATCGGCTAGCGTTGGATCTGAGCGAGGGGTAAGGTGGTTGATGAGCTGTCCGTTTCTGATTGGTTGGCATTTAATGCCAACCGTTTTTCCCATCCGTTTTTCAAATAAAAATAAAAAAAAAAGTAAAAAAAAAAAAAAAATGGGGGTGTTTGGTTCGGCTAGCTTCATATTCATCATCTTCATCTCATTTACTACACTCACCATTATTACACCTTCTTCATTATCACTCACCCACATTTACTCTCTTCACCGTCTCATTTACTCCACTTCACCCAACCAAAATCACCATTTTACTTCACATTTTCGCAAGGATCTAGCTAGGAATTTGTGAGGGAAACATCAAGCAAACATCATTTGGAACAATTGTGTAACAAATTTGGTATAATTTCGATTTAATCTAATTTCAAGTTATTTTATGGATTTGTTTAGTGTTTATGATTTTTGCTTGATGATTGTGATTATGTGTGGCTAGTTACCTTTGTGTTTGCTTGGATAAAATAACTAGATGATTAGGGGTGTATATTTTGGATGTTAATTTATGCTTGAGTTTGTGAATCATCCATGGATTTGTATGTATTTATTTAGTTGTTGTTAGGAACTTTCGGCATTTTAGCTAAACAATTATAGCGAATGTTCTTTGTTTAGTAAAAATACCTAAAAGAGTTGTTTGTCATTTGTGGAACAAAGCATTTGATGATTGTAACAACACTAGTTAAATATATACAAGTTAACGATTATAGCGAATGTTTGTCGTATGGATGATTTGCAAACTCACTAATCGTAATTTATGTTTAATCGGAGAACCTTATGTGATTGAGCTTTATCTCAAGAATTTAACCATTTGGTGATTTACTAATTGATATAGCGAACGTTTTCAACCTAGTAAATTGCTATTAATTATTTGTCTATGAATGATTGATCAAAATTGCGAATGTAATTTTGGAATGTGTCAAATGATTTAGCTAAGTTGTGTAAGTTTGTAACTATGGCGAACGTCTGTTACTTGATTAAATCATAGGTTTGTCAACTGAAATTGAACTTTAGGTCTCAGAGAACTTTGAGCTTAGGTTTGATGAATGTTACCATTTAGCATATGTCTTAACCGGTTATAATTCTACACCCCGAAATCACTAGTGAAATAGTCCAAGCAAGCATTGTTTTTAATATTTGAAAAGTTCCAAATCAATCACTTTGACTCTAAAGAGTCCACTTGCCTAGTTTAACTAAAATTTCGTAGTTTTAAGCAACGTGACAATTCGGTCACACAAACCAACCACATTTTATTTTCTCTTTTTAAATTGCTCACACTTCTATTGATCATCAAATCTAGTTCCCTGTGTTCGAACCCGAACTTACCCAACTATACTACCACTCGACAGGGTCCACTGCCCGGTTGTGTTTTGGTCTAGCTCGGTACTTTCTTGTTCATATTTTCAACGATAAATTTTTATAACTAGATTTAGCACATCAAGTTTTTGGCGCCGCTGCCGGGGAATCTTGATTTGTGAAAATTGATTTAAGTGTGATTAATTGATCATTTCTAGAATTTATTCTTGGAAAGTTACCTTTGTTAGTATTGCGCCGGTGCGTTTATGGTTTTATCGTTTGTGTACTTTCAGGTGTGATTTGGTAGTGGATGAACACAAGGAGCTCCGGTAAAGAGCTTCTAAGTCCTTTGTCCAATCCGGAGAAGACCAAAAAGAGTAAACGGAGGAGGAAGCCAAAGCAAAGATCATCGGAATCATCTAGTAGTCAAACGGATACCGATACATCTTCTGGAAACACCGTTGAGGTGGAAGAGACTTTTGTGGAGGAATCTCCATCACCCGAAGAAGATCCTTCAACACCTTCCGAAGGAGAAGAAGAGATGGCGGATGAGGATGATACCCCCATTTTCTCACGGACAAGAACCGTGGCACCGACACCCGAGGCGGCCATACGGGTTCAAGATATTGAAAATGATAATTTCTCTTTGAAGGGGCATCATATGCAACTCATTAGAGATAAACAATTCGACGGAAGGGTGCGGGTCGATCCGCACCAACACATTGCTAGCTTTCTTGAAATCGGGAGCTATTTCAAGTATGGGGCAAATATGGATGAAGTGATTCGCCTTCGGACGTTTCCTATGTCACTTTGTGGTGAGGCAAAGATTTGGTATCAAGAATTGGAACCAAACACCATCACTACTTGGGATGAGATGAGGGAAGCATTCGTTAGACGATTTTATCCTCCGGCTTTGGCCGAAAGACTTTTGAATGAGATTAGAGCCTTCAAACAACAAGAAGGCGAAACTTTGGTAGAGGCATGGTGTCGGATGAAAGAAATGTTGAGAAATTGCCATGGTCACGATTTGAAGAAGAGAGAAATCATTGTGTTATTCTACAATGGTCTTAACTTGGATTCGGCAAGTATTCTTGATGCCTCGGGAGGAGATCAATTCCTCTACAAGACACCGAATGAAGCATGGAAGCTTCTCGAAGACAAGGTGATCCAAAGCTTAAATTGGGCTAAGGATAAAGGAGGAAAACCGGTTAAAAAGCATGTTGCATTCGCCGAGGGTACTAGTAGTGGAAGTAGAAGCTCCAATGACTCGGCCATGATGAAAGAAATCAAGGCTTTATCTTCTAAGTTTGATGCACAATTCAAGACTATCAAAGGTGAAATTAAAGAGCTTAGAGATGGTTGCGGTAATTGTGGCGGAAATCATGCCACGGCTAATTGTGCACAAGACGATTTGCCAATGGTAGGAGATGAAGAAGGGGTTAACTTTCTTCAACAAGGTAATTATCAAAGCGGAAACTACCAACGAGGGGGTTATCAAAACCGAAATTCGGGAGGTTACCAAGGCGGAGGCTATAACCAAAACCAAAACCAAAACCAAATCCGATTTTCTAGACCTAACCAACCTTACAACCAAAACTCCAATCAATCTCAAAACCAATCATACAATCAAAACCAATCCCAAAACCAAAATTACAACCAAAATCGACACCAAAGCCCATCTAGGGAACAACAACCATCACCGGTTCAAAAACAAGAACCAACATTGACTCCAATGGAACAAATGATGAAGGAGTTTATGTCAAAGAAAGAAACCGCCACCGAGAGGATGAAAACTCAAATGACAAATATTCGGTTGAGCATGGAACAAGGGCAAAAGAATCAACAAGCTTCAATTCAAGATTTGGAGCGAAAAATGGAGAGGTTATCCGAGGGGCAAAGTAGTAGGCCAACCGGTGGCTTACCGAGTAATACACAACAAAACCCAAGACAACAACCTTCACCCTCTAGCGGTTCCAAACCTTACCAACCACCACCCACGAGAAATGAGCATGTGAATGCTATAACCACGAGAAGCGGAAAGGAGCTTCCACCACCTCAAGCCAAAGACAAAAATGTTTCTAACTCTTTTGTGCAGGAAATTGAGGAGGAAGACAATGAAGATAATGTTGATGCTCCTACACCAACGGTCACACCGGTGTCACCTACTCCAGTTGTGAAAGCTTACAAGCCGAAAATTCCTTATCCACAAAGACTAAGGAAATAAAAGATTGCGGCTCAATATGGGAAGTTTGTGGACATGATCAAGGGCATTCGAATCAATGTGCCTTTGGTTGATGTATTAGCCGGGATGCCGAATTATGCCAAATTCATCAAGGATTTGGTGAGCAACAAAGAGAAATTGTCGGAGGCTTCGGCAATGTTTTTGAATGAGGAATGCTCGGCACTTGTCCAAAACCAAATCCCACCCAAGCTTGGAGATCCCGGGAGTTTCATCATTTCTTGTACATTGGGTAAAATCATTACTTGTGATGCACTTGCGGACCTAGGTGCTAATATAAACTTAATGCCATATTCACTTTATGCTAAATTGGCCCTAGGATCCCTAACCCCCACTCGCATGAGCATCCGTCTAGCCGATAGATCTTTCCAATATCCCGTTGGGATTGCGGAAAACATGCTAATAGAGGTAGGGCAATTTACCTTCCCGGTTGACTTTGTTATCCTCGAAATGGAGGAGGATAGTAAAGTGCCCTTGATTTTAGGACGACCCTTCCTACATACCGCGGATGCCATAATTGGGGTTAAAGATAAGAAATTGACCTTGGGGGTGGGAAATGAAAGGATTGCGTTCACGGTCGATAAGGCCATGAAGCATCCTTATTCTAATGATGATTCGTGTTTTAGAATTGATGTGATAGATGATGCGGTGGAGGAAGAATTGGAAAGTATGCTTGCATTGGAATCGGAGCTTGTTGACTTGCTTGAGTCAAATGTTGAAGGAATGACCGAGGAGGAGTTGGTCATGAGCATGGAAGAGAAAAATGATGAAGAAGAGCTCGAATGTGAGGATGCTTTTGAGGAGCTCACAAAGGATGACAATATGAGAATCAAAACGTCATTGGAGGATCCACCACGTGATTTGGAGTTGAAAGAACTTCCAAGTCATTTGGAGTATGCTTATCTCCATGAGGAAAATCTCCTCCCAGTAATAATCTTCTCATCCCTTGTGAATGATGAAAAACTAAAATTGTTGAATGTACTCAAGGCTCACAAAAGAGCTTTCGCTTGGCGGACATCCGACATACCGGGAATAAGCCCATCCTTTTGTAAACACAAAATTAATTTTGTTGATGATTTTAAACCCGTTGTCCAAAGACAACGGAGGCTTAATCCCAATATGGTGGATGTGGTCAAGAAAGAAGTGATTAAGCTTCTTGATGCGGGTATTATTTACCCCATTGCGGATAGTTCTTGGGTGAGCCCGGTAAATTGTGCACCAAAGAAAGGGGGGATGACCGTAGTTTCCAATGACCAAAACGAAATGATACCCACTAGGACGGTCACGGGATGGCGTGTGTGCATTGATTATAGGAGGTTGAATGATGCCACGAGAAAAGACCATTTTCCCTTACCATTCATTAACCAAATGCTTGAGAGGTTGGCGGGTAACGAATATTATTGTTTCCTTGACGGATTTTCGGGATATTTCCAAATACCCATAGATCCCGAGGATCAAGAAAAGACCACCTTCACTTGTCCATTTGGGACCTATGCCTATAGGAGAATGCCCTTTGGTCTTTGCAATGCTCCCGCCACATTTCAACGTTGTATGATTGCCATTTTTCATGATATGGTTGAAACTTCCATGGAAGTCTTCATGGATGATTTTTCGGTATTTGGCGATTCATTCGAGTCATGTCTAAAGAACTTGGATAAAATGTTGGAGAGATGTGAGAAAGCCCATCTAGTGTTGAATTGGGAGAAATGCCATTTCATGGTGAAAGAGGGCATAGTGTTGGGTCATAAAGTGTCGGGGTTGGGTATTGAAGTTGATAGGGCTAAGATTGATGTTATTGCCAAATTACCTCCACCGACCAATGTTAAGGGCATTAGAAGTTTTCTTGGTCATGCCGGTTT
Source organism: Helichrysum umbraculigerum (assembly GCA_949592205.1). Classification (NCBI taxonomy): domain Eukaryota; kingdom Viridiplantae; phylum Streptophyta; class Magnoliopsida; order Asterales; family Asteraceae; genus Helichrysum; species Helichrysum umbraculigerum. Next base: position 67,844,562 of record CATIUR010000004.1, on the reverse strand, counting down.
TTACCGTAGATTCATTAAGGATTTTTCGAAGATCACCCGTCCAATGACTAGGCTACTTGAAAAGGATGCCCCTTTTGTGTTTGATGGACCATGTTTGAGTGCATTTTTGACCCTTAAAGACCATTTGACCAATGCACCCATAATTGTCTCACCCGATTGGTCCAAGCCCTTTGAACTCATGTGTGATGCAAGCGACTTTGCCTTAGGAGCCGTCCCAGGACAAAGGATTGATAAACATTTCAAACCTATTTACTTTGCTAGCAAAACCTTGATTGGGGCCCAACAAAACTACACAACCACCGAGAAAGAATTGCTTGCCGTCGTATATGCCTTTGACAAATTTAGGCAATATCTTGTGCTATCTAAAACCGTAGTTTTCACCGATCACTCGGCTCTCAAATATCTCTTTGCCAAACAAGACGCTAAACCGCGTCTTATTCGTTGGATTCTTCTGTTGCAAGAATTTGACATTGAAATCAAGGATAAGAGAGGTGCCGAGAACCTTGCCGCCGATCACTTGTCAAGACTGGAAAATCCAAATCTTGACAAGCAAGGCGATACTAATATTGATGATTCCTTTCCCGAGGAATTTCTTTTGCAGGTAGGTGATGAAAATAAGGATGAGGAAGCACCATGGTATGCCGACTTGGCAAATTATTTGGTTGGTGGCGTTTTGAGGAAGGGCATGAGTCACCAAGAGAAAGGAAAATTTTTCTCTAACTTGAAGCATTATTTCTGGGAGGAACCGTATTTATTCCGCGTTTGTGCGGATGGAATGGTGAGGAGATGTGTTTCGGGTGGTGAAACAAGGAAGATTTTGGATGAATGTCACTATGGGCCCACCGGTGGACATTATGGTCCCTCGGTCACCGCAAAGAAGGTCTATGATGCTGGTTTTTATTGGCCAACAATCTTCAAAGAGGCCAACACTTTATGTCAAACTTGCGATGCTTGTCAAAGAACCGGAAACATCTCCAAAAGGGATGAAATGCCACAAACAAGCATCCAAGTTTGTGAAGTATTTGACATTTGGGGCATAGACTTCATGGGACCATTCCCACTTTCGTTCAAAAATGAATACATTCTTGTGGCGGTTGATTACGTGTCCAAGTGGGCGGAAGCTAAGGCTTTACCAAAGAATGACGCTCGTGTGGTCATTGATTTCTTGAAAAGCCCATTTTGCCGATTTGGGATGCCTAAAGCGTTGATTAGTGACCGAGGGACTCACTTTGCGAATGCTCAATTGGAAAAAGTTCTCAAGAAGTATGGGGTAAGTCACCGGTTCTCGACTTCCTATCACCCACAAACAAGTGGTCAAGTCGAGAACACTAACCGTGCTTTGAAAAGAATTTTGGAGAAGACGGTGAAAGACAACCGGGCCATATGGTCCAAAAAGCTTGAAGATGCATTGTGGGCGTTTCGGACCGCCTACAAGACACCTATTGGAACGACACCGTATCGGTTACTTTATGGCAAAACTTGCCATTTACCCCTTGAAATTGAGCATAAAGCTTATTGGGCGCTAAAGAATTGCAATTTGGATTTGATTGAAGCAGGTGAGAAGAGAATGTTGCAACTTCATGAGTTGGATGAGCTTCGATTGCAAGCTTATGAAAATTCTCGTCTTTACAAGGAATGGACAAAGGTGTTGCATGACCGGAAGTTGAAAGTGAGAAAAGAATTTAAATCCGGTGAAAAAGTGCTTTTCTTCCAATCAAGATTCAAATTGAAACAACCGAAGTTCAAACCAAGATGGACCGGCCCATACGTGGTAAAGCATCAATACCCATCCGGATATGTGGAGCTTTTTCAAAAAGATGGTGGAACCTTTATTGTGAATGGGCACCGTTTGAAACTATACCATGAGGATGAACAAGAGAGCGAGTGGGAGGAACTCGCAACTTACCCCAAGGACAAATGAATTCGGGGTCGAGTCTAGCTTGGACTCGTTAATAAATGAAGCCCATACACGAGGAAACTCGTGTTTATATCCTTTTTGATAAACTTAGAATTTTTGGCCTGCATTTTTGATGATTTTGATGTGTTTTCTGCTGCTGTGATTGTTTGAATTGTTAAGTGTTAAGGTGTTTTTGTGTTGCTGCTGTTTCTGCTGATTTTGCATAGGGAAAGCCGATCGGCTTACAATAGCCGTTCGGCTATCGATCAATAGCAGATCGGCTTATTATAGCCGTTCGGTTTATTCTTTGAAAAATGATCACAGAACTTGAGCCCTTTTCTGAAGCATTAATTTACCAAATATAAAGCAGATCGGTTTACAGCTAGCAGTTCGGCTAAAGCTTTCAAGTAGATCGGCTATATAAAGCCGTTCGGCTATGCTAGTTAAAAATCGTTACAGAACTTGACCCCTCCATCTTGAGCGCATTTCAATTGATAAAGCCGTTCGGCTATTAGTTTAGAGCAGATCGGCTAATACAGCAGTTCGGCTAAGTTAGGAAGCCGATCGGCTTTGGGTATATTCTGGCGATTTAATTAAAGAGCATAAGCTTTCTCTTTTTCACACCAGATCATCACAACCGATCTGTTTACTTTTTCTCTCTCAAGTGAAAAACGAAAAAACCCCAAGATCTTCACTAAATCATCATCTAACCTTCATATCTTTCAAGCAATTCAACCACTAATCATGTCTAGACAACCTAAGGTATTTCATATCTCATTTAAATCTTCCTACTAGTGATTTTTGAGATGAACATCTTGAATCCGGGTTTGGGTTGATTCAAGTGTGGGGATGAATTCCTTTGTGATTTTGTTGTGTGTTATGCTTGATTCATACATGTTACTTAGTTTATACCATGATCTTTTGTTTAAATTGCTCGATTTAGATGATTTACAAATTAGGGTTCATATGCTAATTTGGGGATAATCCGAATTTAGTGATTTATGCTTGATAGTTGGTGCTAATTGTGGTGTAATTCGTGTTTGCAAGTATAATGATGTTAATTGGTGGGTTGATTTCCATTTGTGGATGATTTAGAAAATTAGGGTTTATGTGGAAATTGGGGAAGAAGGAGTTGACTTTTCTGGTCAACTTTGACTTTTGCTTTGACTGACTTTGGTGTAACTTGTGATTGTAATACATGTCTAGAATCAATTTGAGTGATCCTTTTTGCTCAATTCAAGTTCATGTTTGATATTGAAGTTATGCATTTATGAGGTAGTCAATAGGTTTGGTATGTAACTTTGATTGTAAGGCTTACTTGAGTCACATTGTATGTCATTGGCATGATTCAAGCATGGTTTAATATTAGGTTGCACGTTTATCCTTATTGAGTTTAAGTCTTGGCTATATGATTGATTGGTAACTGTCGGTTTGAGCTATGCTTGCATTTGTTGATTGTTTTGCTTTGTGATGCGGTTATTAGCGTGTGTGCTCGGTTACTAGGGGGTGTGGTTGTGTTTGACATTGATCGCTCATTTTGTCATATTTTTGCTAACTCTAACACAATTTTGGGAATTTTGTATCTTGTTGTGTTGTGTTGTGCAGAGAGGCAGGAATACCCAACCTGACACCTATGAGCCTCAGTATCCTGAAAGTATTTATGAGGGTTTACTGCCTGGAGACCGCCACCCTCATTTGATTTTTGGACGCCATACGTATAACTACCTGGAATACACTGAAGCCTTGTATAAAATTCATAAAAAGGAATGCGAATACCCTCGGGAGATCAACTGGAACCCGTTGGAAGTTGTCGGGGTTGCTCATGATATTCGCAAGACTTTTACTCAAACTGTGAAGTTCGATGACGAGGCTTTTGGTGTAAATGACTTTGAAAAGCTTCTTGGGATCCAAGAAAATATTTACGAAGAGTTGGTAATGGAATTTTTGGCAACTTTGGAAATGTTCCTTATCAACAATGTCGACGATAAATTCTTGAGTTTCAGACTTGGTGAGGCCCCTAGAAAATTATCATTGAAAGAGCTTGCGGGTTGTTTGGGGATTTATACGGATGAGGAATATTCTTCCCATTGGATTGATCGGTATATTATGATTGGGGCAAGGCTGGATGAGGGGCAGTGTGATGCTGAAGTTTGGGCAATGCTTAGTACATCACGATATCTTGGGGGGAAGAATTTGAACAAACATCTTACGTCCCCCAAATATAGGGTGATACACAAAATGTTAGCAAACACACTGACTCTTAGGGGAACCAATAGGGAGAAGGTGACCTTGATCGACTTGTGGTTCTTGGATAAGTTGAAAAGTAGGGACAGGATCAATGTCCCATATGCAGTGGGCAAGTACCTTCACGCCTATGCTAGTGGGCATAAGCCCACTTCCAGGCTTTGTGGTGGTCATCTAATCACTCGGATCGCCAAGGTGTAACACCCGCCAAATTAGGACTAGTAATTAGTGCCTAATCATATGTTAATACATGTAATTAGTTCCTTGTTAGGCTAATTAATGTATCGAATATTATATATATTGTTGAATATATACGAAAATGCGTTTTGGTTAAATCGTACGCAATTTAAATCGAATGTATTTCGATTCTATTTAATATGGACGTTGGTGACCAATTTTATTAAATAACGTTGTTATGTCAAAAATATTATTATAATAATATTTCGTATTTATACGTATCGTACAAACAGAAAGTTACACAATTTAAAATGTTAAAACGCACAAACCAAATAAACAAACTTATACATTTATAATTCAAATATAAACTTATTTGTAAAATAATTAAATAAAACATCGCGTAATAAATTTGTATTTAAAACGTACCAATTAATATGAAAAATAATTATTTAACGTTTAAACGACGGAGCAAACGAACACCGCGCGGGGAAACGGAGACTGAAAGTTGGAGGTAAAACCCCCAACTCTTTCCCTCCTCCTCTCATTTCACTCAACTCTCTTCTCTCTCCTTCCTCTCTTTTCTCTCTCTTCTTTCAATTCCACCAACCACCACCACCTCCTAAAATCGCACTAAATCGCAAAATAAACATATCAAACGGCCTTGGATTATACTACTCATTTGGAAGAAAACGACCACCGCATCACGATCTATCATCCTATCTTTTCGGATTTCTCATCCGACACTTTGTAAGTTTCCGACAAATCCCGAAATCTCTCGTTTTTAAATGTTTTCACTTGTTAGTAGTTTGTAACAACTTATAATGTCCCTATAAGGGTTGGGTAAAAGTTTTGGACCGAACGGAAACCGAAAAACTCGTTTTCGACACATTTTCCGGCCAACAGACCGCTACGTCGCATTTGGCCCAGAATTTATGCGACGTCAGCTTCTACGTCGCAAAACCCCTCGTGACGTCGCATGGTGCGACGTCAGTCACAACGTCGCATTAAATTGCGACGTCGCATATAGCGACGTCAGCCTTAACGTCGCCAATACCTCACTACGTCGCATTTAGCGACGTAAGCCCCTACGTCGCAGAAATTAACCAACGTCGCATTAGCGACGCAGCACCCTACGTCGCATTAAATTGCGAAACGTCGCCTTTAGCGACGTCATGCTCAACGTCGCAATCCTACCTGCGACGTCGCACCCAACGTCGCACAAATCAGAACCTCAAAAACATAGATTTTTACTAAGTGTCGAGACTCGAAATTTATCACTCGATTTTACCTAAATTCGGTTCCAGATGCGTTTTTCGTTAAAGCAATATAGTAGAAATAAAAATTTTCCAAGCTGACCTGGCAGCTCGACCCCAGCCAGGGGCTCTGCCCCTTGGACCCCGCCAGGGGCTGCCGCCCCTTGGACCCCGCTACCAGGGGCGCTGCCCCCGGACCCCCGTACTTAGATTTCGTAACGGCTTCTAAAACACAATCAAAACACATTTTTTCAAGTAAAACGCCACGAAATCAAAATAGTAATAATTGAGATTATTATTACAAAACCATCACCAACGGGCCGTACACTTTTCAAACACTTAAACGTATCAACCAAATAGTGGAGATTTGGACATTATAGTTGGACGAACAACTACAAGGTAGTCTTATTAGATACCTTCGCATATTATAACCATCGCGTGTCGTGGACACCCTCAGGTTACAAGTCTTTGGACTTCGATTCTCGGCTAATCATTCTCAGTTTATTTTCATAAACTCAACGACTCAGGTGAGTCTCATAGCCCCTCTTTTTACTGTTTTACTCAGGGGTGTGATATACTGCTCAACTTTTAACATGTGAACGCAAGTACCAACTTTTCATATACTACATGAGTTTTTCGAAACTAATCATTTTAAAGTCCTCCGTTAGCATAGTCGTTAATACGTTGTAGCGTGAATATTAGTATATGGTACCATATAGGATTGACCCTCCTCGTCCGGGTTAGCAAGCACTAACCGGGTAAACGGACGTACTAATATTTGGGAAGACGAATGTTGATTAGGCATTCGTGGAGGCACCTCGCCCGGAATTCTCTATAGGGGACCCGGCCCTCGAGTTAAGCTCAACTATGTGCTCATGGCTGTATACACGATGATTATCATTAAATTGCTGGATGCAATTCACTATTTAATTGCTGGATGCAATTCATTATTAAATTGCTGGATGCAATTCATTATTTAAATCTTGCGGTTCACGCTATATTAACTGATTTCAAACCTGTGAGCTCACCAGCTTTATAGCTGACCTTTTAGCATATATCGCAGGTACCCAGCAGTAGGATGTTTCTGCTTCAGGATTTAGCTCGAGTCAGCATACAGACGATTGAGATTTTCTTGCATTAGTATATTTTGTATAAGTACTTATGTACTGAAATCTCATTTTATTTAACTCGAGCTATGTAAAGCTTTAAACGTTGTAAACATTTCAGTTATCAATATATTTTGTTAAAACGACGCATATAGAGTCGTTTGCTATTTATCTTTGTGCTTTGTTATTGATTAGTAACACCCAAATCAAGCTTCCGCAAATCATCAACTTTGGGGGTGTTACACAAGGGCTTAAAGGTCAGTTTGAAGCCCCGAGGAGTTCCCGCCTATACCCTAGTGGAAAACAATACCCTTCCAATTGGGGCCGAATCCTATGCCACGGCCCACATCTTGAGAAAGAAAGGTGGATCTTATGTTGCTTATAATCCCACTCCTCAAGAGGCGGCCACTGTGTCTCGGGCCGGGGCTCGGGGAAAAAGGCCCGTCACCATTGAAGATTCTGATGAGGAAGAAGAGGCGGAGCAAGAGCAAGAAGAAGAAGCTGAAGTTAATGTACATTCGGGTCATGGTCATTCATCTCAGTCTGGAGAGCCCGCGTATTGGAAGAGCTTTATGTCCAGATTCAACAATATGCAACTTGAGCAAAATCGAAGATGAGGAGAGCAAGAAAAGTGGCAACGGGAGAATGTGGCTTTCAGGGACGAGTCTAGGTATGAGTGGGGAGCTAATCAATACCAAAACGATTGGCTAATTCACGACCATGAGCGATTGGGCCACCATGTGCCCGACCATGTGCCTATTCCGTATAATCACCCACCTCGTTGGGGCGAGCCGGGGGGTGTCCTCCCTGCTCCTATTTATGATCAGGATGCTGCTTTAGTGGAGCTCCAGCGACATCAGGAGCATATGCACACATCTGATTACCACCAGCAGCAGCAGGATTGGGGCACTCCTTGGTCCTCAGCTCCATCCCAGCCTCACACTTGGACACCTCCTGAGCCCTCCAACTGGCAACAAGAGGCTCATCACCATTGGCTTTTTGGATCGCCATCACCTTATCAGCAGCAGTATCAGCAGGATGATCCCACCCAGGACCCGCCCCATGATGGGGGTTGGTAGTTGGGCCTTGTTATTATTTATTCTGGGATTGTAAAACTCTAAACAATTTTTTTTATTCTGCGTTATTTTTCTTTTTGGTTCTTTGGATGATTAGCATTCATTGTATCATTTTTATTTTTATTTTATTATCATATGGGCTTGTGTTTGGTGTTTGTTTGTTGCCCATTTGTAGCATGCGGAGCTGGCGTGGATTTCTACAAGTCTATCATGAACCAGCTCCTCCTTTCTCACCTTCATGCAAAACCCCCGGGGAAGTTCTCGTTTCTTTTTACCCCCGTGCTTTTGCTTATTTATTGATTATATTTGCATTGGGGTCAATGCAAAACTTAAGTGTGGGGAGGTATTCACTTGAATTCCATTCCTAGTGAATTGTTGTTTCTTACCTTTCGTTGGGTTTGTGAAGATTATTGGCTCTCCAATCGAACTTTACGAATCCCATTAACGGGCTATTGGTCACTTATTGGGTCTGTTATTGATCTTGGGTCCGATAGATTTTTGCAAATTCCAATGAAAGGCCGGGAAATGATAATTTGCTAGGGGTGTGCTTGTCCTTTAAAGATTGATTGCTTTGAAAATCTTAAACTTTGAAAATTATTTAAAAGTGAATTAATCTTCCCTCTTGCAACTAAACCTTTTGAGATGTGTCATAAAAAGCAACCTAATAGGGTGAATTGCATGACTAGCACACTTGTAGCCTTCACTATGTAAAATTGTGAGAAATTTGAGCCTTATTGAGAAAAACACTTACCTTTAGTGTTTATATTGTTTGATTGCTATGAGTATGCCGGTGATTGTAGTTTGTTCTAGAACTGGCCTTAGTGATGCTTTTTGAGACCGTTGTGGGATCACAGAAATGTGATATAGGTGGGGTCGAAGAAGAGGAGGTATTCTTAGGGATTTTTGATCTTATTTTGCTTTAAAACCATTTATATCCAGTTAACACAGGTCGTTAGCACTCATTTTTAGTGCTAAGAAACCCCTAGAAAACTTTCACATTCAATCCACTAAATATTAGCCTTATTTTTGTGTAGTCAATTTCCGAACCATCACTTTTCTAAAATGTTGCCTAGTTGGAATTTATGATGAATTTTACCAAAATGTGACTTAAACCGTTTTGAATTGGGATTCTGGTGTTAAATTCTATGAGTGAGGTTGGAAACAATTAAATGAATAGAAGTTAACCTTTGAGCTTAAAGTTTATAGTTGGATGATTGTAGTCAACTAAATGGCCTTTGAATTCCTGAACAAGTAGTTCCCGAGGGGTGTTTTACACCTAGCCACCGAAGGCCTTTATCCGGTCTAGGATGGTTGGTCCGAAAGTTCGTTACACAGGGTTCATAGAAAGTCATAGAATGCAATTATTCCAATCAAATGTGAAAAATCAATTTGAGTTATTTGTGCGAAATTGTTAAAGTATGAGTAATAAATGAGAACAAATAATAAGTTGAATTGATTTGGCACGAGAGTCCTAAGTTTCATTACTGTCACATGTTTAAACCAATAGGTAACATTTCCTCATTTTTCATGGGTCTTGACTACCACTTTTCACCAATTATTGTGTCTATCATACCCCTATTCCATAATTAGCCTACATTGTTACAACACATGCTAGAATACCTCCTTTGAGATCTCACTTGGTGCTCACGCCAAGTCGGTGGAGATTTGATCCTCTTGCAAGCCTATGGTAACAATGCATCACGACTTGGCTTGATTGAGTGTTACATTGCTTACTTCCTTACCTTGTAGTTGTATAGGTTGAGAGTGAGTGACTAAACACTTATCCTTATGTGAGGTGCTAGGTCGTGCATTCGGGCTTGACAACTAAAACATCTCGAGTTTTAATGCTTATACATATGTTGCTAGCCTAATTGCCTTGGTAGTTAGTGTTAGTATCGTTTTGGTAAACTTGATATTCACCTATTGTTGTTGCAAGAGTGGGTTTTGAAATGGTAAAATAATGGTTTGCTTGAGGACAAGCAAAGTTCAAGTGTGGGGATATTTGATATCGCTCATTTTGTCTATATAAATATATCACGATATCATTGTTTTGCATATGTATTTTAGTGGATTTCGAGAACTTTCGATACTTATTTTGTTTGGAAATCCATTTCAGGTGAAAAGCTGGATACGCATGCGATTTGGTGTGGAATTGGTGAAGTTTGGATCAAAAGTTGGTTGAGCTGGAAATCTGGTCTAGCCGATCGGCTTCATCATTAGCCGATCGGTTCCTATGCTATAGCCGATCTGCTTAATTTAGCTGATCGGTTCACCTAGTTCATTTCCATCTTCGCAGCTTGCCCGTTTTGGAGCTTGAGTTCTTGAACTGAAGAAGCCGATCGGCTTGTCCTTTAAAGCCGTTCGGCTGGGACTTTAAAGCCGATCGGCTATGCCTAAAAAGCCGATCGGCTAGCGTTGGATCTGAGCGAGGGGTAAGGTGGTTGATGAGCTGTCCGTTTCTGATTGGTTGGCATTTAATGCCAACCGTTTTTCCCATCCGTTTTTCAAATAAAAAAATAAAAAAAAAAGTAAAAAAATAAAAAATGGGGGTGTTCGGTTCGGCTAGCTTCATATTCATCATCTTCATCACATTTACTACACTCACCATTATTACACCTTCTTCATTATCACTCACCCACATTTACTCTCTTCACCGTCTCATTTACTCCACTTCACCCAACCAAAATCACCATTTTACTTCACATTTTCGCAAGGATCTAGCTAGGAATTTGTGAGGGAAACATCAAGCAAACATCATTTGGAACAACTGTGTAACAAATTTGGTATAATTTCGATTTAATCTAATTTCAAGTTATTTTATGGATTTGTTTAGTGTTTATGATTTTTGCTTGATGATTGTGATTATGTGTGGCTAGTTACCTTTGTGTTTGCTTGGATAAAATAACTAGATGATTAGGGGTGTATATTTTGGATGTTAATTTATGCTTGAGTTTGTGAATCATCCATGGATTTGTATGTATTTATTTAGTTGTTGTTAGGAACTTTCGGCATTTTAGCTAAACAATTATAGCGAATGTTCTTTGTTTAGTAAAAATACCTAAAAGAGTTGTTTGTCATTTGTGGAACAAAGCATTTGATGATTGTAACAACACTAGTTAAATATATACAAGTTAACGATTATAGCGAATGTTTGTCGTATGGATGATTTGCAAACTCACTAATCGTAATTTATGTTTAATCGGAGAACCTTATCTGATTGAGCTTTATCTCAAGAATTTAACCATTTGGTGATTTACTAATTGATATAGCGAACGTTTTCAACCTAGTAAATTGCTATTAATTATTTGTCTATGAATGATTGATCAAAATTGCGAATGTAATTTTGGAATGTGTCAAATGATTTAGCTAAGTTGTGTAAGTTTATAACTATGGCGAACGTCTGTTACTTGATTAAATCATAGGTTTGTCAACTGAAATTGAACTTTAGGTCTCAGAGAACTTTGAGCTTAGGTTTGATGAATGTTACCATTTAGCATATGTCTTAACCGGTTATAATTCTACACCCCGAAATCACTAGTGAAATAGTCCAAGCAAGCATTGTTTTTAATATTTGAAAAGTTCCAAATCAATCACTTTGACTCTAAAGAGTCCACTTGCCTAGTTTAACTAAAATTTCGTAGTTTTAAGCAACGTGACAATTCGGTCACACAAACCAACCACATTTTATTTTCTCTTTTTAAATTGCTCACACTTCTATTGATCATCCAATCAAGTTCCCTGTGTTCGAACCCGAACTTACCCAACTATACTACCACTCGACAGGGTCCACTGCCCGGTTGTGTTTTGGTCTAGCTCGGTACTTTCTTGTTCATATTTTCAACGATAAATTTTTATAACTAGATTCACCACATCACATATAACCTGACACATCATTATAAAACACATCGTATACATACAATAGAGATTATTGAAAGTTCAATATATACAATCAAAACTATATTTTGTCGGCATCGTACCCCCCTTGTTTGTTCCGAGTTAAGCAACCTACCCCTAAAACTCCCAATGTATGCAACAAACCGGTTATTTATGTGCTACAATCTTTGCAAACTATGTTTTTACATGTTACAACCTACAAAATGATGACGTGGCAACCACATCATGTGGCTTAAAAAATGACACGTAAGTAATTTTACCAGTTCTCCCGGTAACCGGTTACCATATTGCCGATATCAATACAACATTAACCAGTTTACTGCACACATTGGGAGTTTTAGGGGTAGGTTGCTTAACTCGGAACAAACAGGGGGGGTACGATGCCGACAAAATATATTTACCCTTGAAAATATACTATAGATTTTTGAGTAAAGTTGAATACATTTACAAATACTAATCCCTTTATTAAAATATGCAATATGCAATAGTTTTGGTGTGTTTTTTTTTAGTAAATTACGTTGCCAGTCCCTGTGGTATGCACGTTATTTCACTCCCAGTCATGGGTTATTTTTTTGCAGTCCCAGTCCCTCGACCCGGGTTTATGTTTCACTCCCGGTCCCTAACCCTAACGTCGGTTAATTTTTTTTCATTAAGTCATCCAACTTGCGTGGTACAAAAGTGCAAAAAAGACTTTTAATTTCAAGGGCTTGAAAAAGGTAGGTGGATGTTCAAAAACTGAAAAAATGGTTCACAATAGACGGAAAAGTCATTTTCACCCTCTTGTGCCACACACGTTGACTGACTTAACTGGTAAAATTAACCGGCGTTAAGGGTCAGGGACCGGGAATGAAACATAAACCCAGATCGATGGACTGGGACCGCAAAAAAAAGGACCCATGGACTGTGAGTGACATAACGTGTATATCACAGGGACTGGGAACGTAATTTACTCTTTTTTATCCATTTTGTACTTATTTTAGTGCTGTTTTCGAAGTTATAGATTTCCAGGCTCAGTTTCACTAGCAGGAAGGCGGCCATCATAGGTGGATCATTTAGCGATCTGTGTTGTGTGGTCCACATCTCTTCCAACAACGCGTACTACTTCCTACGTAACCCTCATTCTTTAAATCAGTGTTAAATGTATCTCAACTATTTACATTTCATTGTATATACTTTTGGGTATTGCATCTAACATATGTGCATCTTGGGTACCCACTTGCATGTCATTGCTAGGGTATGATTTGCGTTTTGCGTGCTTAAAAATGTTATTTTCATGCGACCTGACTTGGTTTATTAATTGGAACTCTTTTTAAAGCATTTTAGGTATTAAGTATTTGGAGTGAAAACGGAAGCCTCGTTGTTATACAATTCCTAGCAGTTAGCCAATAACAATCTGATTACAATTGTGCCAAAATCCATTTTCTAGAGATGTGTTGGTTTACTGTCTCTAACATTTCGAATACATACACCAGCATATATGATTATGTACTAAAACGACCGTCAATAATAGTCAATTTGAGAAATGAGATAATCTTTAGGGATAAAAAAAAGTTAAATGACCATTTGTGACTCCTATCGTAATAAAGGATAATGGAAGCATTAATTCTTACGCTTGCAAATATCTAAAAATACACTTTCTATGTACCCTTGCTGACATATAACAGAGGATTTGTAAATTAAAGAATCTTCGAGAACCAAGGTGTCACACATAAACATGTATTCATTGCCACACAAATCATTTAGATCTTTAATAATATGATTATTTAAAATAACCACGAACTTGTATACTTTTTGGCTAAAGTTATATAGGTCTTATATGTCATATATAATATTCGGCATGTTTTTTTTTTTACCTAAAGTTAGTTATCTAGTTGTATAACTTAGCGGGTTTTAAAGGTCATCTTTTGACTTAATAGTGTTTTGCTTTTTTCATCGTCATGTTGCATTCTGGAACTGTTTACGAAGTTGTGATCACATTGAATTATCATCACCTTCCCACTTTTTCAACAAGCGTTCATATCTTAGGAAAGCATGTTGCTGAAAAGTACAACAGCTAGCCATTATTGTTGGAATTTTTAATGGGATAGTCTTACATATATAGAATCTGTGATCTTATACAACCAAGTTAGAATGTAGACTCTAGATGAAAGTATGTAACACACATTGTAGTTAATTGTCACATAGCAAATGCTGCAGAAGGTGTGAAAATAATAGCTTTACGTTATGATCGCCCCCATCTTACAGCCTTTTTTGGATAACATTTATTTATTTGGTGTGAGTAATTTAATTTTGAGCTTGTTGGTTCTTCTTTGTCATGTTTATACTTCGCTCATGCATCTTACTTTAATTAATAGTATTCGCGTATGTGCGTCGTTGAAGCCCAAAAGGGGAATGACCAGGGCAGCCCGTTGATTTAGATGGCGCGGTACGATGATAAGAAATAGGCCCCTCAAACATATAAATATGTATATACATAAACTAAATTGTAACCTACTAAATTTTTTATAAATTTTGCAATTTGTGTATCAAATAATGTGTTAAGTTGGATTAAATAATATGTCAAATTATAATATCTATTGAGTGGGTTCAAATGAGTACAACAATATTTAGTGAGAATGAAAGAACCAATAAGAACGCGTCAAAAAATCACTTTCCCCCGCGTTTATAATTTAAAATATCTCACAAACAGTTAATCGAAAAATTGCACCATAAAAATAAGCGTTTTTTTCACTTCCATTAGAGAAGTAACAAAGTATACTTTCGACGAACTTTTTTTCTCGTTTTTTTGGTGGGCTTTGAAAGCAATTATCACATGTGTACCAGCGAGTACCACATGTGATACCAATATTGTACAATTTGTAAAATCCGTAAAAAAACATCGTCGAAAGTATACCCTTTGAGATCTCTAATTGAATGGGAAAAAACACCAATTTTTAAGGTGCAATTTTTTTATAATTTTTCGACTTACCTTTTGTGAGATATTTAACTTAAAAAAAAAACTTAAGGAAATTTGAGCATTATGACACATGGCGCATTCCTATTGATTCCTCACTCTCACCAAAATTTTCATTCTTCTCATTCTATTAATATATTCCAAAATTTTAGCCCATTAAACTTTGATAAGTTATAAATTTAAAGTATACAAGGTTTATATCATCAAGGCCCTAACATATTAATTAAATAAAGGGTAAAAGCTATAAATTGATAATGTACTTTCTTTTTGGGACAAAGTGGGTAACATACTCTATCTATTACCAATGTTGGATACAAACTCTTATGTCTTGTTCTAATATGAGTAACATGGTATGTTAGTAACTGATTTCTTTGCACATGTACTTTCGTGGCGCTGACTTATATAATTATTTAATGATGTGTCATTCCACGTAGGATAATTGCATGTTTAATGATGTGACATTCCACGTAGGATATCATTACATATACGTATAAGTAATATGAATATAAAGCTTGATTTTTTTGAGTATGTTTGTCGTAATGACAAGTCTGCAAGTTCAAAATAGGCATAATATTAACAGAAAAATGAAGACAAAATACACATTCATTTAAACTACATAAATGCCAAATAACCAAAACAACAATTTTTGCAAAATTGAATAAGGGACCATCTGAGATTTTAAGATGGTAACCATGTTACTCATATTAGAACAAAACATAAGAGTTTGTATCCAACATTGGTAATAAATAGAGTATGTTGCACACTTTAAAATAAAAATGAAAGTACGTTACCAATTTATAGATTTTACCCTTAAATAAATACTTAAATCATCAACGCCCTACTATATAAATTGAATAATTTAATTTAGTTATTCATAGTAGAAGAAATTAAAATCTAAAAGTAAAAACTCAAAATGAAAAGAGTAAGTACATACAAGGTGCGACTAGCGAATATACAATTGACATTGGTCTAGAAACGTGTTTAACCAGAGAAAAGGATAAGGCAATTAAAATATGGGCCTGACATATACAGAATAATATAAAATGGGCCTTTGCAAAAATTGAGCCCTGTTCAATTGCCTACCTTGAAGAACCCTAGGGCCGGGTCTCCATATATATCCCAATTAATTAAAATGCAATGCAAATAACAATAAACTTGACTAGCTAGTCGACTCCTTCAAGTACAGCGAAACAACTAATTTGCCGGTAGGGTTATGTCTTGTGTATGTGTACGATGGTCAGTCGTGCTGTAACTTTTTTATTATTGCTTTGTTACACTTTTAGTTTAGTTTACTTAGTTTCTTCTTATTTTATTTAACTTTTGATGATGATGATGATGATGATGATGACGATGACGACGACGACGACTTGGTTTTATTTTGTAGACGTATTGTTTTTTATTCCCCCGTGCCCATACAAGACGTACTTAATTGCTTCTTCCGTGTTTTGTTTTGTGATGGCCGCCGGCTTTCTTCCTGATGAGATTGTTCTCAATATACTACTGGACTTTAATGTCAAACGGGCCAAAGGAAAACTAGGAATGGGTCAAGATGTTAGAATAAGTAAATAAAGCCCGGATATAGTTTCTGTGTTGGGGCCGCAGGCAACCATATGCAACGGCAGTTAACAAACCAAAGGGTGGCAGCAGAAGGATCGTATGAAGTAGCATACCTCTTCATAAATACCTATTCATTTTTTATATATGTATATAGCAGTTAGGATTAGAAGGGTGTGTCTGTTCGTGTTGATACCTATTCGTACATACCTGTTCGTTATGTATAAATACATAAGGATAAATAGAAAACTTGTAATCACAATTCAAAATATATAATTACCGTTTATATAGATTTATATAGATTTATATATATTCCTACGTTTATATATATATACCTGTGTGAGTTTTGTGGTTCAACAGTGGTATCAGAGCAAGACCGATTCGGGAGAATTAAAGGCAAGAAAGAAACCTTCATGGATTCAAGGCAAGAAAGAAACCTTAGTGGATTCAGGCAAGAGAAAACCCAGTGTTTTCAGGCAAGAGAAACCTTGTGTTTCAAAGTAAGTAAGAAACTGATCAAACGATCATAAACATGAAGATAGGAGAAACATCTACACCATCTACACCAATGCGTGAACATAATGTAACACTTCAATGCCCGAAACTGAATGAATCAAACTACACCACATGGGCAATTATGATGGAAACAATCCTAAAGGCATATGGTCTTTGTGAAACACTTGAAGCAACAGAAGAAGAAAATGAAAAAGAGGGAGGAGATGGAAAGAAAGGAGGAGATAGAAAAAAAGTAGATGAAAGAAAGATGCATACAACAAAAGCATTGATTCTAACAACACTGCCGGAAGATATTCTAATGCAAGTTGCACAATGCTCGAGTGTGAAGGAAGTATGGAAATCAATTAAAGCACGTTATTTAGGAGAAGACCGAGTTCAGAAAGCACGTCTACAAACTTTGAGAAGCGAATTGGAGACTTTGAAAATGAAAAACAACGAAACCGTGAATGACTTTGCCGGAAAATTAGGAAGTATAAGAGGCAAATTTAAAGGTCTTGGTTCGAATCTTAAAGATAAAGTACTCGTAAGAAAATTGCCGAACTCCGTTCCAAAGAAGTTTCAACCGATCATGGCATCTATCGAACAATATTCGGATGTTGAAAAAATGTCATTTGAAGAAGCAAACGGAAGAATAATAACTTTCGAAGAACGCCTCAAAAGTCAGGATGAACGAGAAGAAGATTACCAAAGCAAACTTCTATTGACAAGTTTAAGTAATTAAAGCCAAGGTAGGGGTCGAGGAAGAAACTTTAGTAACAGAGAAAGAGGACAAGGAAGAGGAGCAAGTCAAGGAGAACAAAACAAGAAAGGACTGAGATGTTATGAATGTGGTGAGTATGGCCACTTTGCATACGAATGCACCAAATGGAAGGAGGAAGACAAGGGACATATAAAATGTTTCAAGTGCAACAAACCTAGGCACTTCAAATATGAATGTACGAAGGAAGAAGAGGCCAACATGGCACAACACGAAGACGATGAACCAATAATTGGTACACCGTTGTTATAGACAAGCAACAAAGAAGACTTTGGCGTTTGACATTAGGGGGAATATTGGACTTTAATGTCCAACGGGCCAAAGGAAAACTAGGAATGGGTCAAGCCCGTATTAGTATATGTTAGAATAAGTAAATAAAGCCCGGTTATAGTTTTTGTGTTGGGGCCGCAGGCAACCATATGCAACGGTAGTTAACAAACCAAAGGGTGGCAGTTATTATCAGAAGGATCGTATGAAGCAGCATACCTGTTCGTAAATACCTATTCATTTTATATGTATATAGCAGTTAGGATTAGAAGGGTGTGTCTGTTCGTATTGATACCTATTCGTACATACATGTTCGGTATGTATATATACATAACGATAAACAGAAAACTTGTAATCACAATTCAGAATATATAATTATCATTTATATAGATTTATATATATTCCTGCGTTTATATATATATATATCTATATACATGTATGAGTTTTGTGGTTCAACATATACTTGCTCGGCTTCCAGCAAAACCCTTGCTACGGTTTCAGTGCATATCGAAATATTGGAATTGTATGCTTAGGGAACCTTACTTTATGAAGTTGAGATCACGAAAAACCATCATTATCCCTATGTTTGAAACCTTACATTTCATAGAAGCCGATATGCCGACTGACAACAGTACTAGTCATTCGATATTCAAGCGTTGTTATCCTCTAGAAAACTTACGTCGTAAATTTCCACGTGCCCATATTATTGGAGCGTTTGATGGGATAGTCCTTTTGGCCTATAGAGAAGTTTTCATCCTATAGAACCCGTTTACAGGTGAGTCCAAGAAACTGTCGCGTCTACCTGATGGTTATTGTAAACGTAGTGGATATGGATTTGGCTACGGTGCAACTCGTGATGACCTAAAAATTGTTAGGTTTAGACAGTATATGATATGTGTGATGTCTACGACTTTAAAAAGAATTCTTGGAGCTCATGGCGTACCCAAAAATACAACAGTAACATCAATCTGTTTGAATATCATGTGGGTACGTTTCTAAATGGATTTTTGTATTAAATATAGAAAAACTATGTTGATTGCTCTCAGTGTTAAAGATATGGTCCTTTCTGAGATACATCTGCCCGACCATATGAAGTACACTGAAAAATTGGGTACGATAAATGGATGCCTTTGTTTGCTCAGGATGATCATTTCATCCAGATTCGAGTTGTGGGTGATGAGGGAACAGTGCGTTGAAAGCTCATGGATGAATACACATTCATTTACATTAGATTTGATGAACATCTGTTACTACCCTCTTAGTATTTTGGATAATGGAAGAATTCTTATTGCGAATTGCTTGGAGAAACTCATTATCTACGACATTTTGAAAGGGTCGTATAATACGTTTAACCATTCATTTGGCCATGACCACTCTTTCTCTGGAATGCACTTCGTGGAGTACATTGAGAGTCTAGTTTCACCTTCAGAGTTTTGTTACTCGAGATTGGATGGAAGAAAAAAGAAACGAAAGATGGAAAATGAATCGGACACATAGAAAATACTTGTTTAATATCGAGCAATGAATATAATAATTTTCAAATGCACGTTTTAACTTGATTTCAATTTTTTAGTTTGGTATTTTAGGGATTTTCTTGACAATGGGTTTACTTGATTATTTATATTATGATGATATGATTGGCACGTACGTACAGTTGATTATGTAGGATTTTCTTGACTATTTGATTATTGGCATCTATGTAATATGTTGTGGTTTAATTAAAGACTACATAGCAAAAAGAAAAAAAATAAGCGGAAAGAAATTCATACTCCATATCATTATTCCAATCTGTTTTGCTAATTACATCTAAGAGTTATCAAAATTATTCATTACACTAAGTCAACTTAAAACTAGAGGAAATTACTATAGTTGTCAAAAATGACCTTCAATGTCCAACTTTGGACAAATGTAGAGAGATATTGAATATGGTTGACTATTTCGTCCAGAAAAGATAAGTGTAAGAGGGAAATTTTACTCTTGCAAATTCGCACAAACCATTAGTTACACGATCATTCGTGTTGTACCTCTTTTATATTGACCTTTTCTTTACCAATTATACTCCATGATATTGATTACTTGCTTTTATTTTGTATACATATCGTTTGGTTTTTACCCCGTGCCCATTCAAGACGTACTTATTTCATGTTTTATTTTGTGATGGCCGCTGGCTTTCTACATAACGAGATTGTTCTTGAAATACTTGCTCGGCTCCTAGCAAAGTCATCGGTATGGTTTCGGTGCGTATCCAAGTATTGGCATTAAATTGTATGCTTATGGAACCTTACTTTATGAAGTTGAGATCACGCAAAACTATCCTTCTTCCTATTTATGAAACCTTACATTTCATAGATGACAATGTACTAACTCACGACGGTACTCATTCGATATTCAAGCGTTATTATCTGTTAGAAAACCTACGTGTGAAAGGTACAACGACCCAACTTATTGGATCATTCAATGGGATTAAAGGCGGCACCAAGGTGTGGGCATTGTGGGTCGTTGCCCACACAAAGATCTGAGTAATTAGGTCTATATATGTTGTATTAAGTTGAAGAATATTTAAATATGCCCACCTAGCTGAGTGGTTTGCTCCTTTTCCATCAAGCAAGGAATTGGTCACAAGTTTGAGACTAGTTGCCACCTTTTTTCTATTTTTATTATTTTCTGTTTTTTTTTCCGTCCATTCTTTTCTTTCTCATTTATTTTCCTTATATCATATAAATAAAAGATATACCATTACAAGAACAATTATTAAAATCTACATTGTCAAATTAATAGTTTTTCTTCAAAAATCCAAAAATATCAATAATACAAATCAATATAAATATCTATAACCACAAATAAATACATTATATAGTTCACAAGTAAAGGAAATTTTGAGATACTCAGAGAGACAAACTTGCAAAAAAAAAAAAAATAAAAATAATAATAATAAGTAGCCACGAGGTTAGTTTGGATTGCTAAATTTATCAACTTTCAGTACGGTTTTTTGTGTTGAGAACAAATTAAACCAAATATTTTTTGGTTCGGTTGTATTCATACCAATATAAGTTTGAGTTGGTTTAGTTTATCGTAATACCTGAAGAAAGTAAATCTCAATCCGAAACCCAAAACATTACGTCACGTAACAATCCCAAAATTCGCCTCCACTTTAAAAAAGTTCCAGTACCGCCCCTGAATGGGATAGCTACTTCTATTGGCTTATATAAAATTTATGATCTTATACAACCCGTTTAGGCATTTACGGGTGAGTTAAATTAACTTCCACATCCTACTCGGCTTCATTATATGGTGGATATGGATTTGGTTATGGTGCAACTCCCGATGACCTAAAACTTGTTAGGTTCAGACAGCATGCATGCTGATATTTGTGATGTCTTTAACTTTAAAAGGAATTCATGGAGCTCATGGTATACAAAAAAATAAACAACTTCATTAACTTTACACATCCCGTGGGTACGTTTCTAAATGGATTTTTGTATTGGATTAAATATCAGACGAATGTGTTAACTATCCTCAGTGTTAAAGATTCTTTCTTTCACATGCACTGTATAGAGTACGTGGAGATTCTGGTTTCACCTTCAGATGTGTGTTTCTCGAGATTGGATGGAAGAAAAAAGACATGAAAGAAGATAAAATAATTAGAAATACAGAAACTACGTGTTCAATTTCAAGAAGAAAAAAGAAAAGATTTGCAAATGCAAATGTTTTAACTTGATTTTAATGTTTTAGTTAGGTGTTCTTAATGACATTCTTATCAATATGCATGAATACGGGTTCACTTGGTTATTAGTACGGAGTATTATCATTTGGTACATGTAATTGATTAATTAGGATTATTTTGACTATTTAATTAATTGGTTGCATCTATTTAATAGTATGAACATAGATATCAGACTTATTTGTTCCTTAACCGCTATAGGCGAACATTTTTATTTAAATGTATGCAGCCTAATATTTTAATAGTCTATTTGCCAAAAATCGCAGTGAAATTTATATCACCAAGCTATAAATACGATGATTAAAAATGGTTCAATTGAAGAAAACATACCAATCCATAAACTCTCATCTACAACGAACCGGTTCCTCCATAAGAGTGTCAAGTAACGGTTTCCTTGACCTACAAACCAACAACCTATGACTAAACTCCGGTACTTCCAGCACTATCTTCGCGTCACAACTCTTCTCTGACTCTGGAGATGCCGCTACTGAAATTTGTTTAGCCGCATTATTAGCTGCCATCCAGAAAACTACCATATCAGCAGGCGTAATCAAGGAATGCAACCTTCTCATTGAAAACATGATATAGATGTTTCCAGACTCTAAATCTTCGTCAGCGGACAACAGGGAAAACCTTCTGTTTATGTTCAACGATTGCGAGTTGACCAAGAAGAAGTTTGGACACTCGAGCATGATCTCTGTTGCGTTTACTGGCTCTTGAAACTGACGAATTTCGCCACCTGGGAATATAACTCTAGCTGATTTGTTGCTTTTCATTCTAGGTGAGATCATGATATTATTACATGCTGATGCATAGTTTCCCATTATTTTGTGATGAAAATTGAGTTATGCAAAAATTGGTGAAATTTTAGAGAAATTGGAAGATTGAAGAAAATAAGTGTGAATATTTATGTACAGAGAATTGGAGGTGTTAGAAAAAAGGTAATGATTAGTTGAGGGGAATTGTCACGGAGATAATTACGGTTGAATTTAATTTAATATTAGATGATGTTTCAACAAGTCAAAATTAAGCCTATAAATAAGCCAAAATTAACCCAATAGACAAAAAGTGACCTCATCATTATTATTCGAAATGGGTTTCTTAACAGACTTTTTTTTTTCCTTTTTGTTTGGGGTTGAGAGATCGGTAGGTTTACAAAATTATAACAAATTAACAAGGGGTAGAGTGAAAATGTAACTAAAAATGCAATTATTTTTTTTATAGATTAGCATGTTATTCGCGTAAAGCAACGGCAACGCGCGCAAAAATAATTGCATATATATCTTCGCTCAATTATATGTCATCCTTTAGTGAAAATTGACAAATAATGTGATACATCATTTTATTTATTTATTGGATACATTATATTTCAAATTATTATATGTAATTAACGGTGAAAGTTATTGAAAGAATCGAAAACCCAACCTAACAAAAAAAACACAAATATTTTATTTTTTGGTCTAATTTAGATTAGAGTTTAAGTCAACGGATCAATTGTCTACAAGATATAATTTTATTTGTTAAAGATTCAACCCCCCGAGCCTATAATTTCTTTAACCCATTATCTAAATAGGTTATGCGAGTTATTTATACTTTTGATCCCATTTATGAAATAAGTTTAGGTTTACGTTTAGTTGAAAATTTTGACTTACAAATTCAAACATGCTAACTTGATTTGACTTCTATTGCAACTCCTAATTATAATAAATAAATGGTTAAATAATTGAGTTATAACTTTTTAATCTTCGGGTTTACTTTGACAATTGAATATGTGATCTATACAAAATAAAAAGAATAAATCATTGATTCAAATGTTTGTATGATTTGCATTCGATGTTATACTAATAAAAAGGTAATACTAAATTCTATTATTATTATTATTATTATTATTATTATTATTATTATTATTATTATTATTATTATTATTATTATTATTATTATTACTACTGCTAATTAAGGACCCGCGAAATTAGCGGAATCGTCCATGAAAAATATTTAAATACCCGTATCAATAGCTATGTAATTGTTATTATTATTTTCAGTTTATATACTATATATACAAATATATATATATATATATATATATATATATATATATATATATATATATATATATATATATATATATATATAAAGATACTGTACACATCAACTGGTGAACATTATGCCATATGCTATTATATTTGGATTTTCATGATTATTACATTTTAATTTTATAGGATATGAGAAAATAAAATTGTTCGTTACCTTGAACATACCGAAACTTTGAATTAGTTAATTAAAAGTTAAATTGTTAGGTTTAAGATTTGAAATCTTGAATATACTATAGGTTATGGTATTTTGGTATGGTTTTTTTTTTCGTGTTTCAAATTTGCATATTATTTTCAATAACTATTATTATTTTTTTTGGCCAAAGTTACATACATTGGATAACCAAAATCTACGAATAAATATGAAAAATCAATGGGTAATACTAATCGGATAACCAACGGTGTCACACCCCCGATTTCATGATTTGCGTAAGCGACAATTTAGGTGTGACTAATCAATAATCAAAGCGCAGAGGTACAAAGCAAACGACTCTACATGAGACGTTTATAAATATTACAAAAGTAGTACAAAGTTTAAGTCATAAGTTTAAAACATAATAGTGAGTTCGCAAAATCATTTCCGAAGATTTTAATACATAATGTTTAACAAAATATAATGCAAGAAAATCTTCATATGTTTGTAGATGCATGCGACTTGTAAGTAGATAGCTTATTCTGAGGGTCATCCTACTGTTGCTGATCACCTAAGAATACAACACTAAAAGGTCAGCTATAAAGCTGGTGAATCTCACAGGTTTAACATAAAATTTTGATGTGATCAACATGATTATCCAACCATTTAATACCGACAATGATTAAACCACATAACCGATGTAAGTCCGTGTGTATTAGGATCGATAACGAGGTTATCTTTAGGTATTAAGGTGCGGAATCCCTTAATACTAAGTTCACGGATTGTGAACGGTTTGTTTCGCACGTATTAGCGAATCGGTTAACTAATATGCTTTGTATTGATTATAACGAATGTTAATCGATCAATATCTAGCCGTTAGAATGCTTAGAATTTCTTGAAAAGCTTTGGAAAAACGAATTGCAAAATTTCTTAATCGTTTTGACCTAATGATCTATTTATATGTTTCAGCTCAACTCGACTCGCAGCCGTATAGACTCTGCGAGTCGACTGAACTCGCAGCCCAAACCAAGCCCATAACTGATCTCGGTTCGTTGCCACCTTTGCGAGCCCAGATCTCGACTCGCAGAACCAAATCCTGCGACCCGAGATCTCATCTCGCAGAACAAACTTTAGTTTGTATTTTCATAATCGATATTTGTCTAACACTTTATCTTACTAATATATTTAACGAATATTAATAACAAACTAATATCATATTTTTCATTACAATTCAAAATCAATTGTACACACTTGATTACGATAATCACTAGTACTATTACAAGCTAGATCTGTTGTCACAAATACATGTCCCAACAGAATCCCCCTTGACAATAGCTCTAGCATCTATGTCTTCAAGTTGTCTTTGATCTTCACTTGTAAATCTTACTTCCAGCAAAAATTTTAAGCTTGATGCATGTTTTGACCATCCTGTGATAATCTCGTGCTAAATCACCCTAAGCAATAGTAGATATGATCTTGTTCTTGTATAACATAATCAGATCTGCCTTTGACAAATTCATCAGGTGTCGGTGATCATAAACACGAAGAATCTCCTTTTCTCCATTAGGATAATCATCATCAGCTTCAATCATAAAGGCTTCTCCTGTCACAGCATCTATCCCCCAATATCTCAATTTTCCCAAAATATTCTGAGGCATGGTCTTCATAGGTATTTGCTTAATACACTTGACCGCTGGATAAACATTCTTCCTTCTTCTTCTACCAGTCCTCTGACTAAGTTCGTTCAGCTTTATCGTTTTTCTTTTCCATGGCTTAATCTTTGTAACTTCATAGATAATCCCTTAGTCTTAATGATACGCTCAACATACTTAGCATAGTCATCATTACTTGGATTAATCATATCTAATCTAGCCAAGTCTCGAATCTCATATCGAGGCAATGAACTAAACACTGCAAGCTTCTTCTCAAAATATTGAACTCCGTCAAACCTTTTGATTGCGAAGAGCTTCAGGTCAGAGTCATAATACCATCCAATAATGCCAGTCTTGAGTACACGCTTTCCAGTAATATCAACTTCTTTCAAAATGCATGGCTTCTTTTCCTTTTTCTTTTTAAGCATTTCTTGGATAAACATTGGATTACCAACCAGATGTTTGTATTTATCCTCTATTTCTTCAACTTCAGTATCTGAATCTTCAGAGGCATTCTCAAAAGCTTCTAAATCAATAACTGATTCTCCTTGTTCATTTACAAAAACAAATTCAGTCGTTAACAGATTCACAACATGTTCATCTACATTTGCATCTAGATCAACACCTTCATCTATCACAGATTCAAATACCGTAGTCCAATCTTCAGGAAGTTTAAACTCTCATTCTTCAATATCATAATCGATTTCTTCATCAATTTCATCAAGAAGATCATCATCTCCAGAATCACTTAATTCTAGCATTTCCATACCTATACAAATAAAGTTAATAATATAAATTCTTTCATTGATTACCCTGAATCAATCTAAGAATTTCTTTATTATCTCAATTGTATTTAAAATATTTATAACTAATAAATCTTTATTGATTACCCTGAATCAAACTAAGATTTCTAAAATACTTAACAAATATTAATTAAATTTAAACCCTAATGTATTGTGAATATTCACCAAACATTTCAGTTTACAATTTATTTAACTTATATAATTTTAAAATTTAATTGAACTGTTATATTAACAAAAACTTAACTTTCAATTCTAATTTTTAAATTATATATTATCTGTCTAGTTCAAATTATCACATCTTTAACTTGTTAGTTATATAAACTCTCAAGTCTAAAATGTCTAAGTTAAAATAGATTTTGACCGCTGATATAAATCAGAACACGCTGCACGACTACTCAATGAGTCGGAAGTCTTTCGATCACTAATTTATTTAACTTTTCAAAATCAACTAACTTAAATAATTTCTAATATATTTAACTTGTAATAATAATCTCAAGCCGAATATATTACCAAAATATTAAGTTACAATTATTCAGTTAGAATTATAATGTACAATCATAATTCAACTAAATTCTAAGTACAAATAACTACATAAGTCTAAGCTGTCTTACCAGCTTCACCTGTACCAGTAACACTTGTACCAACACCATCACCAGCAGACATAGACTCCCCTTGAGTGGTAGCTCGCTCACCAGTCTTAGAAGGACCAGTCGGCTCACTCTCTTTCTGTGTACTGGGATCATCATCTTCATCTCGTCTCTGCTTCTTTCTCAGCTCATCTTCTTTGCAGGCTTCATGATATGCCTAAATCTCCCTCTGAGACGGCTTGTCCTTCGTCAACTCTAACACTAAACGCTCAAGTCGATCAAGCTTTCTCCGGTTATCTTCGGCATCTCTAAGCAACATCTTGTGTGCTTTCAGCAGTGTAGCATAAGCCTCACCTTAAGCCGTAAATTCCTTAGCAAGGATAACATTATGAGATTCAAGAGTTTGAACTCGAGATTCCAAGATAGAAATCCTTTCAGAAGCTTTAACTGGCGGTGTTGTATGTTGTGCAAGTTGTGCAGAAGCAGATTGTCCTACTTGTTGGACCATCTGATCAAAAGCATCACTCAACATACCAGCTGCAATACGAGCTGCCTTGTTTGTCGTAAACCGACCAGTCATACCAGACACCTATATACAACTTAAATCAGTAACAGTAATAGAATAAACTGTCTCAATCTCTGATTAAGATCTACTGCATTAACAATACTCATATCTCTAACCTGCTCTGAGGTTTCAGATATACGAGCAATCGGTCGTTGCATCGTAGGTTTAGACCTAGCAGGCTGTATTTCCCTAGTAACTGTTATAGAAAAGATCTATCTCAGTCTCTATGTCAAAATTCACAACCTACTATTAGTAATAAAATAAATAACATGACATGTTTCCAAGCGAAAGCTCAGGAATAGATGTCCTAACACGCTTACGACGTGTAGTCCTAAGAGGTTGAACCTCTTCATCATCATCCTCATCCTCATCCACTAGCTTTCTCTTACCTCTCTCAGTAGGTTCTAAAACCCGCAGCTCATCATCATCAAATGTGTCCTCAGAATCTGAATCAGATGCTGTGTCACCATCTTTCCTAGAAGGAACAGATGGACCAGCACCACCCTGATCTTGTGTACCCTCAGGTTGAATAACCTCTAGGTCAACAACTTCAGAATCCTATTCATGAGTAAGCACATATAATGATAAGAAACATAGTAAATTATCAATTGAATTATAATATATAACAAATGTTACCTCAAATTGTTCAATTGCAACCAAAACTGGATCATGAGTGTCATCATTTTGTATCAGAACCTCATGAAGAACCTCAGCAGCTAGCTCAGGTATTACCTGCTCACCTTGTTGTGCAGTCTGATGTATAACATCTTCAATGAGCTCTTGTTGCTCAGCTGCTTGTGGAACTGGAGCTGGAGGTTGTTGTTGTTGTGCTTGAGCTTGAGGTTGAGCTCCGGCATCCATCCAACCATTATTCGGTGGAGCAACATAATTAGCATCAAGAAGATGCCCAAAGAGATCAGCTGCCTCAGGTTTGATCTCATCTTTACGCTTAGATAACAGAAAACAAGCGTTGTAACCTCTCAATCCTATGGTCTCCACGTGAAAATCAGCTACATAAGCAGGTAAATTCGGAAGTTGATTGCGAATCAGAAGCATGCAAAATCTGGGATAAAGAATAAACCGCATCCGTGCAGCTCCTGTAATCTGTCCGATAAAAGAATTGAAGATATAAGAAGAAAAACTGTATGGTTTATTATAAACCAGTGACAGTACCGCATACATAAGCTCTGGACTGAGCTCATCTAAACCTGACTTCTTGTTTCCAATAATAGAGACAATCACGGTAAATAGAAATCTCCACTGGCCAAGAACAAAGGCCTTGACGAATTGACGTCCTCTTCTTGGTCCAGAATATCCGGTACGACCTAGAGCTCCTTCTATAAAATCAGCAGAATAAGCAGAAAGACTGGTCTCTTGCTCTACAGTTCCCAATTGCAAGAGCTGTTGAATATCAGCAGCTGTAAACGAAATCGCATGCTGATTGACCGTCGTACGGATAGTAGGAGGATTTGCAGCAGTGTCATACACAATGTTTCTCCAAAACTGTGTAAGAAGATCTCTGTTCAGTGGCGGTGACTCTGTAATAGCAAATCGAATTCTCGATCGTGCTAAATATGTCAAAATCTGCTCAAATCGCTCAGCACCACGCTCGTTGAGGTCTAGGTTCACCAATATGTTGTGACCCTTCTCGAAAGATCTGTTAGCCATATCTGTAATTCAAAATTACCCAAATAGCAAAAAGATTATAGTAACGAACATTAGATAATCTAAACTTTAACGTATTATGATCAAAAAGACCATCAAACGTCTAAATATATTATCAACTAATAACGTAATTCACTGAAACTTAATTGAACAATAGTTAACTTTTCAATTATAATATGTAAATTATATATAAAGTCCGTTAGCTAAAACACAATTTAAGTTATCATACCGCCAACAATGATCGGAACACGCCACTCGACTACGCTATGAGTCGGAAGACTTTCAATATGAAATAACTGGAATTGTTAAAAGTTAACACATTTTTAACTTATAACATAAGTTCGTAAGTCTAAACGTGTAAAAACGAGTAACTTGTTAATTATTTGTAACCAAACGATTCTCAAATCGAAAACAAGTTATAATTGAAAATTTTTAAAATTTACTTAATTTTACATAGTCAACTGAAGTCAACAAAGTTAATTCAGTTCTCAAAGTCAAACTAAGTCAATGAAAAATATAAATAAAATTAAATAAATCGTTCAACTCGCTTAGCAGAAACTCTGCGAGTTGAATTCGAGTCGCTCCAGTCAACCCAAGTCAATCAAGTAACTCGACTCGGTTCGGTCAACTGAAGTCAAACGAACTGAGTTCGTTTCGCTTCAGTCAACTAAAGTCAATCAAATCTCGGTTCGTTTCGTTCAACTGAAATCAAACGAAACGAGTTCGTTTCGTTGCAGTCAACGAAAGTCAATCAAAATTGGAGTCGATTCGTTGGAGCGGGCTACGAAGCCAGTTAGATCTCGGTTCGTAGGATCGACGGTTTAACGACATCAACCTATGAATCAACAATCGAATGTGTTTCGAAGCAATTAATCTATTGAAACATGTCCATTAAGCATCGATTAGCCACTATTAACATGTTTTAGGTTTTATAAAACACTAAATTGATTCAAATCCGTGATAAACCAAACTGAAACATTCGAAAACATAAACAGATCGATTTCTCACAAATTACACGGTGAAATCATTGGAAACTTACTTCAAAAGATGCGTAATGAAAAGTTGTATAAGTTCCACAGATCGAAAAATCGTTCCTCGTTCTAAAAATTTGAAAATCAACCGAAAATTGGATTCAGTTCGTTTCGCCGAGGTATCGAGTCGCAGAAGGTCTGATTTCAGTTCGTAGAGTAAGTGAAAAGTGTGAAGTCGGTTCGTTGAGTTGTCCCCTTTTATATCCTATACTCAACTCGCCTAGTTTAGTTCACTTCACAGGTTTGACTGGTCAAAATAACAATTTTAATTTAAAAATGCGAAGTAAAAACTAAATATAAATTAAAACCCATTTACTTTGTACAAGTCTAAAATAAAATTATTTTTCACTTGTAATTGTAACGATTGTTCAACTATAAATAGAGACAATTATTCAGCATAATTTAATTCCAAAGGGTAATATTTAAAAAGATAAAAATAAACACCTTTTTATAAAGCTAAAAATAAAATAGAATAGAATACGAAACATATAAACTAACAGTGGTATCAAGTACCATTTTATTAATCACTTCAATAAAATAAAGTATATAACTCAACTGAATAAGAATTTAACTGCTTAGGGATCATATTAGAAAGAACAAGCTATTTAAAATTTATTAAAAAGTCTAAGTAGATTGTTAGTATACATACCTTATGAAATTCAAATAAATTACCATAAAATTACAACTAAGTTTATCATTTATACATTTATATTTATAAAAGTATATCTTAGGTATCTTTATCCACATAGCATAATTAATAATTGCATTAATCACTTAAAGTGAATATTTTTAATTATAGACAGTTCAAGACGATTACCGGTATTATGATCCACATAAACAAATTATACTCGACTTTCTAAGAAAACACTTTATTGTTAGTATGAATATTATCAAGTGCTTCCTATTATATGACATACTGAAGAATTTCAAGTAAAACTCATAACACTGCATCGTTTAATTTCAAGGTAGCGGTTACTAAATGATGTATCTTTTCGAAACATATAACATACACTTGAATTTTAAGGTTAGACAAATATCAGACATACCTTGAATATGCTATGTTATCCAAGTCTGTACTTAGTACAACAGAGGATCCCTTCTAGCATAATTCAAAATACATTTGAGAATATTAACCTAATTAAAGGCTTTAGGTCTGTACTCAGTACAACAAAGTTACCAGTAATTAAGTTAATACCCATATTGCTACTATTTGTCAATTTAAATTAAAAAAAATGCATGATAACAGTGTATGGCAATACCATCATTTAACAATTAAGACTAATGTCATACATCATAGAATAGTAACATAAGATAATAAACAAGTAATTAATTAACTTCTTAAGGCTTAGAAAATGTCATATAATTTGCCTACCAGTACATCATATGATGAAGCCATCTAATCTTTTAAATAAAATAGACAAATTATAACTTGTGGATATAGGTGTGTCGCGGTCCCAGGGGTCGGTCGGGTTTCAGAATCCGGGTCGTTGCACCGACGGCTACCGAGACGCGTGAACGGTTTGCAAGTTTTAAAAATTTATAATTGCTGGGCTCAAACTATGCAAGCTACCTACCTTGTGGGTAAGGCGGCACGTATAACTCGAGTGTCGTCCAAAATCGGAACGAATTGAATTGAATTGGAACCTACCAAAGATAACTTGACAATAGGATGGGTTTAAAACAAGGTAGGTATGGGTTTTGGTTTTATCTAGTCTAATCTAAGGACAGAAATTAAAGTGCAGGAAAGTAAACGAGAATATAAGCAGCAGGTAGAGAGTGATTGCTGAAATTTCGACGATTAGGGTTTCGGGATGATATTATATTGATGATGGGTGATTACTCTGGTTAAGAATTTTCTAAACAGTCGGTGTAAACACTAGGACCCTACATCTAGGTGTAACCCTAAAGCATATGTCACTGAATCCTAGGCTATCCTGATTCTGGTCAGATGGGACTGTCTTCAGACCCACCTCACCGTCTCTTTCGGAGACCAAGCGACCCTCTGAATGGGGTTAAGGAATAAGGCGACAGTCCACTTGATGCCAGCCCAACGGTCGGGTCTCTTTAGCTCACCTTGGGAGTGAACCGTCCTTGTCGTCAGCAGGACTTAACCACCGCTTGGCTGGATCAGTGAGTTTTAAATTTATAAAGAGCTGGGGCTCAACTTATAAATACTACCTACTACACAGGGTGAGTAAGCAGCAAGTATAACTCGAGGTCGTTCTTAAATCGGAGCGAATTGAAACGAAGCGATGCCAAAGATAGGGTTCACTTTTAGGATGGTTTTGTGCAAGTAGGTAGGTTTTTGGTGTTTTAGTTTTCTAATTTAATTAATTAACTACGTGCAGTAAAATAAAAGATAGAGGAGAATCGGTAGCTAGGTAGACAGATAGAGAATTGCGGCAGTTGAAACTTTGATAATCGGTTGTCGGGATGATGCTTATTATAAAGATAATTGGGGACATTTTCAGTTAATAGACAAATGCATTATGGGTGTAAACACTAGGTCCCTACTTATTCTAGTTAATTACCAGAATCCGTATGTCACTGAGCAC
Organism: Helichrysum umbraculigerum; assembly: GCA_949592205.1. Classification (NCBI taxonomy): domain Eukaryota; kingdom Viridiplantae; phylum Streptophyta; class Magnoliopsida; order Asterales; family Asteraceae; genus Helichrysum; species Helichrysum umbraculigerum. Next base: position 67,812,066 of record CATIUR010000004.1, on the reverse strand, counting down.
CTAGGCTATCGTGATTCTGATCAGAACAGGCTGCTCAACCCCCCACACTGTCTTTTGGACCAGTGACCCTTGAAGGGTGCAGGAATAAGGTAACAGACTGCCCATTGGGTTATTCTGAGCGTTCTTAACACCTAAATGTAAATGCCATCTCCTAAACATGTTCAGATCATTACTTTGTTATTCTAAACTATCAGTTTTGTAGAGTCTAGGGGTTTTAAGAACTCTGAACCACTGCTGGGCTTGACTTTCATCACTAGACTCATTCCTTACGTTTGATTAGTTCAATTACTTCTGTCATGATCTAGACTCTCCTTTGCAATCAGTCATTCAGCCCTAGGAACACCAACGGTGTACAATGCATACTCATTCCACATCGTACCACACTAGGCACCGTTCACGATGTACTACACTTAAACAGTTCCACAGATCCTTTGTAACCAGGGATATGTTGTAGCTTTTACCCCTAGGTACAGGTACGGTGTACTATGTCGAAATGTTTCCATAGCTTCAGTTCCAGGGGTGGACAGACGGTGTACTGTAACATTTCCACAGTTATATTGGTTCCTAGGCCATATTCTAGGGTCTCTAGGTAGTCCGCAGTGTTGGCACATACGGCTATTTCCGGAGCTTCCACGTTGTACTCCACCAGTGGTGTTTCCAAAGCTATACTCAGTATTTCAGCCGTATTACAGTGACAGACACGGCTTCGTACTATAACACAGATAACTTCCTACTGTACCTAGAGGTGATCAAGTTTTAAGCCTAAAGTAGCAGTCACGCGAAGGACTGGAAAGGGTGATCCATAACTAAGTCTAGATGCATGATAAGTTTTAGACATAACAAAAATAACAATTCCCAATTATATAGTTTTAAAGATTAATTCAACATCATCCCTACGTCTAATTATCTATATTTCAACAACCGCAACAGCACACTACTCAATAAGCATGGCAATAACAGTAACATACATCATACAAGCAGGCAGAAATAATTCGGACATAGTATAAGTATGAAAAGATAGATATCACCAGTAAATTGAGCAGCGTAATGGCTGAAAAGAAAGACAGAGTCTTGCACCAAGAATGCTTTTATTACACCGTGATTACAATACCAGCTTCCTTCTCTCTCTACTGCTAACCAACTAACTATCTCTCTCTCTCTAGAGACGGAGAGCTCTAGAGAGAAAAACTATCTAAACTATCCTAGAGAGAGAGTAAAACTATAAAAACGTAAAGAAAACGAAGAGAATTGAAGTATGAGAGTGTTGGATGGATGATTTGTTGGATTGTGTTTAAAATGTGGAAATGAGGCTTCAATATATAGGCAACGCACAACCGTATCCGTAGACCGTATCCAAACCTTCAAATGTACAACCGTATCGCAAACCCGAATAAAAGTCTGATTTTTATTGACCAAACGCACGATACGGTTGAGCTAGGGCAAATACGGTTGAACTGGACCGTATACGGGAGAGCATAGGGTGAATACGGGAGAACACAGGCCGTATACGGCTGTGCTAGGCCGTATACGGTCTAGCTAGGCCGTATACGGTCTGTGCTAGGCCGTATACGGTCTAGTTTGGCCGTATACGGTCTAGCTCTCCCGTATCCTGATTCCTCGGTTCTTCGTTCCTTCGTTCGGGCGTAACTTCTTCGTCGTTTATCCGTTTTGAGTGATTCTCGCGCTCACGGTTTCGTAATTTCCTAACGAAGAAAATGACATAAGTTAGAGGTCCTAACTCAGAGTGTATCTCAAGATGCATTAAAATGAATGAACGGAGGTACGGTGAAGCAGTTTTGCCCTGTTTCTTACATTTTTCATGCCATTTTCAGTGATTTTACAAACATCGACTCCGTTTTGACTTAGTTAACAAAACTTTATGAATAATGTCCTTTTAAGTGTGTTTTAGTTAACTTTGTGCCTAAAATGTGGAAGATAACGTACGTAAAAACATGACTTTTTACGTGTTATCAAATATCCCACACTTAGACTTTTGCTTGTCCTCAAGCAAACTTTAAAATTCTCACCTGCTATAAGGTTTTGAAAAATCTGGTTTTGAGAATCTTTGACAGTAAACAACCAGAGATCAATCAATTTATCAAAAACTGAGTAAACCTTTTTAGAAAGCAAGCATCATTAAGATAGTCCCCCCTTAAACCTGAAATGTTAAGCTTGGCATACTTTCACAATTCTCGATGGATATTGTACATGACTAGGCGATCTCACAAAGGTGGTCACTCAATTCACTCAAAGTGTATCGGGTTTCCTATCATTCTAATCAAACGAAATCGCTCATAAAGCCAGTCATGCATTGCTTCTCATCATAGGCTTGATCAAGAATCGGATCTCCACCACTTCAATGAGAACGGTGCTAATCATCCCAAGACATTTTTCGGGTTTTTGAGTGGGTGATGGAACAAAGGGGTACGGAGGATGGTGAATTTTTGGAAATGAAAAATGGGGTATTTTCTTTAAACTTAGAGGTCCTAAAGTTATGAATCGAATTATCTAGACACTCTTTAAAACGGGAAACGCACACGAAGGAATTTTATTTATGAAGAAAGGTAGCTTTGATGACTTTCTTCTCGAGAACGCACGCGGAGTTGACTGATTTTCTGAATAGGCATTCTTTCGAGAATTTTAAGCACTAAGCTTTATTTTATTTTTTTTTGTGGGAATTTTTCGGAGATTTTTCTCTTTTCTTTTTTTTTTCTTTTCTTTTCTATTTTTCGAGAGATTCTGGACACTTTGTCCTTTTGACATCTCATTTTAACTGAGCTTTTCAGAAAAGGTGCCAATTTTTCGCACCTGAATTTTTGCTTTCAATAGATATATGATTTTTAACACACGCAAGATTTCTGAGAGAACACAGAGAGAAACTGAGAGTGTGTGAGACAAAAGTGGCAAGGATGCCTAAATAACGCTTTTCATAACTCCAAAACGTTCTAAGTTTAAAATTTTTGAAAAGGTGAGGGTAGGTGGTGAATGGTGGTTTTGAAGAAATGAAAGGTTAAGGCTCAAAGGGTTTAACTAGTGGATCTTCAACACTCACAAATGAGAGTTGGACGGGTTAGGCTTTTAAGAAATGGGGTTTTAATCCTATGACATGTCAAGGTCCTCTGACTGCACCTTCACCGTGTACGGTGCTCATTGGTGTGGTCTCGAAACGTATACCGAGAGCAAGTTCTAACTCAAAGCACATACATCGGCACACACATCAAACGAAGAAGTGAAGCATTAAAGATGAATGCTTTTATTGGCTCAAGTACCTCACTGCAAAAAGGGTGTATGTGCCTAGCCGTGCGATGCTCTTCAATTAACATTTCATTTTTAAGGGACTCGTATCTTAACTTATCTTACTTTCCAAAGCAGTTTAATCCATTTTTGGAAAAATCAATCTTTCTCAAAATTATTTAGAGTCAAAAATTTAAAAATTTTAGCACAAATGAGGTTTGTAGAAAAAAAAATCAAGCCAACTGAATGAGTGAAGACTTCACTGTCGAAGTTAGACTTGTTTTTAAGAAAGTTATACTTTGGACAAGCAATCAAAGTCAAAGAATACGGTATATCATACCGTGTATCCCACACTTAGAGGAACATTGTCCCTAATGTTCTCAAACTAAGTCTAAAATTCTTCTTTTTGGGAGGAATCCCACACTTAAAGCTTGAAAATATTTTGGAACTCTATTTCTAAGTTGGTTTGATTTGTGTGGGATTTATAATCCCACACTTTAGAATTTAAGCATGATGGGAAACACGGAGATTTATAGGCGATGAAAACAAATCATTAAGAAAGTGGAACGAAAAACTCCCCTAGAAAAGACTGAGATGTGTGTTTGAAGATTCTGATTTGGTAGGGTAGTTCAATAGGCTCGAATCAGGATCTTTGCATGATTTGCGCGTCATCTCGGGCTCTCCTTGGGAAATTTTTATAGTATCTACTGCTCTCTATTATTCGCAAGTAACCTAGAAATTAACTAAACAAAACATAACATAAGTAAAATAATAGATAAACGATAAAATAAGATAGATAGGTGGGTCCAACCAGATCACAGGTTGAAACCATAACAAGTCTGCAGCAACAGTTAATACAGTTATCCCAAATACTAGTAATAGAGTAATACAGTCATCCAACATAAATGATAGTGAAATAAGATGAGCTCAAGGTCGAGGAAGATCCTGGTTGGCTGGTGGTCCATGAGCTGGAGGTGGCATGGAGCCATAAGGTCCAGCACGTGAAGCAGAGTGCTGTCCACTCGAGGCTCTGCGGGAGACTGATGCTGAAGATGAACTGCGCTGTCTGCCTGATGCTGGTGGCTGGATCGGGTACAAATGGAAGTTGGGATCTAGTCCCATGTCTGCAATCTCATACGATCCTAGAGAAGTACCAAGCATCTGGTATGGTGGAAGCTCAGAGGATGGCACTGGGTTGCTCTGAAACATCCCTGTGAGTCCTGACAAAGTAGGCAAAGCAGTAGTAGTCATGTCTGGCATATAGTCAGCCTGAACCTGAACCTGATCGTCAACCTGCATGTCCTGTCTAAAACCTGATTGAGGTGAGTCTGTCTCTGAAGATGTGTCTGATATGGCTGACTCAGCTGGTCCTGGACGGGTCATGGCACGGGAGGATGGCTTCCCGACATATGGGATATGCGGCATATGTGGTGTTGCAGTGTGCACAGAGAAAACCGGCTCAGCCGCAGGAGTAGTCCTGGTACGGCGGGCGCGAGGGATCTCGATGGGCACAGTGCGGGTGGAAGATGTGGGTGGTATGGTAGTGTAAGGAATGGTGGTAGTGGATGGTGTCATGGAAAGTGGGTGTAGTGGCATGGTGTGGTAGTTGGGTGGTCGTGGGCCGCATACCCATGTAGGGCGTGCAGGTGGTGGGAATCCAAACTCGGCAGCCAAATATGTGTCCTGTGTGTAGTGTGAGTTAAGCATACCCAACATACCATACATGAGCTCGGATGTTACCGGATCTCCCCAACCAAACTCTCGAGCAGGCGGTATTAGTGGACTCTGTGCCTCAGCAGCGGCAGTCTCTCCCTCCTCTCGCTCATGAGTAACCGTGGTCCTAGGCTGTCGGTGGACTGTGCTGTCATCGAACTCAAACCTAACACTCTTGCTCCTCGGGGGTCTCATATGAACTCCCGGAATGATCTCACCTTCCTTCCATCTAATCTGCCCATCAACATCCTTCTCTAGCAACCATACTTTGACCATGTAGTTGATGTTATATGGCTTAGATACCCTGTTCACTACTGGTGTCAAGTTACCGATCACCTCCTCAGTTAACAGCCCCATTCTCTTAACTAACTTAGTGATTACTGCTCCCATGTAAGCAGACTCTGATTCGGTGTATCCTGACTCAGTGAGGATCCTATCAGCAACTATATAAGCAACATTCACGTGCTCCTGCTCTATAATGCTCTTGATAATCAGCAAATCTTTTACTCCAACAGCTCCTTTGGTCTTTCTTTTTCCTCGAATGCTACATGCAAGGAGGTTGTGGAGAACCTGATGGTGCTTATCAAGAAAACTGGTGGCCTTGACATTAGACTGAAATTGATTTCCAGTTAATTCTTGCCAGATAGCAGTGTGGTCTCGCTGTTTTACCTCTCTGTTTGCTTTCAAGAAGAAATAAGTAGTGACTTGATACTCAGTGTATAGCTCAAGGTGACTAGCAAAAGTTGCCAATGACATTTGTTGAGGGTTGCCCAAAAAGTTGAATCTGATCATTCGGTCATCATTTAGTTTATCGGTTGTCTTGTCAAACTGGAAGGTAACCATGAATTCAGCAACTAATTCCCGATAAACATTTTCCTTAATCTCAAACAGATTCTTCCAGGCTCGCAGATTTCGCTTCCCTTCCTTGAACATAATCAATTTTTCAAAACCTTGTTTTAAACCAATCTGCTCCAAGTCTTCCCACACTATGTACCTATTTTCCCCTAAATCATGTTTTAACCATGTCTGAAACTTTTCCCGTATCTCTGGATCTTTGATGGATTTCCTGATATAGCGAGGAATCTCAGCCATCTGTAAATAAGAGAAAAACAAGAACATAGTGAATTACCAAGAATAATCACAAGTTTATGGAATAGTTCATATTTTAGATTTTTAACGAAAATTCGAAATGTGGGCTTTAGAAAATGAGCAGTCCCAAAAACCTGTAATAACTAATAATCCAACCAAACTCATCTTCCAACCATCACAAGAAACTTTGGTTTACAATAATAGGCTATGTGACACCTCGTCAAAAAGTAATTTTCGCGCCAATTTTACAACTTCAAATATTCGTATTTATACGCTACAAATCGTTAGTATCCAAAGATTATATATATATATATATAAATATATATAATAATAAATTGGCCCAAATAACGAAAATTTACGCGTCCAAACTTCGGTGTCAAAATTTCAAAACTAATATTTTATTAGTTACAATAAACGTTACACAGTTAGACAAAAACATTAAACGTACAAAATTATCATTAGTTTTGGATTTAAAAACGCGTCCTATTTAGTTGGGACAACGCGAAATAAAGTTATAAAACTTTGTTCCAAAAATATTTTCAAAACATTACGAAACATACAAATGAGATTATAAAAACAAAATAATAAATTTATTTTGCGAACGGGTACGAAAACACGGGTATTTTATACCGCGAATTGGGGGAAACCAACCCACCAAAAAGGGTGAGCCGGCCTCCCCTTTCCCCATTTCTTTCTTCTCATTTTTTTTTTCATCTTTTCTCTATCTCTTTCTCTCCTCTCATCACCACCATACAACACCATCCACCATCACCACCATCGGACCATCACCACCACCGCCGCACGTCACCACCATCACCATCGTCATCATCAGCTGCAACATCATCATCTTCATCATCAACATCATCCGATTTCATCATCATTTTCTCCATTTTCGGATCTCATTTTAATTGGTAAGAAAACCTTCGATCTACACCTAAATACATGTTTATATCACTTGTTTCATCATATATCATCATTATATAAGTTTGTTGATGTCGATTTTGGAGTTTTTGAGCTCGATCCGTGGTTTTGGGTGAAAACCCGTCGAACAGATGGGAGTGTCGCCCACAGACCAAAAACAGTACCGCGTCACTTCCTAAGTGACGCTATGTCTATCAGTCGCCCTTATAGCGACACTACCTGAGTGCCGCTAAAACATTTATACCGTCACTTCTATAGTGACGCACTCATAACTTTCGGCAGAAACATGCGGCACTTCTCGAGTGTCGCTATCTTCAGCAGAAACCACCACTTTCGGTAGAAACGAACTGCGTCACTAAGCCCTCTGCGTCACTTCCTAAGTGACGCTATATGCGTCACTAACCTCATAGCGGCACTAATTAAGTGTCGCTAAAATGCTGAATTTTCCAAACTTCTGAGTCACTAGCCTAGTGACGCTATAAACCCCTCAGTGACGCATGAAGTGTCGCTATTATCAGTTTTTGAACTAAAAACTCACTTTTAAAACGTCAAACTTATCCGGAAACGTATACGCAACTTATATATGAACCGAGACACGTTTATATACACTTTTTATACGAAAACAACTTAATTATATTTTCTAAATATAATTTCAATACGAGATAAACGACACGCAATTTCTTTACGAAGTTCAAACGTAAAGATATAACAAACTTGGATGATTTATATAAATATCCATTCACTTACACGAAATCTCACGTGTTTAGGACACTAGGAGATTATTATCGATACGATTCGCTGCATTAGGACGCTAGCTCCTCAGGTGAGTTTCATAGCCCCACTTTTTCAACTGTTTTACTGTTTTTGGGGTGAAACACATGCACAACAACTGTTTTCGAATTATATTAATAATCTTTTATAATTCACAAACAATTTTATTACTGTATGTAATACAAATGTGTAATACTTAGGAATTACACCCAACAGCTTGTTTTGAAACAATATCAGGACCTAACCTAGATAGGTCACAATCATACACTATCAGATTGTTGGAAAACAATTACCTAGTCATAACTTGATATAGTTATCACTATTCATTGGCCATATTGTCACGGGACAATATTATCAAATACATTAGAACTGGTTAGTTCTACCTACACTAGACAACATATATATAATTACAGGATTAGTTTCTCTTTTAGGAACTAATATTGCCAATACAATTCAGAACCCTAATATACTTGCTAGGCTTTAGGCTAGAAGTATACGACAGCATCATATGTTAGCATAGACCCTTTATACTAATACAATTCAACTAGGTGATGAGTATTCATACCTAGGACCAGCGTACTACTTAATATCTAAATATTTTGCTTATACGTATTTAGATACAATCAATTATTTTCATGCGTGTCATGATTGTTACTTACGTTTACTCATTCGACAAATATATATATATATATATATATATATATATATATATATATATATATATATATATATATATATATATATATATATATATATATATCTACATGTTCATATATTATCATGAGCACTTGGTGCTAACTTCAATATTACTTATGTATATTAGTATACATACAATCATACAAACACAATCATTCAAGTCGGACGCGTCGTTGTACGGTCGACACTTATTTGCAATTAGTTAGCATGTCGTAGTACTGCTGGCTCTACATTTCAACCATGCTTTCGAGCACTTCATAAACGATGCCGCGGTATTGCAGCGGGCACAAAACGATACCACGGTAAAGTGGGTACAAAACGATGCCACGGTATTGCAGTGGGCACAACTTCAGCAGACAAGTCGTTGTACTTGTATCATTTTCAGAAGACAAGTCGTTGTACTTGTATCATTTTCAGAAGACAAGTCGTTGTACTTGTATCATTTTCAGCAGACAAGTCGTTGTACTTGTATCATTTTCAGAAGACAAGTCGTTGTACTTGTATCATTTTTCAATCAGACAAGTTGTTGAACTTGTATTATTTTCAAACAAACAAGTCTAAGTAACTTGTAACAATACAATCAACCAAAACGGGGTATTTTGGACTTTAAGTTAGACAAATAATTTCAATGGTAGACTTATAATTCAAACTAATTAAGTAAGGAATACCTCGATTAGACTTTTACACATTGGTGTTACAAATTTCAACGTATTACATATCAAAAATCACTGATTTTGGAAACAACTATACAAAACATAAATTGTTTTATTACTTTATGTTTTCAACTAACTATCCTATGAACTCACCAGCTTTATAGCTGACCTGTTTTAGCATGTGTTCTCAGGTTGCCCAGCAGGATTAGGATCGCTACAAGATCTTATTAGCTCGAGTCGCATATTTTCAACAATTGGGACTACTTTGCATCTACTTTAGTATTTTCAAGTTATGTATTTGGAAATTATTATCAAACTTATAACGTTGTAAACATTTTATTCAGAAATGTATAACTATTTTCAAACGTCTCATCTAGAGTCGTTCATTATGTATCTTATGCTGTGATATTTGATTTAGTGACACCCGACCCCGACAGCTTCCGCAAACCGAAATTTGAGGGTGTCACAGATTGGTATCAGAGCCTAAGGTTGTAGTGAACTAGGTTGCATTTAGAGGGCCTAGACTATGACCGTTAGGCTGTATTCCCCATTAGGTATGACTGGTTCAGGAATTACATCATACGAGTTTAATTTAACATAGCGTAGCTAACTATGTACAATTAAATAAAGATGATGTAAGATCTGAAAGGGGTTATACTGAAACAGGAATGCGTAGTTGACTCTGATTGTTATGTGCTAGACACCCTAGGCTATTATATGTACTGTAGGTATATATGAATAGGCCTTACATGTGTAATACTTTTACGTACTTATATATATATTGAGTATATATATACCATCAAATCCGCTGAACCAATACATACTCGTGAAGAGGCATATCGCCGTCTTCCTCACCATCGCGACTCGACACCTATATCACTACACCTCGGGAAGGAGGTACAAACGTTATCAATGGGAATGGAAACCCGCACATGCTAAACCTTCACGAAACTTAAAACAAACTTACAACTTTTAAACCTTGAACATATGGATCACAATCGGATTAGTGTTGACTAAGTCCGCAACGCAAATCATCTCAAATCACAAATTGATCATGTAGATCAATTAATTCAATACTTTAGTGCCTCGACACTCACACTTTAGCCTTTGTGTTACAACTGAGGAATTCGAACTTCAAACACATTTTGGCCTTGGGGCTACAAATCAAACAACACATGGCACGTAGTGCTACGATTTCATGGTATGTTAATACCACAATATGAGCACGTTAGTGCAACCTTCACAGTACGTCGATACTACAATCATGGCATGTTGATGCCACACTCATAGTACAGGGGTACTACAATTTCAATGCCGCGGGCACTTCATTACAGCACGTGGTGCTGCGTTTCATGGTACTTTGGTACTACAATTTCAAAACATTAGTATTTCAATTACTGTGCTGATAGCACTGCATTATAGCACTAGGTGCTACTTCAATTATACATGCGGACTTGTTATAGTTGCATGTACGACTTACATATATACATATACAATTACTTAACTGGGCACGAGGTGCCACACCTGACTTTTATTATGTACGTATATTTGTATAGTTACGTGTACACCTTATATGTATATACGACCAATTAAGCATGTAATGCTTTAATCAATAAATACACTATGATGTCACCACACACATGGGTTGTGTTGGTGGACCCTGCTTCAACACCACCGAGGACACTGTAGTTGTCTCATACCCAGGCATGAATGGCCGTACGATATTCTAGTACTACATTATAGTCTGATAGACTACGACAATACTATGGTTCTAGTCAACTGCATAAAACTCATAACTAGGTCGTTTGTACGACTACACATCTGAAATTTCAAAGTCCGAGGACTTTTCATATAGATACCTTAAGTGGTTTATGGATAACTATCATTTTTACATACGAGTATACAACTACAAAAGTCAACATCTTTGAATAAAGATCTCACACTTTGTCATTTCATTCTTGCTCAAGAATCATGCCTCCTAAACGACCAACTTTCACTCGAGCTGAGCAAGATCAAATCATTAATCAAGCAGTGACTGCAACCCTAGCTGCTCAGAACCAAGTAAAGCCTTGCACTTTTAGGGATTTCCTGAGGTGCGAACCTCCAAACTTCGTCGGGACTGAAGGAGCTGTCGGATTAATTCGATGGTTCGAGAGAATGGAATCTATTTTCCACATGTGCAACTGCCCCGACGACTGCAAAGTCATGTATGCCACATCCACCCTACAGGATGATGCCTTTACCTGGTGGAATTTTCACGCCCGAAATATAGGAATCGACACTGCTCACGAAATTCCGTGGGAAGACCTGAAACAAATCATGAAGGACAAGTATTGCCCCATCGAAGTACTTCACAAACTTGAGGACGAACTTTGGTATCTCACCGTAAAGGACAACGACATTGAAACATATACCAATCGCTTCCAACAACTAGCATCCCTTTGTCCAAACATAGTAAACCCTGAAAACAAACGAATCGGGAGGTACATTGGGGGACTCCCGTTGCTAATTGAGGGAATGGTCACCGCCTCTAAACCCACTACTATTGAAGAGGCTATTCGCATGGCCCACAGACTCATGGCACAGGTGGTTCGACGCGGGCCACCTGCGACAGAAAACAATCAAGAAAAAGGGAATGGAAGTTCCAGCTCTAGCCAAATTCCAACGAATCAACCTGAACCCTTGAGGTCCTACGCTACTGAACCCAACGACAGACAAGGCTATGCGGGTAACAAGCCATTTTGTCACGGCTGCAAACGTCATCATGACGGATATTGCGGATTACCCTGCGAAAGATGCCAACGATATGGACACGTAATCCGGGACTGCAGAGTTCCTGCCAATCCCGACTCTCGAAGGATATGCTTCAAAGGTAAGGAACCTGGTCATTACAAGAAGGACTGCCCAAAAAGACGCAAAATTCACCTTATCGACTCCGAATAAATCAAATAAATCTCCAACAATAATGTAAGTACAACCTCTCCTCGAAAACATAACTCTTCAATTATGGATTCGTTCAACATGTACTTATTATCCTCGATATTATTTTATCAACCTAATATTGATTACATCATAGGGCTAGTTGACCTAGGCCCACATAAGACTCGATGTTTGCTTTTAGCAGACTGGTCTACTGCACGTCCACCAAACACTTAGTCCTGATAGGACGATTTACCAAACAATCATACACCAAACAGATAATACGGTCAGAATATGCCTACAGCGATAAACCTCGACACAGTCATGGATTGACTGCTCCTCAGCCCGTCATAGACGTGGTATGTCTACAATCTATTCGACAAACTCCTTATTTCGTACATTGCTCCCCAGACTCCACGCGACCACGACTTCACACGAAATTTCGGGACGAAATTTTATTAACAGGGGGAGAATGTGACACCTCGTCAAAAAGTAATTTTCGCGCCAATTTTACAACTTCAAATATTCGTATTTATACGCTACAAATCGTTAGTATCCAAAGATTATATATATATATATAAATATATATAATAATAAATTGGCCCAAATAACGAAAATTTACGCGTCCAAACTTCGGTGTCAAAATTTCAAAACTAATATTTTATTAGTTACAATAAACGTTACACAGTTAGACAAAAACATTAAACGTACAAAATTATCATTAGTTTTGGATTTAAAAACGCGTCCTATTTAGTTGGGACAACGCGAAATAAAGTTATAAAACTTTGTTCCAAAAATATTTTCAAAACATTACGAAACATACAAATGAGATTATAAAAACAAAATAATAAATTTATTTTGCGAACGGGTACGAAAACACGGGTATTTTATACCGCGAATTGGGGGAAACCAACCCACCAAAAAGGGTGAGCCGGCCTCCCCTTTCCCCATTTCTTTCTTCTCATTTTTTTTTTCATCTTTTCTCTATCTCTTTCTCTCCTCTCATCACCACCATACAACACCATCCACCATCACCACCATCGGACCATCACCACCACCGCCGCACGTCACCACCATCACCATCGTCATCATCAGCTGGAACATCATCATCTTCATCATCAACATCATCCGATTTCATCATCATTTTCTCCATTTTCGGATCTCATTTTAATTGGTAAGAAAACCTTCGATCTACACCTAAATACATGTTTATATCACTTGTTTCATCATATATCATCATTATATAAGTTTGTTGATGTCGATTTTGGAGTTTTTGAGCTCGATCCGTGGTTTTGGGTGAAAACCCGTCGAACAGATGGGAGTGTCGCCCACAGACCAAAAACAGTACCGCGTCACTTCCTAAGTGACGCTATGTCTATCAGTCGCCCTTATAGCGACACTACCTGAGTGCCGCTAAAACATTTATACCGTCACTTCTATAGTGACGCACTCATAACTTTCGGCAGAAACATGCGGCACTTCTCGAGTGTCGCTATCTTCAGCAGAAACCACCACTTTCGGTAGAAACGAACTGCGTCACTAAGCCCTCTGCGTCACTTCCTAAGTGACGCTATATGCGTCACTAACCTCATAGCGGCACTAATTAAGTGTCGCTAAAATGCTGAATTTTCCAAACTTCTGAGTCACTAGCCTAGTGACGCTATAAACCCCTCAGTGACGCATGAAGTGTCGCTATTATCAGTTTTTGAACTAAAAACTCACTTTTAAAACGTCAAACTTATCCGGAAACGTATACGCAACTTATATATGAACCGAGACACGTTTATATACACTTTTTATACGAAAACAACTTAATTTTATTTTCTAAATATAATTTCAATACGAGATAAACGACACGCAATTTCTTTACGAAGTTCAAACGTAAAGATATAACAAACTTGGATGATTTATATAAATATCCATTCACTTACACGAAATCTCACGTGTTTAGGACACTAGGAGATTATTATCGATACGATTCGCTGCATTAGGACGCTAGCTCCTCAGGTGAGTTTCATAGCCCCACTTTTTCAACTGTTTTACTGTTTTTGGGGTGAAACACATGTACAACAACTGTTTTCGAATTATATTAATAATCTTTTATAATTCACAAACAATTTTATTACTGTATGTAATACAAATGTGTAATACTTAGGAATTACACCCAACAGCTTGTTTTGAAACAATATCAGGACCTAACCTAGATAGGTCACAATCATACACTATCAGATTGTTGGAAAACAATTACCTAGTCATAACTTGATATAGTTATCACTATTCATTGGCCATATTGTCACGGGACAATATTATCAAATACATTAGAACTGGTTAGTTCTACCTACACTAGACAACATATATATAATTACAGGATTAGTTTCTCTTTTAGGAACTAATATTGCCAATACAATTCAGAACCCTAATATACTTGCTAGGCTTTAGGCTAGAAGTATACGACAGCATCATATGTTAGCATAGACCCTTTATACTAATACAATTCAACTAGGTGATGAGTATTCATACCTAGGACCAGCGTACTACTTAATATCTAAATATTTTGCTTATACGTATTTAGATACAATCAATTATTTTCATGCGTGTCATGATTGTTACTTACGTTTACTCATTCGACAAATATATATATATATATATATATATATATATATATATATATATATCTACATGTTCATATATTATCATGAGCACTTGGTGCTAACTTCAATATTACTTATGTATATTAGTATACATACAATCATACAAACACAATCATTCAAGTCGGACGCGTCGTTGTACGGTCGACACTTATTTGCAATTAGTTAGCATGTCGTAGTACTGCTGGCTCTACATTTCAACCATGCTTTCGAGCACTTCATAAACGATGACGCGGTATTGCAGCGGGCACAAAACGATACCACGGTAAAGTGGGTACAAAACGATGCCACGGTATTGCAGTGGGCACAACTTCAGCAGACAAGTCGTTGTACTTGTATCATTTTCAGAAGACAAGTCGTTGTACTTGTATCATTTTCAGAAGACAAGTCGTTGTACTTGTATCATTTTCAGCAGACAAGTCGTTGTACTTGTATCATTTTCAGAAGACAAGTCGTTGTACTTGTATCATTTTTCAATCAGACAAGTTGTTGAACTTGTATTATTTTCAAACAAACAAGTCTAAGTAACTTGTAACAATACAATCAACCAAAACGGGGTATTTTGGACTTTAAGTTAGACAAATAATTTCAATGGTAGACTTATAATTCAAACTAATTAAGTAAGGAATACCTCGATTAGACTTTTACACATTGGTGTTACAAATTTCAACGTATTACATATCAAAAATCACTGATTTTGGAAACAACTATACAAAACATAAATTGTTTTATTACTTTATGTTTTCAACTAACTATCCTATGAACTCACCAGCTTTATAGCTGACCTGTTTTAGCATGTGTTCTCAGGTTGCCCAGCAGGATTAGGATCGCTACAAGATCTTATTAGCTCGAGTCGCATATTTTCAACAATTGGGACTACTTTGCATCTACTTTAGTATTTTCAAGTTATGTATTTGGAAATTATTATCAAACTTATAACGTTGTAAACATTTTATTCAGAAATGTATAACTATTTTCAAACGTCTCATCTAGAGTCGTTCATTATGTATCTTATGCTGTGATATTTGATTTAGTGACACCCGACCCCGACAGCTTCCGCAAACCGAAATTTGAGGGTGTCACAGGCTATCAAGTCTTTAATGATTTCTAGAAGACAAGTCAAAAGACTACTTAACCATCATAAGCATGTATGATATAGACCTAAATCTTAATCATGTAATTACCTTATCATGGCAAGCATAACCTATTACCGCATACTAACTATCATGATTATTTGAGCAAGTATTTAGCATTTTTAACCAAATCATGCAAACAAAGCTTCTTTAGTTGACTTTTGTATTGTTAAATTGGATCTTTAAAAGTGATCATGGCATATTTTTTTTTTTTTTTTTTTTTACCTTAGGATTTTTAAAAGTTGTTGTTTTTAAGGAAAGCGTAGCATTAATTCAAGACTTGCCATAATACTTTCAAAGATACAATTTTACAACACCACTATGACTCTTTAATTAGAATGGTTACTAGTATTACTAAAATTTAAGCATTTTGACTTTTTAAAGTCGACTTTACCAAAGTAAGGTTTCCTTTTTGTCATTTGCCCAATTCATAGTAATACTAACTTGAACTAGCAAATCAAAGCGAGGCATTAACATCAACTTAAGTCAAAACATCATTTTAACCAAGAGTTTTATTTCAAAATGGTGACGTTTAATCAAAAGTCAATGTTTCATGCTTACTTTAATTTGCTAACTTGACCATAACACACATTTAACCGCAAATGAAGCAAATGAATAAGCTATACTAATCATATTAAGCATCAATGAATCAACAAACAACTTATCATAAGCAATTTAATTATCAAATGGTCAAAGTGGACTAACTAGCCAAAAAGTCAAAGAAAAGTCAACTTTCAAAAGTCAAACATCAAATCACTTCAATCTAACTAGTAATGCTAGTTCCTATATCATCACTAAGCAAGAATCAAAGCTCAATTTCGCAATGTAAAGCACAAATCTTCAAAAACTAACTTGAAACCCTAAGTTAACAAAGTTAGAGAATTTTGGTATTTTAAGCTTAAATCATACCTTGATGAAGATGCAATGATGTTTAGAGACTCAAAAATGACCTAGAGATGAAGAGATGAGGCTTGATTTGAGCTTTAATGGTGAAAAATGGTGGATTTGGTGTGGGGGTGGTGAAACCGTCGGCCAAGGAGGGGGAAGGAGGAGAAAAAATGATTTTTTATGTGTTTTGACTTTGTTTGACTCATTCCCCATCTTTTTATCTCCCTCCTTTTTCCATTTAAGGTAAATGACCATTTAAAATGTGATTAAAAGATGTTTTGGGCAATTAAAAACCTTAGCCAAATATTTTAGCAAAAGTTTAAAATTTGGTATTAGACTGTAGTTAACTGTGCACAGCAAAAATGTTGGTTTTATTTAAAACGGAAATGAAAAACTACTTAATAAAACAAACGATATTTTTGGTTTAAAATCTTGACTCTTTTTAAATCCAAACAATTTAAAAAACTTTCTAAAAATATTTGAATTTAAGATCTTCACGTTTTTAGAAACTGCGCAGATTTTGCGGAGACAAAGATTTTAAGAGCTTTTTGACTTTTTTAAGAAACAAATTAAACTAATAATTAAACTAACCTACGAAAATTATTTTAAAGACCTAATTAAAGATTTGGGTTGCCTCCCAAAAAGCGCTTGTTTTAAGTCTGTAGCTCGACTGTTGTTCCAAAACAGTTTAAAGGGGATTGCTCGAAAGCAATCTTGAAGTATAGCGAGGAATAAAATCACAGTTTAGAATGTTAATGACATAATCAACTAGCTTGGCAGGGTGTGATGAGAAATTTTCGAATTCGCTAAGAATCCTATGTTCTTTCCGGCCTAATTCTAGCAGATTATTAACAAACTTATTAAATTCCTTTCTAACTTTCTTTTTACTTGAAATTCCCATTCATATACTGCGGTCTATATTATTAAGGTCGTGAAGAAGATTTCCTAAAATTCTCTGAAACCTAAGTTCCTCTTTTGAATCGGGATTACCATATGTAGTTTGCACTGCAATGGCAGTATCCAAAATTAGAGATCTTTGAGAAACGGTGAAAGGGAATTTGGATTGATCGAACAACGAAGCGAGTTTAACGTGGATATCTTTTCTTTCAGCAAAGAAAGCGGCTTCTATCTTGTTGTCGTCTGCTCCAGGAAATATTTCTTGCAACTTGGCGATTATGTAAGCGGCAGGATCTACGAAAAATGGAATTTTTCCAAAAATGACGAGAGTGATCGTGGGATCTTTAGAAGTTAATAGCTCAAGCTCTTTTATCATAGCTGCAACATAACGCTTAATCATGGTTTGAGAAACCGGTTGATAATCAGTGCAAGCAAATAGATCCATGAGGTGATCCATTTCTGATAAAAGCTTTCGCTCTTGCTCTCGATATCGTGTGAAGATACCATCTTCCTTTTGGGTTGGAAGATAGTGGAGAATACCTACGAGTATATTAATTCTTAAGATGGTTCCTCTTTGCTCGACTGAGTAAGGAAAATCAGACATATTTAAGTGTAAGGCAAATGCTTTGCATACATCCAACCTTTTCTCAGGATCAAAAGAGTAACCAACGTATCGGACTTCATCACCTTCTGAATCTTTCGGTATTTCCTTATCTACAACATGATAAATGGTGTACGAAGGTTTCGGTACGAGGTTTACAAAAATTGGTGATTTTGGAAGATGCTCATGAATATCCTCGTTCCTTATGGGGATTCGTTCTTCTTTGAATGAGGAATGAAAGGGTTGAGGGTTTCCATGAACATTATCGACAAAATCAGGGAATCTATGGATATTTTCTAAGGAATGTTTAATCTCAGGCGCAGGCAAAACCTGATAGCTTGGAATGCTAGAAGCAGAAGTTGAGATCTTCTGTTGAGATTTATGGGTTCCTAAGTCAAGATCTAAGAGTTTCCCTAAGGTTCTAGAATCGTCGTCTGGTCCAGCGGAGGCTTCTTCCGGTGATGAGTGAAAGTCGGATTTCAACTCTTGTTCCAAGTGGTTGAAGAACTCAGCATCGTCCGTAGTCGTCATTTCTTCAGTCGTTTTGCTGGCGAATGGAGAAATGGAATAGGAAGGCGGCGAATCGTAGAAAGATATTTTTGGATTTTTTTATTTTATTCTAAATTAAGCTAATTTATTCTAAAGAAAGTAACTTTCGGATAAGTTGTGGACAACCTATACGAAAAGGATCTCCTAAAGGCTTATCTTATCTAAGGCGACTTCAGAATCGTAACGCTCTACGATCCCCGGCAGCGGCGCCAAAAACTTGATGCCAGCCCAACGATCGGGTCTCTTTAGCTCACCTTGGGAGTGAACCGTCCTTGTCGTCAGCAGGACTTAACCACCGCTTGGCTGGATCAGTGAGTTTTAAATTTATAAAGAGCTGGGGCTCAACTTATAAATACTACCTACTACACAGGGTGAGTAAGCAGCAAGTATAACTCGAGGTCGTTCTTAAATCGGAGCGAATTGAAACGAAGCGATGCCAAAGATAGGGTTCACTTTTAGGATGGTTTTGTGCAAGTAGGTAGGTTTTTGGTGTTTTAGTTTTCTAATTTAATTAATTAACTACGTGCAGTAAAATAAAAGATAGAGGAGAATCGGTAGCTAGGTAGACAGATAGAGAATTGCGGCAGTTGAAACTTTGATAATCGGTTGTCGGGATGATGCTTATTATAAAGATAATTGGGGACATTTTCAGTTAATAGACAAATGCATTATGGGTGTAAACACTAGGTCCCTACTTATTCTAGTTAATTACCAGAATCCGTATGTCACTGAGCACCTAGGCTATCGTGATTCTGATCAGAACAGGCTGCTCAACCCCCCACACTGTCTTTTGGACCAGTGACCCTTGAAGGGTGCAGGAATAAGGTAACAGACTGCCCATTGGGTTATTCTGACCGTTCTTAACACCTAAATGTAAATGCCATCTCCTAAACATGTTCAGATCATTACTTTGTTATTCTAAACTATCAGTTTTGTAGAGTCTAGGGGTTTTAAGAACTCTGAACCACTGCTGGGCTTGACTTTCATCACTAGACTCATTCCTTACGTTTGATTAGTTCAATTACTTCTGTCATGATCTAGACTCTCCTTTGCAATCAGTCATTCAGCCCTAGGAACACCAACGGTGTACAATGCATACTCATTCCACAGCGTACCACACTAGGCACCGTTCACGATGTACTACACTTAAACAGTTCCACAGATCCTTTGTAACCAGGGATATGTTGTAGCTTTTACCCCTAGGTACAGGTACGGTGTACTATGTCGAAATGTTTCCATAGCTTCAGTTCCAGGGGTGGACAGACGGTGTACTGTAACATTTCCACAGTTATATTGGTTCCTAGGCCATATTCTAGGGTCTTGATGCCGCCCGAACGGTCGGTCGCGATTTTACTCGCGTCGTTGCGGACCTCTCGTTTAGAGCGGCGATCAGAGGGTTTTAAAATTTATATTTGCGGGGCCTAAGTATACCTAGTTACTATTGGTGTATAGCAGCAAGGATGACCTAGGGTCGTTCTCTGAGTCAGTGTATTGTGGATCGTGGACGAAACAGGCGTACTTATCAATCTAGCGGGTTTTTAAAAGATTTTTGATTGGTGGTTTTGTTTTTGGTTTTTTATACTTAGGCAGGAAATGTAAATTAAAGCAGATAAAGTAAATGTAGATAGCAGATAATCTAGAGAGGGTGTTTGCTATGATTTCGGTAGCCTTATTGATTGGAATGATGTATGATGTATGAAAACATGTTCTAAAGGTTTGTATTTTATTTATTTCAGGTATCTGTGGAGTAAGCACTAGCCCCCTACTGATAGAGTTCTCGATCAGTATGTCACTGAGCGACTAGGCTATCTTGATTCTGATCGGAGTAGTTTATCCAGCCCACAACACTAACCGGTGAAGGTATAGTGACCCTTATCTGGGATGAAACCCTGGGTGCATGAATAAGGCAACAAACCAACTCGATGTCCGACCTTTCTTAACCCCACAATAATATCTAATTTAAATAAAACATTTAAGACCAAGTTTATAGAGTGTGCTTGATTACTTTCTATTGATGGTTTAGTGAGTCTGGGTGTTGGGTCATGATTCGGTGATTCACATAGACTGATAGCAACGACTCTTTCCGTGATTACCACACTGTACTCCACTGAAAGTGTTTCCATTGATGAACCAAGGACCTAGTCGGTACCAGCTCTACTGATCACAGATTTGCCGTTATTCTACAAGGCTTAGTAACTGCGGTTTTTCCTCGGCTTCCACGTATTAACTACACCGGAGGTGTTGTCGACGCTATACAGAGTAATCAACCGACTTACGGTACCTTAC
Source organism: Helichrysum umbraculigerum (assembly GCA_949592205.1). Classification (NCBI taxonomy): domain Eukaryota; kingdom Viridiplantae; phylum Streptophyta; class Magnoliopsida; order Asterales; family Asteraceae; genus Helichrysum; species Helichrysum umbraculigerum. The sequence goes on along the minus strand of CATIUR010000004.1, from coordinate 67,791,068 downwards.
ATTGCTTCACAAAGGCTAACCCAGACTACTTAACTAAGTTTGTATTTAAGCATAATATTATCCATCTATGATATAAACCAGCCCTTACTTTTAAGTCCCAATAAATCCCTAACTTGTCAACAGTGTAATATTCACGTTCAGTTAGAAAACCATATTTCCACGGATACAGTGTACTTTGCGTTCAGAATAGAAAGCATTATTTCCACGGCTCCAGTGTACTTAGCGTTCAGTTTGAAAACCATATTTCCATAGCCACAGTGTACTTTGCGTTCAAATTAGAAAGCAGTGTTTCCACGATGACGATGTACTTAGCGTTCATTTAGAAAGCGATATTTACACGATTAACAAATCAGACCATGTTCATGTTTGACACAGATAACTAAGTACCTTTGATGGGGTTCGCGACGTCCCATCATTAAGGCCGTAATCACGTTTACTGGTCGAAAGGCGATTAGTTTAATAGGTTTAAAATCATAAACAGAAAGTAAATCAAAGCACTAATTTTCATAGCATCATTCCAACCAATTTACGACTAACTACGTCATAGCAAACACGCAATATCACTACTCGCTAATCATGGCAACCAATCCTAAATCTAGCATGACAACAGTAATAACAATCATCATAATGAAATAGATAAAGGATAGATATAACCGTAATAAGAGCGTAGCTGAATACAACTTGAACGTTACACGAGCAGAACTTCTAGTACGCGCCAAGCGATATTACAATATTGCCCCTTCTAACTAGCCGCTAATCTACGACTAATTATATCCTAATATTTCTCCTCTAACTCCTAAGAGTAGTGCTAGAGAGAGAAATCTACTAACTAAACTAAGAAATTAAAAACGTAAAAGAGTGATTGTTGGAGTGATTCTTGAATGTGTGGATAGTGTGTTGATTTTTTAAAATGAAGAAATGAAGCCTCTATATATAGAACTCGCACAACCGTATCCGTAGACCGTATCCAAAACTTCAAACGCACAACCGTATCGCAAACCCGAATAAAAATCAGATTTTAATCGCCTAAACGCACGATACGGTTGAGCTAGGGCAAATACGGGAGAACTGGAGCGTATACGGGAGAACGTAGGGTGAATACGGGAGAACACAAGCCGTATACGGCTGTGCTAGGCCGTATACGGTCTAGCTAGGCCGTATACGGTCTGTGCTAGGCCGTATACGGTCTAGTTTGGCCGTATACGGTCTAGCTCTCCCGTATCCTGATTCTTCGGTTCTTCGTTTCTTCGTTCGGGCGTAACTTCTTCGTCGTTTATCCGTTTTGAGTGATTCTCGCGCTCACGGTTTCGTAATTTCCTAACGAAGAAAATGACATAAGTTAGAGGTCAAAATTCCAAGTATAGATCAATTTGTGCTTAAATGCGTGAACGGAGGATTCAATGATCGTTTGTGCTCTATTTTACTCGTTTTTAGGTCTTTTTGATTGATTCTTGAAACATCGTCTATATTTTAGCCCTTATGATGAAATGTGATGTTTAAGTTCATATTTAAGTGTTTTCATTAATAATTGGGCTAAAATGGTGAGATAATGGCACACAAAAACATGACTTTTTGCGTGTCATCAAATATCCCACACTTAGACTTTGCTTGTCCTCAAGCAAAACTCAAAATTCTCACCTGCTTTTAGGAAAAATATTTTGAAAAAAACGAGTTTATTTTTGGGGTGAGTCAAAATATAACAAAAACAACCATCTTCATATACAAGTAACATATCCTGGAAATAAGAGAAAGTAAGGTATTTCTTTCAGAGGCATGAAATGATTCTCTTAGGCATGCTTTCAATTCTCGCGATCTTGGAATATACATGACTAGGCGATCTCACAAGGTGGTCACTCAATTCACTCAAGAAGTGTTTCGGGTTACCTATCAATCTAATCAAACGAAATCGCTCATAAGCCAGTCATGCAACATCCATCGTCATAGGCTTGCTCGAGAATAATATCTCCACCACTTAGGTGAGGACGGTGCTAGCTATCCCAGGACATTCAAAGTGGGTTGTAATGGCAGGTGAGGGTTACGGGGTATGGATAAGTGGAAATTTTTAATTGTTATAAAGGGTTCTGCTTATCTTAGGACTTCTAAACTTTTGAAAAACATTATTTAAACAACCTTTTTAATGAAAACGGAAACGGATAACAGTACGGGAAGATAGCTATTTTGACTTCTATCTTTTGAAAATACACGAAGGAATTTATGACTTTTATAAGAGCGGGAATTTTCGAGAGATTTGAAGCACTTAGCTTTATTCTATTTTTTTTTCTTTTTCTTTTGTTTCTATTTTTGGGCTTTTCTAGGGATTTTATTTTGTTTCTTTCTTTTGCCCTTTTGAAATCCTTTTCTTTCTTTCATCTTTTTCATCCTTTTGATGACTTTGCGTTCACTTGGTGTCAATTTTTCACACCATAAACTCTCAATTTTTGATTTATCAAGGGAACGCACGCGAGAGAATTTGAGTAAACACTAGTATTTGTGATTTGGAGTGAAAGCAAAAAGGACATTTAAATGACATTTTCCACAAGTTTAAAATTTCTAAGATAAGATTTTTGGTGGGTGTGGAATAAGTGGGTTAAGATTTAGAGGGTTTTGAAAGAAACGAACAGGTTAAGGCTCAACAGGGTTATCTAAGTGGATCATCAACACTAAAGATGAGTGTTGGAAGGGTTTTGGGCTTGAAGAGATATGATAAAAATGGGTTAAATCCTAAGGAATGTCAAGGTCATCTAACTGCACCTATACCGCGTACGGTACTCAACCAATGTGGTCTCGAAGTGCATACCAGGAGCAAGTTCTAATTCCGGATGCATGCATCGGCACACTCAAACAAACGAATAGTGAAGCATTAAAGATGAATGCTTATATTGGCTCAAGATACCTCACTGCAAGTTTTTGGGTTTGTTTGTGCCTAGCCATGCGATGCCCCTTTTAGATTATCATTTTAGACCTAAGAAATTCCTATCTTATTTACTCTTAATTTCCAAAATACCCTACTCATATATGAAAATGCTCCTTCTTAAGACATTTTAACTCAAAAATTTTGAAAATTTTAGCAAAAGTGAGTTTTTTAAACAAATTGAGGAACATTTTCCGAGTTTGCTTTTGGAAATAAGAATCAAACAAGCAAACCTAAGGTATTCTATACCGCTATCCCACACTTAGAGGAACATTGTCCCTAATGTTCTCTTGAGTTGGGATTTGAGAAAAATCCCACACTTAGAGTTTGAACATATCAGAAAATGTTACTCAAGTGTTTGTTTTGGGCTGGAATCCCACACTTAGTGATAAGCTGGGGATATGGCATAGACTACTTTAATGAGAATTTAAAGCTAACAATCATATCAAAAACGAGAGTGAGAACGAGAGAACTCCCCTATTGAAGCGAATGTAGAAGGATGGAATTCTGGAAGATGCGCTGAAGAGGAGATCCTGACAGGAATTCTTCTTTAGCGGCGGCTCCATGTAGATCTTTCGGCTTTGGCGTGCGCAATTTACAATTAGCAGCTTTGTCCTCCATCTTTACACTTCTTTCACTCTCTTGTGAAGATATCTCGTAGGTGTGAACACGTTGGGTATATTTTTACCGACTTCTTGTTATAGCTTTTTACTGAAAGTGCCTAAATCCAGGATGAAAAGATGTTTTCTAATTCAAAATGAGTTTTAAGTCATGTGTTTTTAAACGAGTTCGAGCATAATGCGTGAAAGTAGCACGCAAGTACCTCAAATGCTCGAAACACATGGCTTGATAAAATTTAATTCCTATTTTCCTGGATTAGGTGGTAAAAGCTGAAGTGGTGTTTTGAAAGCATTTGGTATACCCAAGTGTGAAAGATAGTCAGAGATATATCACTTCTTGGAATTTAAAAACTAATATTATTAATACTAATACTAAGGATACTTATTGCACGGGTTGCCTCCCGAGAAGCGCTTCTATTTAAAGTCGAGGGCTCGACTTTTCCTCTTGGATCAGCCAGAAGAGGATCTCCCAGGACTTGGGATGCGGAATGGAAGTGTCCTGGGGTTTGGTGGGTAGAATCTCATAAAATGTCGTGTGACGACTTCTGTGATGTTCGGGATTCTTTCCACATGAAGAGGATAGGTATGGAAATGCTCCTTAGCAGTTCTTTGCAAGTATAAAAGATCCATTATAGCATCTTGGACTGCCTTGGAGATTGGTCCATTAGTGTCCACAAGGGTGGCTCCATCGTGCTCAAGCGTCTCACGCACCGGTCGATCTGTCCGTAGGGTGTCCATAAATCCGAAGAAGCGTAGGTGGATGTCCTCATGAGTGGCATTGCTGATGTCCTGCCCTAGTTCTTCAATGGACCTGAATATGCCTTGGATCAGCTGTTTCTGATGGTCGGTATACGTGAGCTCTGGTTTCAGGAAGATGTTAATCATCCTGTTGTAAACCTCACGTAACCCATTATGGAATAGCTGTCTGGGCTGCTCCCATAGGATAGAACCGAAAATGTCTTTAAGTCGTTCAGAGACGAAATATGCAACGTTAACCGTCAGACCTTCTGGAACAGAAGAAGGGATGACACGTGCTCTCTCGTCTGAACTGACGTGTTCTAACTTTTCGACAATTATCTCGGCATGATGCTCGATAGTGCAGCTGATGAAAAACCTGTGTGGTGAGGACTCGTCAATGTGATCATTATCGGCCATAGAATCTAGAAGTCCCTTGAGATCCGCCATTAGCTGAACATCTACTTCGTTTTCAGGGTTCCCAGTAGCATAATCCATGTTGTGTCTGAAATTTTGGAGAAACTCCATCTGTTGGCGTGAATATGGAAATGCGGACCTGATAAATGCTTGATACACCCTGCCATACGTGGTCTTCTGTGTTTCATAGAATTCCTCTTCATCGGGGAAAGGCTCATCATTGTCTGATGATTCTCCTGCGAGGTCGTTGGCGAAGGCGTTGATGCGACTAACTAGATGTTGCGGACTCAGGTAGGAGTTGGCTCGATAAACTTCATATTCAGTCTCAATGTCCTCAATAATATCCCTCTGATGTTGCGTGTATTCAATAGTAGAATCTTGTATAATCGCAATCAGAGTTCGGAAATCCTCCTCGTGTTCTTCAATAGCACTAAGCATTTCTTCTGGTTCAGACACGATTGGGATTTCGGTATTTCCTGTAGTAGGAGGAGGGATAATGACTGGAGGGAGAATGATTGGAGTGTGGTGAAGGCGAATGGAGCGGGTATCGATCGGAACATCCATGAGAACGATATCGTCCTCGTCACTCTCGGTTGCTGAAGTGTCTGGAAACTCAACAGCGTCAGTGAGTGGCTGAGACTCGTCGGTGATCTGTGATACTGGCTGGGAAGAGTCCATCTCGATATCCCTCTCGTCTTGGAAATCAGAATCATCACCTGATCCAAATGTACCTCCAAGCTCGAAATGTGATCGAGGCTCGGATGAGTCAAGGGGTGGAATCCCTCGAGGAGGTATATGTGGCTTAAGTAGAGACTCATCATCCAAGGAGTGGTCAATCGAAGGTTCCTTTGAGTCGCTCTCCGGCAGAGGGATGTAGTTCAAAGCATAGTCTATCTGCATGATCTCTGCGGTCGGAGGGTGTGTCTCAGGAATGTGTGGCGGTGTAGCTTCCTCTGGCTCTTCCTCTTCTTCTTCTTCTATCTCCTCTTCTTCTTCCTCAGTCTCATCTTCTATCTCTTCTTCCTCAGTGTCGGAAGTAATCGTGATGGGCTCGTCAGACATAGGGGTGTCTGGTTCAGAATCATCATCCGTGGTAACTCTTCCTGTCGAAATCGCACATATCTCCGCATGCTCTGTGATAGACTGATCAGCTTGATCGATCTTGAAGGTGATAGTCTCTCCATGAGATCTAAGACTGATAGTCTGAGAATAAACATCTATGATAGTGCGTGCGGTGTTCAAGAATGGTCTTCCTAAGATGATAGGGATATGGACATCCTCCTGAATGTCCATCACTACAAAGTCTGTGGGAAATAGGAACTTATCAACTTGAACCATGATGTTCTTAGCTATTCCCTTAGGGTGTCTAATGGATTGGTCAGCTAGCTGGACACTCATTTTGGTCGGTTTAAGGGGTCCTAATTCCAATCTAGTGTAAAGTGAATAGGGCATCAAGTTGATACTGGCTCCTAGGTCGGCTAGAGAGTGTATCATGCCCGAGTGATAGATCGAACAGGAAAGGGTAAAGCGTCCACTATCACCTAATTTCTCAGGGATAGAGTTCTTTATAAGAGCTGAACATTCCGCGTTCAGTGGGACATTGGGTACTTCGGGTACCTTATCCTTGGTTGACAAGAGTTTCAGGATGTATTTTGAACTGGAAGGGGTTCGGGACACGGTGTCCACGAACTTTCCATCAAGACGGAAGTCGTTAGCCTTATAGGCTTTCTTAAGACGGCCGGGAAACGGGATGCGTACTTCCCTTTGTGGTGTAGGGACAGACGGGGACTCAACTGTCGTCGGGACAGGAGTATCTTCCTTCACCGGAGAAGGAGTGGGAGGTTGGCTCGGTGCCACCTTTTTGTCTGTAGTACTCATCTGTTTGGCCTCTTCTACGTGTGGGTTCTGTACCGTGTTACTAGGGAGATTACCCTGAGGCCTAGAGTCAATACGTTGGGCTAGCTGTCCTATCTGGGTCTCAAGATTTTTGAGAACGGCCAGTTGGTTCCTAATGAATAGGTCGGTTTGGTCCTGCCTAGCGCTAGTCTTTTGGTTAATTTGGTGCTGGCCTTGGATGAACTTAGTGAGGGTATCATCCGTACTAGTAATGGGTACTATAGTTTTAGAGGGTTCGGTTGATTGAGCTGCGTCGGGTGCAGTCAATGATAGTGGTTGGTTATAGGTAAGTTGGGGTTGTAGTTGGTAAGAAGGGTACCTAGGTTGGTAGTTGGGCTGAAAGGGTGGTTGGTTCCTAGGTGGGTATTGGGTGCCTCTAGTCCTAGGCGGAGAGGTTCGAGCGAAGCCAGGTGGATTTTGTTGGCGAGCTGGAAATTGAGCGTAGTAAACCGTTCCGTCAGCAGGATCCTCGTACTCAACCTGATAACTTTCTGTTGGGAGGTTGGCACAGTTCTGGCATGCATTAACTTGATGGGCGTGCTGGGATGGTTTCTTCATTTCGCCGATCTGCTTCGTCAGGTGCTCGATCTTCTCTGTCAGAGACTTGATAGCTTCGGTCTGGAATGGATTGGGTGCAGCAATCGGTGCTGATGGTGAGGAATGCTCACCAGAGTTCCAGTCGTGATGGTGCATCGTCATATTTTCGATCAAGTTCCAAGCTTCCTCATCGGTGAGTTGCATGAAGTTGCCCTGAGCAGCGGCGTCAAGGGTAGTGCGATGGTTTGGAGCGAGACCGTTGTAAAACGTGCACAGCTGGCTGGTTTTCTCTATAAGGTGGTTAGGGCATTTGTTTAACAGACTCTTGTATCTCTCCCATGCTGTGTAGATAGACTCATCATGAGCTTGGTGGAAGTTCATAATGTCATTCTTGTACTTGGTTTGCTTAGCCGGAGGAAAGTACTTAGTAAGGAATTTTGTAGCCATATCCGTCCAGGAGGTGATAGAGCCGGTCTCTAATCCCTCAAACCAAGTCAAAGCGTGGTGAGTAAGCGAATAGGGGAATAGGTATAGACGGACTATATCCTGATCAACCCCGTTTTGCTTATACGAGTTGGTAGTCTGAATGAATCGGTTGATGTGGGCGTTAGGATCGTCGTGGGGTAAACCATGGAATTGACAGAATTCCTTGATAAGCTGAACGATATGATGTTTAAGCTCGAAGGACGCGCCGTCGATGACCGGATAGCTGATGGGTCCACCTCGACCTTCAATTGATGGTTTGGTGCTATCGGCAAGCGTGACACGTGCAGCCATCGGTTGTCGGTTGCGGAAGCGTTTCTCCTTGCGGATCGTTCGGATGATCGTCTCAGGATCGGGTACGAAAGTGAGAGATTCGAATCCGGATGATCGGGTCAAATATCGTTGTGTGTTGTGGGAAGGAATTTTCGAATGGAACAAGGAAAAATTGAAAACTAAACTAAACTACGGGATACTAGAAAGAAAAAATTCGTCTGGAACGTCTTCAGATCTTACGGCTGACTCCCCGGCAGCGGCGCCAAAAGCTTGATGCCGCCCGAACGGTCGGTCGCGATTTTACTCGCGTCGTTGCGGACCTCTCGTTTAGAGCGGCGATCAGAGGGTTTTAAAATTTATATTTGCGGGGCCTAAGTATACCTAGTTACTATTGGTGTATAGCAGCAAGGATGACCTAGGGTCGTTCTCTGAGTCAGTGTATTGTGGATCGTGGACGAAACAGGCGTACTTATCAATCTAGCGGGTTTTTAAAAGATTTTTGATTGGTGGTTTTGTTTTTGGTTTTTTATACTTAGGCAGGAAATGTAAATTAAAGCAGATAAAGTAAATGTAGATAGCAGATAATCTAGAGAGGGTGTTTGCTATGATTTCGGTAGCCTTATTGATTGGAATGATGTATGATGTATGAAAACATGTTCTAAAGGTTTGTATTTTATTTATTTCAGGTATCTGTGGAGTAAGCACTAGCCCCCTACTGATAGAGTTCTCGATCAGTATGTCACTGAGCGACTAGGCTATCCTGATTCTGATCGGAGTAGTTTATCCAGCCCACAACACTAACCGGTGAAGGTATAGTGACCCTTATCTGGGATGAAACCCTGGGTGCATGAATAAGGCAACAAACCAACTCGATGTCCGACCTTTCTTAACCCCACAATAATATCTAATTTAAATAAAACATTTAAGACCAAGTTTATAGAGTGTGCTTGATTACTTTCTATTGATGGTTTAGTGAGTCTGGGTGTTGGGTCATGATTCGGTGATTCACATAGACTGATAGCAACGACTCTTTCCATGATTACCACACTGTACTCCACTGAAAGTGTTTCCATTGATGAACCAAGGACCTAGTCGGTACCAGCTCTGCTGATCACAGATTTGCCGTTATTCTACAAGGCTTAGTAACTGCGGTTTTTCCTCGGCTTCCACGTATTAACTACACCGGAGGTGTTGTCGACGCTATACAGAGTAATCAACCGACTTACAGTACCTTACATTGCTTCACAAAGGCTAACCCAGACTACTTAACTAAGTTTGTATTTAAGCATAATATTATCCATCTATGATATAAACCAGCCCTTACTTTTAAGTCCCAATAAATCCCTAACTTGTCAACAGTGTAATATTCACGTTCAGTTAGAAAACCATATTTCCACGGGTACAGTGTACTTTGCGTTCAGAATAGAAAGCATTATTTCCACGGCTCCAGTGTACTTAGCGTTCAGTTTGAAAACCATATTTCCATAGCCACAGTGTACTTTGCGTTCAAATTAGAAAGCAGTGTTTCCACGATGACGATGTACTTAGCGTTCATTTAGAAAGCGATATTTACACGATTAACAAATCAGACCATGTTCATGTTTGACACAGATAACTAAGTACCTTTGATGGGGTTCGCGACGTCCCATCATTAAGGCCGTAATCACGTTTACTGGTCGAAAGGCGATTAGTTTAATAGGTTTAAAATCATAAACAGAAAGTAAATCAAAGCACTAATTTTCATAGCATCATTCCAACCAATTTACGACTAACTACGTCATAGCAAACACGCAATATCACTACTCGCTAATCATGGCAACCAATCCTAAATCTAGCATGACAACAGTAATAACAATCATCATAATGAAATAGATAAAGGATAGATATAACCGTAATAAGAGCGTAGCTGAATACAACTTGAACGTTACACGAGCAGAACTTCTAGTACGCGCCAAGCGATATTACAATATTGCCCCTTCTAACTAGCCGCTAATCTACGACTAATTATATCCTAATATTTCTCCTCTAACTCCTAAGAGTAGTGCTAGAGAGAGAAATCTACTAACTAAACTAAGAAATTAAAAACGTAAAAGAGTGATTGTTGGAGTGATTCTTGAATGTGTGGATAGTGTGTTGATTTTTTAAAATGAAGAAATGAAGCCTCTATATATAGAACTCGCACAACCGTATCCGTAGACCGTATCCAAAACTTCAAACGCACAACCGTATCACAAACCCGAATAAAAATCAGATTTTAATCGCCTAAACGCACGATACGGTTGAGCTAGGGCAAATACGGGAGAACTGGAGCGTATACGGGAGAACGTAGGGTGAATACGGGAGAACACAAGCCGTATACGGCTGTGCTAGGCCGTATACGGTCTAGCTAGGCTGTATACGGTCTGTGCTAGGCCGTATACGGTCTAGTTTGGCCGTATACGGTCTAGCTCTCCCGTATCCTGATTCTTCGGTTCTTCGTTTCTTCGTTCGGGCGTAACTTCTTCGTCGTTTATCCGTTTTGAGTGATTCTCGCGCTCACGGTTTCGTAATTTCCTAACGAAGAAAATGACATAAGTTAGAGGTCAAAATTCCAAGTATAGATCAATTTGTGCTTAAATGCGTGAACGGAGGATTCAATGATCGTTTGTGCTCTATTTTACTCGTTTTTAGGTCTTTTTGATTGATTCTTGAAACATCGTCTATATTTTAGCCCTTATGATGAAATGTGATGTTTAAGTTCATATTTAAGTGTTTTCATTAATAATTGGGCTAAAATGGTGAGATAATGGCACACAAAAACATGACTTTTTGCGTGTCATCAGGTCTCTAGGTAGTCCGCAGTGTTGGCACATACGGCTATTTCCGGAGCTTCCACATTGTACTCCACCAGTGGTGTTTCCAAAGCTATACTCAGTATTTCATCCGAATTACAGTGACAGACACGGCTTCGTACTATAACACAGATAACTTCCTACTGTACCTAGAGGTGATCAAGTTCTAAGCCTAAAGTAGCAGTCACGCGAAGGACTGGAAAGGGTGATCCATAACTAAGTCTAGATGCATGATAAGTTTTAGACATAACAAAAATAACAATTCCCAATTATATAGTTTTAAAGATTAATTCAACATCATCCCTACGTCTAATTATCTATATTTCAACAACCGCAACAGCACACTACTCAATAAGCATGGCAATAACAGTAACATACATCATACAAGCAGGCAGAAATAATTCGGACATAGTATAAGTATGAAAAGATAGATATCACCAGTAAATTGAGCAGCGTAACGGCTGAAAAGAAAGACAGAGTCTTGCACCAAGAATGCTTTTATTACACCGTGATTACAATACCAGCTTCCTTCTCTCTCTACTGCTAACCAACTAACTATCTCTCTCTCTCTAGAGACGGAGAGCTCTAGAGAGAGAAACTATCTAAACTATCCTAGAGAGAGAGTAAAACTATAAAAACGTAAAGAAAACGAAGAGAATTGAAGTATGAGAGTGTTGGATGGATGATTTGTTGGATTGTGTTTAAAATGTGGAAATGAGGCTTCAATATATAGGCAACGCACAACCGTATCCGTAGACCGTATCCAAACCTTCAAATGCACAACCGTATCGCAAACCCGAATAAAAGTCTGATTTTTATTGACCAAACGCACGATACGGTTGAGCTAGGGCAAATACGGTTGAACTGGACCGTATACGGGAGAGCATAGGGTGAATACGGGAGAACACAGGCCGTATACGGCTGTGCTAGGCCGTATACGGTCTAGCTAGGCCGTATACGGTCTGTGCTAGGCCGTATACGGTCTAGTTTGGCCGTATACGGTCTAGCTCTCCCGTATCCTGATTCCTCGGTTCTTCGTTCCTTCGTTCGGGCGTAACTTCTTCGTCGTTTATCTGTTTTGAGTGATTCTCGCGCTCACGGTTTCGTAATTTCCTAACGAAGAAAATGACATAAGTTAGAGGTCCTAACTCGGAGTGTAGCTCAAGATGCATTAAAATGAATGAACGGAGGTACGGTGAAGCAGTTTTGCCCTGTTTCTTACATTTTTCATGCCATTTTCAGTGATTTTACAAACATCGACTCCGTTTTGACTTAGTTAACAAAACTTTATGAATAATGTCCTTTTAAGTGTGTTTTAGTTAACTTTGTGCCTAAAATGTGGAAGATAACGTACGTAAAAACATGACTTTTTACGTGTTATCACCACTACACTGACCTTTCTTAACACCTATGTCTATCCAATTTAACAGAGTAATACTGGTTGTATGCTGAATAAGTTAAACTATCGGTTAAGTAGAGTTTAGGGGTGTTAAGCATCTGGGAACACAGCCGGCATCCTTGCTTTCATTTCCTAACTCATGTTTTGTCTGTTTTAGTTCTAATACTTCCGTCATGGATTAGACCCTCCTTTGCCATCGGTCGTTCATCCCTAGGCATGCGTACAGTGTATAGTGACCTTATTTTCCACAGTACTCTAACCCTAGGTATATATGCGGTGTTTTAAAGACCTATTGTATCTTTACACAGCTTTATAACCAGAGGTAGTTTAACGGTGTACTATAGCATTTTCACGGCTTAGCAAGACCTAGACCCATGTCTGGAAGGGTTGCTTCCAGGTAATCCACGGTGAGATAGGCCACCGGCATTTCCTTGGCTTCCACGTATTTGTACTCTACCAGCGGTATTTCCAACGCTATACCAAGTATTCTGACGTGTTATGGCGATCTCACAGTTTCATACAAACAGGAGATAACTGTATATTCGTAGTTAGGGTTGATCAGATCCTATCCTAAGGCAACAGTCACGTGAGAGACCAGAAAGGGTGATTAATTAAGTCTACATCCAGGATAAGTCTAAACATGTATGCAGCATAACAACTACCAATCATATATAAGATATATTAATTAAACATCATCCCTAATCATAACATCTATATTTCAACAATCACATATTAATCTAGCTAATCAGCATGGCAACAATCATAAATCGTACTGAAATAATATGCAAAGTAAACATTATAACAGTAAGAAAGTAAGATAATATCACCGGATTAGAAGAGTAATACTGAGGATTACAACAGTTTGACTTGAATAACCTTGCTACAGCTTGATTACCCAATTACAACTTTCCACTAGCTCTAACCGCTAACTTATATCTCTCTAGTTCTCCTCTAACTCCTAAGAGTAGTGCTAGAGAGAGAAACTAGAGAGAGAACTAATTACAAGAACAATTCTCCTCTAACTCCTAATAGTAGTGCTAGAGAGAGAATTCTAGAGAGAGAAACAGAAGTATGTGAAATGAGAGGTGTAAGGTGTGTTTGAAATGGTGAAATGAGTGAGGTATTTATAGGAGAAGCTAGTTGGTCTTGGTACAAGTCTTGAAGCATGAAATACAAGCATCCAAGCTGCATACGGGACCATCGGACCAAGGGGGAGGCAAACGGCACCTCACAAGCCACCAGGCCCCGTATACGGCACCCCAAGGGCCGTATACGGCACCTAGGGTACCGTATACGGTACCTAGGTGGGCAGGGGGGGTTGGTGCTTGGTTTGGCCTCCACTTGTTTCTCGGTTGCTTGGTTCGTCCGTATCTTCTTCGTTTGAGCTCCGATTTGCTTGATTCTTGCGCCGTTGGCTTCGTTTTTCCGTTACGCTTCTAATGACACTGAGTTTGCAAAATTTGGAAGTGTTTGACTTTTGCGTGTTCCGGATGACGATCGGCGGGCTTCTAGACTGCACATCTTCTTCGTTCTTCACCCGTTTCTCTTGATTCTTTCACCATCGATCTTGGATTTTCCTATTGAATCATAAAATATGCATTAAGATCTACTTTGATAGGATAATCAAGAATGGAATATTTAAGGTGATAGTTTTTGCCTCGGTTTGCGTGCAAAATGTATGTTTTTACTGATTTTTGTAGCAATGCCCGTATTTAGACTACCTTGGTGATTTTTGATGATAAATGATTGTTTTGAAATGTTTTCACCAAAGAATAGTCCAAAAAGTGCGGAAATAATTACTTAAAAACATGACTTTTTGGGTCACATCAAGGTGTATAATCAAATAAATACAAACACGTACCTGATAGAACCGCTGTAGTTCTAAAGTAACTTTATTTGAACCTACTAACATATCATACTTAGGACTTAAGCTTATTATCGTGAAGCTTATTCTCCTAATGTACTATCATCTCCCTAGTTTTTGCAGATAAAAACTTAAACATTTTCTAAAAGAACTACTTTTGTTCTTTTATCAAAGGCGATTCCCCTCAGGTAACAAGCAAATGAATGCCATACGCCTTATTTTTTTTATTTATTTATTTTTAACACATAGAAATACTAACTATTACAAAAATACCCTTGGAAGACTAATCACTCTGGATTTCTCATTCCGTTTAGTTGAACCAACGTCTCAAATCTTGCTCTGTCGAACGCCTTTGTGTAGAGGTCTGCTAAGTTATCCGCAGTTGGAACCTTAACTAACCTTATCATTTTCTTCTCAGCACAATCTCTAATAAAATGATGTCGAATATCAGTGTGCTTAGTTTTACTGTGCTTCACCGGATTATTGGTGATCGATATAGTTGATTCATTATCAATCATCATAGGAGTATTGGTTATATTTAACCCGTAATCCCGCAATTGCTATTGAATCCAAAGCACTTGAAAGCAGCAGCTGCCAGCTGCAACATACTCAGCTTCACATGTAGAAATGGCTACCGAGGTTTGCTTCTTGCACTGCCAGGATACTAATCTACCTCCTAGGAATTGACATCCTCCGGTTGTAGATTTCCTATTCTGATTGCATCCTCCATAATCCGAATCAGTATACGCTACGAGATCTAAGTCTCCATCAGCCGGATACCAAAGACCCAGCTTAGGTTTCCCTTTGAGGTAGCGAAAGATTCGTTTAACAGCTTGCATGTGTGACTCTTTGGGATTAGCCTGATATCTTGCGCATAAACAAACAGCAAACATTATGTCAGGCCTTGAGGCTATTAGATACATTAGTGATCCAATCATGGCTCTATAAAGAGTTGGATCCACATCCCCATCACTCGATGTATCTGGACCTAGTCCATGATTGACTGGAATTGGAGTATTGTAGACCTTACTTTCATCCATCTTAAAGCGTTCTAATAGCTCATATGTATATTTAGATTGATGAATAAAGAATCCATCCTTCTTTTGATCAACTTGTAATCCTAAGAAGAAATTCAACTCTCCCATTGCAGACATTTCAAACCTTTTCCTCATGACTTTCTCAAATTCTTGACACATCTTTTCATCAGACGATCCAAAGATAATGTCATCAACATAAACTTGCACGAGAAGAAAGTCTTTCTTATTCTATTTCACAAAAAGTGTACTATCAATTGATCCTCTTATAAATCCATTCTCAAGTAGATACGTTGATAGTGTTCCATACCACATCCTTGGTGCTTGATGTAATCCATATAGAGCCTTATTCAGACGATATACTCTATCTGGATACTCATGATCAGCAAACCCTGGCGGTTGTGAAACATACACCAATTCTTCAACTTTGCCATACAAGAAGGCACTCTTAACATCCAACTGATAAACCTTTATACCATTATATGATGCAAATGCTAAGAACACCCTAATTGCTTTAGCCTAGCAACTGGTGCAAACACTTCATTGTGATCTATACCCTCTTGTTGATTAAAACCTTGAACCACTAGACGAGCTTTATTGCGAGTAACGATTCCCTTATCATCTCTCGCACTTAAATACCCATCTAGTTCCAATTGGATATTCTCCCTTTGGTAGGTCAACCAACTCCCATACTTGTAATTTGGAGAATTGAGATAGTTCTTCTTGCATTGCTTCTACCCACGAGCTTTCTTTTAGAGCCATTTGAACATTTTTCGGCTCGACTTGTGAGATAAAGCATGAATGTAGACATTGATTAGGAATCCCTGTCTCTTTCAATGCAGTATACAAGCTTTGGTATTCTAAATTTTCAGACGTACTAGCTTTTGATTGAGTCCTTGTTTGAACCGGAGTATTAATATCACCGATGATGTTTCCAACGGGATGATTCTTACTCGTTCTAGTTGAAACAACAGGCTCAACTGGAATCTCATCTCCTAAGTTAGTACCAATTTCCTCATAGAAACTATGTTGTTCAGTAGTGTCTTCCAAATCCGGTACACCCTCTTTAGATAGCTGTGAGTTATCAATACCCATAGATATTCTTAACTCTCTCAGTGGAGTGAGGATTTCATCCACTAATTTTTCAGTCAGCTCTTCTTCATTTAGAGGTGTATCTACTTTGGATTTTTAAGATCCACTAGTAGATGGTTGATTTGGATCAACATTTGTCTTGATTCCAGATTTCGGAACACTCGATGTTGAAGTTTGGCCAGTATCCACGTCTTCAGACACTAAATGTTCAGCTATCTCTGAATCACTGACATAGTCACTAATAGGGAATTTAAATGATGCAAAAAAGATCAGAATAATCAAATTGCCAATCTAAGCCCTTATGTACATCTGGTGTGTAGCTCGTAACTTCAATGTTATAAACTACCTCCAAACGTCCTGTGACTTTATTAAAGACTCTCTTGTTTGGCGAATTGGTCATATAACCTAGGAAAAATCCTTCGTCAGCCTTCTCACCAAATTTAGCTTGATGTCCGGTCTTTAATATTGTGCATGAAACTCCAAAGGGTTCAAACCCTTTTAAGTTTGGTTTCTTATTGTTTAAAAGCTCATAACAAGTCTTGTTATGTCGTTTAACCCTAAGAACTCTATTAAGAACATAACATGTTGTATTCACTGCTTCTGCCCAAAAGATGACCGGAAGCTTTGAATCAGCAAGCATTGTTCTTGCAGCTTCAATCAACGTCCTATTATTCCTTTCAGCAACACCATTCTGTTGAGGTTCATAAGGTGCACTAAATTGATGTAATATCCCTTTGCTTAAGCAATAGATATTCAACGTTGAATTCTTAAACTCTGTTCCATTGTCACTACGTATACGCTTTACTCTCGTTTTGTAGACAATCTCAACTAGATCAAAGAACTCAGTTAGAATTCCTGGTGTTGCATCCTTAGATCCCAAAAAGAATACCCACGAGTATCTAGAATAGTCATCTATGACAACCAAACAGTACCATTTGCCACCTAGACTTCTCTTGCTTATAGGGCCAAAGAGATCCATATGTAGCAACTCAAATGGTGAGGAGATAAAGTTTTCAGTCTTAGATCTGTGTGGTTTCTTGTGCTGCTTTCCTTTCATGCAAGGAACACACTTATCTTTAGACTCGAAACGTTTTGGTGGTACACCCAGTACTAAACCATTTTTGGTTATGTAATTCATCTTTCTCCAGTTCAGGTGTGCCATTCTCCTATGCCATAATAATGCATCTGCTTCCGAAGCCTTGGATAATAAACATGTAGACACCATTGAAGAGTTAGGAACACCCATGTTGATTGCATAGATGTCCTTCTTCCTTGGAGCCCTCATCAATATCCATTTCTCGGGAATTATGAAACCCGGCTTCAGGACTAAGGCTTCCTTTTCATTAAAATGAACTGGATGATCTTTATCACAGACTTGGGAAACACTCACTAGGTTGTGAGTTAGTTCTTCAACATAGTTCACATCCTCAAGTGTCAAGGTTCCATTTGAAACTTTTCCTTTTCCAGTAATAACTCCTCCTTTATCTCCTGCAAAATTGACTTTTTGCTTGAGACCTTCCTTGAAGTCTGTCAATAGACTTCGTTCTCCTGTCATGTGTCTTGAGCATCCACTGTCTACATACCACCAGCTATCCTTGTTCACAGCATGCTCCTGCACATAACACAAAACACGATCAGTTGTCAAGAGGGACCCAAGCCATTACGGTCTTGGTTTGTCCCTTATCATCAACAAACTTAAGCTTTTTAAAATAACCATCCTTCCCATCAGGAGCTTTGGTTACTTTTGAAGATGCTTGAGCTTGTGGACGATCAACCTTAAGAGGTGAATTTGAGGAAAACCTCCTAGGCACTGAATTCTGAGCTCTATTATGATAATTATAATTAAACCCATGTGATATGATGTACTAATAGGCAATCTATATGAAGATTTCTGAATTTTAAAAATAAAAAAATTAATAATATTACTTGTTTATTATTTTATGATACATAATATGATGTATGACATAAAAGTCTTAATTTTTAAATTTGTTATGCAATAATTTTATATCTTTTTACTTATGTGAGTACATTTGGGGGTATATATTGATGGTTTCCTCTGTTATACGAAAGTATAGACCTGGTCTCTATTAATATATATTTAAAAATTAAGCAAACGCAAGTCAAAAGTACTTGAAAAGTCTTAAAAATAAAAGATACCTAATGAGGTCGCCAAAATGGTTTGACCAAGTCTGGTTTTGCTTAAACCTGAATCAAGTTATGTCGCTCTGTTGCATGAAAATGCAGACCTGTCACCAATGTCTTGATTCTTAAAAATGTATTTCATATATTTAATTGGAATATAAAAGTAAATTGTATAATTAAATTTAAAGGTATATCATATATGGAAATCATAAGTAATATACATACTAACAATAAAGGTGTATTCAGAAGTATGAATATAGATTGTTTAAAGTGGACAAATATATTAGTAATCATTCATAAGTTATATATTGCACAAATAATAATTTTATTTATACATTATAGTTATCCATGTTAATTAAATTGTTTAAATTTTATTTTATGAAACAGATTTTTAGTATTTGTATTCTGATTCTTAAATATTAGTTTGATTCTTATTTTTAAATTTTATTCAGTTTTCTACTTGAGGACAAGCAGAACTTAAGTGTGGGGATATTTGATAAGCATCAAATAGATAGTATATTTTATTAATTTATCCTTATATTTTTATACATTTTATTGCATTTATATGATTTTAGATACTTATTTTGTTAATAATTGCAGAAATATATTTTAATTGAAGAATGAAGAAAAAGGAACAAGAACGAGACCAGAACTGAAGATTTAAAGCACTTAAAGAAATTAAGATTAAAGACCTTGAAGAAATGAAGACTAAAAGAGTTAAAATAAAGAATTGGGCCAAGAAGAGAGAAAACTCCGGTTATGAAGATTGAGAGTCCAAAAGTTAAGCCCAAGCCCAAAAATGGAATATTCTGGAAAATAGATTCAACCGGCGGTTGGATTAACTAACCGGCGGTTGAGCTTTAGGGTTTAAGGCGGTGCAGACACGTGGAGTTGGACCCGGAAACAAATTACTTCAACCGGCGGTTGGAGTATCCAACCGGCGGTTGGAAGATCGGCCAGAAAAAGTATAAATAGAGGCTCAATTTAGCTTAAACCATATACGATTCAAGAATACTAAACCGAAAGTTAGGGTTTTAGGACGACTTTAAGGTGCGATTTTGGAGACAAAGGAGCTAGGGTTTGAAGGTTTTTAACCCTAGGAAAAGCTGGTTTGCTAATTGGTTCGGTTTCTTTATCCTTGTAACTTTATTAATCTTTTGGGTTATTTTGGATATTGTTTATTTAGATTAATTGCTTATTAGGTTTTCATTATGAATGTTTAAATGTATGTTTATTAGAATTATTATATGAATTATATGTTTATGTTGGAACTATATTATTGAATGTTTATTATACAAGAATTGTCTGTGTTATATTAATATTGATAAAAGTTAACTGATTTATATAGATAACTTTACGAAGCTAGTGAGTTTTATAAGTTAATTAATGATTATCAATTATTAATGTTAAGTAACACTGTAATTCAACCGAAGCTAGGAATTGTATTAATAAACTGCTGATAGATCTTAATAAATAGTAATATTGTACTTAATCTTTGGCAATGTTGCTATATGAAAATTATCTTAATCTTTGTGATTTTCTACATTAGTAATTCACCAATAATAATAGCCAACAAAGCAAATAGACATAAGTTGATATAATAAGTTTAATAAATAATTGTTTAAATAGTTATAATCTTCTATCCAATTGAGTATACTTAAGTTGTTTCCTAGAACTTATCTATTAAAATCTGTATCAAAAATATAAATATAAATATGTTCGTTTGGAACTAAAACGTCCCCCTTATCTTGTAGATTATTGTAAATTGGATCCTTGTATTTAATTGTATTATATTTGTAAATATCTGTAAGTAGAATAAATAGATAATTAGTTATAAATAAGAATAATGTTTCTTGTGTTCCTTGTGTTCGAATTTGGACTTACTTATTAAGCTATATTACATGAACGGTTCAATCTTGCCTGAATTGTGTGATAGTATTATTTAGTATTTCCTTAATTAAACTTGTTATTATAATTGCATATACTTAGCACACATCAAGTTTTTGGCGCCGCTGCCGGGGAACACTTAACCGGTTAAACTTTTGTTTTACCGGGGGAGCGGTGTATTTTATTTTAAACTAATTATTTTACTTGTATAATCTGTATTTCTGATACTTTGTAAAATCAATAAGAAATATCGGCTCACCCATTGAGAATACTGACAAAAACAAAGGTATAAGGAGAGTAAAGCCCTACCTCATTGATTTATCATATAAGAGGTAAGGTGCTTCTCGAAAGAAATAGGTTTTTAATAAGCTTTGCGCTGACCTGTTTCTCCGCTTTTGTGTACTATCAATGGAGCTACCGAGATCTTTTTGACTAGCAATGTAAAGGAAATAAAATTAAAAATTGTATATTAAGTTATTTAGATTAAAATAGGACTAGATAAGTAATCTGAACTATGTGCTATTCTTTGTGCACAGAAAAATTAGCTGTTATTAGAATGGAGTCGATGCAAATGGACTTTGGAAACGAGAAAATGGATTTCAAAGATATAGAGATTGATGACCAGTCTTTTGAACCAAACAAAAAAATCAAGCTATCTAATGAAGAAGAAGACTATGAATCACCACCTGTAGTTTCAAATAAGGAATATATGTTTCACTATATAGAGTATCATGAGGATGAGCTTAGGTTTATTATGGAACTTATACACAAATCCACTTTAGAGTATACTGATTGTCAGAAAGAGTTGATTAGGAAAATGGAAGAAGAATTCAATGCTTGGGTTATATCTAATGAGACTAGAGATACAGATGATTTCATAAACTATGTAGATGAGCTGAAGTATGATATTGTGAATGAGCATGAGATGGTAGATCCAACGTTTTGTGAAGAGCAGTTGTTGAAGTATACATATGTGCATGAAACATTTGAGAAGTCTTTGTTTCCTTATTCTGATAAACAAAGAGAAATGTTAAGAGAGCTTAAGGAGATAATAGAGCATGCCACTAGGAACTTGAGTAACATGGCTGATATATGTTTACTTGAAAACTTTCAAGATTTCTTCAATTCGATAAAGGCTAGAGAGCATATTGGTTCTGGGAAATTTTTCATTGATTGTACGGTTGACTTTTATGTTCAAGAAATTGTTGATGAATTTTACTATGGAGAATGTGACGAAAGAACGCGTATAATTCCTGAGTACTTTTCTGACGAACCAATGGCAAACTTGGTCACATATGCTAAAATGGAGTTACACCTAGCTTACAATGGAGTTCATTATAATCAAATAAATAACCTTTTTTATTTAGGGTTATCTGAAGTTTACTATCAGTTGGTAGATACTTTTAGGTATTCTGGGATTACAACAGAGAATCAAGAAGGATACTATAGGAGAATTTTAAGAGACATAGGAAAGGCAGTGAGAACTCATAACACATATGATTATCATGATATACATTTAGGTTTCTATGGGTTAATGGATTCATTGAGACATAATCATGTGGAACGAGAGACAAAGGTTGAAAATAATTACATGGTTACTGATGAAGAAGGAAGGATAGCTAAGAAGGTTAAAAGGGTAGCTGACACACTTATAGAAGTAGAAAATGCTGAAAGGATTCACCATGAAAGTTTTTCTGAATATGCTTCACCGATACCCGAGATAACTAATAAGATCTATTTGCACTTTCGAAGAATTTATCCTGAGAACTTTGGAAGACCTGTTAATGGGAATTAGGCTTAAACCTCATTTCTGAAGATCATTTGCAACCTCTTCATTTTTAATAATTAGTTAAATTTTTTCTAATTCTTGTTTTAGTTTTATAATTGTTTAGGAATTGAATATTATTTGGATATTTAAAGTTTAATGTTTTTAGTGTTATGGTTGATTAATATGAATTTTATTGTTTTCAGAATTATATGATTATCTCATCTTGATTTGTATTAGCTACACAAATGATAGGAATTTTAAGTATTTAGAGATGAATTTTTACACGAGTTGCAATAGTGATAAAAATTATTCATAAAATACTTAGAAGAGATTATAATAATAAGTTCTGGAATTATGCTTAACATTGTTTACAAGATTGCAGATATACAAAATATAATATTTTTTGGTGACAAAAAGATTGAAACAATATTTGGAATTCGATAAAGTCAACAATTGAATTTCCAAAAGGTGGATGAGTCGACACAATTACCGATTGAAAAATCTATGTATACCAAGGTAAGATTTATTATATCTGTTATTTGTCACAACTAACAGCATTACAGGAATTTGTATTAAAAGCATATAGCCAAAATAATATTTTATTATTTATCCATTTATTATTTAAAATTTTCAAATTAATTAATTTTCTAAAATAATACACAAATTTTATACACATAGATTATGATTTGTAAATATTTTGTAAATGTACTAACAATTGTTGTATTACGCAAATTAAAAATTTTATTACTAAAATATTAAAAATATTAGCTAAAAGAATCAATGGGCTAAAGCCCAAAAGAATGTTAATTGGGCCGAAAAAGGCCTGGCCAGATTTTAAACCAACCGGCGGTTGGACACTTTTGCGATCAAAAACCAGAAAACCATCAGGTTTTCGCCATTCACACACAAACACACACATTCAAACGCATATACACGATCGGACGAACGGATTTCGACCGGGGATCATTGCATTTTCATCTATACATTGCGTTTTTGTGATTTACATCACCAAAGGTATTATCTAAACTCGTTTTTGCGTTTTTCCGAATTTTAATCCGAGATATATATTGATTGTTTATGGTTTATGGATTGATTGTACATATTTTGCTAGTTTAAATGATTAAGAATGCGTAGAAATTAGTTTAGGTTAGTTAGGCATTGATTTTGTTGATCGAGGTTTGGTTGCGGATTGTTGCGGATTGAATCGAGAAAGACTTTTATTTTTATATTAGTTAAACCACACTTATAAAAATGGTACATTTTAAATATAAACGATTCATTTTTGATTCAATAAAATTTTGAAATAAAATTCATCTTCATATTTGAATTTGAATTATATGAGACGAAACAAAAATATTATTTGTAATTATAACATTTTACAAACTTTTTAAAAATAATTTTATAAAAAAAGTTATATAAAATTTTTTTGTTAAAATTCGATATCATGAAACTATGTTAAAAATGACATTGACATAGTTTTAACTATAAACTATGTCAGACTTTATGAATTTTATATTTTCAAAACAAATTCTTTTCATAATTTTTTTTTTTTTAAAAGTGAAAATTTTTGAACATATTAGGGTATAAATGATAAATGATTTAATATAACATATAATTATAATCAAAATAATTTTTGAAATATGTCGTTATAAAATTCGATAGTTAAACTATATTTATTACTACAATCTATACACCTTGTTGGATTCGATAGTATTTCGAGATAATAAATATTGTAGGATTCATTTTGATTCGATATATTATTCTGTTTAGTTTTTAAATTAAGAAATTAAACAGGTGGCTATCAAAAATTAAGCAGAAATGCTGCCCAAATTTCTTTTGAATTATAAAATCTAACACAGTTATTTAAAGTTGTTTTAAAGTTATGGCTACTAGGAGACAGGTAGGACGTGCATTATTAGACAGGGAGGATTTCCAGCTACATCCTTACCTATGTTTTGAGTATGAGTCGATTACACCTGAGAGGAGAGCTGAGTATGCTGATGGATTACTGGAGCATATTGCTAAGCCGGTAGAGACACCGGATGTTTTGGATTGGACAGTGATGGAGAGAGTTATAGATCCACGCAGAGAGGGCGAGACTGGGGATGCTACTCTGAGGAGGTTGATGACTCAGGTGATGTTGGTTTTGTTTCTTTGGCTTGGATTAGATTATTTCAGATTCGGGAGATTATTTATAGGGAGCTAGTGATTGAGTTTTATACTACCCTTAGGTTTGATAGTGCTTCTAGACAGTTTGACCAGCCTTCGATTTTCTTTTATTTGGGAGGTCAGCCTAGGACCATGAGTTTGATTGAGTTTGGGGTAGCTGTGGGGCTCTATACACTAGATGAGCTCCACAACCATTCTTTTGGGGATCATTTGATTGCAGGTATGGTTGATCAGTATTCATCTGTTGAGATTGCTGCATATTGGAGAGATTTGGCTATTGTTGATTATGGAGAGAGGGCACCTTCAGATATACATATGAGGAGTCCAGTTCATAGACTTTTGCATAGATTGTTAGCATATTCTATTTGTGGTAGGCACACTGGACCTGAGAAGGTCTATCAGCCCGATTTCTTTTATTTGCATACTATGATTCAGGGGACGCTGATCAATGTTCCCTGGAGATTAGTTCATTGGATGACCATTGGGGCGACAGGACATAGGAGGACCAGTAGTTTATGTGGAGGACAGTATGTTACTAGGTTAGCTCATTATTATCAGATGGGAGCTGCGGATTTTTTGACTTGTACACCAGTTACACCTGGGATGTCCTTGCTAGGCGAGGACAAGTTGATTGAGTTAGGTATTATTCAGGAGGGTGTACAGGAGGGAGTTTTGTTGTGGACACCGGAGGTTGCACCTGGACAGCAGCCTGTGCAAAGAGCGAGATTGAGAGGACCCCCTGTTCCACCAGCAGCAATTATACCACCACCAGTACCGGAGATACCAGAGATTGATTTGCCAGTAGGTAGAGGCAGAGGACGTGGTAGAGGTCGTGGTCGAGGTGATATGTATGATGGGGTTTATCAGAGACTGGAGAGGATTGAGATAGGGCATGGTAGGAGATTTGATACGATTGATAGGAGGTTTGCCAGGATGGAGCAGAGGTTTGATAGATTTAAGAGAGAGAGTTTTCGTATATCTGATTATCAGTTTGGATTGTTACAGCAGCTGTTGAGAGATAGATCTATTGAGTTTTAGCCTTATATTCCTTTTGTTGATGATGGAGCTGGACCTTCGAGACAGCCAGGGCAGGAGGATTCTGATGATGATTAGATTCTGTTGGATACATTTGATACATTTATATTTGGAATGACTGTACTTATTATTATGATTACTTTTCACGTTTATTATATTTATTATGCTGATATGGTTGTTTATTTGTTATAGCATTAGACTGGCAGTAAGTTCAGCACTTTATTTATAAAGTTCTTACTTATTTATTTAATATGAACTTTGTGGGTGTGTTCACTGGAAACCCTCACGAGACTATAACTCGTCCACTTGGGATACCGAGGGGTTTAAAGGCTTATTGCATATGCTAAATGCAATCGTGATTAACTACGAAAGTGTGGATGTTGTATATTATTTTTCAAGAGATGAAGGAATCAACCAAGAAGATTTTTCTTAGCCGATGATGAAATTTATAATTTCAGTCAGGGGAGTTTTTCTGTTCTATTTTTCTTTCCCTTACTCACTTTTTGTTTATCATTTTTATACAATGAGTGCATTGTATAATTTAAGTGTGGGGATAGGGTTCGTAAGAAAAAGAATTTCTTTAATTAAACATTTAAGTTTCTATTGTTCTAAAATTTTTGAAAATTTAAAATTTTAAGTGAATAACTAAGTATTTATTAGTTAGAATACTTTTGTTAAAAGTTTTGTTGTGTATTTAAAAGTTTAGACTTTAATATGGATTAACTGTTTTGTATATATAACGTAAGCTACTTAAATAAGGAAGTGATATATAGTTATATGATATGATGTACTAATAGGCAATCTATATGAAGATTTCTGAATTTTAAAAATAAAAAAATTAATAATATAACTTGTTTATTATTTTATGATACATAATATAATGTATGACATAAAAGTCTTAATTTTTAAATTTGTTATGCAATAATTTTATATCTTTTTACTTATGTGAGTACATTTGGGGGTATATATTGATGGTTTCCTCTGTTATACGAAAGTATAGACCTGGTCTCTATTAATATATATTTAAAAATTAAGCAAACGCAAGTCAAAAGTACTTGAAAAGTCTTAAAAATAAAAGATACCTAATGAGGTCGCCAAAATGGTTTGACCAAGTCTGGTTTTGCTTAAACCTGAATCAAGTTATGTCGCTCTGTTGCATGAAAATGCAGACCTGTCACCAATGTCTTGATTCTTAAAAATGTATTTCATATATTTAATTGGAATATAAAAGTAAATTGTATAATTAAATTTAAAGGTATATCATATATGGAAATCATAAGTAATATACATACTAACAATAAAGGTGTATTCAGAAGTATGAATATAGATTGTTTAAAGTGGACAAATATATTAGTAATCATTCATAAGTTATATATTGCACAAATAATAATTTTATTTATACATTATAGTTATCCATGTTAATTAAATTGTTTAAATTTTATTTTATGAAACAGATTTTTAGTATTGGTATTCTGATTCTTAAATATTAGTTTGATTCTTATTTTTAAATTTTATTCAGTTTTCTACTTGAGGACAAGCAGAACTTAAGTGTGGGGATATTTGATAAGCATCAAATAGATAGTATATTTTATTAATTTATCCTTATATTTTTATACATTTTATTGCATTTATATGATTTTAGATACTTATTTTGTTAATAATTGCAGAAATGTATTTTAA
Organism: Helichrysum umbraculigerum; assembly: GCA_949592205.1. Taxonomy (NCBI): domain Eukaryota; kingdom Viridiplantae; phylum Streptophyta; class Magnoliopsida; order Asterales; family Asteraceae; genus Helichrysum; species Helichrysum umbraculigerum. Next base: position 67,764,295 of record CATIUR010000004.1, on the reverse strand, counting down.
TTGAAGAATGAAGAAAAAGGAACAAGAACGAGACCAGAACTGAAGATTTAAAGCACTTAAAGAAATTAAGATTAAAGACCTTGAAGAAATGAAGACTAAAAGAGTTAAAATAAAGAATTGGGCCAAGAAGACAGAAAAGTCCGGTTATGAAGATTGAGAGTCCAAAAGTTAAGCCCAAGCCCGAAAATGGAATATTCTGGAAAATAGATTCAACCGGCGGTTGGATTAACCAACCAAGTTGAGCTTTAGGGTTTAAGGCGGTGCAGACACGTGGAGTTGGACCCGGAAACAAATTACTTCAACCGGCGGTTGGAGTATCCAACCGGCGGTTGGAAGGTCGGCCAGAAAAAGTATAAATAGAGGCTCAATTTAACTTAAACCATATACGATTCAAGAATACTAAACCGAAAGTTAGGGTTTTAGGACGACTTTAAGGTGCGATTTTGGAGACAAAGGAGCTAGGGTTTGAAGGTTTTTAACCCTAGGAAAAGCTGGTTTGCTAATTGGTTCGGTTTCTTTATCCTTGTAACTTTATTAATCTTTTGGGTTATTTTGGATATTGTTTATTTGGATTAATTGCTTATTAGGTTTTCATTATGAATGTTTAAATGTATGTTTATTAGAATTATTATATGAATTATATGTTTATGTTGGAACTATATTATTGAATGTTTATTATACAAGAATTGTCTGTGTTATATTAATATTGATAAAAGTTAACTGATTTATATAGATAACTTTACGAAGCTAGTGAGTTTTATAAGTTAATTAATGATTATCAATTATTAATGTTAAGTAACACTGTAATTCAACCGAAGCTAGGAATTGTATTAATAAACTGCTGATAGATCTTAATAAATAGTAATATTGTACTTAATCTTTGGCAATGTTGCTATATGAAAATTATCTTAATCTTTATGATTTTCTACATTAGTAATTCACCAATAATAATAGCCAACAAAGCAAATAGACATAAGTTGATATAATAAGTTTAATAAATAATTGTTTAAATAGTTATAATCTTCTATCCAATTGAGTATACTTAAGTTGTTTCCTAGAACTTATCTATTAGAATCTGTATCAAAAATATAAATATAAATATGTTCGTTCGGAACTAAAACGTCCCCCTTATCTTGTAGATTATTGTAAATTGGATCCTTGTATTTAATTGTATTATAATTGTAAATATCTGTAAGTAGAATAAATAGATAATTAGTTATAAATAAGAATAACGTTTTTTGTGTTCCTTGTGTTCGAATTTGGACTTACTTATTAAGCTATATTACATGAACGGGCCAATCTTGCCTGAATTGTGTGATAGTATTATTTAGTATTTCCTTAATTAAACTTGTATTATAATTGCATATACTTAGCACACATCAATTAATATCTGTCATTTCATAATCTATAGAGTTACTAGTGTAATTGGCATTAAAAGGATGAGGCACATCATTGTATCCTATCCCAGTCTTGTCCTTTACACTACGTTGAGCTTCTAGCATTTTGTCCATTACTAAAGTTCTGTAGGTTTCAATCTTCCGATCTTGCTCTACTAACTTCTGTTTAAGCTCAGCTAACTCTCTATCCTTATTAGCTATTGTTTGATTTAAGTCGTTAATGTTTATATAGAGTCCATCTAAGATTATAGCTTTTTCTTTTATGGTATCTCTAAGTGCGGTCTTATCAGAAACATCAGACTTAATCTTATTCTTAAGATCTACCTTATCTGTACTTAACCTTAGGACATCACATTTAGCTTGTTCAAATTCAATATCATAGACCTATTAGAATCAGTTAAAGCACTAACTTGGGATAGCAGATTTTGATTTGAAACAGATAAAACATTTAATTGAGATTGCAAATCAGTAACTAAATAACAAACATCAGCAAGAGTAAGAATATCCAAACATACCCTTTTCTTATCAGTTTGTACTTCAGCCATGTGTGCCACAAAGTCATCTGGACTCATTTCAGCATTTGAATCCATGTACAGCACATCCTCATCACTTGTCTTCACTTCAGGTCAGGCACCTCTACTCTATGTTCTACATCAGTGGGCATGTAGGACATTGATTCAGCAGTTGTCTCTTGATCTTCAATCTCAGCCATCAAAGCTTCTTCTTCCGACTGAGCTTTCCAATCATAAGATCCATCTAACTGCTTAACCACCAAAGCTTTGGAAGCGAGAGTACTTCCCGAGCCTTGTTTTCTACCAGCTTCTAACTTAGGTCTTTGGCATTCACGAGCGAAATGTCCAATACCTTGACAGTTAAAACATTTGACCTTGGTTTTATCAAACCCTGATCTATTGCCCACAACCTTTCTACCAGTTCTCTTGAGAAAATTCTTCACTTTTCTGGATACTAATGCTAATAGTTCCTGAAGTTCAACTCCTCAACATAGTCCGGATCAATCTATTCATAATCCTCGTCAAACAGAACAGGATCATTGATCTTTCCCTCAATGTAGTTCTCATATGATGCAACAAAGGAAGCAAGAACAGACAATTGCTGTTCCGCAGATTTCACACTCATATGCATCTTCTGATGCTGTTGAGGTGACTTCCCAGTACTCTTTCCTTTAGTTTCATCACTAGAAAAGGAAATAAAACACAGATCTTTAGATATCATTTCACCATTTTCACCAGTATCACCAACTAACAATGCGGTGGTCTAACTAGAAGATGCAGTCGAAAGATTTGTTTTTCCATGATATAACCCAGGGTTCTGAACCTGATCAGAATCGGTATCTCTTGACTTTTTGGTGAAATCATAACCTCTGAGTTTGTCAATGACCTGCTCTAAGGTAATGGTAGCATATCTGGTTTCATTATCTTTGATCATAACACCATACATTTCCCACTTAGAAGGCAAACCCACAATGAACTTGTCAGTTATATCCACTTCTTCTACAGTGATTTCATGGTATTCTAGCTAACTTAGCAAATTGTAACACCCCGCAAATTTAAACGCAATTATAAACATTAATCACTAGCATTATTAGGCTAATTTCCTACTTGAGTGAATTCACAACACATTTTAGAGGTAAGTCTAGCAAAGCCCAACTAGTTAATACGCGTAGTATTACTTATTTGTAATTAAATGTAATTACATACGAAACAAATTGAGCAAACGCGACAAAAATATACGACTGTTGGTGAACAAAGTTATTTAATAAAACGGAATATTTAAATAACGATATTAACAATTAAATATTATGTTGATAATATTTACACATCATTTTATAACGTAAAACGTAAACTTGTATAATTAAAATAAAACAAAGTTGAAATTTTGTAATTAAATCAATTTGGTTTCATAAAAAGATCCTAATTAAAAATAAGATGAAATATGTAATTAAAAATATATTAGTTAAAATAAAGTAACATTTAACGATCAGGTAAACAAACACGGAACGCAAACGCAGGAGATGAAAACAAAAATCGCGACAGCCGATGTTTCTGGGCTGGTGTTCATCTATGCGACACAACGCTTGTGTCGCATACTGTGTTGCAGAAACCATACGACACAACGATTGTGTCATACCGAATCATCTTACGTCGTATCCATACGACACAACGATTATGTCGCACCTTATGTCGCAAAACCCATGTGACACAACACTTTATGTCGCTGTTGACTCAGCACCTCGAATCTCTGTGACACAACACTTGTGTCACAGAATTGTGTCGTACCATGCGACAGAACCATTGTGTCGCATATTGTGTCGCAGAAAACAGAAACTTTACAAACTATATTTACACTAAGTGTCGAACTTAACCGATAACGAATACTTACATACAATGCCATATGTGAACTTTACAAACATTACAAACACACTATTTTATTGAAATTATAATTTCAAACTATCACCAACGAGTCGTATACCTTTTCACAAACAACGAAATACAAACGTAAACGTTTAACAAACACTTGTACATAACTTGGTTGTACAAACACTAGCATGGATGATTAACTTAGACATCCACATACTTATTAAATCTCGTACGTTTAGGACGTTAGGAGATCTTGGACTGTACTTGGGTTTACGTTTGCTAGCACTCGCACAACTACTTAACTCAACAGGTGAGTTCACAGCCCCTACTTTTACTGTTTTAACTGCTTTGAACAGGGGTGGAAAACATAGTCAAACACTTTTATACAAACATGGTTGTATACTATTTTACTCAAACTAGTGGAGTACATTGAACTGGTAAACTAATAAACAAACTGACGATTACAACATAATATGTAACACTTCCCGCACGTGGTCCAGGTACGGGTCTTATGGGGGTGTTACATAATACTTTCATACTACCAACGCTGTAAACACATGAACATGTTTTGAGAACGCTGGAGGATAACCAGCAACACTTTTTATAACGGACTGGGTAACTAAAAGTCCCTACTGACATGGGCACTAGATCCCACTAACACGGATCTACCATTGGTATTGCACTATTGGAAAGTCCCTACGAACATAGGCAACACTATTGAAAAGTCCCTACGAACATGGGCAACACTACTGAAAAGTCCCTACGAACATGGGCAACACTACTGAAAAGTCCCTTCTGACATGGGCACTAGATCCTACGAACATGGGTCTACTATTGTTATTCGACTGATGAAAAGTCCCTTCTGACATGGGCACTGGGTTTCCTACTGACATGGACCCACCAAACGATTAGGATACTCAGCACAATGGTAACACTGCCCGCACGTGGTCCAGATACGGGTCTTATGGGGGTGTTACACCTACGATCAAGATATAGGATACTGCTTTCCTACAACTACTAGGATACGAACATTCCTACAAACAACTATTTAGAAACACATTTGGTTTTACGAGCTACACTTTTGGGTGACATCCCAACGACACATTATAAACAACCTGGTTTATCAAAACTGAACTTATAAACATAAAACCTGTGAATTCACTCAACCTCGTTGTTGACATTTACTATGTTTTTCAGGGAATTAGCTGCGCATGTAAGAATCGCCAACACACATGGAGAATTAGGCGACCCGTGAAGTTTAGGATGCCAACTTTTGGAAACATATGGATTTCTCTAGTATGACTGAAACTGTTTTAGTCATATTCCAGAAATCTACTTTTGTAAACTTATTACTTTTAACTTGTACGATTCGATGAATCGTAAACTTTGTAATTAATACTTTTGGCATCTTAATATATATTGTTCTGTTGTAATCATATGCTCTGATACGTATGCATGCCTTATTATTGTGACACCCCCGTACTCAAACTAAATGCTTCCGCTAATCTAAATCAACGAATATGGGGGTGTTACAGATTGGTATCAGAGCCAATGGTTATAGCGAACTAGGAAAACTTTAGGTGACTTAGAGGCCTAGAGACCTAGACTATAGCCTTGGCTAGAACGCACGTGCATACACACATTTACATACATCTAAACTATCGTTACGATACCTCGATACGCGTGAACTGTTCACCACATTCGACTCGTTCATTGTACTCAGATCTCATGTGAACCGGATCGTGTTAAAAGGTTGATGAAAAGAAGTATGTATTTAGCATCATATAATGACGCCTGGCCAACGTGATTATATTATACTAAGTACATATGGGTGTTTCATAGTCGTGAGATACGTGATGGGGATCTTGTCATTTCTCCTCAAATACTCGATAACTTAACTATGTGAAATTTTTATCCTTCACATCCCTTTCATTGGCATTGACTTCTGCATTTCCTTCCTCGCAGAAAGTCAGCATGCCTCCTAAACAGAGAAAGACTCGCAACAGTCGTCAAACAAATACACCTCCTGTCGTCGAAACCACCGAACAGATTATTGAACGTCGTGTAGCAGAGGCAATTGCCCAATACGAGGTAAGCCGAAATCATGAACACGTGGTACATAACAGTGGAGCCACTCCCGTCAACAGTGAAACACCGATGAATACCCAGCAGGGGTGTTCATACAAAACATTTCAAGCCTGCAAACCGAGTACCTTCACCGGGACTGAAGGGGCCATTGGCCTAGTCCACTGGATTGAGAAAACAGAGTCAGTAATCGACATCAGCGACTGTGCCGCTGACAGAATTGTGAAGTACGCCACCTGCACTCTGGCCGACAAAGCGTTAACTTGGTGGAATGCTCAAATTCAGATCCTCGGCCGTACAACTGCTTACTCCATCACCTGGGAAACCCTGAAATGAATGATGATGGAAGAATTTTGCTCCCAGAGCGAGCAACAGAAACTGGAGACCGAGCTCTGGAACTTACAGATGATCGGTGCCGACATCACTGGATACACAACCCGGTTTCAAGAACTGGCACGTTTGGAACCTCACATGGTGACACCCGAAAGCAAACGCATTGAGCGTTACAACCGGGGTTTGGCCCCACAAATCCGAGGCATGGTTATGTCTTCCAAACCCGCCACTTTTAGGAGCGCAGTGGACCTGGCTCAAAGCTTGACCGACGACGCGGTCTTGATTGGAACCCTGAAAGCTACTACAGGGAAAGTTGAACCTACCCGTATTGATGCGGGCGAATCTGGAACCCACAAACGAAAGTGGAACAACGATGGTAACGACCGTCAGGGTCAACAAAACAGAAACCCGGGGAACGCCCGAGCTTACGCCGCAATCACCAACCCCGAACCAAAAACATATCAAGGCAAAAGGCCTAAATGTGGAAAGTGTGAAAAACACCACGAAGGGGATTGTTTCTTCTGTGTTAACTGCAACCGATTTGGACACAGAACCGAAGCTTGTAGAACTCACCCCACGAACAACGAACAACGAAACACTGGCTGTTTCCGATGTGGCGACCCGGGACACTACCGAAATCAGTGCCCCCAACTCAACAACGCCAACAACAACCAGAACAACCCCGAGAACAACAATCAGAACAACAACCGCATCGCAACCATCCCACCGGGTCGTAGCCGCGCATACATCCTCCGTGCACCGGAAACGGTTGCGGACCTCGGCTAACATGGTATGTCTTAACAGCTGTTGCTACGATTTAACATACGTGTTATTCGAATGTCGATTCGAACACAACACCTGGTAAACTCTGACCACGAAACGAAACCCACAACATATTGAACTATGCCGCGAGCATACTTAAACTGATTGAACTTCTATGGCAACAATTGAGTGCCACGCAAACTATTATTATTGTTAACAATATGACTTATCGGAGAACATACGCCGCGGGCGATCCGACTTGATTTTAAATCTCGGGACGAGATTTCTCTAACATGGGGAGAATGTAACACCCCGCAAATTTAAACGCAATTATAAACATTAATCACTTGCATTATTAGGCTAATTCCCTACTTGAGTGAATTCACAACACATTTTAGAGGTAAGTCTAGCAAAGCCCAACTAGTTAATACGCGTAGTATTACTTATTTGTAATTAAATGTAATTACATACGAAACAAATTGAGCAAACGCGACAAAAATATACGACTGTTGGTGTTGGGTCAAAACTGTTTCAGGTCTGAGCTGAAGTTCTGATGAGAAGACAGAATACAAGTGATTAAAACTGTTTGCTTTAAAGGTTAAAACTGTCTTTACGAAGTTACAACTGATAGAAGAAAACTGAAGAGAAGACAAGTGTTACAACTGTTTGAAGATAGATTACAACTGATAGTTATGTGTCTGTAAGTAGTTAAAACTGCTTATGTATTAGTAACTGTTAGTTATGTATGAAACAGTTAACACTGATTATGTATTTGTACTTAGTCGCATATTACAATTGAAGCAGTTACCACTGAATGTGTAATAGTTACAACTGTTTACATCAGAATGGTAGTTAAAACTGTTTATGATTTTGTGATAAGTATGAGTCGGTTATGGAAGTTATTTTATTCCATATTTGTAGGAGATTGTATAGGACTCTATATGTTATAAATAGAGATCCTTTAGACCTAGATAGGTTAATGTTAATTGCGCAGCTTCAAGGTTTTCTGTAACCCTAATACATCAAGTGTATTCGTCTTATATCATTAATAAGATTGAAGCTTTCGGTATATTATTGTGTTCATTAAATTAATTAATATTCATTGATCTTCTTAATATTATTGAGTGTGATTCCGCAACTTCTCAATAATATATTCAAGGCTTATTAAGTAAGATTGTTTATTAAGTTAAACAGGGACTAACAAAGTGGTATCAGAGCTTGTGAAGCTTTGAAGACAGGAAGATCTGGGATTATTAGTATTAGTATTTGAGTTTAGTTCAGATATTAAGTTTTGATTTCAATGGCGTCTGAAGGCAATGAAGGGATTCAAGCAACGAAGATACCAATGCTTAAACCAGATGAGTTTGACCTATGGAAGGTCAGAATCAGGCAATATATGCTTCTCACGGATTATCAGATGTGGGAAGTTGTTGTTAATGGTATACCAGTAACGCTTGATGGTGATGGAGTAAAGCAACCAAGAGCACCACCAACATCTGAAGCAGAGAGGAAAATCAGATCTACTGAGTACAAAGCACTTAGTACTCTTTTGCTATCCATTCCGAATGAGCATCAGAGCAGATTTGATAATTGTGAAGATCCCAAGTTATTAATGGAGGCAATTGAGAAGAGGTTTGGTGGTAATGATAACACCAAAAAGAATAAAAGATCTCTGTTAAAACAACAATTTGAAAATTTTAGCCATGTGAAATCTGAAACTCTAACTCAAACCTTTGATAGGTTTACTAAATTAGTTGGAGAATTGGAAAATCACAAGGTTAAGATTGACAAAGAAGATCTTAACAGAAAGTTCTTGAGATCATTAGGTGATGAATGGACAATTTATACTGTTGGATTGAGGCAGAGTTCAGACATTGAAGTTAAGGAACTAGAAGATATATACAATGATCTGAGGAACTTTGAGTCTGAGGTTGAAAGTAAGAAGCAAGCTACTGGATACAGTCATAATGCTGCTTTTATGTCTATGGCTGGAACAAAAGCAGAATCAAGTCAAATGGGTTCTACTCATGTTTCAGGGGGAGCAGGATCATCATCAAATAGTTCTAATGATCAAATATTAGAATCTTTCTTTGCAAGTAATGTGAATTCTTCACTTACTAATGAAGATCTGGAACAATTTGATGGTGATGATCTGGAGGAGATGGACATCAAGTGGCAAATTGCATTGATTACTCAAAGAGCAAAAAGGTTCATGCAGAGGACTGGTAGAAATAATTTTGCATACAAGAGGAATGATGCAAATTGGTTTGATAAGAGCAAGATTGAGTGTTTCAACTGTCACAAGATGGGACACTTTGCCAGAGAATGCAGAAACCCTAGGCAAGAGCAGAATGGTAATGGTCAGAGATCTGGAAGCAATGGGACACAGACAAGAAACATTCCAATTCAGGGGGCTTCAGCAAATGCTTTGGTGTCTATGGATGGCTGTGGATGGGATTGGAGTGATCAAGAAGAGCATGTTGTGAAGAATCAATGTCTCATGGCCATTGCAGAATCTGACAAAAAGTCAGAAGTTCCTACTGAGGTACAAAATAAATTATGTTCTGCTGTTTGTAAACAAACTGTTAAACACTACAGAGATCATAATATAAAAGTGTGTGAGGAACTAAAACAATGGGAAATCAAAAGTAAACACACCATAGCTGTCATTGAAAATCTGGAAAATCAAATTAAGGCATATGAAGTCAATGCAACACAGTTTAAGTATGACATTGAATATGCTAGGTGGGAGAGAGACTCTTATAAAGATAAAGTTGATGTGTTATCTAAGAAACTTACTGAGGTCACATGTGAAAGAGATAGTATAAGGCTTGATGTAAGTAAATTAGAACATGCTTCAAAGAGTGTAAATAAACTTATTAATTCACAGATTCATGATAAACTTAAGACTGGATTAGGATACAATAATGTACCTCCACCTTATAATCACACCTACTTTCCTCCCAAAAGTGAAATTGATATCAATTCACTTAAAAGAGAAATGGTAGATGAGGTTAAAAAGGCTGATCCAATTAAAAGTTTATTTGATGATGATCTGTTTATAGAAGGTGAAGTAAGTGACTGGACTGAAGAAGATGATCAGAGTGATAGAACATCTGATAGTGAGAAGAGTGTGAAATCTGAATCATATAAGTCTGAGTCAACATGTGAGGATGTGAAGAGAGTAATTACTGATCTAGTTGTTAATCTTAAAACTGATAAACTAGAAGAGGGTAAGAAAATGTTCAAGGAGAAGGTTAAACTGGACTTAGAGAAGGTGAGTTTGAATACTAACAAATCTAAACATGGGTTAGGATATGTTAGTAATACAGTTAACTCAGTTACTAAACCTGTTGTTGAATCTGTTGTGAATAACTGTGTGAATTGTAAATGTAAAGCAAGTGCTTCTTCTTCACAGAGTTTTCAAAATCAAAAACCCAGAGGTAATCAAAGAAATTGGAATCAAATGATTTCACAAAAACTGGGTAATAATGTTACTGTGATTAAAGAAAAGTCTTGCTTTATATGTGGAAAAATAGGTCATCTTAAATATGACTGCTATCATAATCCTGAGAATGTTCAAAGGATTAGAAAACAGTCATGGACAAAAGCAAATATGATTAACAAACAAAATTTTCAATCAAAAGTTGATCATACTGCCAGAGTTCAGAAGATAAACTCAAAGGCTACGATGTTAAACACTGTTACAGGTAAATCTACTGCAGCAGTAATAACAAGATTAGCCAAAAGCTCAAAGACTAAAACAGTGGTAACTGATTTCAAAAACAGTGTTAACAAAATTAACACTGTATCTTCAATTGGTAAAACAGTTAAAACTGTTAAGCCAAAGAACACTGTTAAGTCTAAAATTAGTTGGATTTGGACACCTATTAAGTCTGATAAATTAACAGATCCAAATACCAACAGTGCTTCACAATCAATAATCTTTAAGAAAGTTGATTATGTGAATGCACATGGGAAACCCAAAGCCAAATTGGTTTGGGTTCCCAAGAGAAATTAATTTTTTTTTTTTACTATTTGTGCAGGGCAAGCCTAAGAGCTTATGGCATATTGATAGTGGATGCTCACGGCACATGACTGGAGACAAAGAAAAGCTGCAGGACTTTAAATCTTTTGATGGAGGATATGTAGCTTTTGGAAGCAATCCAAAAGGAGGAAGGATCACAGGGAAAGGAACAGTTCAGAGTGAAAAGCTAAGTTTTGATAATGTTTATTTTGTGGAACAATTGAGGTATAATTTACTAAGTGTGAGTCAAATCACAGATAAAAAGAACCCAGTTCTTTTTACTGACACTGAATGCCTTATCTTGTCCAAAGAATTTAAAATACCAGAAAACATGATTTTGATGAGAATTCCAAGACAAGATAATGTATATAAGTGTGACTTAGTGAATATGACACCTCAACCTGATTTAAACTGTCTTATTTCTAAAGCAAGTGTGAATGAATCTGAACTGTGGCATAGGAGGATGTGTCACATGAATTTCAAAACCATTAATAAACTTGTCAAAAACAAGCTTGTTAGAGGTTTGCCTGAAAAGGTCTATTCATGTGATGATCATTGTGTTTCTTGTCAAAAGGGAAAGCAACACAAATCCTCATTTAAGTCCAAATCTGTGAACACAAATATCACACCTTTACACTTATTGCATATGGACTTATTTGGACCAACCAGTATAAGTAGTATGGGGAAAAAGTCTTACTGTCTTGTGATTATTGATGATTATTCTAGATTTACATGGGTTTTCTTTCTTAGGACAAAAGATGAGACAGGTGAAATACTTAGATCATTTATAACTAAGATGGAGAATCAATTGGATAAAAGAGTAAAGATCATCAGAAGTGATAATGGAACAGAATTTAAAAATCATGAGATGGATAAATTCTGTGAAGTTAAAGGTATTAAGAGAGAATTTAGTGCACCTAGAACTCCTCAACAAAATGGAGTAGCTGAAAGGAGGAATAGGAAACTGATTGAGGCTGCTAGAACCATGCTATCTGATGCAAAGCTACCTATGTCTTTTTGGGCAGAGGCAGTTAGCACAGCTTGTTATGTTCAGAATAGAGTATTAGTTGTTAAGCCTCATAACAAGACACCATATGAACTGTTGTTTAAGAGAAAGCCTTTGGTTAGTTTCTTAAAATCTTTTGGGTGTCCTTGTACAATCTTAAATACCAAAGATCACTTAGGTAAGTTTCAGAGTAAGGCTGATGAGGGGATATTTGTTGGTTATTCTATTCAAAGTAAATCTTATAGGGTATTCAATCAAAGGACCAGAATCATAGAAGAAACAGTGCACATTACTTTTAATGAAAACACTGTTAATCCTGAGGGAAAAGGTCCTGAATCACTGTTTGATATTGATGCACTTAATACTGCTTTTAGATATACAAATGTGGATACTAGTGCAGGTACAAGTGCAGGTACAAATGCAGGAACAGGTGATGATGAAGGTAGAGAAACATCAGGAAAATCAATTGGAAAGAAGAATGATTCATTGAAATATATATTATTTCCAATTTGGTCTCCTGATCCCCCAGAAGTGTTTGATACTGATCAACCAACGACATCACAGGATATGGAAACAGGAAAATCAGATGAAACATCATTTTCTCATGTTGATGATTCTGATAGACCTGTTATTGAAGATAGTACAGAAGACAGTGATGTGAGTCCAGTACAGAAGAATACAAAGGCACGTGTGAATGTTGATCAGACACCTACAAAGCATCTTGACAAGGGGCAGGAACAATTGAATTATCTACATTTGATGAGCTCTACTCCTGTGTCAAAGAGAATTACAAGAGAAGTTTCAAGTAGTGAGTCTGGACAAGAAGGGAATTTTACCAACTTGGAGGAGAGGATTCAAGAAACAGCAGCATCTAAATACATTACTCATAAAGATCATCCACTTGAGAATGTAATTGGAGATATTGAATCAGCTGTTAAAACAAGAAATCAAAGTCAGGTGTTTGAAGCTTCAGCAAATGAGGAAGAAGTAAATCTTGATACAGAAGCTGTAAATACTTCTTTGTTTGCCTGTTTTCTGTCTCAAACAGAACCAAAGAAGGTTACTGAAGCTTTGAGAGATCCTAGTTGGATTGAAGCTATGCAAGAGGAGTTGCTTCAGTTTAAGATTCAAGAAGTTTGGACATTGGTTGATTTGCCTAAAGAGAAGAGGGCAATTGGTACTAAATGGATTTTCAAGAACAAGAAGGATGAAAGAGGTATAGTGATCAAAAACAAGGCTAGATTGGTTGCACAGGGGTATTCACAAGCAGAGGGGATTGATTATGATGAGGTTTTTGCACCTGTTGCAAGGATAGAGGCAATTAGATTGTTTTTGGCTTATGCTTCATTCAAGGGATTCATTGTGTATCAGATGGATGTTAAGAGTGCTTTTCTGTATGGCACTATACAGGAAGAGGTATATGTATGTCAACCACCAGGGTTTGAAGATTCTAAATTTCCTGATAAAGTTTTCAAACTGGATAAAGCTCTTTATGGTTTACATCAAGCACCTAGAGCCTGGTATGATACTTTTTCAGATTATCTGTTGCAGAATGGATTCAAAAGGGGTGCAATAGATAAAACTTTGTTTACTAAAAGAATTAAGAATGATATACTACTGGTTCAAGTTTATGTAGATGATATCATTTTTGGTTCAACAAAGGATAGTCTTTGCAAGGAGTTTGAATCATTAATGCATGAAAAGTTCAAGATGAGCTCCATGGGGGAATTAACATTTTTCTTGGGGCTACAAGTAAAGCAACAGAAAGAAGGAATCTTTATTCATCAAAGTAAGTATGTGAATGATATACTGGATCGGTTTGGGTACAAAGATGCTAAAGTTGCAAGCACACCAGTTGAAACAAACAAGAAATTACATGCAGATCTTGAGGGGGAGAGTGTGGATGAACATCTTTACAGATCTATGATTGGGTCACTTATGTATCTCACTTCATCAAGGCCTGACATCATGTTTGCAGTGTGCTTATGTGCAAGATTTCAAGCTAATCCAAAGCTATCACATCTTCTAGCAGTCAAAAGAATTTTTAGATATTTGAAGGGTCAATCAAAATTGGGTCTTTGGTATCCAAAGTTTAATTCTTTTGATCTGATAGCTTACACAGATAGTGATTATGGAGGAGCTAACTTGGACAGGAAATCTACATCAGGAGGTTGTCAATTTTTGGGAGAAAGATTGGTTTCATGGCAATGCAAGAAACAAACCACTGTATCTACATCTACAGCAGAGGCAGAATATGTAGCAGCTGCAAGTTGATGTGCTCAAGTGCTATGGATTCAGAATCAGATGCTAGATTATGGTTTTACCTTTCTTAATACTCCTATTTTTATTGATAATAGCTCTGCAATCAGTATTATTAATAACCCAGTTAAACATTCTAAAACAAAGCATATTGAAATCAGATATCATTTCATTAGAGATTGTAATGAGAAAAGACTTATTCAAATTTTGAAAGTTCATACTGATAATCAGTTTGCTGATCTGTTTACAAAAGCTTTTGATGTAGGCAGATTCACATTCTTGGTTACTAGTATTGGAATGATAAATTTGTCATAAGTTATTTCTCTTGTTACTGCTTTCTGTGAATAATATTCACTGTGATTTCAATTTGGGTTAATACTGATTTGTTAATTAAACACTGATTGTGTGTAATGTGTATCGTTATCACTGTTTCTTATTTTTATTATAAACAGTGGTAATAATCATTTCACCACTGTTGGTGTATAGTTAACACTGTATACTTGTATTATTGTTTGAAATTACCACTGCAGGTTATATTGCTATGTCTTGGAGTCTAACTTATGCAGGTGTTTTTGACGTTTTTACTGCTTATGGAGTTTGCTTTCGGTAAAAAAAAAAAAAAAAAAAAAAAAAAAAAAAAAAAAATTCAACCACTGCTTTGTTTATATGATTTTGCTAGAACTGAAGTACTACTTGTATTAAGTTAGCACTGCCTTGGTCGGTTGGTACTGCTTGTACAAGTTAGCACTGCTAGCTTAATTATGTAAATGATGCATTTGAGAAACCAAGTGTTGATTACCACTGATGGTTATTTTCACAGTTATCACTGAACGTGTGATTTTGTTTAATTAACACTGTTTTAGTTATAATTGGGGATCTGATCAAATTAGGGCTTACAACTGATTTCATTTCAGTACTTAACTCTCAACACTTAGGGTTTCTCATTACGCTTTCAAAATTTCACATACAAACAACTGCGATAAGTCTCTTTGATTTTCGATTCTGTCAAATCATCTTCGATTCTTCTCGATTACTTGATTTCTTATCATGGCATCGACTTCGTCTACTGTTCAACTACCGATTGGAAAAGATCACAATATGATTGCATTCTTAATGAAACCTGCGGAGGCAAACGGGTATGTGGAAATCATTGATTTTCTTCGTGCTTCACATATTCGTCATGCTCTCACTGTAGCACCCAGAATATCTCACGATCATATCAACAATTTCTGGGTGAATGCATCAATAGAAGAGGAACAGGGGATTAAAAGAATTGTTTCAGAAGTTATGGATACACGTGTTGTAATCACAGAAGCTACTGTTAGAGCTTCATTACAACTAGATGATGAGGCAGGTATATCTTTTTTAGAGGATACTGTTATGTATGATACTTTACGATTGATGGGTTATGAGGGTTCTTTTGAAATTTTTACTTTTCAGAAAACCTTATTTTCTCATCAGTGGAGATTTTTAATACATACAATTTTACACTGCTTATCATCTAAGAGATCATCTTTTGAGCAGTTTGGAAGCAACATTGCTTATGCAATTGCTTGTCTTGCAACTGGTCAAAGGTTTAATTTTTCAAATCTGATATTTTCTGGTATGCTTAGAAACATTGAGCAGCCAAAGATTAAGTTTTTGATGTATCCACGTTTTGTGCAGTTGTTCTTAAATGAACAAATTCCTAATATCACTGCACTTGAAAAGATTATTGGTATTGTCTCTTTTAAACCAAAAGTTTTTGTAAATATGAAGAGAGATACTAAATTTTCTGGGAAGGTTACAGCATTATTTTCTACAATGCTTCCTGCACCTTCCACCACAGCATCAGTACTGCCAACTGAAGCTGAACCAACTACTGAGAGAATGGTTCCACCCATCACTTCTCAACCCACAGTAGTTGGGGGTACTAAGAGAAAACAAGGGACCAAAACAGCCAAATCTTCTAGAGCCAAAAAGGCTAGAACACAGATGTCTGAGGATCATGTTGCTCAGTCATCTCAGTCAATGGACAGTGGTTCAGAACAACATGTGGTCCATAAGGAGAGGGGTGACCATTCTGAGAGGGCTGCTTCTACTGCTTCTAGCCCACTGGCAGAGCAGGACAGAAGTAACATTGATAAGACCCAATCAGAGGCAACACATGGACATGATTCTACACCTGTAGATGATCCTAGTGGTCCCAGTACCAAGAACCAAGGGGACTTTGATGATCATGCTAGGCATGAGTCAGAGTTTAATGATGTCAATGATTCACCAAAGGATTCACATTCTGAAGGTGTTGAGGCTAGAACTAACTTGGAATTGACGAAAATGATTGATTATGTATGGGCTGAGTTTGTACAAGAGAGGAAGAAGAATAAGGCTAAGGATGAAGTTATAACTCAGTTGCAGAGGAAAGTGAAGCAGTTAGAGAAGGTTGTTATTAAGTGTTTGAAGAAAGGAAGGAGATATGTGGTTCATGATACTTCAGAACCTGAGGAGCATTATAATTTTAGACAAAATGCTTTCAAAAAGGGGGAGAAGGTATGGACAAATATGGGTGATAAGAGGAATGAGAATGAGAAGGTTGTGTCTGATGATGAAAAAGTTGATGAAGACATTGAAATGGAACAACCAGTGGAAGATGAATTTGTGCATACACCTCCAACACCACCTACAGAGCCAGAGGTTAATGAGTCAGTGTTTGAGACAGTGGAAACAGAAATGAAGGAATCAGTGGCAGATGAAGATAAGTCTGATCATACTGAGGTTGTTGGGTCTGATCATACTGAGGTTATTGGGTCAGTGGAGCAGACTACAGAGGTGATTTTGGATGATAAGACTGAGGAGTTAAAGATTGATGAGGATGATGGTGAAGAGGTGAGTAAACCTGAGATAGCAGTTGAAAAAGAAGAAGTGAAGACTGAAGTTAAAACTGATGCTCAACAAGTTGAAAAAACTAGAAAGAAGAGCATTCCAGTTAAAACTGCTAAGATGACTGGAACAGGAAAGAAGGTTGAAACTCCAAAGAAGAAATCTTCACAACAACCATCTTTGCCTGGATTTCAAATTAGAGAACCTGCTGCTGCTCCTGTTCAACAGAAAGAATTGCCAAAGATAGATCCAAAAGCTAAGGGAAAGGAAAAACTGGTAGAAGAACCAAAGAAGAAGAAGCAAAAACCAGTGCCACCAGAAGTAACTGCTCATGATACTGAATATGCAGAAAGATTACAGGCTGAGCTAAATGCAGAGGGCTTGATTGATGTTGAGGTTGAGGAAGGAAAGTTTGTAAAAATGACAAAAGAGCAAGTGGCAGAATGGGATGAGTATTTGTTGAAAGAGCAGAGACAGGATGATATTGAATATTTAGTTGATCAGCTTAAGAAGAAGAAAGCAGAAGAAGCAAGAAAGAAGAAAGCTGCAAAACCACCAACAAAAGCTCAAATGAAGAAGAATTTAATTGCAAAGCTAAAATGTGGAATTATTCCTTTGAATGCATTGAAACAGATGAGTTTAGAGAGATTGCAGGAGTTATGGGATAAAGATGAGTTGAATCCTGATGTAATTGAAAAGAAAGAAACAGAAAAGAAAGAAGCTGAGAAGAAAAAGCAGGAAGTTGAAAAGGAAAGGAAAAAGGCTGAAAAAGAAAGAAAATTGAAGGAAAAGGAAGAGATTGATAGGAGGAAGAGAAGAAAAGACTAACAGTTTTGAAAGAATTTTGTGAAGCTTATAATGGAGGATTAGAAGAAACTTAATGCTGTGAAGGACAGATTAAGTTTAGGGGGAGATTGTTGGGTCAAAACTGTTTCAGGTCTGAGCTGAAGTTCTGATGAGAAGACAGAATACAAGTGATTAAAACTGTTTGCTTTAAAGGTTAAAACTGTCTTTACGAAGTTACAACTGATAGAAGAAAACTGAAGAGAAGACAAGTGTTACAACTGTTTGAAGATAGATTACAACTGATAGTTATGTGTCTGTAAGTAGTTAAAACTGCTTATGTATTAGTAACTGTTAGTTATGTATGAAACAGTTAACACTGATTATGTATTTGTACTTAGTCGCATATTACAATTGAAGCAGTTACCACTGAATGTGTAATAGTTACAACTGTTTACATCAGAATGGTAGTTAAAACTGTTTATGATTTTGTGATAAGTATGAGTCGGTTATGGAAGTTATTTTATTCCATATTTGTAGGAGATTGTATAGGACTCTATATGTTATAAATAGAGATCCTTTAGACCTAGATAGGTTAATGTTAATTGCGCAGCTTCAAGGTTTTCTGTAACCCTAATACATCAAGTGTATTCGTCTTATATCATTAATAAGATTGAAGCTTTCGGTATATTATTGTGTTCATTAAATTAATTAATATTCATTGATCTTCTTAATATTATTGAGTGTGATTCCGCAACTTCTCAATAATATATTCAAGGCTTATTAAGTAAGATTGTTTATTAAGTTAAACAGGGACTAACAGTTGGTGAACAAAGTTATTTAATAAAACGGAATATTTAAATAACGATATTAACAATTAAATATTATGTTGATAATATTTACACATCATTTTATAACGTAAAACGTAAACTTGTATAATTAAAATAAAACAAAGTTGAAATTTTGTAATTAAATCAATTTGGTTTCATAAAAGATCCTAATTAAAAATAAGATGAAATATGTAATTAAAAATATATTAGTTAAAATAAAGTAACATTTAACGATCAGGTAAACAAACACGGAACGCAAACGCAGGAGATGAAAAGTGGAACAAAACCACCATCCACCTCCTCCTTTTCTTTCATTTCCACTCTTTCACTTCTCTCTCTTCATTCTTTTTCTCTCATCTCTCTCTCTAAAAACCAAACCAAAACTCTCACAAATCCTACAAAAACTACACCAAAAACGCGTTGGATCATCACCCTCCTTTGGAATAAAACGACCACGGCAACACGATCTACATTTCTACCTTCCCGGATCTCAAATCCGACACTTGTAAGTTTCCGACAAATCCCGTAAATTCTTAAATTTTGAAGTTTTCTTTCATATTAGTGTTTAATATACTTAGTATTAACCCATAAAACAAAGAAAACACGATTTTATAGCTTAAAAATACGTTTGGATTGTGTTTTTGGCCGGAAAAATCGCGACAGCCGATGTTTCTGGGCTGGTGTTCATCTATGCGACACAACGCTTGTGTCGCATACTGTGTCGCATAAACCATACGACACAACGATTGTGTCGTACCGAATCATCTTACGTCGTATCCATACGACACAACGATTATGTCGCAAAACCCATGTGACACAACGCTTTATGTCGTTGTTGACTCAGCACCTTGAATCTCTGCGACACAACACTTGTGTCGCAGAATTGTGTCATACCATGCGACAGAACCATTGTGTCGCATATTGTGTCGCAGAAAACAGAAACTTTACAAACTATATTTACACTAAGTGTCGAACTTAACCGATAACGAATACTTACATACAATGCCATATGTGAACTTTACAAACATTACAAACACACTATTTTATTGAAATTATAATTTCAAACTATCACCAACGAGTCGTATACCTTTTCACAAACAACGAAATACAAACGTAAACGTTTAACAAACACTTGTACATAACTTGGTTGTACAAACACTAGCATGGATGATTAACTTAGACATCCACATACTTATTAAATCTCGTACGTTTAGGACGTTAGGAGATCTTGGACTGTACTTGGGTTTACGTTTGCTAGCACTCGCACAACTACTTAACTCAACAGGTGAGTTCACAGCCCCTACTTTTACTGTTTTAACTGCTTTGAACAGGGGTGGAAAACATAGTCAAACACTTTTATACAAACATGGTTGTATACTATTTTACTCAAACTAGTGGAGTACATTGAACTGGTAAACTAATAAACAAACTGACGATTACAACATAATATGTAACACTTCCCGCACGTGGTCCAGGTACGGGTCTTATGGGGGTGTTACATAATACTTTCATACTACCAACGCTGTAAACACATGAACATGTTTTGAGAACGCTGGAGGATAACCAGCAACACTTTTTATAACGGACTGGGTAACTAAAAGTCCCTACTGACATGGGCACTAGATCCCACTAACACGGATCTACCATTGGTATTGCACTATTGGAAAGTCCCTACGAACATAGGCAACACTATTGAAAAGTCCCTACGAACATGGGCAACACTACTGAAAAGTCCCTACGAACATGGGCAACACTACTGAAAAGTCCCTTTTGACATGGGCACTAGATCCTACGAACATGGGTCTACTATTGTTATTCGACTGATGAAAAGTCCCTTCTGACATGGGCACTGGGTTTCCTACTGACATGGACCCACCAAACGATTAGGATACTCAGCACAATGGTAACACTGCCCGCACGTGGTCCAGATACGGGTCTTATGGGGGTGTTACACCTACGATCAAGATATAGGATACTGCTTTCCTACAACTACTAGGATACGAACATTCCTACAAACAACTATTTAGAAACACATTTGGTTTTACGAGCTACACTTTTGGGTGACATCCCAACGACACATTATAAACAACCTGGTTTATCAAAACTGAACTTATAAACATAAAACCTGTGAATTCACTCAACCTCGTTGTTGACATTTACTATGTTTTTCAGGGAATTAGCTGCGCATGTAAGAATCGCCAACACACATGGAGAATTAGGCGACCCGTGAAGTTTAGGATGCCAACTTTTGGAAACATATGGATTTCTCTAGTATGACTGAAACTGTTTTAGTCATATTCCAGAAATCTACTTTTGTAAACTTATTACTTTTAACTTGTACGATTCGATGAATCGTAAACTTTGTAATTAATACTTTTGATATCTTAATATATATTGTTCTGTTGTAATCATATGCTCTGATACGTATGCATGCCTTATTATTGTGACACCCCCGTACTCAAACTAAATGCTTCCGCTAATCTAAATCAACGAATATGGGGGTGTTACACAAATGGTAGAAACGAGTAACATATCCATCAAGATCTTCTCCCTTTAAAGATTTAAACATGGTAAACTGCTTCTTGAGAAGATTCTTCTTTCCAGCTCTCACTTGTGGACTTCCCTCACCTCTTTTCTCAAGAGCTTCCCAGAGCGTTCTTCAAGTATGAAAAGACTTCAGCTGATGAGCGATTTCCTTTGGAAGACACATTTTAATACAAGAATGAGCTCGATTCTCAGACTTGTATTCTTCCTTCTGTTGTTCACTCATGTTCTGATAAGTAAGGACCACAATAGCATTTTGAACAGTTTGAGTAGGTGCCGTGTAGCCATTCTTGATACACATCAGATCGACAGATCATGGAATCTACAGTAAGATTCAAATCTCTCCTTCCAGTTATAGTAATCTTCGATCTTCAACAACTTACGTGGAACGTTTGATTTTCCCACCTCGTGTTCCATCTCGATCATTTTACTTAGATCAGACATCTTATTGTTTCAAAAATTAACAATCACAAAAAAAAAATCAGAAAGTTCAGTTCGCAGAGAACTCGACTCGTAGGGTAAGAACTCAGTTCGCAGGATAGGAACTCGGTTCGCAGGACAAGAACTCGGGTCGCAGGATAGAACTCAGTTCGTAAGACAGAACTCAGTTCGCAGGACGAAACTCAGTTCGCAGGACGAGAACTCGATTCGCAGAACAGAACTCGATTCGCAGAATCGGCTGAAAACCCCAAAAACAAAAATTTTAGGTTTTTGATCGACTAAACCCTAAGAGTTCAGTCGAATATGAACCTAAACACTTCCAGAGACTGATATTGATCGTTTTTACGCACTATTGCACGTACCAACAACCCTAAATCATACGTTATTATCCGAATAACCTCGAACTTAATCGTATTTAGCCCGAAAGCTCTGATACCAATTGTAAGTCCGTATGTATTAGGATCGATAACGATGTTATCTTTAGGTATTAAGGTGCGGAATCTCTTAATACTAAGTTCACGGATTGTGAACGATTTGTTTCGCACGTATTAGCGAATCGGTTAACTAATATGTTGTGTATTGATTATAACGAATGTTAATCGAACAATACCTAGCCGTTAGAATGCTTAGAATTTCTTGAAAAGCTCTGGAAAAATGAATTGCAAAAATTCTTAATCGTTTTGACCTAATGATCTATTTATATGTTTCAGCTCAACTCGACTCGCAGCCGTATGGACTCTGCGAGTCGACTGATCTCGGTTCGTTGCCACCTTTGCGAGCCCAGATCTCGACTCGCAGAACCAAATCCTGCGACCCGAGATCTCATCTCGCAGAACAGACTTTAGTTTGTATTTTCATAATCGATATTCGTCTAACACTTTATCTTACTAATATATTTAACGAATATTAATAACAAACTAATATCATATTTTTCATTACAATTCAAAATCAATTGTACACACTTGATTACGATAATCAATTGTACACACTTGATTACGATAATCAATTGTAAAAGTATACGGCCAGTTGGTGGCGACTCGAGATTATATTCCAAAAATATAATAATGTTTGTTTCGTATATAAATAGCTCGTTCATTTGTGTACCGTATTATTTATAACTATCCGTACATATAAGTTCAAAATTTTACAAGTCAGTTTCTGTTTTGGACCCTATGATCCTTCGGATCATGGCCATGATCATCCGGATCATGGCCGGATCATGGTCTGATCATGGCCGGATCATTGTTGTGCAGGTTTTAAGAAGGATCCGACGGATCATGCCCATGATCCGCCGGATCATGGTCGGATCATGGCCGTGACAGGCCAGTTCGTGCAGGTTTTCACACAAAACGAGTTCTAACACAATTTTAGCTACTTTTCTCGCATATAGAACACTAATACATTATATATTACATATTATAAACACGAAATTAAGGGAAATTGGTGAGTGTTCTTACGAATTAAGATTTGGAACCGTGAGGAGGATGATGATGAACCGGATGATGGTGATGATCGAAGATGAAGATGATGATGATTATGTTGCTGTGATGATTGTTGTTGTTGTTGATTATTAAACCGAGAGCAAGAGAGGGAGACCGAGAGAAAGAGATGAGAGAGCCGAGAGTTTGAATTTGTGCGTGTGTGTGTTTGAATTATTGGAGTCGGTTGATATAACCGGCTCCAATAATTGATGTAAGGGTGTATTTTATACCCGTGTTTGTTTACCCGATCGTAATGTAGTATAATGTTTGCAAATGAAAAATTTCTAAATACTAAATCGTATATATTTTTAATCGAAGTATTTTATAAAAATACTTTTAATGAGATATAAAATTATATCTTTGTTTCACTTTGGTTTGAGGAATATTTTTCAATGTACAAAATGTGTTTAAACTCTCAACCGAGTAAATAATTATTATTCTCATTAATAATACATTATTTAAAAATGTTTTTCACCAACGTCCGTATTTGAGATTGCGCGTTCTTTCAGATTTGTTTGTAGGTGATTTTTACTTATTCATTGTATTATATATATATATATATATATATATATATATATATATATATATATATATATATATACATATATAATATCCGGATACTTTTGTTTTAACACGTACTGAGTACGAATGATTAAAGTTTAAATTGGCCGCTAATTTTGGCCTTTTTTGACCGGGTGTCACATTCTCCCCTTGTTAGGAGAATTTCGTCCCGAAATTCAACCGAAACCTATGTCTGTGGGTTTCTAAGGCCAACTATGTGATATGTCTAATTCTAGGACATCCGAGTCTTCTCCCCTTGTTCGACTCAAGCCTACCGATCACCAAAGAACTGAGGGGAAATTTCGGTTTCTACCCAACCGTTGTCTACGTGACAAGGTCGGTCTGTATTAATAAGTTTTACTATGACTTGGATTGATAATCCACCGAATTTAATGAGTCCTACCATTTACTTAGAGTTTAGACTAACTAACAATACCGTACAAGATGTATAACTGTTCTATATTAACAAATATAGCTTTCGGTTACATAAACCGCTTTATATCACCGAAGTGATACCCGAACTAGATCACCGAAATGATAACCGTATTTATATACCGTCTTAACTAACCGAATATTATATCACACTACTACCGATCTATCCGTGATTAGGAAAATGATTAGTTTCCTCCGAATGAATGATCCTGACAAGATGACCGACTTACCGATATATATTAATAATGACATCCGAGTTACCGATCTCAACAGAAAGCCTAGCCATTGAATTTTAAAGTGTAATTACGTATTACACTGCCGGACTCGATTAACCACAGTTTGCTAAACCAATTGTATATTTACCTTCAAGGAATAGAATAGACATTACGCACAAAGTACGTACCCGTGTCAGGGTCTGGTTGAGCATCCCTAGTTTTCAGCACGAAAAACCTTCCTTTAGCAGCGTTGTTGTCCTTCAGCTTAGGACAGTCATTTCGGTAGTGTCCTACGGTGCCACACTCGTAACAAGCTTTCACTCGGCAATCTTTAGCAAGATGCCCATACCGCTTGCACTTGTCACAGGGGGTGCCACAAGGCCCGTCATGGTGGCGTTTGCACTTTGAGCAGAAGGGTTTAGTTCCAGTGTACTCCTTCTTGTTTTCAGATCCAGAGGCATTAACCTTGGTGGTTGCAGGCTTCTTGTTGGTTTGGCTCTGGTTGTCAGTGTTTCCATCAGATTTTCTTTTGTTGTCCTTTCCTTCGCAGACAACCTGTGCCATGAGGCTGTGAGCCATACGAATGGCACTTTGAATGGTTCCTGGTTTGGAAGCAGTCACAATTCCTCTGATGCTTGCAGGGAGTCCCCAGATGTACTTTCCACCCTTTTGTACTCAGGATTGACCATAGTTGGACACAAGAGAGCTAGTTGATGAAAACGGGTGGTGTATCCAGCTATGTCGTTGCTGTTGATGGAGTGGTTCCAGAATTCAGTCTCCAGCTGTTGGATCTCTTCCCTAGGGCAATACTCTTCAGTCATCATCTTTTTCAGATCATCCCAGGGAAGTTTGTAAGCAACATCAATACCTATAGTCTAGGCATGAGTGTTCCACCAGGTAAGTGCACCTTCCATCAGTTTGCAGATAGAGTACTAGACCTTGCAGTCATTTGGGCAGTTACAGATGCGGAAGACAGATTCCATCTTCTCAATCCATTGCAGTAGGCCGATGGCTCCTTCAGTGCCCATGAAGTTAAGGGGTTTTCAGTTAAGGAAGTCTTTGTAGGAGCAGGGTTTTGTCGCAGGGTCGTTGTTGTTGACCTCTTTGCTCCCCGGGTTTTGACCTGATCCGCTGGTCGGAGGAGTTTGTCGAGCGGCCAGAGCTTCAGCTACTCGCAGAGTGATTAGCTGTTCAAGTTCAGCCGGAGTGAAGGATTGTCGTTTCGGAGGCATGTTCCTTCAATAACAAGATAAAGGACATGTCAGAGTTTTGAATCGAAGAAAATGATTATCATAATCATATGAACATTGAACAAATGAACCGCCGTGAGAAATGTCAATTGACAATAAGAGATAATAGGATTGTAATCAGTTAACATGCGTGTCCAAAAGATTACAAGAGTTGGAGTTTACAAAAGTGCCGAAAGTTATCACATCTGGACAGACATTTAGAATTTGTTCGCTATCCGACGCAGGGTTATCCGTTGTGGGGTTTGTCGTTTCAGTTCTAGGGAATTTGTTAGGAATGATAGGAAAAGATTTCAGTCCTAAAAGGAATATCGATTCCGAACATTAAGCATGACGACGAGTGAATGACGAAATTTTCTAACCTTACCGGGGTAAGTCCTATGATGTATCCGAACAGTGAGTACGTTACCGAGTATCCGAGGCCCTATCATATATATAGAATATATAACAGCCTAAAATATATTCCGTGTCCAAGGCCTATTAATATATATATATACAATATATATAATAGCCTAATCATGTATGTATATACCATATATACGTATATATCCGCCTAGTTGCGTCTAGCACAAAACAAATATGAGTCCCGGTTCTCTCGTGGTCAGAGTCTACTAATGTATTCCTGTTCGACATAACCCCTTTCAGACTTCACATCATCTTTATTTAATTGTACATAGTTAGCTAGGCTATGTTAAATTAAACTCGTATGATGTAATTCCTGAACCAGTTATATCTAATGAGCAATACTGCCTAACGGTTATAGTCTAGGCCCACTATATGCAACCTAGTTCGCTATAACCTCAGGCTCTGATACCAATCTGTCACACCCCCTATTTCATGATTTGCGGAAGTGACAATTTGGGTGTGACTAATCAATAATCATAGCGCAGAGGTACGAAGCAAACGACTCTACATGAGACGTTTATAAATATTACAAAAGTAGTACAAAGTTTAAGTCATAAGTTTAAAACATAATAGCGAGTTCGCAAAATGATTTCCGAAGATTTTAATACATAACGTTTAACAAAATATAATGCAAGAAAATCTTCATATGTTTGTAGATTCATGCGACTCGTAAGTAGATAGCTTATTCTGATGGTCATCCTACTGTTGCTGATCACCTAAGAATACAACACTAAAAGGTCAGCTATAAAGCTGGTGAATCTCACAGGTTTAACATAAAATTTTGATGTGATCAACATGATTATCCGACGATTTAATACCGACAATGATTAAACCACATAACCGAACAATGATAAACCAATTAAGGTTTACCAACAATGATTTAACCAATTAAGGTTACCGACTAGATTTACCGACAATGACATTTGTATTGCATTAAGCCATGGTTCGAGGCCTAACCCGTTTTGTGCCTCCCGAGTGGTGTTAAAACACCTATGACAATTACTAAAATGCCCGTTTGTACATGGTTGTAGCTAGCAACCCGGACGGGGACGTCACTCCCATGATAAATCTATCTTTTAGTAATCGCGCCTTATTAAGTTAACGAACCATGCAATGATGAGGACTTTCCCGTATTAAAACACTCATGCAATACCCGAACAAAGAAAATCAAGACCGACAATGATAATCAAATATGTTTAACCGTGTTAATAATTAAATTAACTAACCGAATAACTGTGATCACGAAAACAAGTAAGTGTTGTATCTCACCCCAAGTTTTAAATCAGTTAAAGCAATAAAAGTGGGGCTGTGAGACTCACCTGAGTCACCGAGCAAATTAGGATCCGATGTGAATTAGACAATTCCCCGAAACCTCCTAGTGTCCTAAACACGTGAGATTTTGAATGATTAATTTGAATTGTCTAATATACTTCCGTATTAATGTTTATCCAATTAATTTGTGTCCAGTGTTCAAATTTGTACTTCCGTTTAAGGTTTGTAAAAGTATACGGCCAGTTGGTGGCGACTCGAGATTATATTCCCAAAATATAATAATGTTTGTTTCGTATATAAATAGCTCGTTCATTTGTGTACCGTATTATTTATAACTATCCGTATATATAAGTTCAAAATTTTACAAGTCAGTTTCTGTTTTGGACCCTATGATCCTTCGGATCATGGCCATGATCATCCGGATCATGGCCGGATCATGGTCTGATCATGGCCGGATCATTGTTGTGCAGGTTTTAAGAAGGATCCGCCTGATCATGCCCATGATCCGCCGGATCATGGTCGGATGATGGCCGTGACAGGCCAGTTCGTGCAGGTTTTCAAACAAAACGAGTTCTAACACAATTTTAGCTACTTTTCTCGCATATAGAACACTAATACATTATATATTACATATTATAAACACGAAATTAAGGGAAATTGGTGAGTGTTCTTACGAATTAAGATTTGGAACCGTGAGGAGGATGATGATGAACCGGATGATGGTGATGATCGAAGATGAAGATGATGATGATTATGTTGTTGTGATGATTGTTGTTGTTGTTGATGATTAAACTGAGAGCAAGAGAGGGAGACCGAGAGAAAGAGATGAGAGAGCCGAGAGTTTGAGTTTGTGCGTGTGTGTGTTTGAATTATTGGAGTCGGTTGACATAACCGGCTCCAATAATTGATGTAAGGGTGTATTTTACACCCGTGTTTGTTTACCCGATCGTAATGTAGTATAATGTTTTCAAATGACAAATTTCTGAATACTAAATCGTATATATTTTTAATCGAAGTATTTTATAAAAGTACTTTTAATGAGATATAAAATTATATCTTTGTTTCACTTTGGTTTGATGGATATTTTTCAATGTACAAAATGTGTTTAAACTCTCAACCGAGTAAATAATTATTATTCTCATTAATAATACATTATTTAAAAATATTTTTCACCAACGTCCGTTTTTGAGATTGCGCGTTCTTTCAGATTTGTTTGTACGTGATTATTACTTATTCATTGTATTATATATATATATATATATATATATATATATATATATATATATATATATATATATATATATATATATAAATACATATATAATATCCGGATACTTTTGTTTTAACACGTACTGAGTACGAATGATTTAAGTTTAAATTGGCCGCTAATTTAGGCCATTTTTGACCGGGTGTCACAAACTGGTATTAGGTCAGGTATCAGTACGGATATTCAAAACGGGTATGTGTATAGATACACTAAAACTCACTGGAACCCGACTCATTGGCATCCATAATCCAAGCATTGTAAATTATAAATTGATAAAGAATTCGAAAAAAGGCGATGGTATGGGTACAAATACATTAGAACCCATCGGAACCCGACCCGTTGGCATCAATGATCAAAAAATTGTAAATTAGAAATTGATAAAAAGATTCAAAATAGGATGTCATATAAGAATATAAATCACTAAGCGATGAAATTAAGTTATGAATTTTTTGAAATTGAAAATAACTCATTGGGGTGTTTTCAGAAAAAATAAAATAAATAAGATTGTAGGAAGATTTTGAATTATGGAAGAAATAATAAATTATTTATTAAATTAAAATTTTAATGAAATATCTGGAAGTTTATCTACAATAAAAGGAAAAACAGGGGATTTATATTGTAAATATTGAAGGGTGTATATTGTAAATATAAAAAGGGTATATTAGTCTTTTAGTCACATAAAAATGGGATTAATGATGTCATTAAATAAATTAAGGGTTATATCTTAATTGTTAATCTCCATCTAATGGTCTTATTCTTTCAAGATTTTTCTTTTAATATATAAGATAGATTATTATTATTATTATTATTATTATTATTATTATTATTATTATTATTATTATTATTATTATTATTATTATTATTATTATTATTATTATTATTATTATTATTATTATTACTAACACTACTACTACTAGTTGAAGACCCGTGACAACGTGAGATTAGCCATGAAATTGTATAATAATAATGTCATTAGAGATGCAACGTTAATAAAATCATTTAGTTAAAACATATTCATAATTCTTGATCGTTAATCATTACTATTCATTTAATCAATCATGAGTACTAAACAATGAAAAATAAAGGCAAAGCTAAATTATATCAATAATACACCATGAGCAAAAATGAGTTTATATTTCTTGTAACTTCATTATAGCTTAATGCAATAATACAAAATCATATATTCCCCAAACAATTGTAACTTTTTTTAGGGGTTCTTGTTCATTTTTAATTTACAATTTCCAGACATTAAACAATAGACTACACTTTTCAATATCGATCCTAACTTTGATGCGCTTTATATACTATACCACATAATAATAATGATAGTAGTAGTAGTAGTGGTAGTAGTAGTGGTAGTAGTAGTACTAGTAGTAGTAATAAATATAATAATAATAATAATCATAATAATAATAATAATAATAATAATAATAATAATAATAATAATAATAATTCACTTAATAATAATAATAATAATCTTAATTTATATATATATATATATATATATATATATATATATATATATATATATATATATATATATATATATATATATATATATGTAACACCCCAAATTTTGTAGGTATATATATATACATTTTATATTAAATGAGTTACTTAATTTTATTTGTATTTAGTATAATACAATCATTAAGATGAGGTTAAAAATATTATGAGAAACAAGTTGTGTGGTTAAAGTGTGAAGTTTAAAGTCTTGAGGGACTATTTAGTTGAAATCATAAACTGTGTTAGGAGGGGTATTAATTGTCAAATGAGAAGGAGTTTGAGGGGTTAAAAGAGAAATAATTAATTTAATTCTTTTAATTAAAAAGGCTGGAAAATAAATTTATTCCATAATGTTTCTGGAGCTTCTGTGTTTGTCGCTAAAAGAGGAAGAAGAGAGGGAGAGAGGAAATCACAAAATCAAGCACAAATTCTTGATAGTTTGAGGTTTCAAATTCATTTTTCATTATCAACAAAGTAAGAATTACCCTCCACAACCTTTAATTTGAGCTATTTAGAGATTTGTGAAGATGAACCCTAATTTGATTTTTGAGAAAAGTTGAATTATTAGATGTTAGATGTTTCTATTGATGTTAATGAGTTTAAAGGAGTAACTTTAACCCTAAAATAGATAAGTTTGGTGATGTTCTTGAGTTTTGGTAACTTTGCCTAAAGTAGAGGTTTTTGGATGATGGATTGATGATAATAAGTTGTTGTTATTGTGTTGTTGTCTTTGTTGAAATAGAGTTAATCTAACTATATGCATGAGAAAATATGTTAGATACTAGTTGAAGTAAAGTGAGTTACATATGAGTTGCTTTGATGATTTAGAGCTTAAAAAGTGACGAGTTATGTTGATATTAATGTGTTTTGATGATTATTATAAAGTAAGAAAATTGATGAGATAATGATGTAGATTGTTGTTAAGTAAGAGAGTTTGTACACTTGGTGATATAAGTATATTAAAACAAAGAATGTGATTTAATGAGTAAAAATTGTGAAGAATTGAGTTGTAAATATGGTTGAATTATATGTTTAATCTGGTTGTTAACCCAAATAACCCAAAGATGTTATTTGAGTTGAAGTTAATCAATAAAAGTGTTTTATACATGTTTGAATCAATTTGACATGTTTTTGATGAAAACTCGTTTTTGGACAGCTTTTGTGCAGAAAAATGGTAATAAATAATAAACCGTAGCTCCGTTTTTTATGTCTTATATATCGTTGGAAAGGTTGGAAAGTCTACTTTCTGTTGGTTATGGCCTTGGTGCCCAGAACTGATTTAAGTTGGTCGAATACAGGGGTTAAGTAGCACCTGTCCAGCTTTATAAAGTGTATGAAAAGTGTTGTAAAAGTAATTAATGAAAAGTAGTAAGATGTAAAATAGAAGTTAACTTGTAATGATGAATTGAGAAGTGTAATTTGATAGATAAAGTGGTAATTTACATAATCATGGTGATGTTTGAATTAAGTTGATAAAGTTGTGATTAATATAACGTTGAAAGTCAAATGGGTCAAAATTTGTATTGAAGGGGTGAATTCATAGTGAAGAGTTATATGAGATTTCTAAATTGTTGTTGTTGTTATGTATTGTGGTTGAATATGAGAAAATAAAATATGAATACTTGCATTATATAAGAATATAGTATGTGTAATTAAATGAGAAGTATATATGCTGTCTTGAGTTACAACATTTGAGTTAGTATTGGATGATTGTGTTGTGTGACCATGTATATGTGATTAATTGAGTAGGTGATAAAAGAGTTGGAAAAGAAGCTAATCATTCTCCAAATCAAGATCGAGGTAAGTAATGGTTCACTCAAATTGTAGTTAATTGTTATAGTAATGCTTGTGACTAATGAATAAAGTGATAGTTGTGAATAACCTAGCCAAGTAGTGACATTGTGAGAATCGACACTATCTTGATGGAGTAAATATGCAGATTTTGTAGCCAAGTAGTGCCATTGCGAGAATGGACACTATCTTGATGGAGTAGATATGCAGATTTTGTAGCCAAGTAGTGCCATTGCGAGAATGGACACTATCTTGATGGAGTATATATGCAGATTTTGTAGCCAAGTAGTGCCATTACGAGAATGGACACTATCTTGATGAGGTAGATATGCAGATTTTGTAGCCAAGTAGTGCCATTACGAGAATGGACACTATCTTGATGAGGTAGATATGCAGATTTTGTAGCTAAGTAGTGCCATTGCGAGAATGGACACTATCTTGATGGGGTAGATATGTAGATTCGGTAGCTAATTAGTGTCATTGCGAGAATGGACACTAGCTTGATGATTTAAAAAGAGTAGAGTTGATTATAAATAAATTATTGACATGGTAGTGTTGGAACATAGAGTGTGACAACAGATCTAGCTTGAAATAGGACTGGTGTAATTATTATTACGTTTGTATATTGATTTAGATTTGTAAATAAATATTTGTTTTGTTAGTAATATTCGTTAAACATATTATTGTGCTAAAGTTAGACGAATGTTTAAAGACGAAATAAATAATAGACGTTTAATGCGAGACGAGTCGAGATCTCAGGTCGCAGCGAGTTGAGCTGTGAGATGAGATCTGAACTCGCGAGGCATTTGTCTGGCGAGCCGAGTCCTTTACTGGGCTTGGGCTGCGAGTTGGACCGAACTCGCAGGCCCATGCGAGCCGAGCCGAGACCAGACTATATAATGTTTTTCATACGGTGAAAAACATAACTTTTGGCTATTCGTCTTTCTGATCTGCGAACTCGACAACCAGAGAACACATATACCTAATGGCTAGGCTTTGACGTATTATTGGTTTAAAGTTAAGCTTTAATATACGCAATTATGAACATATTCGTTGTTAGTAAGATAACACCGTATTGAGGGATTCCGCACCTTAATACTACAGATAACGAAGTTATAAATCCTAAAACTAGGGGACTTACATCTGGTATCAGAGCTTTCGGACTAAATACGAGTGTGTTCATAAGTTTTAGTGTTATTGCGTTTTTGATTCGGGTCGTTTTTACGTGCGTTCTTGCAATACTAACGATCAAAATCATTCTCTGGACGTTTTAGGGTTTGTTTATAGCCGAAATTCTTAGTTTCAGTCGTAAAAATACCTTAAAAATTCGTTTTCGGGTTTAACAGCCGTTTCGCGAGTCGAGATTAGGGTTCCAGCGTAGCCTGCGAACCGAGTTGAACTAGCGAGTCGAACTGAGGCTTGCGAGTCGAACCGAGATCCCTCGCGAATCGACATCACTTGCGAATCGACATCTTTGGCAATCCGAACTGAGGCTTGCGAATCGACAAATTATGCGAGTCGAGCTGAGATTGCGAGTTGAGCTGAGTCTTGCGAGTTGAGTTTTCTGAATTCGCTGAAACAGTTTAATTTTACGTTTTTAAGATGTCTGACTTAAGTAGAATGATCGAAATGGACCACGAGGTGGGAAAGTCAAACGTTCCACCTAAGTTGTTAAGAATCGAAGATTACTACAATTGGAAGGACAGATTCGAATCTTACTGTAGATTCCATGACCTGTCAATCTGGATGTGTATCAAGAGTGGATACACCGCACCTACACAAACTGTTCAGAATGCCACTGTGGTTCTTACCTATGCTAACATGAGTGATCAAGAGAAGGAAGCTTACAGAAATGAGAATAAAGCACATTCATGCATAAAGATGTGTCTTCCTAAAGAGATTGCTCATCAACTGAAATCTTTTCATACTGCTAGAACGCTCTGGGAAGCTCTAGAGAAAAGAGGTGAGGGAAGTCCACAAGTGAGAGCTGGCAAGAGGAGTCTTCTTAAAAAGCAGTTTACTATGTTTAAAGCTTTAAAAGGAGAAGATCTTGATGCCTATGTCACGCGTTTCTACCATCTACTAAGTGAACTGGAATACCATGAAATTGTTGAAGAAGAAGTAGCTAAAACCGACAAGTTTCTTGAGGGTTTGCCTTCTAAATGGGAAATGTATGGCGTTATGATTAAAGATAACGAAATTAGGTATTCTACTATGACCTTAGAGCAAGTCATTGACAAGCTGAAAGGTTATGATATCTCCAAAAAGTCAAGAGATAGTGATTCTGATCAGGTTCAGAACCCTGGGTTGTATCATGGAAAGACAAATCTTTCGACTGCGTCCTCTAGTTCGACAACTGCACTATTAGTTGGTGATACTGGTGAAAATGGAGAAATGATTACCGAAGATCTATGCTTTATTTCCTCCTCTAGTGATGAGACAAAGGGAAAGAATTCTGAGAAGTCACCTCAAGAACATCAGAAGATGCCGATGAGTGTGAAATCTGCTGAACAGCAACTGTCTGTTCTTGCTTCCTTTGTGGCATCATATGAGAATTATATAGAGGGAAAGATCAATGATCCTGTTCTGTTTGATGAGGATTATGAGCAGATAGATTTTGATTATCTTGAGGAATTGGAACTTCAAGATCAACTAGCGTTGATATCTAGAAGGGTGAAGAATTTCCTCAAGAGAACTGGTAGAAAGGTGTTGGGCAATAGATCAGGGTTTGACAAAACCAAGGTCAAATGCTTTAACTGTCAGGGTATTGGTCATTTTGCTAGAGAATGCCAAAGACCTAAAGTAGAAGCACAAGGAAAACAAGGTTCGGGAAGTACGCTAGCTTCCAAAGCCTTAGTAGTGAAGCAGTTGGATGGCTCTTATGATTGGCAAGCTCATTCTGAGGAAGCTTTGATGGCCGAGATCGAAGAGACAACTGCTGGATCAGTGTCCTACTTGCCCACTGATATGGAACAGAAAGTAGAGGTGCCTGAGTCTGAAGTGAAGGCAAGTGATGATGACGTGCTATATATGGATTCAGCTCCAGATATGAGTCCTGAAGAATTAGTGGCACGCATGGCTGAATTACAAACTGACAAGAAGAAGGTATGTTTAGATATTCTTAATCTTGCTGATGTTTGTTACTTAGTTACTGATTTACAATCTCAGAATAGTGTCTTAACTGTGTCAAATAGCAACCTGTCATCACAATTGAATATGGATAAGGAATCCTATAAGACTGTTAGATCTGAACTTGATCAAGCTATTATGGATATTCGTAGATTAAGTGATGATAAACAAGTCTTAAAAGATAAAATTAAGTCTGATGCTTCGGATAGAACAAAACTTAGAGATACCATAAGTGAAAAATCTGTTATCATAGATGGTCTCTATATGAATATCAAAGACTTAAATGAGACAATTG
The DNA here is from genome assembly GCA_949592205.1 of Helichrysum umbraculigerum. Taxonomy (NCBI): domain Eukaryota; kingdom Viridiplantae; phylum Streptophyta; class Magnoliopsida; order Asterales; family Asteraceae; genus Helichrysum; species Helichrysum umbraculigerum. The sequence continues at coordinate 67,728,990 of CATIUR010000004.1, read as the reverse complement.
CTAGTAAGGATCAGGAAATAGTGAACCTTAACTTAAGTTTAATTGAGCAAAACTGTAAACTTGAGAATTATAGGACATCTCAAATGGATAAAATGTTAGATGCTCAACGTAGTGTAAAGGACAAGACTGGGTTAGGTTACAATGATGTATCCCCACCTTTTAATGCCAATTACACTCCTATTCCTGAAGATTCTGAAATGACAGATGCTACTCCTGAAATTTCAGTAACTAATGATCAGGAAAAGTTAGAGGCACAGAAGGATGTTATTAAGAACCCTTCATCAGATAATAGTAAGGCTTCTCATTTCACCAAAATACAATTTGTATCGGGTGGAGTGATTAACGATGCTAAGACTGATGATACGGTTAATAAGGAACAGCCTAAACCTTTAGTGCCTAAGACTAAAGTGAAGGCAAGTGATGATGACGTGCTATATATGGATTCAGCTCCAGATATGAGTCCTGAAGAATTAGTGGCACGCATGGCTGAATTACAAACTGACAAGAAGAAGGTATGTTTAGATATTCTTAATCTTGCTGATGTTTGTTACTTAGTTACTGATTTACAATCTCAGAATAGTGTCTTAACTGTGTCAAATAGCAACATGTCATCACAATTGAATATGGATAAGGAATCCTATAAGACTGTTAGATCTGAACTTGATCAAGCTATTATGGATATTCGTAGATTAAGTGATGATAAACAAGTCTTAAAAGATAAAATTAAGTCTGATGCTTCGGATAGAACAAAACTTAGAGATACCATAAGTGAAAAATCTGTTGTCATAGATGGTCTCTATATGAATATCAAAGACTTAAATGAGACCATTGCTAGTAAGGATCAGGAAATAGTGAATCTTAACTTAAGTTTAATTGAGCAAAACTGTAAACTTGAGAATTATAGGACATCTCAAATGGATAAAATGTTAGATGCTCAACGTAGTGTAAAGGACAAGACTGGGTTAGGTTACAATGATGTATCCCCACCTTTTAATGCCAATTACACTCCTATTCCTGAAGATTCTGAAATGACAGATGCTACTCCTGAAATTTCAGTAACTAATGATCAGGAAAAGTTAGAGGCACAGAAGGATGTTATTAAGAACCCTTCATCAGATAATAGTAAGGCTTCTCATTTCACCAAAATACAATTTGTATCGGGTGGAGTGATTAACGATGCTAAGACTGATGATACGGTTAATAAGGAACAGCCTAAACCTTTAGTGCCTAAGACTCCGGATGAGAAAGCAAAAGTGAGTAAATCACGCAAGCAGATGTCATGTTTCAAGTGTCATCAAAAAGGACACGTGGCTTCGTGTTGTCCTAACAAAAAGCCTGAAACACCATATAAGCTTGTGATTGATGAAAAGACACAGACCGACTCTAGTATGACTGTAGATAGGTTAGATACCAAACTTAAGTTAGGTAATAAACCTGTTAACATTCTTAAAAGAGATGGTAAGCATAGTGTCTCCCCACCTAAACCTAAACGGCCATATACTCAAGGTGATAATTCTGTCAATAAGTCTAGAGATGTAACACCGTCGAGGTTTAGAACTACAAGTAGAGGCCATAGTCATTATGGGAATGGTACTACTTCGCGATCACATGAGTTTAATTATAATAATAGAGCTCATAATTATGTGCCTAAGAGGTTCTCCTCAAATTCACCTCTTAAGGCTGATCGTCCACAAACTAAAGCTACTTCGAAAGTAACCAAAGCTCCTAATGGGAAGGATGGTTATTTTAAAGAGCTTAAGTTTGTTGATGATAAGGGAAAAACCAAGACCGTAATGGCTTGTGTCCCTCTTGATAACTGATCGTGTTCTGTGTTATGTGCAGGAGCATGTTGTGAACAAGGACAGCTGGTAGTATGTAGACAGTGGATGCTCGAGGCACATGACCGGAGAAAGAAGTCTACTGAAGGACTTCAAGGAGAGTCTCAAGCAAAAAGTAAATTTTGCAGGAGATAAAGGAGGAGTAATTTCGGGAAAAGGAAAAGTTTCAAATGGAACTTTGACTCTTGAGGATGTGAACTATGTTGAAGAACTAACTCACAACCTAGTGAGTGTTTCCCAAGTCTGTGATAAAGGTCACCCAGTTTATTTTAATGAAAAGGAGGCCTTAGTCCCGAAGCCAGGTTTCAAAATTCCTGATGAATGGATATTGATGAGGGCGCCAAGGAAGAAGGACATCTATGCTATCAACATGGGTGTTCCTAACTCTTCAATGGTGTCTACATGTTTATTATCCAAGGCTTCGGAAGCAGATGCTTTGTTATGGCATAGGAGAATGGCACATCTGAACTGGAGAAAGATGAATTACATAACCAAAAATGGTTTGGTTCTAGGTGTACCACAAAAACGTTTCGAGTCTGAGGATAAGTGTGTTCCTTGCATGAAAGGAAAGCAGCACAAGAAACCACACAGACCTAAGACTGAAAACTCTATCTCCTCGCCATTTGAATTGCTACATATGGATCTCTTCGGCCCAATAAGAAAGAGAAGTCTAGGTGGCAAATGGTACTGTTTGGTTGTCACAGATGATTATTCTAGATTCTCATGGGTATTCTTTTTGGGATCAAAGGATGAGACTCCTGGAATTCTAATTGAGTTCTTTGATCTAGTAGAGAATGTCTATAAAAAGAGAGTTAAGCGTATTCGTAGTGACAATGGAACAGAGTTTAAGAAATCAACGTTGAATATCTATTGCTTAAGCAAAGGGATATTACATCAATTCAGTGCACCGTATGAACCTCAACAGAATGGTGTTGCTGAAAGGAAAAATAGGACGTTGATTGAAGCTGCAAGAACAATGCTTGCTGATTCAAAGCTTCCGGTCATCTTTTGGGCAGAAGCAGTGAATACAGCATGTTATGTTCTTAATAGAGTTCTTACGGTTAAGAGACATAACAAGACTTGTTATGAGCTTTTGAACAATAAGAAACCAAACTTAAAAGGGTTTGAACCCTTTGGAGTTTCATGCACCATATTAAAGACTGGACATCAAGCAAAATTTGGTGAGAAGGCTGACGAAGGATTTTTCCTAGGTTATATGCCAAATTCGCCAAACAAGAGAGTCTTTAATAAAGTCACAGGACGTTTGGAGGTAGTTTATAATATTGAGGTTACGAGCTACTCACCGGATGTTCATAAGGGCTTAGATTGGCAATTTGATTATTCTGATCTCTTTGCTTCATTTAAAGTTCCTATTAGTGACTATGTCAGTGATTCAGAGATAGTTGAACATTTATTGTTTGAAGATGAGAATATTGGTCCCGCTTCAACATCAAGTGTTAAGCAGTCTGGAATTAAGACTAATGTTGACTCAGATAAAGCTTCCACAAGTGAGTCACAACAACCTTCAGAGGATAAGTCTCAAGAAACAGAAGATCCTGATGATCTTTCTACAAAGTTTGATGATATACTTACTCCTTTGAAACATTTAAGGATATCTTCAGCACGTACAGAAGATGTACCTGAATTGGAAGAGATTGGTACTAATTTGGAAGATGAGATACCGGTTGAACCAGTTACTACAACTAGAACGAGTAAGAATCATCCCGTTGAAAACATCATCGGTGATATTAATACTCCGGTTCAAACTAGGCATCAATCCAGAGTTAGTACGTCTGAGAACTTAGAATACCAAAGCTTGTATACTGCAATGAAAGAGACAGGGATTCCTAATCAATGTCTATATTCATGCTTTATCTCACAAATCGAGCCTAAAAATGTTCAAATGGCTTTAAAAGAAAGTTCGTGGGTAGAAGTAATGCAAGAAGAACTATCTCAGTTCTCTAAATTACAAGTATGGGAGTTGGTTGACCTACCAAAGGGAGAATATCCAATTGGAACTAGATGGGTATTTAAGTGCAAGAGAGATGATAAAGGAATCGTTACTCGCAATAAAGCTCGTCTGGTGGTTCAAGGTTTTAATCAACAAGAAGGTATTGATTACAATGAAGTGTTTGCACCAGTTGCTAGGCTAGAAGCAATTAGAGTATTCTTAGCATTCGCATCATATTTTGGTATAAAAGTGTATCAGTTGGATGTTAAGAGTGCCTTTTTGTATGGCAAAGTTGAAGAACTGGTGTATGTTTCACAACCGCCAGGGTTTGCTGATCCTGAGTATCCAGATAGAGTATATCGTTTGAATAAGGCTCTATATGGATTACATCAAGCACCTAGTGCATGGTATGGAACACTATCAACGTATCTACTTGAGAATGGATTTACAAGAGGATCAATTGATAGTACACTGTTTGTGAAGTGGAAAAAGAAAGACTTTCTTCTAGTGCAAGTTTATGTTGATGACATTATCTTCGGATCATCTGATGAAAAGATGTGTCAAGAATTTGAGAAAGTCATGAGAAAAAGGTTCGAAATGTCTGCATTGGGAGAGTTGAATTTCTTCTTAGGATTACAAGTTGATCAAAAGAAGGATGGATTCTTTATTCATCAATCTAAATATACATATGAGTTATTAGAACGCTTCAAGATGGATGAAAGTAAGGTCTACAATACTCCAATTCCAGTCAATCATGGACTAGGTCCAGATACATCGAGTGATAGCGATGTGGATCCAACTCTTTATAGAGCCATGATCGGATCACTAATGTATCTTACAGCCTCTAGGCCTGACATAATGTTTGCTGTTTGTTTATGCGCAAGATATCAGGCTAATCCAAAAGAGTCACATATGCAAGCTGTTAAACGAATCTTTCGTTACCTCAAAGGGAAACCTAAGCTGGGTCTTTGGTATCCGATTGATGGAGACTTAGATTTCGTAGCATATACTGATTCGGATTACGGAGGATGCAATCAGAATAGGAAATCTACGACCGGAGGATGTCAATTCCTAGGAGGTAGATTAGTATCCTGGCAGAGCATGAAGCAAACCTCGGTAGCCATTTCTACATGTGAAGCTGAGTATGTTGCAGCTGGCAGCTGTTGCTCGCAAGTACTTTGGATTCAACAGCAACTGCGGGATTACGGGTTAAATATAACCAATACTCCTATGATGATTGACAACGAATCTACTGTGTCGATCACCAATAATCCGGTGAAGCACAGTAAAACTAAGCATATTGATATACGACATCATTTTATTACAGATTGTGCTGAAAAGAAATTGATAAAGTTAGTTAAGGTTCCATCATTGGATAACTTAGCAAACTTATACACAAAGGCGTTCGACAGAGCAAGATTTGAGACGTTGGTTCAACTAAACGGAATGAGAAATCCAGAGTGATTAGTCTTCCAAGGGTATTTTTGTAATAGTTAGTATTTCTGTGTTTATTTAAAAAAAAAAAAAAAAAAAAAGGGGCGTATGGCATTCATTTGCTTGTTACCTAAGGGGAATCGCCTTCATTTAAGTTTTTATTTGCAACAACTAAGGGATATGATAGTACATTAGGAGAATAAGCTTTACAATAATAAGCTTAAGTCCTAAGTATGATATGGTAGTAGGTTCAAATAAAGTTGCTTTAGAACTACAGCGGTTCTATCAGGTATGTGTTTATATTTATTTGATTATACACCTATATCCACAAGTTATAATTTGTCTATTTTTAGTGAAAACTTTAGATGGCTTCATCATATGATGTACTGGAAGGCAAATTATATGAAATTTTCTAAGCCTTAAGAAGTTAATTAACTACTTGTTTACTATTTTGTGTTACTATTCTATGATTTATGACATTATGTCTTAATTGTTGAATGATGGTATTACCATACACTGTTATCATGCATATTAATTTGAATTGGCAAATAGTAGCAATATGGGTATTAACTTAATTACTTGTAACTTTGTTGTACTAAGTACAGAACTGAAACCTTTAATTAAATTAATATTCTCAAATATATTTTGAATTATGCTAGAAGGGATCTTCTGTTGTACTATGTACAGACTTGGATAACATAGCCTATTCAAAGTATGTTTGATATTTGTCTAACCTTAAAAATTCAAGTGTATGTTATATGTTTCGAAAAGATACATCATTTAGTAACCGCTACCTTGAAATTTAATGATGCAGTGTTATGAGTTTTTACTTGAATTCTTCAGTATGTCATATAATAGGAAGCACTTGATAATATTCATACTAACAATAAAGAGTTTGCTTAGAAAATTGAGTATAATTTGTTTATGTGGATCATAATACCGGTAATCGTCTTGAACTGTCTATAATTAAATATTCACTTTATGTGAGTAATGTATTTATTAATTATGCTTTGTGGATAAAGGTACCTAAGATATAGTTTTATAAATATAAATGTATATATGATAAATTTAGTTGTAATTTTACAGTGATTTACTTGAATTTCATGAGGTATGTATACTACCAATCTGCTTAGACTTTTTAATATATAATTAATTGCTTATTCTTACTAATATGATCCCTAAGCAGATAAAATTTTATTTTACTTTGTATATTTACTTTTTTTCGAGTGATTAATAAAATGGTACTTGATACCAATGTTTATATTGTTGTATTTTTATCGTATGTTTATTTATTTATTTATTTTTATTTATTTAAGTTTTTATGTTTATCTGAATTAACCCTTCGGAATTAAATTATACTGAATATTTTTAAGTTGAACAAATGTGACAAATACAAGTGAAAATTAATTATAATTTAGACTTGTAAAATATCGGGTTTTTATTTATACTTAGAATTAAATTCGCGTTTTTATGTATTTCTACGAGTTGACATCAACTTGCGGATCCGCATCACATCTCGCGAATCGGATACAAAGTATAAAGGGGGTCAAACGAGTCAAGCTCACCCACCGAACCCACAAACTTCGCGAGTTCAGTAAAACTTTGTGAATCCGTCACACAGGCGAAACGAGACGATTTTACCTTTTCGCTTGATTTCGATTTTTATAGTAAGGGAACGAGTTTTTCAATCCGTAGACTTTGTACACCTTCAATTTACGAACATTTTGAGGTATATATCAACGGATTTCACCGTTTAAATTGCACGAAATCGAAGGTTTTTTAAAACTTAGGGTTTCGGTTTGAAGTTTAAACGATTTGCGTCGATTACAATGTTATTGGACATGGATCTTTAGGGTTTATGTTAAATAAAGATTAATGAACGTAAATCAATCAATAGATCATGTTAAAATCAACGGATTAATCGATTTTAAGTGTAAATTCGCGACGGAAGTTCATCGAACGAGTTGACGTTGTGAATCAACTCGCAGCGAGTTGACTAGCGAATCGGTGTGATTAGCGAGTTCACTTCAATAGCTGCTTGATAAGTTTAGCGAGTTGATCAATGTAGCGAGTTGATGAGTAAAGCGAGTTGATAGGCAAAACGAGTTGACCTCAACTCATTAGGCCAGTTTATGCGAGTCCAGGACTTAGATAAATTTTATTTTTACGTAGTTATATAATTGTTAAGGTTTTAAATAATAACTTTTATATAATTAATTTAAATTAGACTTAAGACTTTTTAGTTATAAGTTAAATTTTTATATACGACTTGAGACTATTTTGTAACAAGTTATATATAATTTCAATTTTAAACTAAGATGTTTGATGAATCTTGATTCATAATACGTAATAGTTTAAACATTTTTAATCGTGCATTAAATTATATCTGTTGTTTGTATTTATTTTACAGATATGGCTAGAGCATTTGACAAGGGTCACAACATTTTGGTTGATCTGAACCTTGAAGCCAAGCGGGCTGATAGGGTTGCTGATATACTACGATTCCTTGCACGATCACGGATTAGATACGCCATTACGGCCAATCCTCCTATCTCTCAGGCTATACTGAACGATTTCTGGACGGATATAGTATATGATGAATCTGTCAACCCGCCAGAGATTCGAGCTACGGTTAGTGGTCAGCCTGTTACATTTTCAGCTGGTAATCTCCGTGAGATTTTGCAGCTTGGTACAGTAGAACAGGAGAATGGAGATATTGAGTACCCTATGGATTTTATAGAGGGTGCGATAGGTCGTATGGGTTATAGCGGAGATAGACGTGGACGTCAGTTCAAGAAACCTCTGGTCATTGGTCAGTGGAGGTTTCTCTGGCACGTGATGAATATCGTTTTTGCAGCGAAGAAGGGTGGTTTTGATGAGTTGAGCCCTGCGATTCTATCGGCTGCACTGTCACTGGTTTATAATAAACCATACAGTTTTTGTGATTATATTTTTTGTGAGATTGCGAAACAGATATCGGGTTCTGTTAGATCAAGATTTTTGGTTTACCCGCGATTTTGCATGCTGATTATCCGTGCGCGTCTACCGGATTTGGCTATACCAGAACCACATCTAGTGGTTAATACGATTGACCATCGTGGGTATAACGCCATGTTTATGCAGACGGTTAGGAAGGAGGGAGTGGTGAAACCTGAAGTTAGGCCACTTTTTGGGTATGTTATTGACCCAAACTACGTTGCACCGCCAAATCATGGGTGGTTAGACGTTGCTCCTGCTGCTGCTGGTGCTCCTGCTGAGGCTGATGTTTTACAAGAACCTGCAGCTGAGGAAGCTCAACCTGAAGATCCACAAGGGCTCCTTGAGGATGTTTTTATTCAGGCTGGTCAGGTTGATCAGCAAGTGAACCAAGAGGTTGCTGCACAGGTTGTGTAAGAGGTTTTGGAGCAGAATGACGATGCGATCAATCCTTTGCTTCAAGACATTGAGAGTTATTTAGCACCACCTGAGGTAAAATTTTATTTTATTTATGTAATAATATAGATGCTTAGTTGATAGATTGTTTTATTAATCATAGATGCATAATATTATTATATAATGATTCTGATATTAGATATTTAGTAAATTGGATATTATTTCTGATTTTAAAATATAAATATTATTAACGGAACAGGAAGCTGAAGCTGAGGCTGCAAACCCAGAAGTTGTATTACTTGAGGGGGAGCAGATACAGCCAGATAGATCAGTTGTTGTACCGACTGAGGTATTATATCTGATTAATCTTAAATATATAGAACTTGTATGATAGAGCTTATGCTAATCATAAATGTTTAATATATTTAAACTTTAGGATCCTGTTAGATCATCTAGAGGTCGTGATGGTGAGACGGCTTCAGATGATGATTCTTAGAATACATCTTCTCCTCCTTCATCTGCTTCTGAAAAGAAGAGGAAGGGTAAGAGTATTATGGAGGATGATATTGAGGCGATTGATACTCAATTGATGAAGCGTCCGAGAACGCTAACTATTAGAGAAGGTTAGTATTGATTATAAAAGTTAAATAATCTTAACTTGTTGTTTATCAGGAGTTAAACTGAGACAGTTAATTCTGTATACAGTTGCTCAGGATACACCGCAGGTGGAGATGGATGCACCGGTGGTTACTGAACCGATGTCTTTACCGCTTCAGGTATGAGATATAAGTTCTATAACTATGAGTGTTATACAATTAATTGGAGTTTGAGACAGAGTAATCTGTAACAATAACTGATTTTAATTGTGTTTAACTTTACAGCATGAGGTTGCTGATCTAGTTCGTGGAGCTACTTTTCCGACGAACAAAACAGCTAGATTTGCGACAAGCTTACTTACACAAGCTTTGTCTCAACCTCATACACCGCTGACCAGAGACTGGCATATTGAGTCTCTTACACCGCCTGGACCCAGAACGATACCTGTTACTCCAACGACTGATGCTGAAAGGATTACATCCTTAGAGTCGAGGGTAAAGGATTTAGAGAAGCTTACTTCTCAGATTCCAGAGTTGGTGTCGAGCAATCTTCTTCTTTCTCAGCAGATACTCAAGCAGAGTGAATCGTACAATCTGTTGATGAAGACTCATGAAACTTTGCTTGTGGACTTCAATGTACAGAGACTGAAGTTATCTTCTTTGGAGAGTCTGGTCTTGAGATCGCATTCAGGACAGTCTACTCAGGGGGAGATATTGGTATATCTGGAGTCTTGCAGAGAGGATGAGCTGAAGAGGAAGAGAGACTCTGACAAGGACGATGATCCCAATGCACCGAGTGGTGAGCAGACCGGTCCTTCAAAGACTGGTGAGCAAGCTACAACTCAGGGGGAGTCTGGTGCTGGTGCTAGTGGTTCTGGAGTGGGTACAAGTGCAGATAAGACTGTACCGGGTGATACTGAAGCTGGAAAGATAGCTTAGTATTATCATAGTACTGTAATATTTGTAATAGTTTGTAGTGAACAAATGTAAACTTAATTTATTGTGTAAATATATTTGGCTTAGGGTTATTATTATTTTAAGGAAAATATGTTTGATGTAATTTAAGTTTATATAATTATGTTAAGATAAAATAGTGATCGAAAGACTTCCGACTCATTGAGTAGTCGAGCGGCGTGTTCCGATTAATTTCGGCGGTCAAAATTTTATAATAACATATGCATTTTAGATTTGTTTATGGACTTAAGACCGTAAGGTATATAAGTAATTAACAAGTTAAAAATGTATTCGTATTAACTAGACAAATGATATATAATTTAAAGGTTAAATTGATAATAAATGAGATCAATTAACACTTGGAAATTATATAAGGTAATTAATAGTAAATTTAAATGTTTGGTGATTATTCACAATGCATTACAATTTAAAATTAATTAATATTTGTTAAGTAGACTTAAGAGATTTTAGATTGATTCAGGGTAATCAATAAAAGATTTTATAAGTTATATGTAAATTGCGTTTATATGTTAGGTTAAAATATACAAAAGAATTAATAAAGAAATTCTTAGATTGGTTCAGGGAAATCAATGAAGAATTTGAATTATTAATATATTTGTATTTACATTTTTCTCTAGGAATGGAAATGCTAGATCTATCAGATTCAGAAGATGACATTTTGGATGAGATAGATGAAGAGATTGATTATGATATTGAAGAAGGAGAGTTCAAACTTCCTGAAGACTGGACTGCAGTATTTGAATCTGTGATAGATGAAGGTGTTGATCTGGATGCAAATGTAGATGAACATTTTGTGAATCCATCAACGACTGAATTTGTTTTTGTAAATGAACAAGGAGAATCAGTTATTGATTTAGAAGCTTTTGAGAATGCTTCTGAAGATTCGGATACTGAAGTTGAAGAAATAGAGGACAAATACAAACATATGGTTGGTAATCCTATGTTTATCCAAGAAATGCTAAATAAGAAAAAGGAAAATAAGCCACGC